>CM062295.1:180718532-181318532 GCA_031216915.1 Pictodentalium vernedei
AAGCATTCCTTTTTCGTTAATGTAGTTTATTTATGTTAATTCCACTCTCAACATTTACATTTAACATTCCACTCTGAATTTAACTTTTAAAATCGTAAATCGGATTCCCTTCCTCCCCAACCCACAATTTATTCAAAATTCAGTACCGGTAACATGATTCTTCTCCGTCAATAGCTACAGTTAGGTAAAAGACCGTCGGGGGAATGTCCAGATATTGTGCTGGTCAAGTTATATTTTTTTCAACTCACATCCATGATTTCAGTACGGTATAATATTTATTTTTTCGTAATTCCTCTAGTTCTGAATCGATTTTGATGAACAACATTCCGAATCGCAATAGCTTTCAATAACTTTTTCAAATATTGAACTATCTTTTTAATATTTCAAGTAAAAGTAAAAGTAATATTTCACTGACTGTGAAAAAATTTGATCTAATTAAGAGCCGGTGACTGAGAGATCAAAAGATAAACCGACGTCAGCCGAACATCCCATCACACAGTTTGACATATTCATGCGAGATTAAAAACACGATTCAAACTCCATATTTTGATCGTTTTTTCTGCCATATTAATACTTTTTGTTATCAAAAAACATGTATGGAGCATACGTATTCAATTTATACTTAAGTGCAATACCTAACAATCACTAAATAACAATGAACTGAAACTATTTTTAGTGGAAGAATAAACCTGATTACCGCACTTGCAAAAAACACAAGTTAATTATAGACAAATTGAAGTCACGTGGTGGGGTTTTGAGACCCCACCTCGTAGTGTAATTAGTGGGGTCTCAATTTCTGTGTTCATATGGGCAGCGTACACGACATGTTGACAATCTATCACTCCAATGCAAACTGCCGGGAATTCTAACCGCGTGCATACCCCTTCAGACCCCATTTGAGGCAATAGGAAAGCTAGGCCTGTGTGATCCAAGATCCAAGTGAAATAAAATAAGGCTAACCGGGTCGCAAGGGATTTGTAAATCCCATATCGTCCCTGCGCGCCTAAGGCGCGCTAAAACCTTTCATTCATTCATTCATTTTCAAAACGAAATCGGATATGGTCTGAAAATGGTTCGATATCGGTAAAATGACTGTAGAATTTGAAATTATGAACAGTTTAAATACATGTAACTTAGTTACAACTACAAGTGGCTTGTCATCTTACGAAACATACCATCAAGGTAAATATAAACTTCTTTCTGGTTAAAAGTAGTTGGTTTACATTTCTTTCTTATTTTGTGATACTTGATGAAAAACAAATTCTTTCCGAGGACACGAATAATCATGCAGCCATGTTGTTTACATTGGCGACGTCACTGCGGGATCAATGGTTACAGAAGTAAAGGACAAAAGTCCCACATAACTTTAGTACCGTAATCTTTCGGAACAGGTTCGATTTTGCAAAAGATCTCTCCACTTTACTCTTAACAACAAATGTTCCATAAAATTCAATATTTTTAAAACAAGCATATTACGAAGAAAAGTACATTGTGGGAAAACGGTATATATCAGAATACGATGAGACAAGTCACCCCGGAAACAAGTGAAACGAGTCGGAACGAGTCAAGTTAAGATAAATCGGACCAACTGTTAAGACAAGTCGCCCCAGTTTTTGCTACAGCCTCATTACTTTACCGAGGAAATGTGGATCTTCTTCGGCCCCCATTCCCGGTCTCTTTAATACATACCAGGACCGAGATCTTAATCATAAGTAACCATTTTTTTTTATATTTTTTTGTTCCAAACAGACTGAAAAGTGGGCGAGTGTAGATACTCAGTGAGAGTGTTTGAATAACGGAGTCAGAACTTGATTGGCCGTAATTGGGATCAGGTCGTTTCGTCCCATGGTCGTTTCGTCCCAGGACGTTTCGTCCCAGGACGTTTCGTCCCATTTTGGGCGTTTCGTCCCATTTATTTTGGTCGTTTCGTCCCATGTAGATTTTCCACTTCGGTCGTTTCGTCCTATGTGGATTTTTCACTTTGGACATTTCGTCCCATCCGAGATTGACGTGAAAACGCCTAGCTTCCCTAATTTATAAACTTATCTTGTTCTGTAACGTGTAATTGTTGTTTGTTAGGTTCTTTTTTGTTTATGTGAATTTGTCGGTCAATCAAACAAACCATTATGTATTTTGTTACTAATCTCAATGTGGACTCACAGTATTTTTTGTTTGTTTTCAATAATTTTGATAGGGATTGTAATTATATTTTTGTTGTTGTTAATTGAGTGAATAAGTCGGTCTGTCAAACACTTTGACTTGCTGGTTGTTGTAAGTACAGCCTTCTGTAGTGTGTGATTGATCGAGCCGGCTGTTTGTATAAACACCAGCGCGTCTCTTTGATATGTCTCTATGGGAATAATAGGGCCTACTGCTGCCTTTCAAGGAAAGGAATGATTTCGCGCGCCGAAGGCGCGCAGGGATGGTATGGGGGACAAGCCCCTTTCGACCCTCGTTGACTGTAGCTGATTCGTTCTCACATGTCTAGGCGTGTTGAAGGAGGAACTGCTTCGGGTACTCGGCCGGTGTCACCAGTTGCGTCGTGATGGTCTCTTGGCTGATGTCGGTTGAACCCTCGGATGAGGACCAGTGTGAGAGGTTGGGTCCTCTCACAAAGGTACTACCTCTCCCCGAGGGTGCAGTCGATCTGGATTTTCGGTCAAGTATAGTCTGCCGCTTCGAGTATGATAATGAGTGATGGCCATCACTGGCAAGTATAATCTGCCTCAGGCTGTCTCTGTTTGGTTGGACGAAAACAACAACGACCCCTTTCGGGGACCACCAAGAAGAAGAAGACCCGAACTTCCCTGGTTCGGGGGCAGGCCTGCATTGTAATCCTATTGGGTTGGGACAAAAAGATGCGCAATGCGCTTACAAAAAGGGGCAGAGGCGGGACGCAGGACCAACGCTCGCCTCCCTTAAAGTGGTTGACCACTTTTAGGGATGGAGCGAAGGATGTTCAGGAACCGTGGGGGTGACTGTTTCCATAACGGTTAGACTGTCAGTAGCGGTTATTGGGGTGCTGGTCGAGAAAAAAAACATCTTCTGTGTACCTGCTAAAAAGAAGAAGGTAGAATTAGTTTTCATTAGAATATGTAAACTTTAAAGATAAAAGTAGCACCTTTTTAGTTGCTTGTCCTTGTGGTATCTGCTGTGTGTGTGTGGGGGGGGGGGGGGGGTATGAAATGCACGAATATTTACATTCGTAAGAGCAGTAACATACTCTCGTGTGGTATTGTGCTGTGTGTGTGCTTGTCGCTATGAGGGAGAGTATGAAATGCACGAATCTTTACATTCGTAAGAGCAGTAACATACTCTCGTGCTTGGGACCCCAATCGTTTCTTATTTATTATTTAGTTTTTATAACAGTATTTATTCCTGATGTAACTTTTAGTTGAGTCGGTGAAGGCAGCCCTTTCTGGTAGAAGGCCACAGTTAAGCTGTTTTTCTGCCTGTTGGTTCACCTTCTCATTCCCTAGTTTTTATTCGAGCGGTCTTAGTTTTGGTTACAATTTTTGGGCTTTTGTCGGCTTTCGCAAAGTGCTCCAAGTTCGGAGATTAGTTCGCTGTCGGCTAACCGGTCGTGATTTTTCGCGGCCAGGGTGGCTAGGCGGTCTTTGATGGTGGGGATACCGGCCCTGTCGTGGAGTGTTTTGATGGGTGTGTCCCATGGGGCACGTAGGGCAACTCTAAGCGCGTGATTTTGGACCCTCTGGAGTTTACCCATATTAGTTTGGTTGAGGTCACTTAGTAAGATTGCACCGTATTCGAGTACTGGGCACACAAAGGCTTTGTATAGTTTGAGTAGGGTGGACTGGTTGGCTGCCCATGAAGTTCCCTTAAGCATTTTCAGTAAGTTAATTCGTTTGGTAGCTTTTTTCGCCATGTCGTCGGTATGTTTGTTGAAGGACAGTTTTTGATCAATGGTGATGCCCAGGAATTTCGCTTCTTTGCATTCTGGGAGGGTGTTATCCATAAGTTTTAGGTCAAAATCCCGTTTAGTTGTCTTGCGAGTGAAGGCGATTCGTTGGGTTTTATTGGCGTTTAGCATTATTCTCCATTTGGCACACCATTGTTCTAGGTCATCGAGAGCGCGTTGCAGAGGTTTTGGAGTAGATAGACCGTGCTATTAGAGTCCCAGAGGCCCTTATCGTCCGCGAATTGTGAGACTTGAACTCAATCCTCGGTGAATTTAAGATCGTTGACGTAGATGATGTACAGGAGGGGCCGAGGACAGACCCTTGGGGAGTGCCTGCTTCTAGGGGGACACTGTCGGACATTTCGTTGTTAACTCTGACTTTAATTTCACGATCATTTAGGAAGGAGGAGAGTAGTCTAAGTAGTTTCATTGGGAGTTTCATTTTAGATAATTTGAGGCGTATTCCGTTGTGCCATACAGAGTCGAATGGTTTTTCGACGTCAAGCAGAACAGCCGCGCCTATTTGTTGATTGTTCATGGCGGTTTTCATTTGGGTTACTAGTCGGTATACATGCTCGATGCCTTCTTTACGGTTTCTATAGGCTCTTTGCCATTTATTGAAAAACTCGTTGTCTTCGAGATGCCTTTCAAACCTAGGGGGACTTGTTTTTATATGCTTGACTACATATTTTACAACGTCCTTTTCGCTGAGCTCCTTTAGAAATATCATGGCACCCATTAGGGCGATAGGTTTGATGATGAGTTCAAAGAAAAAGTGTAAATAATAAACAATAATACCCGATTCGTCGTCGTCGTTATATGTCCCGTTGTGACTTAACCCTTTAACAAATCGGTCAAAACTGCACAACAAATGAATGAGCCTGAAATGTCTTACATTTTCCCCAGTAAAACCATGCGTATATTATTGGAACTAACTGATCAAGCCGGTTCCAATGATATCCATATTTGCATAGTCTCACTGAGAAATAATCATAAAAAATCTACCAAATTTGAGGTTACCTAGCCAATCTCGGATGGTACGAAACGTCCAAAGTGAAAAATCCACATGGGACGAAACGACCAAAGTGAATAATCTACATGGGACGAAACGACCAAAATAAATGGGACAAAGCGACCAAAATGGGACGAAACGTCTTGGGACGAAACGACTAGAACTCGCCGTAATTGCATTGCGGTAGCCGTTTGCCAATCCCATTGTTTGATGGCCCGAAAAGGGAAAGTAAATGTTTTATAGTCCACGAATCTATATTCACCGATTATGCTTTATGAAGTTTTATTTCACCATTGATTGTTTTTTTTATACGTTCTTTGATTTATTTGAGATCTTTATGTATTAAAAGGCTTGAAAGGCGAAAAACCAGGCCAGAGGAAACGTTGCCGATCTGCGAAAACGTCCAACACTGCATCCCCCACCCCCGTCTTTTCCAAGTGCCGAAATTAGCTATAGACTGAACAGTCGGTACTGGGATGGTTTTAATGTGTAGCTCAGTGGAAGCAATTATGATGACAATTATGTAATATTTTTAAAGTGTAGCTCGGTGTGAAGCATTTGTATATGTCACGTGTCAAACGAGCGTTTATATACAATTCTCGGACACTTTTAATTTAATATGAAGAGTCTCATTCTTTGGACTTTCCTTATATTTTGGCTTCCCTTCACTGAATTAGCATAATGGGTTATGAGAACTTTATATATTTTTATACTTACCAATCCCCCAGAAGGGGGACGGCCCTCCCGCGAGTGGGCACTCATACCTGCCCGCTAAATGTTATAGTCAGCGGGGAGGTATGAGTGCCCACTTATGGGAGGACCGTCCCCTTCTGGGCCATTGGTAAGTATAAAAATATATAAATTACTATGAATTTATCATATTTTTACACAGTAATCAATGGCCCAGACATAGCTGAATGGTAAATAAGCTGGAGGGCCCAAGACATAAAGGTAAATCCAATAACTCAACTACAACAAATAGATTATCTCCTACAGGAGAATAGGAGAGCATGGAATTACATATGTCCTTCATATTTAATAAAATAAGAAGGACATAACACCAACAAAGTAATTGAGTATAACTCCATATATAATACTCTATTAACATCCAGCATAACCCATTATGCTAATTCAGTGAAGGGAAGCCAAAATATAAAGAAAGTCCAGAGAATGAGACTCTTTATATTAAATTAAAAGTATCCGAGGATTGTATATAAACGCTCGTTTGACACGTGACATATACAAATGCTTCACACCGAGCTACACTTTAAAAATATTACATAATTGTCACCATAATTGCTTCCACTGAGCTACACATTAAAACCATCCCAGTACCGACTCGGAGCTACTGACATCGGAGGAGGTCTTCCCTTGCTTTTCACTATAAAGCCAGGTGTTGATAAGGGAAAACCGCCCTCCCCCCCCCCCCTTCCCCTTGTTCTGGGTCACACAACCACAGAACGAAGAGAACAGCAGAACAGCGTCAATGCTGGAACGGAAAACTTAAATAACTATAGCTCTAAACATTTTAATGGACGACATTCTGAGCAACAGAAAGAGGACCTAAACTTCTAAGGTCACCAGAGATGGACTCTATATCTCTAAGGTAAAACCTAGTGAATTTAGAAGGCTGAGCCCAGTAGGCAGCTTTCATGAGATCAGATATGGCTATACAGTGAGAGTAAGCCCAAGAAGTTGACAGCGCCCTGACTTCGTGCGCTGAAATCTTATTGACAGTACGCTGATCTGAAGAAAGATCATCATAAGCAATACGTATTGCTAACTGGATCCATCTAGCTATGGACTGAACAGACATATCCTTTCTGTTTGGAATTAATGATAGAAAGAAGCGTTTCCTTCCTTTCCTAATAAAATCAGATCGGCGTTTATAAATGCGCATAGCCCTGACTGGACACAGCAATGGTTTACGGTTGTCCACAGAAGGCAGAGCCTTAATGATAGTAGGCTCTGGCCTTACATTAGGAACTTGATTCTTAGCCCCCCCAAAAAACAACTTGTGTAGTTAAAGTGATGGAATTTCCTACACTGCGATAGTGAGATTCGTCCACAGATAACGCATGGAGTTCACTAACTCTTCTAGCGGACGCAAAGGCTAAGAGAAATGCAGTTTTATAACTCAAAAAATTGAACTCTACAACGTCTAATGGCTCAAACGGAGCTTCTTTGAGCTTCAACAGAGCCCAGGCTAAATTCCATTTTGGAATTAGCCTGCGAGTTCTAGGTTTATTAATCGAGAAATTTCTAACCAATTTGGATAGAGAAACATTAGACCCGATATCCAAGCTATCGTGATGCGCGTAAGTGTCTGATAACATAGACCTATAGCCTTTAATAGTGATGGGCTGCAGTTTGAGAACGTCAAACAAGTAGACCAGAAAATTTGCAATGTCTGGTATGGAAGGATCATAAACGTATACTGACTGATCCTTATACCAAAGGAAGAAAACCCTCCACTTTGCTGCATAATTCAGCGAAGAGGAGGTCCTCCTACAGTTAGAAATTGCGTCCACTGCTCGTCCTGTAAAGCACTTCCCGTGCAAGAAGGACCGCACAACGGAAATACATGAAGGTTGAGACCTTGCGGGTTGTGATGCAGTGTGCGTGACTTCCCCTGATAAAGAAGGTCCTCCCGTGGAGGAAGCTTTCGGGGAATGTCCCATAACAGACACCTGAGAAGACTGATCCAAGGTTTCTGTGCCGACAGTGATGCTACTAACAGAATCTTGCAATGGCCACACGTAATCTGAAACTGATTGTTGAGAACAGAGGTGTGTCGCAAATAAGTCTATCATTGGTTGATCCCACTGGTAGCAAATCTGTCTGAACACCCGCTTGTTGAGAGTCCATTCTGACGGCAACATACGGCCCTTCCGAGAGAGCGAGTCAGCCAACACGTTCAGACGACCCGGAATATGACGGATAGACAGTTGAACTTGATGATTCAAGACAAACAGAAGGATTCTTTCCGTTAATTGGCATAACGGAATCGAATGCGTGTCACCCTGGTTTCTTATGTACGCTACCACTGTCGAGTTGTCCGACAATATCTGAACATGAGCGTTCTCTACAATGTGAATCCATTGTTGTAGCGCTAGCCATATTGACATCATTTCTTTGACGATTATGTGCTTGACTAGGAACTCTGGGTCCCAAAGACCCTAGCATTTCGAGTCTGTCGGAATCAGGGTCGCGCCCCAACCGATCTGACTCACATCCGTCATAATCGTGAAAGCCGGATCCGGCAAATGCAGCGGAACTTCTTGAGTTAACCACTGAATATCTGCCTAAATCTGAATTTTTTGTTTTACTTGGTCCGTTAAAACAATATTCGTTTCGAGCGAATGCGTCTTCACACTCCAGTTCCGAGTAAAGAATATCCGGAGAGGACGTGTGCGCAAGCGGCCCATCGGAATAAGTTCCGCGGCCGCACCGCACAGACCCATCAGTCGCATGAACTTCCTCGCTGTTACTGTGTCTGAGTGTAGACAAAAGGGAGCGTAACAACTGACTAATTTCGCTCTGGGTAACGGCAGACGAACCAGATTGTTGTGAGTCTTGAAGCTCATTTCCAAGTGGATGAACGACTTGGACGGAGCTAGATCCGACTTCGTCTAGTTTACTATGAAACCGAGACGTCGGAGCAGCAGAAGCAGACTCTGAACATTGTTCTGAAGAATATCTTTGTTGCCGTATCTCTGAAGAATGTCGTCCAAGTTAGCCGACGTTACCGCAGACGAATGAGCTCGGAAATAAGACATTACCGAGTTCATTATTCGAGTGAACGCCCAGGGAGCTAGATTCAGACCGAAGCACATTGCTCGGAACTGATATACTGTCCCCTGAACGGCGAACCGTAGGTACTTTCTGCATGCCGGATGAACCATGACATGAAAGCACGCATCTTTTAGATCTATGCTTGCCGCATATTCGTTCACTCGTATGCTCGCTATTACCGACCGAATGGTTCCCATATAGAACTTTGGAGCTACGATAAGTTTGTTTATCCAGCTCAAGTCTATTACAGGTTGTAACGAACCGTCTGGCTTCGGTACGAGGAACAGGTGACTTTAGGAACCTAAAGATTCATGGTTTTCTACGACCTCTATTGCGTTCTTTTGTAGAAGAGAGCTTACATCCGAAAGGAGAGACTCTCTTTTTGACGGGTTTGACGGAAGTTAAGTCTACTGTGGACATCGTGTTAGCGGTGGTTTGGCTCGGAACGACAATCTTGGTCCTTCCGAGACTACACTTCTCACCCACCGATCTTCCGTTATGGTTATCCAGTTTGTTACGAATCTTGATAGCCTCCCGCCATCTGGAACACAACAGAGGTCCTGACCTTCACCTGTAGGACCTGCGAGGCTTGCGGGAAGAGAAACTACGTCTTCCCCATGAAGAGCCCCTGCCCGCCGGCTTGGGGGCGTCTGGCCGGTTGTTTCAGCCAGACCCACGCCCCAACCAGAGTCGCTGAACTGACGATTTTGCGAGTAATTGTAAGAGGATTTCTTATATCCTCGCGAGGAGTTTCCTCTGAACGATTTTTGTCCAGAGCCCCCTGCTTTACTCTTCTCTGCATGTGCGGGTTTATTTGACGCCGACTTTAAAAGCAGAGTATTTGACGCTTTCTTTGCTGCTTGGTCATAGACCAGAGAAAGCTTATCCTCGAACATATCATGTCCTGATACAGGAGCGACTCTAAGAGAGTTTTTCACCTTGTCATCTATTAAAGATGACGACGTAAGGCCTCCATCACGTCTAACTCCAAATTAGCCACTGTAAGGGCGGAGTTATACGTGATAAACAGTATAGCCCTGGAAAGAACCCTCAATGAAGAACGAACGTCCTCAAACTCCTTTCCATTGAGACGTTGCGCCATAGCTCTCGTCAGGTGATCTGCGTACGACATAGCGTCTAAATTCGCTCTATTTGAAGAAATTGCCGTCTCAATTGTTTCCGAGCGAATAGAAAATGAAGGAGGTAAGGCCAAATCTAGGTCCTCAGCCTGCTCATTTAAACGCAGAGGTGCTCTCTGGACACCGTCCCCTACCGTTTTAAATGGACGTGGTCCAACAGACGGTATCCGAACGAAAGATGAGGAAAGAAAGCCGCCCTTTTTCTTTCCACTGGAAATACTGAATATAGCGTCGTTTAGGAGAGCAAAAGTGTTCGACACTAGTTTCGACTGCACCGGGAAGGAAAGGACATCCTCCCTTGACCGGACAGAGTCCGCGTCTAACGACGCTAGCAGCTTTTTATGTGTAGATGCAGCAGTCTGATTCGCTGAAACAAGCTCAGGAAAGTATTGATGGAAAAAATCCATCGCTACCATGTGTTGTTCCGAAAGGGATGGGTCCGTATCTTCCAAATCCCTTTCTTCATCCGATTGAATCAGAATTTCCTCACGGTCCTCTGCCTCTGATTGGGCAGATGACTGGACCGACCCAGCATCTTCGGACAGCTCGTGCCCCGAGACTGCAGGAACTTGCTCCTGACTATGCTGGGATGCTGCAATGAGCTGCGCAATCTTCGACAGCAGGTCTGTAAACGAGGCCCGAGGAGCAGCGGTCTTCTGTTGCTTGGGATCGGGACGTTTCGGCCCTGGGACGTTCCGGCCCTGAGACGTTTCGGCCTGGGACGTTTCGGCCTCGTAGAAAGAGGGTGGAAAGACAACGTAAATAAATTAGATTCAGTCAAAGAATGCTTTGGCACTGTGTGTACACTAATTTTCTTCCTGACAATACACATACTTCTACAACATGTGACAGACTTATCTAGCAATTGATTAAATTAAACGAAATCTGGTGAAAAATGTAATAATTTAATAACAATTAATGTTACAGACTTATCTGGCAATTTATTAAATTCAATGCGATCTGGTTAAATTGAATGGAATCCGGTAAAAAATCTAATACTTGTAGTTTATTTTAGTCACTGCCAAACAACGACAAATTCAGTTAATAGAGCGGCGGGGATGGGGGGGGGGGGGGGGGGTATGCTCCCATTTACTCCAAGCTTCCTTTAGTCGTCTTTCAGGTTTGACATATGATGGCTTACTGATTTTCAACACAAAGTGAGTTGCGAAAACCAAACTCAAGACTCATCTATATATAGATATGAGTTACAACTGACAGCTTGTCACTGCATGTGTTTAATTATGTAATGTGTTGGGGGAAAAAAATCCTCTAGAGGTGTAAATGTCGAATAATATTTTAAAATATTTATTAACTGGGGCCGAAATGACTTGGTAAAAGTTTAAAAAGTGAGACGTTTCGGCCTCCTAAAGTGAGACGTTTCGGCCTTTTATGGGGCCGAAACGTCCCGGCCGAAACGTCCCAGGCCGAAACGTCTCAAGGCCGAAACGTCACGAACCCTGTTGCTTGGCCGCCGGCTGCTCCTGGGACTGTGTATCCGCAACGGCTCTTTTCTGCGGGCGTCCCATCGAACGAAGCCTCGTCTCCTTGGCTACCGGATGCTGTAACTTTTTAATAGACGAGCGGTCCTTTCTCGGCGATTCCGGTAGGATATCGGACGTCACATAGCCAAGGTGCGGTCGCGTGTGCTGTACTGACTTGGAGGAAGCTCTAATGTCCTCGACTGACTAAATGACGGAGCGTCCCGGACCGATTGCGTGGACGTTGTTGGTAGAGAGAAGGGGCTCTCTCGCTCGCGGTCTTGCTAGACCTCGCCGAGCCGACTGACGAACTTGCTTGCTTCCTCCTTTCCGTCGTCGCTGGGTGAGACTGATAAGAGATTATAGTGCTCGCTCTACCCATATTTCTATCCTCGACCGCTACAGACATAGCCGGTGTCCCGGATGCTTCTCCAGACGAGCTAGCTGGCGACAGGGGCTTATGACCACTGGGGCGTGGTTTATTGCCCTGTATAATATTTGAGAGCACTTTAGCCGCTAGCTCTGATTGACCATCATTTTGCGACGACGGACGCATACTAATGGACGGAGTCAGGAAACCATCACCATGTTCTTGTTCCTCTGAAATGGAAACTGAAAGACAAGAGTAACTGTGCGGCGAGAGGACAGACATAGTCCTCTCACCGCTAACAACATACCGTGACACACGTCGCCGACATTTGTCATCCTAGTTGACACAAGCAGCACAGGAATTAGTTCGAGTACAAGGACTACAAGACACACAAAATTCGTGTGAATGTGAGGAAGACTTCCTCGAATTACAATTTGAACAATAAGCTTTCATTATATGAAAGTCAAGAGTACTCGCACTTAACTCCCAATATACTGAAAAAGATACATTAAACAATCAATGAAACAATGATCCGAAAAATATTTGTTGGAAAATTTTTGATTTGAGCCCAAGTTCCCAATGGGAACCCCGAACCCAAATGGATCCCGATAGAGCCCAAGTGTGGACCAACATTTTTTTTCACTGCCAAAAATTAAGGCTACACTATCGAAATAAGAAATGTATCTTACACTTATCCTAACATGAATTATTCATAGGAAAATTACATGTAAAGGAAGCAACGCGTTGTCAATGTAAACAATGCCACAAAAAAACAAAAACAAAAACAAACAAGACTCCAGGCTTCCAAAAATTACGGCCCGAAGTCAGTAACAGATTTGACACTATCCGATGCAAAGCAAGGTCTTCCTCAGAAGAGAATGCAATACATTGGATGGATGATGCATGACTACAGAAGTCTAAACACCCCTAGGGTGAAGACGTAACCATGGGGATAAACAGAATAAACATTCTGTAAAAGTTAAACTCCCAAGAAATTCTCATACAAAAACAATTTCAATAAACACCAAAAAGCCTGGGAGTTTAACAGGAGGGTTTCAGAGAAGGATAGGGAAGGAACATTTAACAAACAGTAGCTTAATCATTAGGAAGAATGATAATTCAGGCGATACCACGAAAATGAGTAACTAGAAATAATTTCGTTCAAAAATTATAAAGTTACAGCCCTGAACATAAAAAAACACTGTTCCTTCCTTCCATGGTTCTATTCTATCCTCTGATCCACCATAATTATCTTTGATCTGTGTCTGGCATCATCAAAACAGAGATTTAAAAGCACAAAAGTCAGTCTGTTGTTATCTGACAGAGGGCCAAACAAGGAATGATATTTGGCGGCAATTTCGGCACTTCCTGTACACCGCGCATGAGCAGTTGTCAAATGTATGGAGGGCCACATAGGACATTAAATTTTCGGTTTTTGATGCAAATTTTGGAGATTGGGGGCAAAATTTGTGTTTGGCCCTGGATAATTTAGAGTTAGCACCAGCTATGTCTGGGCCATTGGTTACTGTGTAAAAATATGCACTTGATTTGGTGGAGAAAATATTCTCTTTCACGCCTCTCTCAACTTCACATGTCTAACTGGCCCAGTGATATCCGCATTATTGGCCAAGACTTGCTGCGCCACACGCACTAAGCATAATTATTGCAAAGTACTCTCCTTTCTACTCTCCTTCCAGCCATTTAAACCAGCACAGCACCAGTATATGCATTATTATTATGTTACGCCTGTGTTTCTATATTGAAACAGGCCTAGGTTAGGGTAGATGCAATGTCATCATGTCCACCAGGACTGTACACAACTAACTCAATACAACTTGAGCAACCATTTTAATAACAGATCAAAAAGGATTCTGAAATACAAAAAATACATAACTTTACAAACTACATCGAATATCAACACTCATTACTGCTGGAAGAAACAACTTCATTATCATCTTTATAATAGAATAATAATAATATCATGATACCATA
Source organism: Pictodentalium vernedei (assembly GCA_031216915.1). Classification (NCBI taxonomy): domain Eukaryota; kingdom Metazoa; phylum Mollusca; class Scaphopoda; order Dentaliida; family Dentaliidae; genus Pictodentalium; species Pictodentalium vernedei. The sequence goes on from CM062295.1 coordinate 180,732,238, forward strand.
GTACAATAATATCACACTTCACTTTCATTTCATTCACACTCCAGCTTCACTTAATATCAGTCATGTTTGTAATCGGTTTGATCACAAAAAAAGTAAACAGTGTTGATGTGCATCAACCACATTTCTGATCATTGACCACTTTCAAGTTTCACCGGTATCTGATAATTTAACTAGACACCGGCAGGGCTTGAACCCAGTCAATGGCAGTAGAATAAATCACAGAAGCCTCATTAAAAAAATATGTAAATATATTTGAATCGTTCATGGATAAAAAAAATAAACAACAATGCACATCAATACTGTAGCCCCCTAATATATATATATAAACAACTTACTCCAGTATAACTAGAACCTACCAGATTGTGGATCTGGGTCCAACACAAACTGCGATGCTTCCTGACCAGACAACACCGTACCAATCAATCCGTTCAATCTGTGCTGTGCATGTTAGCTGTAAAAATATATACCCATAACCAATTGTGCAATTTGTTTTAAGTAAACGAAGTTGATCATGGATACCAAAAACGACGAAAATACGAGATATGAATGGAACAATGTTGAAAACGACAACTCCACAAATCTGAACTGAATTCAAGATAATTATACAAAGCAGAATATATACTAACTTCATTTTGTTTACCTTGATGTTCGGAATATCCAACCTGGCTAAAAAAAATCCTAAAGTCCCATGCTATAGGAATAAATCGGAACAAAAATACCTATTTAAGGATGAATATTTTGAACATGTAGCAAATTATCCATAATCTGAAAAAAAAAATCAATCATTCTCCATTTAAAAATGTCCCCAAAGAAATTTCATGTAAAAATATTCTCTTTTCCCCTCTGTCCAAGTGAAATTGTGTTTCTACAATTTCCTTACTGTAAAAAGACTATGTACAATATAACATAAAAATTTTTTTCAGGCTTTCAACTGTCTGCACCAGAAATATACATGTCTTTTATGTAGACTCATCACTGTATATATATGTCAAATATATGACGTGGTGAGCAATGTGGCACTCCTCCTGAGAAAGAAAACAGTTATTTCAGTATAATTCTGCACTGAAAATTTTCTTACTGAAATAATTAAATATACATGTATATTTAAAATACTTCATAAAGAAATACCACCAAGACGAAAATAAAAAAAAATATTCATTGCACAATGATAGCATTTATTTTTTTGTGCATAAACTGCAATCAAAAATAAAAGTTAATAATTTTTTTTTATTTCATCACTGCCTCCCATATCTTATTGGCTATGTCTGTAGTTACTGTGTTTCGTATACCAGAGGCTAATAATTTGTTGAGTGCATCTGTCTTCTGGTCCACAGGTCTGCAACTCAATTCACTACAGTGATATGCCTCAAGATATTTGGGACGTTGTCTTACTCGTTCAGTTCTTCTTGGTGCCACAATAGGTTGGTTGTCTGTTTCGTCTACCAATTCTTCCTCACCAGTGTGTTGTTCATTTATTGTTTGCTGAATGGTTTCTTCTGCATTCTCTTCAGAATGAGATGAATCCAATCGTTGACCACCAGGACCACCTTTTGTCTCACATATCTCAATATTGGGTTCAGTGACTTCTGTTACTGGAACCGTTTCCTCTATTTCACTGTTGGATTTGTGGGCGTCCCCACCAACGTATGTCACTGTGACATACTCATCGTCCAACTCTGAATCGCTTGCGATGTCGCTCATTTCCATTTCCTTTTCCTCTGCAGATAACTGTTTCTGCTTTTTACAATTGGTCCTTGGTTTAGGTATAGGCTTATTACTTGCCTCCAAATTCACTGTTCTTGGCTTAGGAACCGGTTTGGTTTCTAATTTGTCATCCGGTCTACCCGGACCACGTAAAAGTAGGTGGTTTCTGTGTAGTACTCTTTCCCTACCATCTGGTGATCTTATTTTAAACACAGGTATGTCTGGATTGGGTTGCTCAATTACTATTGATTCCTGTTCTTCGTATTTGTCCGCTATTTTGTGTTTACCCTCATGTATCAGAACTTTCACTAATATTCTGTCGCCAACACTTATTCTGGAAGCTTTAGCTTTCTTATCAAAATGTTTCTCGCCAGCTTTAGTGATGTGTGTTTCAACTACATCTCTGGCAAACTTTAGTCTTTTTTTAAGCTGCAGAATGTAATCATCTGCACTCACGTTAACTCTTTCATCAATGCCAGTGTCAAATATCTTGTCAATTGGTAACTTGGGCTTTCGACCAAACATTGGCTCAAAAGGTAAGTACTTTGTGGTTTCATGCTTGGTCCTGTTGTAAGCAAAAACTAATGAAGTGATGTACATCTTCCAATCAGGTTTCTTGTCAGGGTCCAAAGTTCCAAGCAAATTTAAGAGGGTACGATTAAATCTTTCAGAAGTGCCATTTCCACTTGGATGGAATGGAGTCGTTCTCGATTTTTCTATTCCAAATAGTTCACACAATTCTTTAATCACAGATGATTCAAAGTTCCAACCCTGATCGGAATGGATTCTGGTTGGTATTCCATAATGTAAAATGAAATTTTCATACAAGGCCTCAGCTGTTGTTTTGGCTGTTTGGTTTCTTGTTGGTATTGCTAGGGCTAGTTTAGTGAAATGATCTGTAATTACTAGCACATTTCCAATTCCGTGACTGGGTTCCAATGTTAAAAAGTCCATACAGACCAACTCTAATGGATAGAAAGTTTTAACATTCACAAGTGGGGCACAGATGTTCACATCTGATTTTCTTCGTAAACAGCGATCACACTTCTTTATCCACTCTTCACAGTCTGCTGTCATACCAGGCCAGAAGAAATGCTCTCGCAACAATGAAAGAGTTCTGTCCCTTCCTGGATGACCAATTTCATTATGCAGTCCGAGTAAAGCTGTTTTTCTATATCTAGATGGCAGCACTAACTGTAATACACTTTCAGCATTATCCTTTACCTGTCTATACAAAATACCCCTAATGACTTTGAACTGCTGGAAGTTATTCTTCATGGTATGGTCATCCTTGTCATAGTTTCCTTTGGGACATTTTCTGTCAATTTTTGCTCTCAACCATTTTCCGATGGTATTATCCTCTCTTTGAGCAGTCCTTATTTCTCTAAGTTCCAGTTGAGCTAATTCAGTTGATGTGTCTGTTGCTTCTATAATATTTATAGATGCAGAAGGTAAAGTATCTATATATTGGGTAATCTGTGTTACACCACATATGGCTTTTACTGTGTCATTGTCGATCTTAATTAATTCTGTATCCTTATCTTGGATTTTGTGATATGGATATCTTGACATTCCGTCAGCATCAGCATTTCGAAGTCCTGCTCTGTATAGGATATCAAAATTATATCCTGATAATGAAGATACCCATCGCTGTCCAGTCGCATCTAATTTAGCAGTAGTAAGAACATGTGTCAGAGGATTATTGTCTGTATACACCACAAAATGGTTTCCAATTAAATAATCACTGAATTTATCAGTCACCGCCCATTTCAAGCATAGAAACTCTAGCTCGAATGCAGGATAATTCTTTTCTGATTTGGATAGGCTTCTACTTGCATATGCAATAACTCTCTTCTTGGATTCATGTTGTTGATATAATACGGCACCAAGGCCCACAGTACTGGCATCAATGTGTAGCTCAAATGGCTTACTGAAATCTGGATATGCAAGAATTGGTGGATTGGTAAGTATCTCTTTAAGGCGGTTAAATGTTTGCTGTTCAATTTCTGTCCATTTCCAGGATTTACTAGGGCTTTTCCGATTCTTCTTCTCTGTTGTCTGAGGGAGAAAATCATTCAGTGGTCTTACAATTCGGGAAAAGTCCTTTACAAAGCGTCGGTAGTAACCAGCAAATGCCAAAATGATCTAAGCTCATTTGCATTTGAAGGAGTTGGCCAATTCTCAACTTTCTGAATCTTTTCTGGGTCAGTCTCTATTCCATCTTCACTGACTTCACTATATGACCCAAGAATTTCACTCGCTTTTTTAGAAAAAAACATTTTTCTGCTGCCAGCTTCAGGTTACATTCTTGTAGTCTTGTAAGTACAAGATCGAGACATTCTAAATGCTGCTCCAAACTGTCTGAGAAAATTATGAAATCATCTAAATAGATGACACATATTTTCATATTCATGTCACCAAGACACTCCTCCATTAATCTCTGGTATGTAGCTGGACTATTGGATAATCCGTAAGGCATCTTAATGAACTCGTAGAATCCAAGTGGGCCAACTGTGAATGCCGTTCTTTCTCTATGTTTCTTTTCGACCTCAACTTGAAGATATCCACTTTTCATGTCAGTAGCACTAAAGTATTTGCTATTGGCTAAACAGTCGAAAACTTCCTCAATTCTAGGTAATGCATACGCATCTTTAACTGTCCAATTGTTCAGCATGTGGTAATCCACGCACATTCTCAATTTTCCATTCTTTTTCCGGACAAGGACAATGTTGGAAGCCCATGGTGACTTACTTTTCCGTATAATTCCTGCAGCAAGCAGCTGCTAAAGGTACTGTCTCACTTCATCCACCATAGCTGGTGGTATACGTCTATACCTCTGTTTGAATGGGGTATCATTCAGTAAATCAATCCTATGTTTGATCAAGTCACATTGTCCGATATCAGTGTCATCCTTGGAAAAAATGGATTCATGTTTCTTCAACAAATTTTCCAGTTTTAGCTTTTCCTCCTCAACAAGATCTGATTCTATATGAATCTGCTCTAAAAATGCTATTTTCTTCTCATTTTCAATTTTGTTGAACACCGATTCATCTATAGTGACTGGCTGTAATTCACAAATAACAGCTTTTGGTAAGACCGTTACAGTCTGAGTCATTACATTAGAGATATTTACAATAATCTCACCATTTTTTGTGTAATTATAATGAATGACAGTTGGTGTTACCTATATAAAATCGGGTAAACAAGATTCTTTACTCTCTTGTAAAATGGCATTGGTCTTCTGATAGCCTAATTCTCTATCACAATATCCTTTCAGTCTAACAGACTAATTTGGTCCTATCAGAACCTTAGAGCACTCAGCTAATCTCACGACAGCAATTCGATTTTTATTTCTGCAAAGTTCTTTCTGTCGTAAAGCCATACATCTGAAGGCAAGATACCAGGGAGTGTGCAAATTTGCCTTCTGTAGATACTGGTCTCCATAGATAGCTTTGCAATCATTCAATAACACATCTAGTATGTTGGTTCCTAAAAGAACTGTCACTTGTGAACTGTAATTAGTGTTAGGTGCAATTAAGAAAAGACATTCTTTCTCTTGGCTGTCAGGTATACCAACAGCTGATAATGAGGCTGTAGCATATCCCAAGTACGGCAGCTCACTTCCATCTGCACACTCAATATTTAGTATTTCTTCCAATGGTTTGACAGCTGTGTCCGATAAATATTGCTTATGAAAAGATTGGGATATAATACTAACACAGCTTCCACCGTCAATTAATCCTTGGGTTTTAATACCATTTATGCTGATCTCAGCCTCAGTGGAGCTTCCAACAAGTTTGGGGTTTTCTTTGTTTACAACTGATGTGCCACGGTTTAACCCCCCGACAGAGGCACATACTAGTTTGGGCAGTCCTTTATGAAGTGGTCCTCACTATCACATCTATAACATCTTGGTCGAAACGTTTTTCCAGCTATAGGCCTCCTGGGTGTGTAGTTACCATGACCCCTGCGTCTATCTTGACCACGACCACTGCTTCTGTTTTGCCTTTCTCCATAGCTTCTCATATAACCTCGATTAAATCCTTGGTATTAATATGGACCACAACTAGCCTCATTTTTCTTAGCCTCTTCTTTTTCTTTCACAATTCTATCCATTCTGTCACTGAGTTTCTGAAGAAGGTTTTTGACTTCACTCAGTTCACTTTTTTATTTTTCTTCCAATTTAGTTGCAGCTTTACACTTGGTTTTAACTTCTTTCTCCATATCTTCCTCCAACTGACTTTCAATCTTTCCAAGTTCAACTTTGAACTTATCATAATCTAAGACAGTATCAAATTTATATGCTGCAATCTGTCTCAGATGAGGCCTCAATCCTTGATAAAGAACATTTCGTAAAATGTCTTCTTGAGTGGATGTCAGTACCATAAGTTCAACAGCCTGCGAGAATAAATCTTCAACTCTAGCAACATATGTCTTTATAGTTTCATTCGACTCCTGGCTGCAGGCATAAAATTTCCGAAGAATAGATTCTCCTGTCTCAAGCATGGTATAGGCAGAACTAAATTTTTTCTTGACATCTGCCAATGTCACTCTAACTCCCATTCTACATATTATATCGCCCGCTTTGCCTTTACATGAGCGTCGAATAGCAGTCAGTATCTGATCCTCTATATAAACACCTGTTGATAACAAGCAATCGATCTCATACTTCCATGTAAGGTAATTGACTTCTCCCTTACCAGTCTCTCCATAAAACAATGAAACTTTGGGAAGTCGATCCACAAAATATTTGGGTTTATCATCAGCAGCATTGCCTCTCTCCATTTCAGAAACATAATGTTTCATATAAGTTTCAAATTGTTCTGGATTTTCAACTTTTGGAGGAGGGACTTTCAACCCTTTCATTAGTTCAATCAGTTTGAGATCATCATCTGTAATATTTTCCCTAGAACAGACATTATTATATGTATAATATATATTTCAAACACTTCAAGTTGGAATATTAAGTACTCTGAAAAAAATGTATCCCTAACTCAAGTTGAATAATTCTCACTTTACAGTTATGATGCATGCAGGTTTGTGAGAATAAAAACCCAAGAAATGTGTTACTTTGGTAGTATGCAAAAAATGCTACTAATTATTTCAGTAATTCAATGTTCAAAATTTGGCTGCAATTTTGAACAAAAGTTCCTAAATAGAATACAATTCCATGAAGATTACCTAAAAATAATTCATTTGAAACAAAATACATCAGCAAAAGAAAATTATATGTGTATCAATATAAATTAGTTTTTATCTAAGTTGAAGTTGCTCGGTATGGTAAATCGCTGAACAGTCTACAGGAAAAAAGAAATTCTCTCTATAATTCTGTCCCATTTCAATTTCTGAAAACAGTTGGACCTATAACCTGCTGAAATAAAAATAAATTGCATGCAGAAGAAAATTATACCTCAACACCAGCTCCATTATTCCATTGCAGAAGGTATTCCACTCTAAAGCTGCAAAGAAATTTTCTGCGGCAAACAATTCTAAGTCTTGGAAGCAGTAGTACCAAATTATAGTTAAAACTCTCTGTAATACACTCAGCGATGAAATTGACCCTTTACAAACTTCAGTAGAACATTCCGTAAAAATCTGAAAAAAAAAATGTTGAATCACTTGAGTTCAATGATACTTTCAGCAAGCAAGGCTAAGCTTTGACAGAAAATTTAGTTGGAAAATTTTTTTTTTAAAACATATTTAAGACACATTTAACCATGAAAAAATTTTGAATAAAATTTCAGAAGTCTTAATGTGTAGTTCCTCTGAAATATGAATAATAAATTCAGAAATTAGAAATGAACAGTCAAATCTTAACACAATTTCCTTTCAAAACAAGTTGCTGTTATAGTCAAAGGGAAGTTACTCCGTACCATCAACCAGCTAGAAAAAAAATGTCTTGGGTTTGTTTACTTAAAGTTTCCACTGGAATCAAAAACAAAATTACTTAATTACTAAAAAAAAAAAGTTCAAATTTCAAGTACTAAAAGGGGCTCAGTAATGACAACAATAAAAACACAATCATATTCTGGTCCTTCTGAAAGAAATATAAAAACACATCTGCTACAATATATACTATTAAAAAAAAGTAGGGGATATCCAAACTGATGTTGATATTTTCGGAAAATGGTATTGGATATGCGTGAATGGACACATCAATATGTTTCTAAGTTTTGTGTGGATCATGAGTGTCACTGGCCCATGAAAAGGTCGTGCAGGTTTTTCGAACGAGCGCCACATTAATGTCTATGGCCAGTGTGGGGTACGTTTTGAAATTTTCATTTGTTCTGGACAGGCTTTTTCGGAAGTCTCGTCGTTCTTTTCTTGGTATAAACTCGTTCATCAATAGTTTCTGTTCGAAACGTAACTTTTCAGGTATGCAAAGACTGACACTTACGTGCCGTTGACGTGTTGGAAGCTGGCAACAGACAGACTGCAGTGACTCAAATTCTCAACGTTACTCAATCGGTGATTCGCAGGTTGTGGTCACGCTAACGTCAGACAGGCAATGTTGATGACAGACGTCGGCCAGGTTATCCAAGATCGACAACTGCTAACCAGGATCATTTCATCCGAACCACAGCATTACGTAACCGCCATCAAAGTGCCTCAGAAATTGGACAGCAGCTGCACCGAGCTACAGATGTGCGAGTCAGTGGTCAGACTATCTAAAATCGCCTACACTGCTGGAATGTGTACGCTCGACGACCTCGAATAATTCCACGTTTGACTGAACGTCACATCGCAGCAAGGCGTAATTGGCGTGGAGCAAGACAGCGCTGGGACAATCGTCGGTGGAGCAACATCATGTTTTCCGATGAATCGAGATTCACTCTCGACTTCCACGACAGGCGAAACAGAGTGTGGCGCGGAGGAACGAACGACACCATGACGTAACCATTAGGCAGCACGATCGTTTTGGTGGTGGATCTGTTATGGTGTGGAGAGGCATAACCATAACCATGACAGCATTACATGTCATCCAAGGACGTGTCACATGGCAGTACTACCGTGACAACATGTTAGCAGCTCATGTGGTACCATTTGCGCGACGTCATTTTCCAAGATGGCAATGCATGCAAGAGCACACAGGGCCCGTGTCGCTACAGAGTTCCTCCAGGAGCAGAACATCACTACACAGCCTTGACCAATCGAGATATGCTTGGCAGGCGCCTACGACAACGCCACCAGCTCATGCCAATGCCCAGGAACTAGCAGGAAGAATGGAATAACATCCGTCAAGCTGATATTGGACGTTTGGTGAGGAGTATGCCACGTCGGATTCGCGCTTGTCTCGCGAACCGAGGAGGATTTGCAAGGTACTGAGGTCTTGGGCTGAATGTGGTAAATTCTCTGACTGTCCGTCCATGTCTTCTACAGCTCAGTGCGTGGAATGTGTGCTTGTTAGACACCAAATTATCGCTGAAATCATTCACCAGATGCCACAGTGTAATGCCTCAACGGTCTTTTTTTATAAAAAATATACATATATTTCTTCATATATCTCACTTTTATCAAATATCCCCTACTTTTTTTGAATAGTATATGTTGTTTTCCGGTTATGCTGTTTTGATAATAAAACGTGTTTCTCGTTCTGCAATCATATCTGGAATTATAATACAAGTTTGTCCTTATTGGCGTGGTGGCAGCTGGTTATTCGTTCCCACATATCTATAGCATAGACTTACCGTCCAAGTACACACAACCTCTGTGATGTTGGTATATTTCAAGATACGTAGTGACTTGATCGCACGCACATTTATTTTTTAACCGACCTACGGACCGATCTACGGAAACGTCGAAGTTACATGACATAGCTCACCCACGTATTCCCAAACAGTGGAAGCTGACTGAAGAGGAATCCTTTCCCTCGTTCACCTCACAGGTATTCGGTACAAGCTGTAAAATCGAAAGAAAAATGATATTTGATAGCATTTTTGAATCGATGCTGACGTGTCCCCATAATGGTATATCAATATTAACAAGGTACACAACTCGCTTTTCGAAAACGATAGCACTCATCTTTGATTCATTCAACGTATCCAGCAGTACACGGTGTTAGTGGAAAGGGGAATGAATAAGCTTTACAGCGGTGTATTACACGACCGTTGGATGTTCTTCGGTTGTTCATAATAACTGGGAGAAGTCACAGAAAAGGCCGAAAAACATTTAGTCGGACAAGATACTGTTCAGTGGAAAGTGGGTTACGAGTGACGATTCTCCGATTTGTTATAAATAATTCGAGGTCCCATTGTCGTTGGAGGGCAGATTCATATATTAACTGTATACCTTTATCAATTTTCAATCTTGGGTTGACATTTATTCATTTCTGGAGTTTACATTTACCGTTTATACACTTTTTATCCATCACTTGAAACCTCGTCAAGTTTTTGGCGTCCATAGATACGGCGAAGCTTGTGGGGGAAGTTCATATCAAATTGTCTCATAAAGCACTAAAGTTTGACCTTCATTCCGTCGTGGTCCAAGATTTAGACTGCGATATCTGTCTTGGCGGGATGCCATTGATGAGAATAAAGGATATTGTTCTCGACATGCCCAAAGATCAGATCATAGTTGCTAACAAACATGTTCTAAAGTATGCCCCAACCATTACATCCAATTCGCATCACAGTTCTATCCGTCGCTCTCAGTCTTTCCTCCTTCGAGCTGGCAGAGCCGTTGTCGTTTTACCTGGGGAATATGTTGAGCAACACACACCAGTTTCGCCCCCGGACAACGTTGAAGTTGCTATTGAGACCCGCTGCGACTCAGTCATGTCATCCTGGCCGGGCCCAACCTTTACTAGTTCTGTCGGCGGTATGCTACGTATACCGAACTATTCCAATGAACCAGTCATTCTTAAAAACACCAGCACATTGCACAGATTAGATACACGTGCGATCCTGTAGACAGTAGTGTAATCTCCACTCCAGCTCTGGATACCAAATTTGATACTCTTGGACCACCAAGTAGGCCCTACTCTAAACCCATTTGCATCGACCCCAATGCTTTGTTAACACAATCTGAGAAACAAGCCTTTGTTGACTTGCATTTGAAATATGACGGTGTATTCAATCCTAGGATAGGGGAATACAACGACGCGTCCGGCAAAATACGAGCTCACATCAACATCATGGGTCCAGTAGATCCACCCCCACACAAGGGTAGAATCCCCATGTACGAGCGCAACAACCCTGAGGAACTCCAAAGCAAAATGAATGAACTTGACGATCTGGATGTCTTATCTCGCCCAGATGATGTCAAAGTCACAGTGGAATACCTTTCGCCCAGTTTTCTCGTATGTAAACCGATTGGTGTCACCGTCTAGTTATCGCCTTCAGTAACATAGCCAGTTACGCCAAACCTACACCTTCGCGAGTAACCACATCCGATGATATTCTACGGTTTTTGGCGCGTAGTAAATACATGACCAAAACAGACATGACTAAACAATTCTTCCAATTACTCATGAGAAAAGATTCCATGAAATATCTTGGTGTTATCACCCCTTTCAAAGGCACTCGGACGTACACTAGGACAGCGATGGTTATTTTTGGATACCTGTGGCCTGGTATTGTATTATTTGATGATACCTTTCGAGGATACCTTTTATAGGATACTTATCTGAGGATACTATTACCTGTTTGGACCAGCCTTCTTGGCCACCTAAGACATACCTATTCCAAATCCCCCCTTATAAGCTATCGAGCAGTTACTGAAAAGTCATTGCTCGAACGACTCGAAGCCCATCGAGCAAATGAGCTTTAGAGCAATTGCTCGATCGAGTGACTCCACTTGCTCGAACGACTCTAAGTCCATCGAGCAAATGTGCTATCGAGCAATTGCTCGAACGAGTGACTCGCACATACTGCTCGTGGCGTCATACGACAAAAAAGGATTCTATAGCCCCCGACGTTTCCCAAAAGGGATTCCACAAGTGGGATTCTATAAGTGCCTTTCCAGGTTTCTATACAACTTGCATACAGCTCCTATACAGGTAGTCTTACCATCGGCTTCCAGCATGTCCATAACAGCGGTCATTGTCTCTATGACGTCGCGTGCGCATCATGACGTCACGACGTCAATAGCAACGTTAGCAGCGTATTCTACCACTTTAGCCACTGTAGTTGCATCATTAAACAGTCGTATCAGAAGTAGTGGGCTCTCTGCGAGAGAAATTCTCTTCCAGCGAGATCGCGAAACCAGAGAACAACTAAAGTTCTCCGACACAGCTTTTTCAGATTTACAGCATAATAGTCGCCTTCGGAACCACCTACCTAGCGCTGCGTCAAAGGTTCCTCGTGGGTCACCTGCAATTAAACTTTCTACTGAACCCGGTGATTTGGTTTATATCAAGGGCGATGGGGACAAACACAAGGCTAGAAAAAAATATATTGTAACAGTAGCAACTAAAGATTTTCTCAAATTGCGTAAAATGATCGGTTCTCAGTTCCGTTCTAAACAACATACTGTTAAACCATCTGAGGTATACCGCATTCCTTACGTTTCGCATACATGTAGCTGCAGACCACATGCTTTGCCTGAAACCTCTACCCTCGGCAACAATCACACCGACCCTTATGCTGAGTCAGAAAGCGACTGAGATACGGATATCAGTGAGTCCAGTTACTATGTTCAATCCCCTCGCGTCGATGGTTTGACTGGTCAGCATTCACCTCTTTCCACTAATCCGGTTCCTATTAGCAACAGTAACAAACCCGTGCGAGCGCGTAAACGCCCTGAATGGATGGCATCATTCTGGTGATTGGGATATGTCCTCTTGAGTGACATTGGACATGTGTGAAATAACTGACAGCATTGATAGAGACCACAGGTGACAGTTGCGCCATTATAACTTTTCATTTTTATACTAAGACATAATTGATAGCAATGATATAGACAAAACGGATGCTGGTTGCGCCATTATATGCATTATTATTATGTTACGCTTGTGTTTCTATATATGTTGTTTTCTGGTTATGCTGTTTTGATAATAAAACGTGTTTCTCGTTCTTCAATTCATATCTGGAATTATGTATCAGGTCACACCCCTAACTACCGAAAAATATTGGGGGGGGGGGGAGGGTAGGGTGTATCATCATTCTGCCCTACTGTCAGCGCATATTGCCCTGCATATATATAACATTTTCAAGCGCTTTCAACAGTACATATCATATGATATCAGGTGCCCTGTAGGCCGTGACACTCCACGCAGGAAGATAAATGAATATATACTAAATAGAATTGTTGAATTTACAAGGACATCCTGGCCTCCTTTTGCATGGGCAGCAGGGCATATGAACTGTGATGGAAGTTGGACAAGACCATGATATATCAGGAGCTCAGCATGCCCCAGCTGTTCAGCTCTATTCTGTTAGGCAGGGCAACATTCTGGCAAATAATTCCTTGGCAGGGCAATAGTTGCTTGGGCCGCGGACCGTAGTAACCGGCCCTACTCGCTGTCCCGCGAACAGATGATCCGAATATTTTTGGGGAGGTGTAACACCCCCCCCCCCGGATTTACGCCGCTGTATTAGGTCTATAAAACACCCTTTACCACCAACCACTATCCAGCATGATGCAGCCTTCATCCGTTCTCGCCACCAATGGTTGCTCTTGGAACCAGGAGGTATGACCCAGTGGCGTTTCAAATGGTTGAAATCGCTGCACGGCACGTGTATGTCGGTCACTGCTAACCCACACTTGAATCTACGGACACTATTGCATGCGTCCGAGCCGCTTATATCCGTGCAGCCTCTAGAAGTACCAGCACCATCGCCCCTAAATGCATCGTCTCCAGCCATCTGTAACGCCGCTGGATCATATCTCCTGGTTCCTTCTCCATCAGATGCAGCCCTCGACATCGCGTTATGTCTTTTTGGAACAAATTGTGGTCTGGACCCTACCAGAACATCCTGGCTGCGGATCCTTGCTGATCACTGTTCGTGAAACATCGTGCCACACTCTTGACATCATAAACAGGCAGTCTGATTATCAGTGGTCCTGTCACATCTACTTGGAACGTCTACTGTCATAATCTGATGCCGCACAATCTTCTGCTGAATCAGACTTACCACAAGTCCGTTGATATTGTATCTGAACGAGGTGCAGGCCGATTGTTAAGCCCAATTCTTGGAAAAAAAAACACAAGCTGAAAATGCGTGATTTTTTTCTGAAACAACGTGACAAACCATATCTAATTTCTGTGTTATCTTTTTCTGGAGAACAGTACGGCAAGAGAAAAGAGGGTTAGCTCCCTTTAACTGGATATGAACATTACACAGATTATACCACATTTTCTCCTTACTGAATAAATGTGAGGAACAATTAAATACATATAAATCAGTTACTGCAAATAAAGTCATTCAAATAAACAGGGGGTTGTCTCTGGCGTGATGGATACCTTGATCCAGATACTGCTTGGTTTGGGGTACTACTTTAGGTATTCCTAGACTCAGACCAGTTAAAAGTTTCAAAATTACGCTCACTCTCAGAATGGACTTTGGACTAATGCATTCCATTTCCTTTGTTTATTAAGAATTTGACTAGTCTTTTGGTGTACCATTTTTTGCCATCACACACAGCCACAGTATTGTTTTTTAATAATCTTGGTTGATTCAGAAAACTTTGAATTTAGTTTGTATGCCCAATCATACCAAGTTTAATTCTAACCGTTGCTAAATCACCAGCATGGAATTTATGCTTTTAAACCTTATTGTCCAAATCATATTTCTTTTTCATTTTCAACCATCTGTCCTTAATAGTTTAATAAGTTTTGGTATCAGAAATTTCAGATCATATACCAAACTAGATTTGAATAAGCAAAGTTTGGTTCTTATCTCTCTCCCTAACCGTTAAAAATTTGGGTTAGTGTAAGATGTGGAATGAAGGGTGGAACGGAGATTCATCAGTATGCATCTGAGTGATTCTGCCCAAGAAGCAGTATCTTTGATGTTGGTTTGCAATAGGGACCATAAGTCTTTCAATACCGCCATTAGCCTTGGGATGGTAGTTTGGTGTTAAAATATGTTTTACTGCACAAGACTGAAGAAAACTTGTAGGCTCACGACAGGGAAATTGAGTCCCATTGTCCGTAAGTATGGATTCTGGTAACCCATCTTTTGCTTTCAGAAAGTCAATAATTTTTTTGCTTTCAGAAAGTCAATAATTTTGCTGGATGTAATACTGTCAGTAAAAAGCATTTCAGGCCACTTACTGAACAAACATACTATGTTCACATGAAAACGTATACCACGTGGTACTCTCAAATGGCCCTTGAATATCCATTGCTAAATGCTACCAAGGCTTTGCAGGAATCGGCGTTAAATTGAGATGAGCATTAGAGGATTTTACACTTTTATCACTATCTCCACAATACGCACATTTTCGAAAAAATGTCTCTATCTCAACTCATACCTGACCAAGACAAAGAATCACGGAGTTGCCGCTTGTTTTTTCAATACCGAAGTGGGCTTGATGAGCGAATTACATAACCTTACTGCGTAAACTTGCAGGTATGACTGCACACTTAGCATAACCTATGCAATGAGTCCCAAATGTAAACAAATTATCTTTTATTTTGTTGTAGGACAGGCATTTAAATGGATTTTTTAAAACTTTTTTGGCCAGTGACAATGCAAGTAGTTGGTAACCTTCAAAACTGGATAACTTTGAGTCTCAGACGCAAAACTTGGAGCGAGATGGATGTCGGTTCAGTGAGAACAGAACAGATAGCCTCCTCATCCACAGCAAAGCAATCATGAAAATGAGAATGATCAATATAATAATAACTCTTTGGCCAGCCGCTGATTTGTCGCGGTCCTCATAAGAGAAGGCCATCATTCCCCCTGCACCCCACCCCCTCTTCCCCTCCTCTCCTCCCAGCATTCAGATATAAACTGCTTAATAGTGTCCCTCACTTCCTCTTTTTCAATTTCTTCAATAAGCATTCCTACCCTCTCCCTCGTGTCCGCCTTCAGCCATCTATCCTTTGTTTCTTCACCCCACTTCTGCATTATTCTTCCAGTAAATTTTATTCTATGAGGTATATACTGTGGGCATTCCAAGAGAAAATGTTCCAGGGTCTCCACTACTCCAGAGTGGCACATTTGGCATCCCTTTTCCCCATCTCTCCCAATTTTTCCCCGAAGCTCCAGTGATCTTGATCTCAGTTTGAACAGCAGTGACCCTCCAAAGGTGCCATCTAGGTACTTCTCAAAAGCTGGCTTTTCTTTATATTGTAACCCCTGCAGTGATCTTTTCACGCTAACCCCTGCTCGCCAGTTTCGATTGCAATCTTCCATGACTCTCTCTTTGACAAACCTTTTGCCTTCTTTCATTCCTACTTCTATGTTTGTGACCTCTATAGAGTAATTGTCCATTAGTTCCCTCACATGTTTTGACCACCCCGTTTCTATATTAGAATTCCAAATGGTATCGAGCATCAATTTGCACCACCGGTTGTCAGGCAGGTTTCTCAAGTAGTTAAAGTAACACAGTTTTCCCAAATCTACCCTGTCCTTGATTTTCATCCACCCAAGCTCCCCCCTTATTGCTTCCAAAGCTGCAGCATTACTCGACCCTGTTATCCATCTGCCGGCATCATTCTGAGTACTTTCCAACTTTTTAATAACGGTTTGGTTTAATGGAATCACGTCCGTGCCATACGTTATACTTGGTAAACCCACCCTCTCCCACAGTGTTTTCCCCACAAAGACCTTGTTGAAACTATTTTTCCCTAAAAGTTTTAGTTGGTTCAGAATTCTTTTCCCTTTCAGAATCAGTTTGGCTGAGTAATTTCTGTACACCCCTCTTCCCGTTATATTTATGCTTACCCCTAGATACTCATACTCTCCCTTTTCTCCTACAGTGATTTGTTTGCTTTCCCCTTCGGGGATTGAGAACTCCCCCACTCTCCATCTCTTCGTCATATCTACCTTGCGTCCAACGGGTATTACCTTGCTTTTATTTTCATTTAGTTCGAGCCGCCAAGTGTTCCCATAACTACCAACAATTTCCAGCAATTTCTCTAGCCCCTGTTCAGTTCTAGACATTAACACCATGTCGTCCGCAAAGAATAAGCCTGGTATCTTTATGTCTCCAACATTTACCCCCTCCGCACTCTGAATTAGTTCGTCCCCTAAATCTTTAACATACAATGCAAACAAAATCGGTGAAAAGATACACCCCTGCTTGAGGCCTATATCCATAGGGACTCGTTTTGTAGTGATACTCCCTAGACTGAGTTGGCTTTGCACATCTGTATACAGTGCTTTCATGATTCCCACAAAGTCACCCCCAGTCCGATGCCCTCGAGCTTTCGCCACATACCTTCCCTCCACACTCGGTCGTACGCTTTTTTCACATCTAGAAATGCCAGAAACATCTTTTTCTTTTCAGCCTTTGTTGATTCTATCAGTTGAGTGAGTGTAAATAGGTGATCAGTGACTCTTCGTCCTTTCCTGAAACCATTTTGAATTTCTCCTAGAAAACCTTTCTCTTCAATAACTTCCTCTAGTCTACTGTATATGACCTTACAGAATACTTTCCCGATGTTACTACTAACTGATATCCCCCTATAGTTATCTAGAACTTCCTTATCCCCCTTTTTGTGTATGAACGACACCTTACTTTCCCTCCACTCTCTGGGGACCTCTTGCTTTCGCAGAGCCAGGTTGAAAAGGTTTGTCAGGACTTCAATAAGTGCCTCCCCTCCATTTTTGAGGAATTCGTTCGGAATTTCATCAGTCCCTCCCGCTTTACCATTTTTTAGTTTCGAGACCACGTTCCGCACTTCTTCTGCCGTTATTTCGCTACATACACGATTGGATAGGTTCTCCTCCACCAGTGTATTTCTTTTTGGTGGGGACCCACTGCCCCATCGCCTATCGTTTATCTTTTCCCAGTGCTTGACTAACTCTGAAGCGATACGGCCTTTATCTTCTGTACTTTCCCCATCCACTTTGCTACTCTGCACACTACTTTTCCCCCGTTTATTTACCCAGTTCCAAAATACGTTTGAGCTCGAACCCCCCGTTTTCTTTATTGTTCTGGCAAGACTGCAATTGAGCTCCTTCCTATTATTATTCTTTATCTCATTCACCTTTTTCCGTGCCAGTTCATATTCTCCTTTCATTAGTCTCGTGTCATTGTTATCCCCCCCTTTAAGCTTCCTACTTCTTCTGTAAGCAGCGCATTTTACCTTCCTTTCTTTTATTTCTTTTATAGCCTTTTTCAGTCCCTCGTTAACCCTGTATCCAAGCTCTCTCGTTGGGACCCTCACCCTTCCTATACAATCCTTCCCTGCCTCTGTTAGGCTATTTACTATGCCATCTGAAATACTCTGGACATTTGCATCCCTAGGTATACATTCAAGACTTGGTTTTAGTTTTTCCCGAAACTGCTTCCAGTCGGCTCTTTGTTTTAGTCCCCAAACTTCCTTGAAGGTATTTCTGTCTCTATTCGTCTTTTTGCCCATAATCTTAACTGTTATCAGGTTGTGATCACTACCCAAGTCATTTTTTCCCTCGTCATCTATTTCTACATCTATAACCTCCCTCCATACGCTAATGTCAGTGAGTATATAATCAATTATTGTTTTCTTATCGTTCCTCTCCCAGGTCCATTTACCCTTACATTTCGCATCCCTGTTCAAGATCTTTAAACCAAGCTCTTTTGATAGGTCCAAAATCTTCCTCCCATTCGTGTTAATTTTCCTATCACCTCCCTGTATGCCCTCCTCCTTATCCCCGATGTGCCCATTGAAGTCCCCCATTAGGACAATACTGAACCCTCTGCTTTCAAGCTCTGTGATATTCGGTCTAAGAGTTGTATATATTGAATCATTCCACTCGGGCTTACTTCCCTCCACTGCTAAGTATACAACACCAACGGCAACACTCCTGCTTCCTAACTTGATTTTTGCCCAGACTATTTCGTTGGATACTGGAATCTGAGTCCTTGCTTCTGTGAGATCTGTAATCAATGAGGGCTGTAAATATCGTTTGACGTTTTCGAGACAAGGCATCTGCTGCTACATTTAACATGCCTTTTGATACTGCATTTTAAAATCATATTCCAACAAGACAGAAGCCCATCTAACAATTCTTGCAGGCTTATGGACAGTATCCTGTGAAGATTGAAGTAAAGGAACTTGGGCGCTGTTATCAGCTTGAAGCGTAATGTTTCTACCCTGTAAATATCTATCCCCTTTATGAACTGTCCATTCCCATGCCAGGGCCTTTTTTCACCAGTACTGTAATTAAGTTCACAGGATGTAAGAATTTTGGATGCAAATGCTACAAGGTGCAGTATCCCATTTTCGTCAGATTGTAACAATTCAGTCCCAAAAGCGTAGTTTGAGGCGTCACATGACACAACTGTTGGCAAATCATGCCTGTAAAGAGCTAAATAAGGGAATTTGTAAATAATCTCTTTAGCCCTTGAAAAGCTTTATCTTGGTTTTCACCCCATTGCCATTGTTGACTTTTTCTAGGAAACTTTCGAAGGGATTCAGTAATTTCTGCTAGGTTAGGAATAAAATTAGAGTAATAATTGATTAATCCTAGAACTTGCTGAATTTCCTTAGCAGAGCTAGGTGTAATCAACCCTCTGACAGCCTTAATATTTAGGGTCACATTTCAATTCCTTAGTCAGAAATGATAAACCCAAACCATTCACCTTTAGTTGCAATGGCATAGCGTGGGTTCGAACCCATGCCAAGAGAGTTTTTCTTCTGGTACCAACCGCCTATCGAAAGTATACTGAACCACGCACGCCTCTCGGGCACCGACAGACCCCCAAAAAGGAAATGCTAGTTAACCAAGTTTATACGAGACCGCATATCACACGAAATTCTCTCTCAATTATTTTTAAGTTATTCATCGAGTAATTGCATCAATTCTACATACTGCACCTCATGGAAATCAGCGAGAATTAATTCTCTTTTTCAAATGTAGAATTGATGCAATTACTTGGTGAATAACTAGACGGTTGGTGCTGAAGGAAAAACTCTCTGGGTGTGGGTTCGAACCCCCGCTATGCCATTGTAAATAAAACCAGCGTCCTTCTTAATTTTAGGACACACGGAAAATTTGAAAAAGACACATTCTCGTTGATTTCCGTAAGGTGCAGTATGTAGAATTGATGCAATTTCTTGATGAATAGCATTCAACTTTAGGTTGCTTAAACTTATGCTACCTAAATTACCTGATAAACCTCCCAAACAGCAGATGGTGTAAAACGTTGTTTAACCATGTATGGAACTATAACATTCAGGCAGGATGGATAAAGCAGGCTTGGGAGCTAATGGACGACTACTGTATAGACACTGAAGATCTAGAAGGGGGGGGGGGGGGCTGCAGCAGGGGTGAGTTTTATTAGGGAAAGGGTGTTTGGGGATTGTAATAGAAACTGGCGAGCTAGAATTAGGACCAAGGGTTCTTTAGATGGGTTATATAAAAAAAGATGCGCCAGCCTGTGAGGAGTATCTGGATGGATCATTTGGGGTGCCATTGTTGTTCAAAGTAAGATCCAAGTCACTGGAGTTGAGGGGGGGGGGGGTCGGGAAAGGCGAGGAAATAGTGGGCCAAATGTGTAACTTAGGTGTAACGGAGACATTGGAACATTTCATTTTAGAAGGCCCCAAATATTTGCCTAGTAGAATCTTGGGAAACTAATCGAAAATGGGATGAAAATATGAAGGATAATTGGATGACAAGTGACATTGACAAGTGACATGAGTTAAAGAGTCAATGTTACTGTTGGGGAGATCGAGGAAGCGCCTGTGGGCGGAATTATGAAAAAGTTTTTGATTGAATGCTGGGAAATTAGGAGAGAGAGAGAGAGAGAGAGAGAGAGAGAGAGAGAGAGAGAGAGAGAGAGAGAGAGAGGAATACCCCGGCGGGGCACTTGGATTAATATAGGACTCCTCGTAAGATGTCCGCGATAAATCAGCGGAGTGACGAAGGTTTATTATATTATTATTATTACAAACATTTGGAATCACAAAAAGGGAGGTTGTTGTCTGAAAGCCGTTTCATAACTGCTCTCAAGTTTTCAACATGTTCTTTCTCATCTTTCCCCACAACGAAAATGTCATCAAGAAGGTTGAATGTTCCGGTACAACTGTTTAACCCCTGCACACTGGTAGTGCAACAGAATCTTCTCCAATCACTCAGTTTTTGTCTTGTTTAACTATGAATTTAACCAATTATATCTTGTTTGACAGAGCTCACCGAGCTCTGTCAAACAAGGTATATTTGGTTAAATAACAATCTGCATTGTGGAAGATATTTGCTGCTGAAAACTTTGTCATTTTGACATCAGAGTGTAAAGGGTTAAAATGATATCCATCATTCGTTGGAAGCCTCTTGGCAAGTCAGATATCCCATGGGAATCTAAATAGACCCAAATCTACTGCATTTTCTATAAGGCGTCGTCTATCAACAATCCGGCCATTGTTTTCAAAAGGGTGGTAAAATCTTAATTAGTTCTTCCGTTTCGTTGCTAGGTAAAATGAAGCTGTAGCTGAAATTAATTTTGAATTTATATTTCTGAAACTCAAACATGGTTTTAGTTAATTTATAATTCGGGGTGGATAAATCCGTGGTGTCTAGTCTATAATAATAAAATTATAGCCCAAACTGTCGATTATCACATAAATATGATTGCTAATCAGTCAGTAACAAAGTTGTGTATACAGTCGAAACATTTAAAAGTCATATGTTATTACAAGTTGCAATGTATATAAACAACTAAGAGAAAACATATTAACATAAAAGAACATTTGTTATACAAGTATTTTGTTTATTTTATTATTTCAATAAAAGGCGAATCAATGTAAAATAAAACTTTCTAAACACACACGCACGCACGCTCATACCTCGCATGCACGCACACACGCACGCACGCACGCACGTTTATTTCACAAATTTCAATCGTAAACTTCTAGAAAATCGTAATTTCAACATTAACTTTTCATTTTCAATGAGAAAATCCAATCAATAATCTCTTTGACTGCTCGATAACATGACTTTTTACTTGTGTTTTATGTTTGAAGTAATTGTTAATTTGTTGTCCTTTTATGTTTTAATCCGTTAATTAAAGTCACATATTTATAATAAAGTTTCCAAAGCAATATAACTGGCTTTAGTCTGTTAATCAATAATCCAAATTTAATCCCCTCCCCCAACACCCGAGCTTTAATCGCCACAAACAGCAGGGATCGAAACTTCCCAGGTCCGAAACTTAATTCCCACTTCTGCGGGACCGAAACTTCCCAGTACCGAAACTTCACAGGCGCGCGAACTACCCGATCCCTATGGGAGTTCAGTCAACCAATGTGAGAGTCCGAATCAATCAGCCAGACAGACAGAAGGTCCAAATCAAGGAAACAGCAGCATCATCCGTCTCGGCCGTGGTCCGACTCAACCAGGGCGTGACTCGTAAGGTGTATGTAGCCAAGATTTGAACACCCTGATATCGTGCAATTATAATTAACAGATTAATTCAGTGATTGACAAGGTGTCATTCGGTCCCGTTTGAAGTAAAGGAGGAGTGATTTGCACAAAAACATCCATTTTGGATTGCTTGTCAGTTGTCACACTTTCCTGAGTTATCACTCTAACAACATTATAATCATGACAGGTTTGTCACAAACAGAGCTCATTTGTCTGTTTTTACAACAATAACGCTCCCATTGTACTTTTTAAAAAAGTATGTGATCAGAAATGTGTGCAATGTTGTACTGTGCAGACACGAATGCTCGTGGAAGATTTATGCTTCAATTTAAAATGTGGAAAAACATAACGTAAAGGTGAGCAGAACCTTGATGAAATTCATTCTATAATATTTAAAACAAGGTGTGTCAGGGCTTGGGGTGGATTTACCGTGGTACTTTTTATAAGGGTGGGGCCGACTTCTCTTATAGGCCGGCTTTGTTTTGGGCCGAGTTCTCCTATGGGTGACTTTGTTTGGGGCCGACTTCTCTCATGGGCCGAGTTCTCCTATGGCCCGACTTTGTTTGGGGCCGACTTCTCTTATGGGCCGACTTCTCTTGTGGACCGACTTTGTTTTGGGCCGAGTTCTCCTATGGGCCGACTTCGTTTGGGGTCCATTTCTCCTGCATTCGTGCTGTAGATGTAACTTGAGAACTGATGGAACAAACGGACTCGATTCCGTCCTTCGATGTCCTGGAAGTTTGATTTCAGGGAAAGTGATTGATTCCAAAATATAAGACGAAAACGATAGAACGCAGGTGTTCGACATGCTGCGTAATTTTTGCCGGAGAACGTTGACGAGCTATGTATGCCCACTTTTTGTTATATAGATTGAAATCCGAATGTACCCAGATGATATATCCCGTAATTCGCGTTATTCATCTTGTTATTGTGAACATTGTCGTTTTTCTTGGCTAAGTAAGGATACCTTAGGATCTTGTGGTGGGATCAGGGACAACCCGCCCCAGGCCTATTTTTGGGGCGGGTTGTCCCACTTTTTGGGGCGGGTTGTCCCAATTTATTTTTTTTGATACTTGACAAAAAGTTTTGGGGGGATAGTTAAGCCTTAAAGGGCCTATAAATAATAGGCTAATATAAGTAATGAAATTTTGTTTATTTTGAAAATTCTCACCTCTGATATTCCGTCAATTTAAATTAAATATACACAAAATGTACATCAAAATGAAGGTTGGGATGTACAGAACACAAAACACATACTTAATCAACTCATTGAGTCGGCTGTAGGCACCACTGGTTCCTGGAAGTCTGCTGCTGTATTCGCACCAGAACTGATAATTTAATAATATTTCACGAAAACAACTTGAGGCCAAATGTGCTTTACATATCCAAGAACAAAGCTAGGGGATAAAAATTCTTCAAAACACGCGACAGAGCTACATTGGGGAAAATTCCAAAGCCTTTGCTTTTGTTTACGTATGAGTCTACTTTCGATTTCCGGTCGACGTCATCGGACAGAAAAAGCATGTAAAAACAACGCCGTCTGAAATCAAATAATGAAAAAGATCGCCTTCATACAGTATACTGTTATTAGATAGAGATTGCACAGTTGCCATACTCAGTGCAAGGTATCATGATACCTGTTGAAATTTCTTAGAATTACAATTTTGTTTTTGGATGGAAATTCGTGGTAACGAGTGATTTGCGCATGTCTGTCGAGCATGGAAACCATCTTCAATAAAAAATGCAGACAGTGTTGTCCTTTTCCAAAATGCAGTCCTACCGCTGTATTCGAAAGTGTTTTGAATGCCTAGCTTTGTTCTTGGATATATGAAGCACATTTGGCCACAAGTTGTTCTGATGAAATATTATTTTATTATCAGTTCTGGTGCGAATACGGAAGCAGACTTCCAGGAACCAGTGGTGCCTACAGTCGACTCTTTGAGTTGATTACACATGTGTTTCGTGTTCTATACATCTCTACCTTCATTTTGATGTATAATTTGTGTATATTTAATCTGAATTTAAGAAATATGAGAGGTGAGAATTTCAAAATAAACAAAATTCCATTACTTATATAGGCCCTTAAAGTTATATATAAAAAAGATTTCTATTCATTTTTTTCTCGAAAATTACTAAATTTAATCGAAAATTATCCATAAACTGCACTGACCCGATTTTTTTTTTGAATTTTGGAAAAAAATTGGGGGAGATGGTAATATATAAAAAAGATTTTTACTCACTTTTTTATAGAAAATTATCCAATTTTAACGACAATAATCCATAATCCTCTTAACACATCCCATATTAACTGAATCA
Source organism: Pictodentalium vernedei (assembly GCA_031216915.1). Classification (NCBI taxonomy): domain Eukaryota; kingdom Metazoa; phylum Mollusca; class Scaphopoda; order Dentaliida; family Dentaliidae; genus Pictodentalium; species Pictodentalium vernedei. The sequence continues at coordinate 180,756,717 of CM062295.1, forward strand.
AACTAATAATACTTCTAAACTGAATTGGTAGCATGTAGACACCAGTCAGAATTGGCGTGTTGTTTTAGACATGTTGTTTCAGTCGGGTACCCTCTAAGAGGAATGTTTGATGCGCAAAAATCAAATGACCGGACATGTTGTTTTAGTGTGATATGGATTCATCACAGCATTGATCTATTTTCCTTTATCTAAGACTAAAACAATAAATGTGTTTTTTTAGCTGTTAACAATCATCATGTTGCTTCTCTTTGGATTGTACCGGATGGCGGTATTGAAGACTCTACATAACCTGCTACTTCTGACTTTCTTCATTCCGAGGGTCGAAAGGGTCTTGTTCCCCATACCGTCCCTGCGCGCATTCGGCGGGCGAAATCATTTCTTAACCGCCATGGTCATATACTGGGGCCGCTACCAAACCGGTGTTGCTGTTTGGTTTTCTTTTCTCTTCTTCCCTTAAATTTGCCATCGCAGAACATTATATTCTGGCTCGCCACTATGGTGGGACTCAAACCTCTACCATCGCCAAGCTAGAACCGGATAGAGCCCACTCTCTAACAGTCTTAATGGCGGTGAGGGATTGATTATTGACAATCTATCACGCCAACGTAAACTGCCGGGAATTCTAACCGCGTGCATACCCCTGCAGACCCCATTTGAGGCAATAGGAAAGCTAGGCCTGTGTGATCCAAGTGAAATAAAATAAGGTTAACCGGGTCGCAAGGGATTTGTAAATCCCACATCGTCCCTGCGCGCCTTTGGCGTGCTAAAACCTTTCATTCATTCATACATTAGACGGGAATTCTAACCGCGTGCATACCCCCTCAGACCCGATTTGAGGCAATAGGAAAGCTAGGCCTGTGTGATCCAAGTGAAATAAAATAAGGTTAACCGGGTCGCAAGAGATTTGTAAATCCCATATCGTGCCTGCGCGCCTTTGGCGCGCTAAAACCTTTCATTCATTCATACATTAGCCAGGGATTCTAACCGTGTGCATACCCCCTCAGACCCGATTTGAGGCAATAGGAAAGCTAGGCCTGTGTGATCCAAGTGAAATAAAATAAGGTTAACCGGGTCCCAAGGGATTTGTAAATCCCACATCATCCCTGTGCGCCTTCGTCGCGCTAAAACCTTTCATTCATTCTTCATTCAACAATCATGTTTCCTTGTATTCTCTGTGACCTTGAAGTTCGACCAAAGCAGCATGCAGCTGATTGCGGTTCTTGTATTGTTATTTGGTTATTTTTTGTTGATGTATTTTGGTTTTTATTAAATGTTAATTAATAAAATCATCAATTTTAAAGTTCTTGTTGTTTATTATAACAACCATAGACCTCAATATCCCGGCGCGTATTTATTATTATGATCGTATTATAAGTAATAACAGGTGAATAATTCATTCTGAATTATTCACGTGTTACTACTCATAATACAATCATAATTCAAATGACAGTCAGGTTGTCTCTTATTATGATCGTATTATGAGTAATAACAGGTGAATAATTCATTCTGAATTATTCAGATGTTATTACTTACAATATAATCATAATTGACAGTCAGGTCGTCCCTTATATCCCGGCGCATGACAGGTTATTAGTACTCCGAATCCAATCCTAGTCCAATATCATAGTCAAGAAAAATTGGGGCGGGTTGTCGAGGGGTGGGTTGTCCCACCTGGTTTGGGGTGGGTTGACCCTGGGGCGGGTTGTCCCGTTCCCCTTGTGGTGATGGCGTGACGCAAGTGTCTCCGGACGCTTCTTTATCACCCTCTACATTCTAAATTCTTGTCTGTACTATTGTGACTATTTTGTTTTTCATAGTCTGCTGTAATATTGGATAAAAATTATTTTGAGCCGTGACTCTACAGCCCATTACAGGCTGTATAATCACAGGGATCAAAATAATTTTTTTTCAATGCATAGCAAAATGCTATGGGTACTGGACTTTTCGCCGGAAAGACAGTTCGCCGGAATTTTCGAGACAATTCGCCGGAATTTTGGACACTTTGTCGGAAGTTTGGACAATTCGCCGAAAGTTTGGACAGTTCGCCGGAACTTTTAAGACAATTTCGCCGAGATTTTGGACATTTCACCGGAATATTGGACACTTCACCGAAGTTTGAGCAGATCGTCGGATGTTTGGACAGTTTGCCGAAAGTTTGGACAATTTGCCGAAATGTGCCAGACAGTTTGCCGAAATGTGCCAGACAATCGCCAAGGTGTCTCAAGCAGTTCATGGAATCTTCAAAAGAGCCTGCTATTTATTTATTGGTTCACAATCGTGATCTTTCTTTTTTTTTTTTGCTAGAGGGGGGAACCATAATATGTGAAAGGCTGTTGTGGAGTTTCGGCGGTCCTTCCTTAATCGTAACTAGGACCCTCTGATTGTTGCCCCATCATCCCATTTCCCGAAAGGGAAGCGGAAGGATGGGGTAACGACAGGAAGGTCAGTGTAACGACTGATATTTGAAAGGCTCTCGGGGTTCCCATTCTCACGGGTGTGTGTGTGTGGCAGGGGGGTGGGGGGGTCATGATATTTGAGGGGACTTCCCGGGGTTCCCATGTGTTCTCACAGGGGTGGGGGACGTGATGACTAGGAATATTGAGAAGAGTCGGGCACATCATCAAAGAGACACAGGAAGGGTGTAACAGATGACGTAACATTGGTGAGTTTCAGATATTTTATTACCAAATTAGAAATCAAGCGTTCATTCATTATTCAATTACAGCACAATAGATTTATGCACACCCTTTGTGATCAACAATAAGTTCAAGACAATAAAAGAATTCAGTTACAATATAATTTCCAACCAGGGAAACCAGTTAATAATTAGCCAAGGTGTAAGTTAATAATTAGGCAACAAAAAGAAAAAAGAAAGAATTATAACACCTTGCCGCCTGAGATGATAAGAAAATTTATTGTTATTGTAGCTCTGGGTCATGCCATGTTGGTAGAAAAAATGAATGTGTTGTCAGTGTTAATTGGCATTTTGGCTTGTCGGCGGAAAAAAACAGAAAAAAAACATTGTGTTCAGTTAAACGTTCATTTCAATTTAAAATTTCAGCCTCAATGGACCGGTTTTGACCTGTTAAACGGATTTTAAAAAAAATGGGTAAGTCGTTTTTAAAATTTTAAAATCTTTTCGGCGAACTGTCCAATTTAAAAAATTTAAGTTCTGGTGAAATGTCTTTTCTGGCGAACTGTCTTTCCGGTGAAAAGTCCAGTATTCAATTCTACACAATTTCGGAAATAATTGCATAGCATTTTTTGAAAATTGCATAGCATCTTTCTAGTACCAAATTGTGAGTACCTTTGTAGATAGAAGACTATACTCTTGTACTTGTAGACTATATATCTCTATATTACATCATATATGCATACTAAATCATGAATTCACACCAGTATTTCTTGTTCAATTACTCTTGTGTTCCAAATAAAATTACAGGTGGGAATAAAAGTACAGAGTGGAACATTCATCAAAATTAAATTAAAGCACAGACCCAAATAATAGTACAGGGTGGAAATCCATTGAGGGGGAGGGGGAGTAAAGCTAGTTAATTTTATCCAAAATCCAATTTATTTTCCAGTATTGCAGTTAGTTTTATTAAAGAAAACTAATAGGCGTTTAGGCATCATGATTACAACAATGAATACACTGTGCAAAACAAAAGACTATCAGACAATCTAGTGAAGATTTACTAATTTGAGGATCTCCTCCCTGTTGGAAGGGCAATTTTAATAAACATACAGGCCCAAATGAGGTGCATACGGGGTGGAAAAATTCCCCCAAATTAATAAACATACATATGTTTATTGGGAACACAAGAGTAGTCGATCTAACACTACATCTCTACATATTCTATATACATTCATAATTCAGAAAAAATGAAGTTCAAAGTGTTACATCTTCACCCCCCCTCCCACCCCCCCTCCAATCAGGGCTGAAAACATCCTGTAACCTAAAAAAGAACAAATCACACATATCTCATTCTTCCGTGTGTTGTAGTCCCCCATATTTCAACATTTAAGCAACAAATTACCATGCCTATGTCAGCCGGGGCTCTGAACACACACACCCCAAAAAGGAAGAAATTTAAATAAAACAAAAATAGGTTGACAGAAATTGAGAATTCGATGAGGGTCACATGCAAAACCATGGAACAAAATTAGGTATATAAATTAAATAAATTAAAACAGGTAAGACCGTAAGTTTACCCATGAATTGGATGGGACATCTATTTCACACCAGTTATGGCATGGGCAATAAAATGAAAACAGGTGAAGTATAGTAGCTTTCTACTTGTCAATTCGTAAATGGGACATTGTTAGCTCACCTGACTGAAAGTCAGGGTGAGCTTTTCTGATCACTCTTCATCCGTCGTCTGTCCGTCGTTCTGCGTGAAGGTGGTGTTTGAGCCTCTTTCTCCTAAACCACTGGCCACATTTTAATTAAATTTCAGGTAAGTAGTGGTTATATAGGGGCATTTTGATTTTTATGCAAATTAGGTTTCGGCTCATATTGAGCAGAGGGGTCTGGAGGTGTGGGGAAAAAATGGCCACATTTTTTGAAAATCTTTTTCTAATGAACCACCAGTTGCAGAGACTTGATATGTGGTATACAGAGTCCTTTTGAGGTTTAGAATCAAGTTTGTTCAAGAGAAATTTGTCGGGACATTTGCCTTCGTTATGGGAGGGGCAAAAATTTGGGCCACGCCTAAAATTTCTATTTTCAGAACCATGAGGTCGATTTGAACCAAATTTGATATGAGATGATAATGGGTCATAAGTAGTTGATTGGTGCAAAAAAATATTTTCTCATTGTCCCGTGGGAACCTTGGGAGCTAAAAATAGGAAAAACCTTAAAACTGCCATATCTCCAAAACTACACGGCACAGAGAATTCTTATTTTGTATAAATCTTACTTTTATCCGGTAGAATAGAATGGTTAAAAAAAATCGTTATCGGTTTGATCACAAGGTACTTTTTTCAGGACTTTGAAAAAGTGTCGAGTCAGCACTTTTTAACACTGTAGGCAATGGGAAAAACATTAAAAAATATTCTTCTCCAGATCCAGCAGGCAGAATCTTTTGATATTCGGTATGCAACATTGTAGGGTGGGTCTGATTTAAGTTTGTTCAAATCGGCCCCTGGGTTCATATTTGGGCTCAGTATAGGAGCCCAAATTTGAACTTAGTGCATTTCAGGCAAATTTCTTTGAAAATCTTCTTCTCAAGATCCAGCAGGCAGAATCTTTTGATATTTGGTATGCAACATTGTGGGGTGGATCTGATTCAAGTTTGTTCAAATCGGCCCCTGGGTTTATATTTGGGCTCAGTATAGGAGCCCAAATTTGAACTTAGTGCATTTCAGGCAAATTTCTTTGAAAATCTTCTTCTCAAGATCCAGCAGGCAGAATCTTTTGATATTGGGTATGCACCATGCTTAGGGGGTGAGATTCAAGTTTGTTCAAGCCAAGTCCCTGGGTTCATATTTGAGCTCACTCAGCCTCATTGTGGGAGCCCGAATGATAACTTAGTTCAAAATGAGGAATTTTCTTTAAAAATCTTCTTCTTCAGATCCAGCAGTCGGAATGTTTTGATATTTGGTATGCAGCATTCGTAGGGGGGGGGGGGGGGGGGGGGGGGGGGGGGGGAGATTAAAGTTTGTTCAAGCCATGTCCCTAGGTCCATATTTGGACTCACTGTGGGAGCTTGAATTGTAACAGAGTTCAAATTGAGGAATTTTCTTTAAAAATCTTCTTCTTCAGATCCAGCAGTCGGAATGTTTTGATATTTGGTGTGCAGCATCCTAAGGTGGGTGAGATTCAAGTTTGTTAAAGCCAAGTCCCTGGGTTCATATATGGGCTCCCTGTGCGAGCCCGAATTATAACTTAGTTCAATATGAGGAATATTCTTTAAAAATCTTTTTTAGCTCACCGAAGGGAGCTTAACTTAACACTGGTCGTCTGGCGTCCGGCGCTGTGAACATTTTTCAAACGACTTCTCCTCTGAAACCACTGGTCTGATTTTCACGAAACTTCATGTGGATGTTCATTACTATATGGCAATTCATGTTTGTTCAAATGAAATGGCCACGTCCCATGGAGGCTCTGTATGGGGCATACCTCTGATAGCACCGTATGAATTATAGAAAAATTATTAAAAAATCTTCTTCTCCAGAACCAGTGGGCAGAATCTTTTGATACTTGGTATGCCGCATCTTGGTATGGGTCTGATTCAAGTTTGTTCAAATCGGCCCCCTGGATTCATATTTGGTCTCAGTATAGAAGCCCGAATTTGAACTTAGTGCATTTCAGGCAAATTTTTCTTAAATAATCTTCTTCTCCAGATCCATCAGGCAGAATCTTTTGATATTTGGTATGCAACATTGTGGGGTGGATCTGATTCAAGTTTGTTCAAATCGGCCCCCTGGATTCATATTTGGACTCAGTATAGAAGCCCGAATTCGAACCTAGTGCATTTCAGACAAATTTCTTAAAAAATTTTCTTCTCAAGATCCAGCAGGCAGAATCTTTTGATATTTGGTATGCAACATTGTGGGGTGGATCTGATTCAAGTTTGTTCAAATCGGCCCCCTGGGTTCATATTTGGGCTCAGTATAGGAGCCCAAATTTGAACTTAGTACATTTCAGGCAAATTTCTTTAAAAATCTTCTTCTCAAGATCCAGCAGGCAGAATCTTTTGATATTGGGTATGCAGCATGCTTGGGGGGGGGGGGGGAGATTCAAGTTTGTTCAAGCCAAGTCCCTGGGTTCATATTTGGGCTCACTGAGGTAGCCCGAATTATAACTTAGTTCAAAATGAGGAATTTTCTTTAAAAATATTCTTCAGATCCAGCAGTCAGAATGTTTTGATATTTGGTATGCAGCATCTTTAGTGGTGGTGAGATTCAAGTTTGTTCAAAGCATGTCCCTAGGACCATATTTGGGCTCACTGTGGGAGCCCGAATGATAACTTAGTTCAAAATGAGGAATTTTCTTTAAAAATCTTCTTCTTCAGATCCAGCAGTCGGAATGTTTTGATATTTGGTATGCAGCATCCTTAGGGAGGTGAGATTCAAGTTTGTTCAAGCCATATCCCCTAGGTCCATATTTGGGTTCACTGTGGGAGCTTGAATTGTAACTTAGTTCGAAATGAGGAATTTTCTTTAAAAATCTTCTTCTTCAGATCCAGCAGTCGGAATGTTTTGATATGTGGTGTGTAGCATCCTTAGGGGGGTGAGGTTCAAGTTTATTAAAGCCAAGTCCCTGGGTCCATATTTGGGCTCCATGTGGGAGCCCGAATTATGACTTAGTCAGTATGAGGAATTTTTCTTTAAAAGTCTTCTTCAGATTCAGCAGTCAGAATGTTTTGATATTTGGCATGCAGCATCCTTAGGGGGTGAGATTCAAGTTTGTTCAAGCCAAGTCCCTGGGTTCATATTTGGGCTCACTGTGGGAGCCCGAATGATAACTTAGTTCAAAATGAGGAATTTTCTTTAAAAATCTTCTTCTTCAGATCCAGCAGATGAATGCTTTTGATATTTGGTATGCAGCATCCTTAGGGGGGTAAGATTCAAGTTTGTTCAAGCCATGTCCCTAGTTCCATAAAATTTGTCTCTCATGACTTCGTTCCTTTGTAGTGTTGATGAACCATGTCTAATTGAATGTGACCCCAAATACTTCTTTGAACCACTTGTTTGAATCACTTTGCCCGGTGAGTGATTAAGGCCCCTTGGGGCCTCTTGTTTTTTAGATCCACTGGTCAGAATCTTTGGATATTTGGTATAGGCTTTTCTTAGGAGGAGCAGATGCAACTTGTTGAAATCAATTCTCTGGGTTGATATTTAGGCTACCATGTCAGGTGAGCACCCTCAGGCCCCGTGGGGCCTCTTGTGTGATGTTTTCATTGCTAAGGGTTTGGGTTTTGGGGGGGAGGGTGGGGGGGGGGGGTCTCCTTAATGAACTACTGTGCTTTTAATGAGATACCGGTAAGTGTATTGTCTTTATTAAAATCTTGACTTGTCTCTTTTTTTGTGGACGGAAAGTGTAACTGCCAATGCCAGTTGGCTATGTGCAATTTCTGTCAATAATACTCCAAACCACGCTCACAATAGTAATCATTTCATCTCATTATAACATGTGTCTGACCAAGTTTAAATGTGAATTATTCTTTTATTCTTTCTCTGGTAACTGTTCAGTTCAGCTTGTGTGGTTGTTCTTTTAGAAAAAAACTACAAAGAAAAAAGTGCAGGGAATCATCTTCGTTTAGTTATTTCACTGCTAAAAGAAACTTGAAGTTTGAAACTTTGTATTGCTGTGACACGACCTCATTGTGTGTAAATTCGTTACCTCTCTTGATATGTGCATTGCACTGTTTTGACAAACTTCCATAGCCTGTTAAGACCAGAACAGTTCCGTACAGAAAATGAAAACAACACAGCGTGGTTTTCTTTTTTCTTTCTTTTTAAAACATGTTCATTTAATCAAAATCAAAGTCGTCCAATAAAAGATTTGTGACTCAATAATGCATGTGATAGGAAAAAGTGTCGGTTTTGCCCTTTAAACTGTGATGGTGTTACCACATTCCACTGTAAATTCCAGAGTTTACATATCGCGATGAGAGATAATAATTTGCGTCACTAAAAGCGAGTTTTGCATCACAAAATGCGATGAGATACTGGTTATTTTGAGCCCTGTATAATCATATTTGATTTCCATATCTGACCAGAATCTGTCAAGTCTTCAAATTGGTAGAATGTTCTACTGTCAACTAGTGTTTCTGGTAGGCCATTCCAAATGTCAATGGATCTAGTCCAAAACAATTTTTTTTTCTATCTAAGTTGTAATACTTCTTGACAATTTTAAATTTATGCCCTCTTGTTTTAGTGATTGTGCTGAACTGAGCTCCATCATTTTATTGGTGATTTCTTGGTCGTAGATGCCCTTTAGTGAAGATCTCTATCATTTTGCCCCTTAGTCTTCTGTATTTCAGTGTTGGTAGCTTTAATTTTCTCAACCTCTCTATATACATGTAGCCCAAGTCCTTCAGTGATGGTATCAATTTTGTAGCTCTTCTGTACCCTCTCCACCAGGATAATATCTTTCTGTTTGTAGGGACTCCAGACACATGATGCATATTCTAAATGTGGTCTCACTAGGGCTTGGTATAGAAACCTAAAGGTGCATTCATCTAAATATGTAAAAGATCTTCTAATTAGTCCATTGATCTGGTTTGCTTCATTTGTTTGTGCATACATGTGGTCTTCAAAATTTATTTTGCTATCGATTAGTAGACCGATGTCTTTTTTCTTTTTCTCCATTCGATTTCTCTAGTATGACTTTCTCATTCTTGTCATTCATCAAGAAGTAGCTTTTTGAGTCATGATCTTCTACTTGTTTTCCAATAGTCATTACTTGACATTTCCTGGGGTGAAATTTAAGAAGGCATGTGTTGGACCAATATTTAAGTTTTGTCAGGTCGTCCTGTAGTGCCAACTCGTCATTTTTATCTTTTATCTCTTGATAAACTTTGGTGTCATCCGCAAACAGATATATTTGTGATTGGACACATTCAGGCATATCTTTATTATATATATAAATAACAAAAAGTATTGTTCCCAATACACTTCCTTGGGGTATTCCGCTTGTTACTGCTCTCCATTCTGATGTGCTTCCATTAACGATTACCCTCTGTTTTCTGTTATTTAGGAAGTCTCTTATCCATTCTTTAACTCTCCCAGTTATTCCATAGCTTTCTATTTTATTCATCAGTCTCTTATATGGAACTTTATCGAAAGCTTTCATAAAATCCATGTAGATCACATCTAGTATGCCTCCTTCATCCAAAATACTTGTCCAGTCATCTATAACCTTTATTAGCTGTAGAACTGTTGATCTACCTGATAGAAAGCCATATTGTCTTGTGCAAAATAATTTGTTCTTCCTCATATGTTCCACCAGTTCTGTTCTTATCAACTTCTCCATTGTTTTACATAATATGCTTGTTAGACTGACCGGTCTGCAGTTACCTGGATCTGCTTTGTGTCCCTTCTTATATGTAGCTGTAATATTTGCTTCCTTCCATAATTCAGGTAGTTTTCCGGTTTCTAGTGATTTATTAAATATTATCCACATTCCACAAAGGTCTGCATAGGCTTGCTCTACATTCTTTCAAAACTCTAGGGTGTATTTCATCTGGTCCTTGTGCCTTTTGGCCATCTAGGTCTTTTAGGATTTTCAATATTGTTTCTTCTGAAAAAGTACAATCTAGGAGAGTTGTATTTGTATCTCGTTTATATTGTGTCGGTATTTCACCATCTTGTTCGATTGAAAATACGCTCGTAAAAAATTCATTCAAAGAGTTTGCTTTTTCTTCATCTGTTCTTGATCATATTGTGTTCCCTGCATCGTCTATTCCCTTGAGTTCTGATATCCCTGTTTTGACTTTTCGTTTGGAGTTGATGTATTGCCAAAATGACTTGGGATTTCTTTTGATGTTTTTTGCAATATCTTTCTCTTTTTTCTATCTGCATTTCTGAACTAGACTGTTTACTTTGTTTCCAAGCATTGTATATTCTTGATACTTTCCAGCATCTTTCGTCTCCATATAGCGTTTCCAGCATCTATGTTTTTCTTTAATTTTGGCGATTGTTTTTTCATCTATTGGGAGATTTTTATGTTTCCTCATCAGATTTGCTTTGGCTTCTCCAATTTTTGGAATGTGCTTATTCAATATTTTATTGTATATTTCATGAAAGTTTGCCATTAGTATATCTACATCCTCTCCATCTAGTACCTTTTCCCAGTCAATATCAAAGTCTTCTCTCATTTTTGTATAATTGCCTTTACTATAGTTTCTCCTTGGTGTTGAGGTATGTTTGTCATCAGATCGACACTTGAAGGTGAGCTGTAAGACACTGTGATCACTTTTACCCAAGAGGCTTTCGTATTCTATACCATCTATCGCTTTCTTCATGGCTGTGAATGCCTAAAAAAATCTGCTATGATGAATGCCTAAAAAAAACCATTGACCCCAGTGCTAAAAAATCCCAATACATCAACAAAAAAATAAACTGGAAAAAAATATATGTTGCCATCTCAAATTTAAATTTCGAATTTTCACTACTAGTGGCAGTACTAATGCTCTTGCACTGAATGACCATGACACTTTTTTTTTGGGGGGGGGGGGGGGGGTGGAGATTTGGCCCTGGTGGTGGGCTGAATCTTCTCACTTAAAGTTTAATTTTTTGAAGTTTATATTTTATTCAGTTATTTAGAAAAGTTATTATTTTAAAATATTTTAATGGTTTTTGCTCAAAATTGTATTTATTTTGTGGAGAAAAAAAAAATTAATGAGTTTTAATAAAAAAAATTGTCTGTTTTGTGAAAAATTTCTTACCCTTTTGTTGGAATCAATGTAATTCATTAATTAAAAGTCCAACATTTGAATCCAAAATATTAGAAACCTGTTCTCTCATTACTAGAACTATTCCATGAATTGCCTTGGAACATATTGTTCACTGTCTGCGGGAATTGTTTTTTTTTAGCTTTGACGCAGTAACTTCACTAAATGAGAAATGTTCTTTGTGATTGGCACTTGGAAGTTTCCGGCGAGTTTGTTTAGTTTGGGTGGTACTTAGCAAGTTGTTTCTCTCATTGTCAATGGGCATTTGTTTTTATGCCCCCCCCCCCCCCCCCCCCCCCCCGACTTGGGTCGGGTGGGCATATAGTGATTGAAGTGTGCGTGTGTCTGTGTGTGTGTGTCTGTGTGTGTCCGAGCCAATAACTCGAAAACTGTTAGGGCCACAGTCATCAAACTTCACACAATTATAAAGGACCATGGGGAGGATGTCATCAAACTTCACACAATTATAAAGGACCATGGGAGGATGTGTCACACATCATAGCCGGGTTCATACCTTCAAGGTCAAGGTCACATTAAAAATCGGTCAATATTCGTGTCTCAGCCATAACTCAGAAATGAATCATAGTACAATTGTTAAACTTTTTACAAATGTTAAGGACAGTCAGAAGGTGTGTCACGGAAAATAGTTTCCGCAGCATCTGCAAGGTGAAGGTCACAAGGGGGGAGGGGTGGGGGCATGTGTTACCATAGTAACATTCTTGTTATTATGATATTCGGCAGAGAAATTCTTATTGTTGTTGATTGACTCTTGGCAGTTACCTCCAAGCTAGTTTGTTTCTTTACCATAATAACTATTATTGCTTCATCCCCCCTCCCCCCACCCCCCCACACCCCACCTCGCCTCTCAAAAATAAGTCACAGAAAATTAAAATCATACAATAGTAATAAAGTGTGTGGAGTCAGTGAGTATTGCCTTGCTACTCGTAGATAACTGTAGGATTGAGTCTGTGAGGACTGCATCACAACTCTGCATGTGCAGAGTGGGCTACTCATAAACCTGTCCCTCGCCCTATCAATAGCAACAATCACACAACAGTCGCATTATATAATATCGGATTTCTATCTCTCTCTTTATAACTTTTCTGCGATTCAGAAGCAAATAGAATTATTCGGGTCACAAGATTCATCTTGAATAGGAAACATTCTACGCCAGATATTAAAAGAAATATACTGCAATTAACATTTTGAACATGGTACTGATTATATACTACTCAAAGTTTGCTAAGCACCAAGTATATCCAACTACCTATTTTACGTTTTAGTTGAAATATTGTAATGGAAAGTGTATATATTTTTTATTAGCTCACCTGCCTAAAAGGCCATGTTAGCTTTTCTCATCACTTGGCGTCCGTCGTCGTCTGTCTTCTGGCGTCCGTAAACTTTTCACATTTTCATCTTCTTCTCTGTAACCGCTGAGCCGTGTGTGAACCAAACTTGGCAGGAATGGTCTATGGGAGGTCCTCTACAAATGATCCTCATTTTGCTTCCAGAGGCATTCTTTAATTCTGGTTGGTGGATTTTCAAAAATCTTCTCATCTGAAACTGCCAGGCCAAATGTTTTGAAACTTCACATAAATGATGACTGGGACCCCCTCAACCAACGATCCTCATTTAATGTTGATTGGGTTACAAATATGGCTGCAATTGTGGCTTATAATTACTGTAGAAACCCAATGGGAAATCACATTTTCCTCTTCTTCTCTGGAAAAACCGAGGAGATGTGAAAACAAACCTGGCAGGGATAGTCTATGGGAGGTCCTCTACAAATGATCCTCATTTTGTTCCCGTGGGTTGAAAAACATGGCCGCCAGAGGCATTCTTTTGATTCTGATTGGTAGATTTTCAAAAATCTTCTCTGAAACTGCCAGGCAAAATGTTTTGATATTTCACATAAACGATGACTGGGACCCCCTCTACCAACGATCCTCATTTAATGTTGATCGGGTAGCAAACATGGCCACAATTGTGGCTTATAGTTATTGTAGAAATCTTATGGGAAATCACATTTTCATCTTCTTCTCCGGAACTACTGAGCTGACGTGAACCAAACCTGGCAGGGATGGTCTATGGGAGGTCCTTTACAAACGATCCTCATTTTGTTCCTGAGAGTTGAAAAACATGGCCGTCAAAGGCATTCTTTGATTCTGATAGGTGGATTTTCAAAAATTTTCTCCTCTGAAACTGCTGGGCCAAATGTTTTGATACTTCACATAAGCGATGACTGGGATCCCCTCTATCAATGATCCTCATTTAATGTTGATCGGGTTGTAAACATTTCCACAATTGCAGCTTATAGTTACTATAGAAAACCTATGGGAAATCACATTTTCATCTTCATCTCTGGAACTACTGAGCCGACGTGAACCAAATTTTGCAGGAATGGTTTATGAGAGGATGGAAATATGTGGCCACCAGAGGCTGTATTCTAATGCTTAACCCAAGGCCTCTCCTGTCTGTTTGAAGATCAGTACTGTCAGCAAAATATTTGTTTTTTTTTGAGAATCTGGTAAGGGTTGGTTCCAGTTTTTTCTCCACTGAGAACTGGGAAAAAAGCCCAAAAATATTGTGTATACAGTACAAGTCAAAATAAGTTGTAGCATAACTGCAATAAACTAAGTGAATTACTGCTCCTGTCCTGACAAGATCAGAATCTGACATTTTCTGGAAAGCTATCAGTGAGAGCTTTCCAGAAAATGGTGTCAGCTTCTGGTCTTATCAGTGTAGGAAGAGAAAGATACATAGTTTATAGGATTAACCTGACTTGTACTGTAAAACAGCTTCAACTGTAAAGTAATAATTACCTATTCTCTCTTATCAGAAACACAGTAGTGACTTATGTGATAAGAATGGAAGCTTGTTTACATTCTGTTCACCTCATGTCAGCTTAGATCACAGTAATAATATTTATCTTTTGAGATCTGACAAAAATTGGAGAAAATATGTTTCCTGTAACCCTTTACCTATCCAAAAGCTATTTTGAAAGAGAATACTGTCTGAAAAAATTAATTTTCAAAATATTTTGACCCTTTTTTACTGATTTTTTTTGTTGAAACAGAATTCATATAAATGTGTGCATTTTCAAGAAAATCCTCTTTGAAACTACAAGGCCAAATGGTTTCAAAAACTTAATGTGACTGATGACTGTAACCCCCTCTACCAATGATCCTCATTTCATCTTCATCAGGTTGCAATTATGACTGCATTTGTGGCTTACAGTTACATGTACTATAGAAACCCTACAGGAAAATCACATTTTCATCATCTTCACTGAAAGTACTGAGCCAATGTGAACCAGACTTGGCAGGTATGGTCTATGAGAGGTTCTCTACAACTGTTACTCATTTTATTCCTGTTGGGTGAAAAAAGTGCCCGCGTGAAAAAAGTGCCCGCCAGCAGCATTCTTTGATTCTGATTGGTCAATTTTGAAAACTCTTCTTCTCTGAAACCACAGGGCCAAATGTTTTGAAATTTTGCATGGTTGATGGCTGGGACACCCTCTACCACCAATCCTCATTTTATGTTGATCGTTTTGCAAACATGGCCACAATTGCAGTTTATAGTTACTATAGAAAACCCCTATGGAAATCACATTTTCATTTTCTCTCTGGAACTACTAAGCCGACGTGAACCAAAAACTTGGCAAGAATGGTCTATACGAGGCCTCTACAAACGATCCTCTTTTTGTTTCTGTTGGTTGGAAAATATGGCCACCAGAGATATTCTATAATTCTGTTTGGTAGATTCAAATGTTTTGAAATTTCACGTCATTGAAGACTGGGTAACCTTCTACAATGTACCAATGATCCTCATGTAATGTTGATGTAATGTTGCAAACATGGCCACAGTTGCAGCTCATAGTTACCATGGAAAGCCTATGGTAAATCACATTTTTATTATATGTAGTTCCAGGTGAGCGATTACAGGCTCTGTAGAGCCTGTAGTTTAATTATATCTTTAATGATTTAAGTACAGAAATTAAGATTTTGTTTGTGTTTGCATTATTTTTTAGCTTTTGAATACGATAACTATGGAAAATGGATATTATTGGTGGAAGAGGAAATTTTTCAAATTTGCCAAAAAGTTGACGGAGCGAACTGGTATGGGTTCAATATCGAGTATGAGACCCATTACTGTTAATTACAGCTTGACAACGCCTTCTCATGCTCCCAATCAGGTTTCTGGTGGTCCTTTGTGGGATGTTGTTCCATTCTTTGACCAGCATGGCACCAAGCTCCTGGACACTTCTTGGCTGGACTGGACGGGCTGAAATTGCAAGCTGCAACTGATTGCAGACATGTTCGATTGGATTGAGGTCAGGGGATCTTGCTGGCCAGTCCATATGCACAATCCCTTTCCACTGTCAGTACTCCCCGACAGCATGGGCAACATGAGGACAGGCATTATCGTCCATCAGAATGAATCTATCACCTACTGCACCTGCATATAATCTGACGTGGACGTCCTGGATCTCATCAATATACCGCTGTGCAGTCAATGTACCATGTTCATGGACACAGAGCTCTGTACGTCCATCCCTGCTGATGCCGCCCCAGACCATTATTGACCCTAAACCATAGTGGTCATGCTCAGCAATGTTGGCTGCATGGAATCGCTCTCCTGGTCTTCTCCATATCCTAGAACGCCTATCTGTGTGGTCTTGGCAGTACCTTGACTCATCTGTGAAAAGGACAGGTCGCCAATCTTCTCTGGTCCATCCAACGTGGTCCATGGCCCATTCATATCGTGCCTAGCGGTGGTTTTGGGACAGCGGAATGCGAATACATTGACTTTGCAATCGGAGACAACCTTCGAGCAACCTTGCCCGGATAGTCTGCGTCGAAACACTTACCCCGGATGCATTCTGAAGGTCACTACGAAGCTGGGTTGATGTGGCAAAGCAGTTCCTGCAGCCCTGAATGATCAAAAACCGGTCTTCAGCTGCAGATGTTGCCCTGTCTCTGCCACCACCATGCCGTCTTACTGGTGTGCCATACTGCTGAAATCTTGCCCAGGCTCTGGTGGTCACCGTATGATGCACACAAATGGCTTCACCAACCTGACGATGGGTAGCCCCTTGCACCATCATCCCTACAGCCCGCCACATTTCTGCTTCAGACAAATGTCTTCTTACATTTGCATTTGCCATATTCAGTCATTAAATAACAAGGGCTTGTGTTGAAATGAAGATTGAATACCCTACACATGTCATGTACATGTAGACAGTACACAAAAACATCATGAAAATCAAGGGGTACATGCTTTCCATGACCGTCACAAAAAGTCTGCCTGTCAAGAGAGCTACACGTAATGTAAACACTGGGGACCATCTCAATACATTCCTCAATCATATCCACCAAAAATATTGCAAATATGTCACAAGCAAATTTCACAATGATGTGTCAAATATTTGGTGCTTAGCAAACTTTGAGTAGTGTATATGTAAATTGATACACCAAAAAAAAACGCCCAACACTATTTGTGTTGTTGTTGTAAAAGTTGGCGTTTGTGTGTTTGTTTTTTTTTTCTTTTTCAATTTCATTAAAAAAATTGTTAGTGTCGGGGCGCAAAATTAGAGTTGGTCAGGTAACCAGAACCAAACCATTATTTTTTTTTTGCCTAAAATTGTAATGTTTGAGTTTTTGTGTTGCTACGTTGTGAAGTAATGTCATCTGATGTTATTAGAATTAATAAATAATTACCTTAAACCGCTTGTCAGTAATATTGTCACTTGTCAATTGTCAAACCCCCAGACAGAACATGAATAGACTAATTAGCAGTCATCACTAAGTACACCGGCTTTATCTTCCTGGATGAATTTCCCAGGGCCGAAAAATCCAAGGCCGAATCTTCCCGATCTCTTTATTTCATGCCTCATGTTTTTGAGGGAATCTCACACATTCAGGCACAAAATTACAAACAAACTTTTTAATCCTTTCTGAAGTGACAAAAATTTGTTTTAATTAATGGTTTCAAGGCCAATTGATATTTAACCAATCAACCAAATGCTCCAAGTCACGTGTTCACTTATTTAGGCATTCATAACCTAAAATGATCACAAAATTTTTCAAAATGTCTGTGTTTATTGGTTTAAATCAAGGAAAATGAGTGTTTGAATGAATAAAATTTGTTGTTTCAAATGTAAAACGAGTCTTTCTAATAATTTTCAACATATGTCCTTGTTAAAAGCAAGGAGAATGTCTGGGATGGATGATCTACCCCACCCATCTAACTTGGAATGAGCACAGAAAATGGTCATCTGCAAACCATGTGCTTGTTGTTAAATTTAATTGGCAGCCTGTGCACCTGAATATTTCATTTTGAATGTATTAGGACTTTTACCCTTCCCAGTGGTAATAAATTAGATGAGTGGACACCCTATCTTTGTCAGGCGGAGATAAGATTTGAGAAAAGAGGCTTAAATTTCTTGATCATATGCACCAGTCTTGGCATTTTACAAGTTCACTCAAATTATTCATTTTCAAATTTGAGCAAGCAAACTTAGCTGCTTTCGTGTGGAATACATTAATTTTGAAAAAATAAAAAGGCTTACTGAAATTATTGGATTTGGCTACCAAAGAGTCAGTTTATGTGAATAGCCTCTGTGTTGAAAAGTAGAGCCGTAAAACATTTTCTCTACTCTTGAACAATGGGAAATTTCAAGAAAAGACATGAACATAGATTTTTGCCGAAGCATCCATGATACCCAAAGACCAAGAGGATTTCTTAGTCCGAGAAAACTTACGCTCAAGGAAGGTTATGGTCTCATCTGCTGAGCTGGAAAGACCATCAATGGTTCTTGAGCCTGTGCCACAGCCATCAACATCAAAATCTGGGCCACTGAACGATTTTGAGAATGTTTCTGTGGATAAAAACAAATGGAGGTAAATAAAAAAATCTTTATAAGCTGTTGAGTAATTGCATTCTATTGTTTAATGTTTTGTGTAGCCAAGGTGTCCTTGGGAAGAGGGTTGGGGGTGTAGCCAGTATCAACTTTGCTGAAAATTATGTCCATGAATTCATGAAATCTAGACAACAGCACCAGATATATACATGTAATAATTATTTGACATTCTCAATAATATCTAACAATCCCTTCCAACTTCTTCTATTGTCTACAGACCAGAAAAAGAAGTTGTTGAAACTGGCTTGAATGATCTCAAAGGGCTCACTCCAACAAGTTTCAACAACCTTTTTTTCTCTTTTTCGGTGAATATTCACTCAAACATATACATGCAGCATATAAGGATAAAAATGTCAGGACAAAAGTCAGAATTATCCTTATTCAGTGACTAGAAAAGTCAACAAGAAATACAAATTTTGTTTTCTGGGCAACCCCCTTTTCACAAAAAGTGACATCCTATCATATAGACTGTTGAAAATGAATTAGGAAAGTATAATTCAACACTGAAACTTTTGTAACTCACTGGAAAGAGCACAGAGATGCATGTCATGTTTTACTTTTCACCATTTTCTCGCCACGATATTGCTTTAGGTGCTGATGTGGCATTAAGCACCAATAAATAAATAATAATAACAGAGATGCATACAAAAGGACAAGAAAATGAATTTCCACTTAATAGTGCAATGTCAACTCCTCTAATTTGTGTGCCATCAGTATAGGGCAGTTTTCATCTGTGTACTGACATGGATGCACCCCCACCCCCATTATCAATCCATCTTCCTTATTATATCAGCTCATCTATACTCAACATTTTACAAAAGTATGCAAAAACTCACAATTTCATTATATATAAGGGTCTTGGGGGGGGGGGGGGGGGGAGGTGCATCTAGTTGTCAGCAGAATGTTTCTTCTTTTTATATATTCATTGAATATAATTAACTTAATTCAACTCCAGCTCTGAATATATCAGACTCTTAGGGTTCAATTTTCTCCTGTCCAGGGATTTAGATTACCATGATGGGACAAGTGCTGTTTGGAAATGCGAGTCACAGTCCTGCAGATCTGTCATGTTCAAATGAATGCTGTTTTGTGGAACTCTGCTTTCAAAGAACACTGAAAATCCTCCCCACTGTATGAAGGTTTTATTTGTATTAAGATATGGCTGCTGAACAGCCCAGAGGTCTTGGCTGCAGAGAGTGAATGGTTTGCACAAATTGTCGCTATAAATTGAAAATGTTTAATTTATTCGAAGAAGTTGAAACCGTCAAAAGAGAGCGTAGACCAGCAAAGCAGAATATTGGCTTGGCAGTTGGTTTGAGTAAGACTCCAGTAGCAGCAACTTCATTTAGACAGCTTTGTTTAAGTACTAACATGCCAGCTCCTTCCAATTTTGGATTACAGAAAGCAACAAATAAGGTTTTACCTCAAATTGAGCTATTTAATAGGGAAGATATGAAGCAGCGCCATACAAAATGAATTAAAAAACATATCAGGTGCGTTCTATAAAAATAGTATTTATTCTGGGATTGGAAAAGACTCCTTTCCAGCCTGCCACTCAAGTAATTTACAGTGTACATGTAGCAGAAAATGTTGCAAAAAATCATGACATCATTGGCTTAGTTGTGCACAATAAATTATGTAGTAGAGGACAGCATTTAAACACAAGACACAAGTGACGTGTGGGTAAATGCTTTCAAACAAGCCCTTTTGAAAAAAATATAGGAGATGAAAGAAACTGGGTGAAAGGGGCACTTCTCCAATTAACCCTTTACCCAACATAACGGCCAAAACCGGCCAGCGCTATTCTAAAAAATCGTGAATTAATTTTCATTATTTTTTTATTTTTTGTCTCAAAAATATAGATTATGACCCCTCCCTGGAATGAGCTCATTGCGCGCGTTCCTATGAGGGATCATAACATATGTTTTTGAGACAAAAAATGAAAAAAATTAGTTATTCAAGAATTGTTTTTGCAAGTGTCATCTGCTTTTCATGTTAGGTAAAGGGTTAAAAGATTAAAGTGACATAGAAGTTTGTCATTTGGTTACCGACCCTAGCAGTGGTGCCATTCTGGTCATTGAGGATAATTAGATGTATGATGAAAATATCACTAAAACTCAATCTGTCCATATACTTGATACAGCCCATGTTTCACGCCACCACAGAAAGTATTTGAAGAGACACACATGTAAGAAACTCCCAGGGATTATTGAAGGTCATACAGCCACAATCCGAAAAAAATTCTAAACAACTTGGCATTAGATGTGGCTGAAAGATGCCAAAGTGAAATGGAAAAAGCATCAGGAAAATATAAAGGTGACTTGGCCAAAATAAGAAACAAATTGTCTTTTGCAATAGATGCTATAGTAAAATGCTACCAGGGCTCTCATTTGCTGTGTAAAAAACACTCTCTTTTGTGTAAAGACACTGAAGAGAAAAATTGGCTAAATAAATCTATTTTTTAAAGCAAACTGAAAACACATAAGACATTTTGAGAGATTGTGAGAATTATAGACTGGGCTCAGCTATGCTTAGTAAAACACAGATCACCCTCAATACTCAGAAAGTTGAGACATTTAATGGGGCACTTAGGACCCCTTTTCCCCCAAATTTTACTTATTCTAGGAATGTGTCAGGTAGATCTCAATCTGCCTGCCATTCCATCAATCAAGGGAGAGGCAACTCCATCAGGAACCTCTGTCATCAATTGAGATCTACAATCCCTCCAAATTGCAAAGTTCGATCATGCTTTAAATCAGTTCCAAAAAGTTGAAAATAAGAATTGGTCTTACAAAAAGGCTAAAAAGGCAAGAAGATCTCGCTATAAAAAGAGGAGAAAGGTGTATGCTCTGCATGAGAAACATAAGGAGGAGATAGAAAGTCAGAAAGATTTCCACCTCCCACCCCATTTGAGTAAAATGAGTAAAAAGATTATGCACTACGGTTACAGCAATACAGCACATACGAAAAGGGTTAAAGCTACAAAATTATATCAATGTATTTTGCAAGGAGGTATGTTGCAGTTGCTGCAAACTCCTTAAAAAACACAGTGAATCCTTTCCTGGTTTATACAATGGTTTCCAAAAACAAGATGTCCTGGGTTAACACATGTCTTCTGCCTACAAATATGACTGCACTCACCTCCATCAGGGCCCTGTTATGGAGGGAGCATTTCTGTTGTCAACCTGTGGTGGATTAAGTTTGCCATCCGATGCACCTTCTCGCTATGCTGGCTACATCTGGCCACTTATCCATCATAACACCATAGCCTGACTTTGTGCTCCCCACCTGTCCATAAAACACACTCATCTCCTCCCCACCAGGGCTACGAACACTCTTTTTTCAAGTTTGGATAGGATCATCTCCCCAAATTCTTCCATGATGAAAATAATAATCAGGCCTTTAAAAATTGCATGAACTAGCATTTAGTTTGTGCCCCGTTCAAGCAAATGTCCCGTGGCTTAACCTTTATTCCGTTTGTTCAAGTTCTTTTATGTAATGTGAAACATCAACTGAAAAAGTGAAATGGGTTAAGCAAAAAAAAAAATGGGTTAAGCAATTTTTTTTTGCATAACTGAATTTTGGGTTAAGCAAATTTTCAATTTTTTTGTTAAGTATTTAATCCTACTCATAACTTTGGGTGTCATATGCTCCAAGTCATGTGTTCACTTATTTAGGCATTCATAACCTTTTAGGTTACCCCAATTTCACACCGTTTACAGGTGTGCCCAAATTAGAGAAGGTGTGAAAACATCAAGAAAAATATATAAATTCTCTGTGCCCCTTCTGCATTTGAGAATGACTTCGATCATAATATGACCATAGAAACACAAAGAAAGGCAGGGCAATAAAACATAACAGGATAAGGCTGTTATTTCTGGTCTTAATGTGCCCAAATTAGGGCAAAATGGTGTGCCTAAAATAAACAAATTTAAAGGCCTGAATCCAGGTCAACTTGTCCTCTGGATCTGTTCTCCTTCAGGTCACAGGCCCTTGTACTAGTAGTTTGATCAATATTCTTAAATACAGGTATCAGCATCAACTATCAATACAATAAAAAAACACAAGATATGACACTTCCCAAAATGCTATTTTTAGAAAACCACAAAATACTGTATTTTGAACAAATAAACGGCACTCTTTTGCAAAAATCATATCCTAACAACCTTAACGACATCTATTTTATCTAAATTTGCTTTTTCTCATATAGTTTTGTAAACTTTATCACTTCAGCCAATATAAGTCAATCGTAACTTACAGTACGTGCCAGGCATTGTGTCATAAATTCTCCTGCATGGCAGCATATCTGCCATGAAGTTCAGATGAAGCCCTGCACACTTTGAGTGACTGTAAACTGACGATTCCTGCGTCTATGAGTTGTGAGGATTAACACTGAAAAGCTACTGTAATTACACACTGGATTTAAGTCACCAATCAATTACACTGATCAGATCCAAGAACTTAACATGGATTTCTGTCATTCTGGGAAGAAAAGTCTATCAGATGTGTGAAACATTCCCAATAAATTTACCACCGGGTTTTGATAACTTTGTCAAGCTTTGAATTGTTTTCCCCAAAAACAACGAAATATTATAGCATAGGCTCACACTATTTCTTAGGTTATCACTTATTTAATTCTTGTTTTGCTCATTAGCTGGCTGAAAAATCAAGACTTCATTCAAATTGAAACGCAATGTCAGCCACGTGACTGATGGAGCTACAGTTAAAACTAGAAGTCCTGTCATGAACTGTGTGCTTATCTTGGCTTAATTGTGTGTTTGGATTACGTGCAATTCCCATATCGAATGGCATCCAAAGCTCAGCAGATTCTCCTGGTTATTCATAGCAAACACATGCAATGTTTCTGCCAATGGCTCCAGGTTACCCTGAGGTCCATTGGCTGAAACATTGCTTGTGCACAGGCCATATGTACAGAATTTGATAACCTCACTATGGTTATAATGCGTATATTAACGTGCAGATCGACGAGCTATTTGTGCGCATTTCATGACAAGACTTCTAGTTTTAACTGTAGAGTCATGGCCAACTTTTGGATTGAAAAACATCTTCAGTGTCTCATCATTATTCTGTTTAAAAGGGCATTGTTTTGGTGTTCACATGCGATGGACTAGTAGAGACACACAAGAAAGCAAACAATGGTTCGAATTAATTTTGTATTTTTGTAAACTTTGGGTGAATGTTGCCATTGAAAATGCACATGCAAATTTTGAAGTGAAACATCAAGCAACTGCTTCCTGTAGAAAATAGAACACATCTAAATGTGCGTTTAGGCTATTTTGCAATTTGAATGAATGGTCGGGTTTGAGACGCAAAAAAAAGCAATTGCCGGTCCTTTCTCTTGAAAATCTCTCAATGTCCCTCTCGATAAAATAATAAGATTTAATATGTCTGTCTTGTTAGTTAATTACATGGCTGAACTAATTAATTAACTTTACAAAGGTGTGCAAAAGATTACAGAAGCAATAATTCAGACAACCAAAAACCTGTTTTCACACCTTGCAAATTTACAACAGGAATGCAATGGAAAATGAGTCTTGTGAACAAAACAAGATGAGTTGATTACGGTTTTATTTCTATTGCACAATTTCAATAATTAACCAAACAACAAATAAATTTAACCTTTCATTTAATGTTTAACTTTTTTTTTAATTTTAAAGGTTTTCTTGAACATGGATAAGTTGGATGGAAAAGAGGAGGGGGTGGGCCGGGCAGTGATTTTAAGTTTGAAAATGTGGGAGTGTATATGCAAATAGACTAAAATTGTGACTGCATGTTGCTAAAGAATGACCATCATTTGGCAAGTTAGTGTATTTCCTTTCCCCCTCCATGTCCATAGCTCAACGTGTAGAGAAACAACCCACCTACCTCCTCGGATCCACAAAGTAAGCAGCATCTTTTCTCTCTCAACTGATTTCCAATGGCGGCACCACAAATTGTGCGAAGGAATCGTCGATCACGTCTTAATTATTAAATTAGTAAACTAATTTACAGACATGTTCTTTTGAAGAATTTTCCATAGTGCTCACGTGTAACTGATCGGTTGACCCTCAAACAATGGTATGAAATGTTACCTGAAAATAAAGCTGAAAACAAAGACTTCAGTTGAACCTGCTTATTGGATTGGCTAAAATTTGTCTAGTCTGTAGCTTTCAGATCTGCATTTATTTACTGCTGGACTGCACTCTTTGTCTGATCCTGGTATTCTTTTGCCCACTTTGGTAAATGGTCTGGGGCACATGCCATTGGGAAAATTTGGTTCACGGTGGCTCCAATGGGGAATTTATTTTGAAGGGGGAAAAACATACATGTACAAAGACTAAAAAATTTTACATTCAAATTGAGCAGAGAACATTAAGACTGATACTTAAGCAACTGCATTTATGCGGCAGGTTTTATAACAAAGAAGCACATGGAATCATGTTCACACAGTCTCTGTAGTCCCTTTTAAAACTGTTCTTATACTATTAAAGAAGAACTTGTCATTTGCCTCTGAATTAAGAGATGTTGTTACATGTAGGCGAGCAATTTAAATTTAATGTACAATTCGTGTCCTGAACTGGGTGGTCATAAGGGCTTAAGACTACCCAGTCCAGGGCACTAGTTGTGCAATAAATTTTTGCTTGTGTGGGAATGGAGATTGGGAAATTTTGGGTTAAGAATTGTGAAAATCATGCCTAAATGTCATATGGAAACCACCACATGAAAGGGCCCTGTGGATACCCCAAAGAATCCCTGTGATCCTACATGTATGCATTAGTCAGCTGTTTAGCTGGTAGAGGTCAGAATTATTTTTGGACAGCAAAATGTGTTCACATGTCTTTTTGCCTTCTTAAAATTTTGTCACTCTCCTATAAACTATGACAAGACAATTCCATACAAACCAAATAATATAATTTCAAAGATAACACAAGGTATTTCCACAGAAAACAAAGCCTTTAAGCTGCGGTTCGGTCACTGGAGTAAAGCCCAAATTTGGGCTTCTAGCACTCAACCACTTAACTTGGTGTCGGTGATAGGAACTTAAATCCTTTTCCATGTAAAATTTATTTTATTTTTATTTTTTCAGGCTCAGCAGGTCAGGCTACTGCACAGGACAAGGCCAGCATGTAGTGACCAGTTGTTTGTGGTTAGTTTCTTTCATAGTTAAGGTGTAACATTGTATGAATTATTTAACTGGTAGAGTGGTAAATTTTTTCTCAGCCTCAAGATTTGTTCACACAGGTTTGTCTTGTTACAATTAATGGGAGAGTAAATTGTAACAATGCAATTCGATGAAGATGAAGTAATTTCAGGGAGCAAATTGTTTTGAAAATTTTGCGTAGCAGTTTTTTCTTGACAGTCACAGCAGATGACACGAAGCTTCATCTGAACTGCGAAGCGATTCGCTGGGGTGAGCACGAAAGTAGATTCCCGCTCTCGTCTGTGTCCCCCGGGAAAATTTGAAATTTCAGAGGCCTAGAGACACATTCTGATTGATTCTGAGAGTATAAAATGTTTTGTGATGAGAGAGAAATGAATCAACTTTCTTAGGAATTCAGGCCTATGTGGGAAAGGCATGCCATTGTGCTCACGCCCCTATACGCGCCTGCATTTAAAATGGGGCGAGCAATTTTATGCACGCCTCGATAATCATTTGCAATGAGCACAACTCAGATTGCGAACATATCAGAGATGCCACAAATTAGGAACTTCCAAAGTTGATGCTATTCTCTTAAATTTTAATGTTCAAATTACCTCGATTTTCAGATAAATAATCCCTTGAATCAAAAGAATAGTTGCTCCATCGATTTATCTGTACACATGCGCAGTTGTGTCTATTACCAAATATTGACAGAGATTTCCCAAAACGTGCACGCGTCTTGGAAAATCCCGGCCAATATTTGGTAACAGGCGCAACTGCGCATCTGTACAGCTCAATTGTCTCTTTAGAGGGGGTCTGAACAAATGAATGACATTCACTCATTGAGACTCTTCTGGGTTCTCCGCTGGTGAATGCGACAGCGTGCAAAGTTAAACAGATTTTTCGGAAATAAATTAATCCGGCCTCGTAATTTGCATTGGCACTTTGCGATTCATAGACCTAAAATTGTATCGCTATGTGTGGATGTTGCATCGCATTTTGCGATGCGATTCCGGTCATTTTGCTCCCTGAATTTTACTTCCAAGATAATATGAAGGACATCCACAGAATATGAAGCCTTTAACTTTAGGTACCTACAGGTCTGAATAAAGCCCAAATATGGGCTTCTAGCACTCTACCAGTTAATTAAAGATCCATTAATTATTGAAAAAGGTTTAGTTTATTTAATTAAAAGTACATTATAGAAAAATGTAGTGAAGGAAGAAATAAGAGTGAAATCACTGAAATGTTTGGATCTTATTTTTCCTTGAAAATAATATGAGACAAACAAACACACTCTCCACAATTCTAAATGCATGTACAGAACTGGGCCAGATCATGATCAGGACAAAATGATCTCTCCCCTTTTCTAGCCTACAATTAGTGTTCAACTGATGATTGTAATCAGCCACCCCAATCGGCTGATTGTGGGTAATCGGATGACAACAGCAATGGCTCCTGGAACATCGGTTCAACCGATTGTTGTCAAGCATTTTTTGTGATGATTCATTAACCACATCTTATTATCTTCTGCAATTGTTCAATTGTTAATGTAAAATGATATCAATGATACCATTCAATAACATTAAAAACCACCACAATGTGTATTCTTAATCTCTCTAGACGCCCCCTTTACGGAATATACAAGTTAAACAACATGTGAAGCTTACAATTGAGCATACTTGCGACAATTGCCAGTTCATATTGGAAAAGTGAAGGTTGCACTCCATTGACTCTGGCCACAGTAACAATTACCAGTGGCACATACTTGCGTGGTGAGAGCCACGTTTACCACCCAAGTGTGCGCGACTGATAATTTTACTGGACCTGAATCAACAGAGTTTAGTCCTGTGAAATATGTTCAATTTAATGTAGTTCTTTCGAGTCTTGGCTTATCTAGTAGTGAACGGACTGTAAACCCATAAAATAAGTTCAATTTAATGTTGTTTTTTTGAGCCTCGACGTGTCTAGTAGTGCACTGTACTACAATCGGAATCAGCATCGGAATCAGCCGATTGTGATCTCAAATAACCCGCAATCAGTCACCAGCCATTTTTGGTAATCAGTTGAACACTACCAACAATACTGTACAATCTCACCTGTCAAAAAAGACATGCAAATATATTCAATCCCGGGTGCTATTTTCATGTAAATTTTAGCTCACCTGACTAAAAGTCAGTGGGAGCTGTTGCCATCACTTGGCGTCTGCTGTCCATTGCACGTCGTCCGTTAACTTTTGAAACTTGTCTTCAAAACCACTGAGCTAAATTCAAACATATATTGCACAGACTGTTATAGCCCCCATATTGAGATTGATATATCCTTAGTAGATAATTATATGAGAAAGATATTTTTTATTTCTGCATTTTCTGCTTGGTCTCACTCATTTGTACTCAGTGACCTTGTTTACATCTTTGTTACACTGATCTACAATTATTGTACATATAGCTGTTGATTGTTTAAGTAGGTCAGGGACCTTGTTTACTTGGATTGTGACAGAATCACCTGGAAACTGATAGAACATTGTAGACTTTTCATCTTCTGGAACATTCTATCTGGTTACTATATAAAGGTTTGTCAACAGAATTCAAAAACTCATTTTTTTGAAAGCCATTTCAGAAAGACTCACTTCAGTTGTTTCCATTGGAGATTATTGTTTCAGAACAAGAACAGTGCATTTATTATAGAAGCAGTGCTTCTTTGTGATTTTGGAAGATTGATTCCAAAAGAGAATTTTGAAGAGAATCTATTCGTCTTGGAAAAGAGAATTTATACTTTCTGTGAAACAGAATAATATTATTTTGTGAAAAGCCAGGATTCTACTGGATTATTTGGAAATTACCTGTGGCGCCAATAGTTCTTGGATTTTTACTCCATTTGAATTTTGCGGAGCATTTTATTATATTTTATGGGAGACTGCTGAAATTTGTAAGAGAAAATTTATATTACAAATCTATGGGATACTGTTTCTGAAGAGACATTTTTCGATTTAATACTACCAGCTGGTAACTTTTTTCACAAGATTCTTCACCACTGGATTCTGTCAAACTGTACTTTGGACTAATTCAATAATTGATAAGTACCACTGTTTTTATTTTCTGTAAACCAATTAGTGTAAATGATCATTGGATCGTTTTTTTATATTAATTTTTTTTTTAATTAAATTTCAGAATAGTTAAATTCATAGTTATTGTTGCAAATTCTCAGATTTCTTTCTGTTACCAATATCAATAATATTTCCATACCGTAACAGAAATTGGGGGCTCGTTGCCGAGATTGAATATTAGATAACGAGAAAATTGCAAATTGCAATTATTATTTTGGCTCACTTTCAAAACATTTAAATTTTCTTAGAAAATTTCAGTATTATTATTTATATAATCTGAGAACCAGCAAACCTTTTCATCATGGTGTTTATTGTGACAGAATTTATATCTGAATTTGAAAGCTCTTCTAGTTTGGCCCTTTTAGAATCTCTTAAGAAGGAGGATTTATTCCAACTTGCTCATTATCTAAAATTACCTGCCACCCCTGGTCTGAACAAACATGAACTTGAACAGCTCATTGTTAATCATTATATGCAAGAAGGTCTTTTGCCTCAGTCTGAAACTCCCGCCTCTGAACCACAACCTACTGATGACCTTGAACTCAAGAAATTAGAATTAGAATTAAAAAAGTTAGAAATGCAACAAGAAATGAAAAGACAGGAAAATGAAATTAAATTAAAAGAAATTCAGACTCAAAAGGAAAAAGAGGATAGGGAATTAAAATTGAGGGAAATTGAAACTCAAAAAGAAATGCACTTAAAAGAATTAGAAATTCAAAAGGAAATAAAAATAAAAGAATTGGAATCTCAACATCAAGGCTCAAATGTAATTTCACCAAATAGATTTGATGCAACCTAACATGTTAGACTAGTTCCCCCCTTTCAAGAAAAAGAAGTTGATAAATATTTTTCACATTTTGAAAAAGTGGCAACAAGTTTAGAATGGCCAAGGGATGTCTGGACTTTTCTATTGCAAAGTGTTTTGAAAGGGAAGGCCCAAGAAATCTATTCTGCTCTATCTTCTGAGCAAAGCAATAATTATGACACTGTTAAAGAGGCTATACTTAAGGCATATGAACTTGTTCCAGAGGCCTATAGGCAGAATTTTAGAAATTATTATAAAAACGAAAATCAAACTCATATGGAATTTGCCAGAGAGAAGCAAAATTTATTTGACAGGTGGTGCCATTCCAAAGAAATTGGGAAAGATTTTACAAAATTAAAGGAAATGATGCTAATTGAAGAGTTTAAAGGAAAGATCCATTCAGATATAAAGGCCCACGTGGATGAACAAAAAGTTGACACATTAAATAGAGCAGCAGTATTAGCCAATGACTACGCCCTAACTCATAAAATGAGTCGTAACTCCACAAATTTTTGGCTTCACAAGAATTCTTTCCAAAGTAGACCTAGACCAACTTCAGATAAAACTCATCCTTCCAGTCCTCCAAACCTTTCACCACCCAAATTTAATAGGAAGCCTAATGAGAAAAAGTCATCTAATGCCAGTCCAACACCATTACGACCCAACAGTTCAAATAAAACCTGTAATTATTGTAAGAAACCAAGACATTTATTATCTGATTGCTGGCTGATAAAAAGGAAAAATGAGTCCTCTACTTCACAGAATGCACTAGCATGTGCTCCATGCCCTGAAAATTATGTAATAAAGCAAAATGCTTTAGAAAATTATAGGCCAGTTATTTCTGAAGGCTTTGTTTCCCTTGAGGGGGATAAGCACTGTTCCTTATCAATAAAAATACTGAGAGACACAGGGGCTACTCAGTCTTTAATGTTAGAAAGCATTTTGCCATTTTCTGAAGAAAGTGCGACCGGGGCACAAGTTCTAATATCAGGTATTGAGTCAAACTCTTTAAATGTCCCACTTCATAAAATAAATTTGAGAAGTAGTTTAGTAAATGGGACTGTGACAGTAGGAATCAGACCTACTCTACCTGTAAAAGGTATTTCTTTATTATTGGGAAATGACTTAGCTGGAGACAAAGTCACTGTAGAACCTCAAGTGGTGGATAAGCCGAGCACAGATGAAAGTATTATTAATTTGAAGGAATGTTTTCCTTTTGCCTTTCCAGCATGTGCTGTGACTCGGTCCATGGCAAAGAAAGCTGAGGTTGATAACAACCTCAATTGTGTTAATTTAAACAGCAAAGCTGAGGATAAGAACAGTCACAGAATTACGGATTCTGAAGATGTTGATTTGTCTCAGACATTTTTGAGTCAAGGTGATGACTCCTCTAGAAATTGTAAAAAGGCCACTACACCTGAGAGTGATAGGGGGACCTCCTTGAATGTCATTTCCCGGACATCTTTAATTCAGGAACAGGAAAGTGATCCTGACCTTGCCGAGCCACGTGAAAGGGCTCTCACAGAGGCAGAAGCCCAAAACTCCCCTGTCTGTTATTTTAAAAAATCTGATGTACTCATGAGGAAATAGCAACCACCAGAAGTACCCTCCAATAGTGGGAGGTTATTTATCAAATAGTTGTCCCCACTAAATACTGGAATGAAATAATAAGCCTGGCTCATGAAAATCCAATGGCTGGACATTTGGGAGTTAGGAAAACCTACTCTCGTATTCAAGAGTGTTTTTACTGGCCCAAGCTTCGACAGGATGTTGTTGAATTTTGTAAAACCTGCCACACCTGTCAAATTGTAGGAAAACCCAACCAGAAGATTCCTCCTGCTCCCCTTCAACCAATCCCTACTTTTGAGGAGCCATTTAGTAGAATTATTATTGATTGTGTTGGCCCATTGCCCAGAACAAGATCTGGAAATGAATATCTTCTTACCATCATGTGTGCTTCTACACGATTTCCTGAGGCTATTCCTCTAAGAAATATTAAAACTAAGACTATAGTTAAGGCCTTGATAAAATTTTTCACGACTTTCGGTCTACCCAGGTCAGTGCAATCAGACCAAGGCTCAAATTTTATGTCAAACATTTTCAGCAGGTGATGTACGAGCTCAAAACTAAGCAGAACACATCAAGTGCCTACCATCCTGAAAGTCAAGGCGCTCTTGAACACTTCCATCAAACACTGAAGACCATGATAAAGGCCTATGGGGAGGATAATGAGAAGGATTGGTATGAAGGAGTACATCTCCTCTTATTTGCAGTCCGTGAGACTGCACAGGAATCTCCGGGGTTCAGCCCTTTTGAATTAGTGTTTGGACACTCAGTGAGGGGTCCACTCACTGCTTTGGAAGAGAAATGGCTCGAGGAAGAGCCACCTGAAATTTCTCTCCTGGACTATGTGTCCACTTCTATGGAAAAATTGCACCAGGCCAGAAAAATGGCAAATAAACATTTACAGAAAGCCCAGAGTCATATGAAGACCTGGTATGATAAAAAGGCAAAATTTCGCTCCTTTAAACCTGGGGACAAGGTGCTAGTGTTATTCCCTGTAAAGGCAATGCTTTACAAGCAAGATATTCAGGCCCTTATATTGTTAAGCACAAGATCAGTGATACTGATTATGTTGTTGAGACTCCCGATAGACTCAAAAATACTCAGCTGTGCCTTATAAATATGTTGAAAACATATTATGAGAGAGAACCAAACTCTCTACCAGTCTCAACAGTCACCCACATGGATGAGCTGGAAAATCCTGTATAGGATATTCATGAAGGCAGCGAAAATGTACCTCTGAAGTTACTGAACTCAGATGTCCTGAGAGATCTACAAAATAAAACAGATTATTTACTGCCTGACCAAAGAAAAGATTTAGTTGATTTAATTTTCAAATATCAACACTTATTTCCCGATGTGCCTAGTAGGACATCTGTTATTTTTCATGATGTTGATGTAGGAGAGGCAAATCCCATCAAACAGCATCCATATAGATTGAACCCTTTCAAAGCTCAGATCGTGAGAAAGGAAATACAGTACATGCTGGACAATGATATCATTGAACCTAGCCATAGCAACTGGGAGTTCGCCCTGTATACTTGTCCCAAAACCTGATGGGAGTTACCGATTTTGTACGGATTACCGAAAAGTGAACAGCCTCACCAAAACAGACAATTATCCAATTCCAAGAATTGATGACTGCATTGACAAACTTGGCCATGCTAAATTTGTGACAAAATTTGACTTGTTAAAGGGTTATTGGCCAGTCCCTTTAACAGAAAAAGCAAAAGAAATATCTGCTTTTGTTACCCCATTTGGGTTGTATCAATATAAAGTAACCCCTTTTGACATGAAAAACTCTCCGGCAATGTTCCAGCGCATGGTAAACAACTTAATTGCAGACCTAGATCACAGTGAAGCTTATATTGATGATGTTATTATACACACAGATACAAATTGGGCTGATCATCTAAAGCACATTCAAGAATTTTTTGACAAAGTGACCCAAGCCAACCTGACTATTAACTTGGTAAAATCAGAATTTGGCAAAGCAACTGTAAATTATTTAGGTCATGTTGTGGGTCAGGGGCAGATGAGGCTGATTGCGGCAAAAGTTGATGCCATTGTAAATTTTCCAGTACCAAGCTCTAAAAAAGAGCTCATGAGATTCTTTGGCATGGCTGGATATTATAGGAAATTTTGTTTAAATTTCTCAGATGTTGTCTCCCCTTTGATCAGTTTATTGAGCAAAAGGGTTAGGTTTGTTTGGACTGAGGAGTGCCAGAAATCCTTTAACAGAATAAAAACTTTATTAAATAATTCCCCTATCCTGGCCAGTCCCAATTATGAAAAGCCCTTCAAATTATTTATAGATGTGAGTGACAATGGAGCAGGTGGGTATATTGCCCAGGAAGATTCCCAAGGTATTGATCACCCTGTATGTTATTTCTCCAGAAAATTTCTCAAACATCAAAAGAATTACTCTACAGTAGAAAAAGAAACTTTGGCTCTAATTTTGGCATTAACCCATTTTGATGTGTATCTAGGAACCACCCAATGCCCAATTACAGTTTACACCGATCATAACCCCTTAACTTTTATCTATAAAATGAAAAACAAGAATCAAAGATTATTGCGGTGGAGTTTAGCCCTTCAAGAATATAATTTAGAGATTAGGCATATTTCGGGAAGAGATAATGTTATAGCTGATGCTCTTTCCAGAATATCCTAATTTAAAATGATATGATTGGTCCCTATTCACTTCAAGTGTATATATGTTTATTTAAAAAAAAAAAAAAAAAATTGTGAAGATTATGGTGTGTGTGTATTGTAAACCAGTCAGAGACTGTTAAAATTATATAAAAAGTTTTCAGTACCTTCAAACTTTTTCTTTTAAGGCAGGGTGTGTTATAGCCCCCATATTATATTGAGATTGATATATCCTTTGTATTTTAGATATTTTTTATTTCTGCATTTTCTGCTTGGTCTCACTCATTTGCACTCAGTGACCTTGTTTACATCTTTGTTACACTGATCTACATTTATTGTGCATATAGCTGTTGATTGTTTAAGTAGGTCAGGGACCTTGTTTACTTGGATTGTGACGAATCACCTGGAAACTGATAGAACATTGTAGACTTTTCATCTTCTGGAACATTCTATCTGGTTACTATATAAAGGTTTGTCAACAGAATTCAAAAACTCATTTTTTTGAAAGCCATTTCAGAAAGACTCACTTCAGTTGTTTCCATTGGAGATTATTGTTTCAGAACAAGAACAGTCCATTTATTATAGAAGCAGTGCTTCTTTGTGATTTTGGAAGATTGATTCCAAAAGAGAATTTTGACAAGAATCTATTCGTCTTGGAAAAGAGAATTTATACTTTCTGTGAAACAGAATAATATTATTTTGTGAAAAGCCAGGATTCTTCTGGATTATTTGGAAATTACCTGTGGCGCCAATAGTTCTTGGATTTTTACTCCATTTGAATTTTGCGGATTATTTTATTATATTTTATTGGAGACTGCTGAAATTTGTAAGAGAAAATTTTATTACAAATCTATGGGATACTGTTTCTGAAGAGACAGTCTTCGATTTAATACTACCAGCTGGTAACTTTCTTCACAAGATTCTTCACCACTGGATTCTGTCAAACTGTACTTTGGACTAATTCAATAATTGATAAGTACCACTGTTTTTATTTTCTGTAAACCAATTAGTGTAAATGATCATTGTATCATTTTTTTTTATATTAATTTTTTTTTTAATTAAATTTCAGAATAGTTAAATTCATAGTTATTGTTGCTAATTCTCAGATTTCTTTCTGTTACCAATATCAATAATATTTCCATAGACCATCTTGGGAGTATACCCTTTTTACTTTGTTCAAATGAAGCTGCTGCCATCTTGGCTCTGGTTAATGCCCCCAAAGCTTAAAAATCTTTTTCTAATGAACCACCAGAGAGAATGCCTTGATATTTGGCATGGAACTTCCTTTGGTTGTGAAGATTAAAGTTTGTTGAAGTTTGTAGGTCAATATTTAGGCTCTCTGTGGCATGACCATTTTGGACTCTGCCCAAAATTTGTATTTCAAGAACCAATGGGCTGATTTGACCAAATTTGGCATGTTGTATAATTGGGTCATAAGTACTTGATTGATACCCTAAAAAACATTTTCACAGCCCTGTAGGAACCCCAGGAGCTAAATTTCAAATGCGCATATTTCAAAAACTGCATTGACAGAATATTGTTTTTTGGTATAAGCATCCTAATGTCCACTGGAATCAGATGGACGAAAAAATGCTATCTGTTTTGTTATGGGGTGCCGTATGGGGAGGCGCATTTTAACACTGTTGGCAATTGGAAAATCCTGAGTCATCATCTGATGTATTTTGTGCTCCATCAAGTAAGTATTCATCTTCAGAACCTTTGGGCCAAATCTAAACTAATTTCAAAACAACTTGGTGTAGTATATTCTTCTGAGTTTTTTCCCCCAAAAGTTTCTACTCCCCTTGGGGCTGGGGTTAATGCCCAAAAAGCCTAATTTTAAAAAAAAGTTGTTTTCATAAACTACCACAGAAAATGCTTTGATATTTGGTATAAATCTTCCTTTGGCGGTGGAGATTGAGATTTGTTCAATGTAGGTTGGTAGGTCAATATTTGGGCTCTCTGTGGTAGCATGCCCATTTTGGGCTCCACCCCAAATTTATGTGTCATGAACCGACTTGCTGACTTGAATCAAATTTGGCATGTAGTATAAGAGAGTCATAACTACTTGATTTATGCCAGAAATCTTTTTTTCGCCTTTCATGGGAACCCCAGGAGCTAAAAGTACAAAAAATTCAAATGCACATATTTCAAAAACTGCATGGACCAGAATATTGTTTTTTAGTATGAATCTTCCTTAGGACCAGTGGAATCAGAGGGACCAAAAAAATTGCTATCGATTTTGTTATGGCGTGCCGTATGGGGATGCCCCATTTTAACACTTTTGGCAATGGAAAAATGCAGAGTCATCTTTCATGTGCTCCATCAACTATGTATTCTTTAGAACCTTTGGGCCAAGTCTAAACTGATTTTGTACAAAGCATCTTGGTGGAGTTTACTCTTCTGATTTTTTTCCCAAAGAGTTATTATGCTCCTTAGGATGGGGTTAATGCACTATAACCCTAAACTACTTTAAAAATTATCTTCTCATAAGCCACTTTCTGGTATGGAACTTACTTTAGTGACACAGATTCAAGTTTTTTTTCAAAGGAACTCAGTAGGTCAAAATTTGGACGCCCTGTGGGGGGATGCCCATTTTGGGCCCAACTCAAAGTTTCTAATTCCCAGAACCAATGGGCTAATTTGAACCAAATTTGTCATGTATAACTGGGTCATAAGTACTTGATTTATGGCTGAAAATAATTTTTTAGGGGTGGGGTTGAGAAAACCACAGAAGTTAAAAACAAAATTTTGTTCATACAGGCACTTTATTGAGACTTCACAGAACAGGGCTTTGTTATACCACCCACTTGAAAAGTGGGAGGTATATAGTGTTCACTTGGTCCATCCGTACGTCCGTCTGTCCGTCCGTAACGCTTTAGGGGGGTACACATCTGCTATCCGCAACTCCTCCTAAACCAGTGAACAGATTTCATTGAAACCCCCAGACATTCTTTTACATACATTGAAGATGTACACCTTCTATTTTCTTTTCAGATATTTTCATTTTTACAGTTTCCCATATTGAAAAATGAACTTTGTCATGACAGATTCAATTGACATTCTGTACAGATCTCCTATCTGCAACTCCTCTTAAACCATTGAACAAATTTCTTTGAAACTTTCATACACCGACATACATCTGTCCGCCCGTTATGCTATAGGGGTGTTCTGTTGTTTGTTTTTTTGGGGGGCGGGGGGGGGGGGGGAGGGGGTACACATCTGCTATCCACAACTCCTCTTAAACCAGTGAACGGATTTCATTGAAACTCTCAGACATTCTTATACATACATTGAAGATGTGCACCTCCTATTTTGTTTTCAGATATTTTCATTTGTACACTTTCCCATATTGAAAAATTAACTTTGTCAAATTCAATTGACATTCTGTACAGATCTGCTATCTGCAACTCCTCTTAAACCATTGAACAGATTTCATTGAAACTTTCATACATTCTTTTACATATATTAAAGATGTGCACTTCCTGTTTTGTTTTCAGATATTTTCATTTTTTGGGTTTCCCATATTTAAAAATGGGCTTTGTCAATTCAAGCTTGTGTGTGTGGGGGGGGGGGGGGGGGGGGGGGAGGAGGGGTGTTGTTGACATTTGCTATCCACGGCCTCTTTCAAACTAGTGAATGGATTTCAATGAAACCTTCCAACATTGGTGTCAGTGTTTGTGCTCTCTACATTAAACACACTTTTACTGTTGTGAAATGTTTCTTGGTGGGAGTGGGTGGTATCATTTAGTGAGCAGTGCTCACAGTTTTTCTAGTTTTTGTCTAGGAAGCTTTCCAAGGACCAGCAGAAATGAATGGCTAAAAAAATTGCCTTTGCTTGTGTCATAACAAATAAAAAAATTGCTGTTGCTGGCCATCACTCAACTGACACACTCATCTCTTGACCACTTGAGTCAGATGAGCATTTTAGGCTCACTTCAGGCTCTGTTTTTTATTTTATCTTGATTTACAAATATTTTAATCAGAAAAACTCAGTTCATTGGACAATGGTGTAAGTGTGTTAGATAAGATCGCAATCAGA
This sequence comes from Pictodentalium vernedei, assembly GCA_031216915.1. NCBI lineage: Eukaryota > Metazoa > Mollusca > Scaphopoda > Dentaliida > Dentaliidae > Pictodentalium > Pictodentalium vernedei. The sequence goes on from CM062295.1 coordinate 180,794,347, forward strand.
TTGTGATCTGACTGAAAAAGAGAAAGAGAGCACTTTTGAGATCCCTGTACTGTTTGAATTGTTATAGTCTCTTTCAAAGTTTTTTGCTCACCTGACTGAAAGTCAGTGTGTCAATACTACCTGAGGTTGACAAGTTTGTTAAAATTAAGTCTCTTTGTTCATATTTGGGCTCAATACAGGAGCCCAAATTTTGACTTAGGGCAATATGGGGAGTATTCGTTAAAAATCTTCTTCTTCAAAACCACCAGTAGGAATCTTTTAATGTTTGGTACACACTATTGTTATGAGGGTCAGATTCAAGATTTTTCAAATCAAGTCCCTCGGTTAAAATTTGGGCTTCCTATGGGGCCCGAATTTTAACTTAGTGTAATACAGGGGATAATCTTTAAAAATCTTCTTCTTCAGATCCACCAGTCAGAATTTTTTGATATTTGTTATACAGCATCCATAGGGAGGTTAGATCTCATTTTGTTCAAACAAAGTCCCTGGGTTAATATTTGGGCTCCTCATTGGAGCCTGAATTTTACTAGTCCAATATGAGGAATTATCTTTAAAATTCTTCTTCTCCAGAAACACCAGTCAAAATCATGTAATATATGACATACAGAATCTTTACAGTGGTTGGATTCAATTTGTTCAACTCAAGTCCATCAGTTTATAATTGGACTCTCTAAGGGAATCTTATGATATCTGGTATACAGCAACCTTAGGTAAGTCAGATCGAAATTTGTTCAAATTAAGTCTTGGGGTTAATATTTGGGCTCGCAATTGGAGCTCGAATTTTAACTTTGTCCAATATGAGGAATAATCTTTGAAAATCTGTTTCTTGAAATGCAATCAGAATCTTTTGGTATTTGGTATACAGCATCCTTAGAGGGTTTAGATCAATTTGTTCAAAAATAAAGTCCCTGGGTTGATATTTGTGTTCCCTGGAGTTTGGGGTGGGGGGGGGGGGGGAAATTTTAACATAGTGCAAAATTGGTAATATTCTCAATAAATAAATAAATAACTTCATTCCCCTTTAGTGTTAACTAGCCATAGATTGTAATTAAATCCTTCTTTAAACAACTATGATCAGGTGAGTGCCTCAGGCCTCTTGTTCAAAATTAGTGAACAACCTTTTGTAGTATACATTTTTGGCACATTTTTTTATGTGTAAAGGTTAACAGGTTCCAATGGAGCTAACTTAATTTCGATTTCTTATCAACCTTCCTTACAATTGTTTACAACAGGCTTGCACTACAGTGGAAGTCACTAATGTGGAAAAATACTCTCTATTTTCTTCTTTCCCAAGCGATTTGGGAAAGAAAAGTGGTGCAAAAGAAACAAGAACAAATAAGCCTAAACTGGGTAGAGTGCAACCGGTGCACACCCAGTAGGGGACACTCTTCTCCATGTACTAATCCATGGCTCCCGGAACCAGTGCACAGTCATATAATCAATGTGCCATTCTATTTTTTTCTGCTATCTTAGCAGGATGGTGGATCATCTCTTTCTTCAACAGTGATACCTTTTGACTCGATGTTAACGATGTTTCCTGTTCTGTTATGTGGATTCATAGCTGTTTCTTCATTATCCTGATATACAGGGCTGTGTTTTTATATATTCTCTCGATTATTCATTGTATTTTTCATGATAAATCTCTAGACCAATTTCGCATGCGATTTTCGTGTACTGTATCGTTTCAGTCTTTTGTTCATTAATGCTAACCCTTTGGGTTCTGCTTTTAACTGAGGTGTCAGCTGGGGGAGGTTGTGGCAGCTTTTCTCCCCTCTGTTGAGGGTAAAATTTCTGCCAGTTCCCTTTTGGCTGATGGGGTACTTTTCTGTTCCCGTTGGGCCTTTGTTTCCTGCCACCTTACTCTGGTAGCTGGGGGTGTCCTTGGGTTCACCTTCCCATCTACATTGCTCTCACCAGATATGCCTAGGACGATACCTTGCAGGCCATTTTGTTGTCTTAGCATGTTGAAGTTTCCCATTATTCATGCTCCACTTTATTTGGGTGTTCTATTGAAAGACCCTGTGGGCTGAGTGGTCTTCCACCTTTTGGGCTTTCGTTTATTGTGTAGTTCGGGCATGTGACGTTTTCCTCCAGCGCCCAGGGGAAGGGGAACGCAGTCATTTGGTGCCTCCCGATTCGACTCTGTCTGGAGAGATTTATACCCCCTCCTGGGAGTTTTGCACTCTTTTTATGGCGTGGATACCACGGTAGCTGCTGACTTTCTGGCGAAGAGATGCCTGGTCCCCTCCAGTCGACATCTGAGGCTGCCACTAGGGTTGTGACTCCTCATTTGGAGCCGAGCTTGGTTGCTCTCTCCCCTTTTCCGCCTTTGTCAACAGCTACTGATGTATCCGCTCCTGCTGCTACTCCGTCAGTGATGTCATCGGTCTCCGTTTCAGCTGACCTCGGCTTATCTCTGCAGGGGTCTTCAAGGATTTCTGCTTCTTGGACATGGGGATATCGGCCTCAACCTTCCCTGGCTTCAACTCGGCGAAGTTGGAAGCGGTTGCCGGCTGATCCCTCTGCTGGGGTCTCTCCGCCGTTGAGCCCAGCAGATTTGGATTTGGATTCAGATGTCCATGGTGGGGTCACCGTGGACTCTGTTGTGCTTCCGTCCATGCACTCTGGTCCTTCAGCCAGTTTTGCAGGACTGGCACATTTTTGTGCAGCCTGGACCTTCTGTCCCTCAGAGGTCCGTAGCAACTCTCCTGAGTTCCCGCACTTCAGATCCTCAGGGTATTTCATACCCCTATAAGCATCTGTATTCAGATGTTTCGGCTGCCACCTGTCGTTCTGCTTTGGTTGTTCTATAAGCATCTGTATTCAGATGTTTCAGCTGCCACCCGTCGCTCTGCTTTGGGTGTTCTGGAGGATCGTGACCCTTCGCTGGTTTAGAGGGTCAGTTGCAAAGCCACTTTGCCTGGCCATTCTCACGTCATACCGGCAGATATGAGTTGTGAGCTGAGGGAGGTCCTTCCTTGCTCCAGCAGGTTCTTTCCAAGATCCTTCCCGTTGTCTTCAGCGAGGCTTCTAGTGGCTTCCAGGTTCCCTATGTGGCGCCATCTCCCGGGATTGGAAGCAGGGCACTGTTTTCTGATCCCCCTGGTGTTCTTACACCATGGGAGGCATCGTCTGGTATGCCCGGCATGGGCTATGTGTCTTCTGACGATGGGTCAGACGCACTTGACGTTGAGAGCCATCAGTCTTCTTACTTGGGGCGGCTCTTAACTTTGTGTTTGAATTCCTTCAAACCGTCAGACCAGCTGGAGGTTTCAGCCAGGCCGCGATCATCGGTCTCGCTCCTAAAGCCTGTGGAGCACCCTGCTTCTGGGTGCCTTCGACCGTACCAGTCGGTACAAGTGGCCGAAGCTTTTGCAGCACTGGACTCAAAGCTGAGTTCCAAGGCTATGAAGACTTCATTCTTCACTAGGCTGATATCGTTCCTATGATTTCGCCAATCTGTCGGTCTGCAAGACTTTGACGGTCTTGGATCAGGACTCCACGCCAAGTCGGCTGTTATTCCTATGGTGACTTTGGAGTCCATGTTGGGCTAATCAGAGAGAGGCTAGGCATGCTTTCTCTCTTGGATCACATTGTCTCTGCCTTGGCTGCTTATCTGCCTCCAGATAAGTTTGACGACATATAGGCTTCTTTGCGTGTGATCTCTTAAGTCGCTCATGCATCTTACTCACTCACATGCCTGTATCACGGCTAATTTGGATTTAGTTCGCCGGGACGCTGTGTTGGACACCAGCCATCCCCTTCCTGAAGGGCAGGGCACTGCTTTTCGATCTGCTTTTTTGGTGGGTCTGCGACTATTCCATGATTCCGTGGCGATGGTCCGGGATGACATCCTGCGTCATTCCAAAGATCAGCTGCTGCTTCGCCAGCTTGATCCACCTTCTGTTAGAGGCCGGGGCCATTCCAAGCCTAACAAAAGCCCTTCTGCTTTCTCTGTGAAGCGTAGGGCTGATCCTCCTGCCGTCGCTTCTTCCTCTTACGTGGTAAGGGTAAGCGTCGGCAGTCCTGAGAGAGGTCTCCGGATCCTTCATCCAGCAGAGGAGGTGGTTTCTCCTCTCATGGGTCTCGCCGAGGCTCGAAATGAAGGTCTTCACCTCGATTCACCCCAGGTTGGAGGAGGGATATCTGAGTTTGCCGACCATTGGGCTATGATCACATCCGATCCTTGGGTATTAGATGTTCGGTCCAATCTGCGGATTTCTTTTCTGAGGCACCCCACTGTGTCAAGTGTGCCTCTTCTAACCCAAGTTCCTTTTGACGTTTCACGTCGAGAACTTTTGATCAGGGAGATAGACATTCTCCTGTCAAAGGGGACGATTGAGGTCATCAAGAACATTCATGCAGTGGGATTTTATTCCCGTCTGTTGTTGGAGCCGAAGAGGGGTAGCCGACTCTGACTGGTTATCATTCATCATTCTGAGTATCCTGAACCAGTTTCCCATTGCTCCCAAGTTCACCATGGAGACTTTCAGGTCGGTTCGCCACTCCATTCACCAGGGACATTTTGCTTCCAGCAGTGACCTGCGAGACACTTACTTTCACATTCTGATTCATCCGACATCGTTAAATTTATCTCAGGTTTGCTTTTCTGGGGCGAATTTACCAGTTCAAGGCCATACCTTTCGGCCTCAACCTGGCTCCTTTGGGCCTTCATCCGACTGATGTCGCATGTGATAACCTTCCATTGCACTCAGTCCAAGGTGACTACTTCAGCGTATCTGGTCGATATCCTCCAGAGGCATTCCAATGCTGCTCTTCTGGAGTCAAATGTTGACACACTTGAGCCTGCACACGTTGCTAGGGTTCAGAGTCAACAAGAAGTCGGACCTGGTCCCTTCTCAGTCGTTTCGTCATCTGGGGATGGACTTCTGTACTCATCTGAATATGGTGGCGGTTCCCCGGGCGAGGGCTGTGATTCTCTCGGCTTTCACCCTGACTCTGACCCAGTCCACGTCCGCTACAGCTCGGAGTATTCTCCGGCTGCTCGGTCTCTATGGTTCGGTGATGGATCTCATTCCTCGAGGTTGGCTGCATGTCAGACCTCTCCAACACTTTCTCAGTTGTTGGAGGCCGAATGTCGTTCCTCTGGATCTGGTGCTTCGGTTACCAGCATCTCTTCATGGTCACCTTCTTCCCTGGACAGATGTTCAGTGGATTATGCAGGGAGTTCTGTTGGACTTGCCCATGTCCGATCGTGTTCTGACTGCTGATGCCAGCAATTTCGGATTGTGCGCGACGTTGGATCCTCTGGTCTTTCCCATCATGGTGTATGGGACCAGGATCATGCAGCTCTCCACATCACTCAGAAGGAGCTTCTTGCACTCTTCTGCGTTTCTGGCTGTGGATCCCCTACCTTTCGAATCATCAGGTCCTTCTGTTGTCTGACAATTCCACAGTAGGTTGCTTACATTTGGAACCAGGGCAGCACACACTCAGTTCCCATGTACAAAATGGCTCGGGGTCTTCTACTGCTCGCTCAGGATGTCAACCCCGGGTTGGTGGTTCATCACATTCCCGGTCATCTGAAATTCCTAGCTGACTCCCTGTCCCGACAGGGCAGGTTCATTTCCACCGAGTGGATGCTTCACAGGGCAGTGTTTCAGTCGCTTTGCGATCTCTGGGGTCGTCCCCAAGTCGATCGTTTTTCGACCCATTGGAACCCTCAGGTGTACACTTTCGTGTCCCTGTGTCTAGATCCTCTGGCTTTCGGCGTGGATGCTCTGTCACTTGATTGGAATGGTCTAGTCAGTTACGCCTTCCGGCCGGTTTCAATTCTGCCTCAGGTTTTAGCCAAAACACGAACCTGCAGTTGTCGAATCCTTCTGATCGCTCCCCTGTCGCCTCAGCGGGTGTGGATCCATACAGCTATGCTCTCTGTTGGCGGCATTTCCGGCGCATCTCCCTCTACATCCGAACCTTCTTTGCAAGGTCACCTGAGGAGGTTTCATGTCGACCTGACTTCCTTGTGCCTTCATGCATATCTTTTGTCAGGTCCTGTCTCCTCCGTAGAAGTTTTTCGAGACGAGCAGTGGAGTGCTTTTCTTTTTCAAGGTGGCACTCCACTGGTTTAGCCTATGCAACTAAATGGAAGGTCTTCTGTCGATGGTGTGCTAATCACTCTGTTGATTATGCCGATCCTTCGATAACACAGATTGCAGAGTTTCTGGTATATCTGTTTGATTCTCGAGGTCTCCAACCTTGTTACCATCTAAGGGTACAGGTCCATGCTTTCGGAGACCTCTTCGTTTGTGGGAAAGTGTTGTATCGGGACTAATCCGTCCCTCTCCAAGCTTATTCGCCACTTTTCTTTGAAAAGGCCTAGGAGTTTGCAGCTTACCCCAAGATGTTTTTTTTCTTGGGTGCTGCTTTGCTTGGGGGGGTGGGGGGGGGGAGGGTTGCCATTCTAACCTTTATCCCACGGGGATATGCTTTTTCTCACGTACTAGACGTCTTTATCTGATGGCTTTTGCCTCAGCCAGAAGGGTTAGTGAGCTTCACACCCTCTGTTGATCCGGCCTTTTCAGGAGCTCCATCAACAGTGTTACTTTACCACTGATTGCTCTTTTCTGGCCAAGAATCAGATGCCAGAAACTACTCAACCTCCAATCTGTATCAGGGCTCTTCCTTCTGCGGAGGGTACTCACTCTTTGCTCTGTTCGGTTCGTGCAATTCGCATTTACTTCAAAGGGATGTTGTTCATTAGGAAAGATGGGAACAGATATATTTCTGTCTCTTATCTATGGTTGACAGAAGATCTCTCCTCAATCCATTTCTAGATGGATTTATCTTGCTATTCGTGCGTCTGATGATTGTATTACCAATAGTTTTTGTGCCCACGAGGTGCGTGCATTACCTCCTGGGCTTATGCTAACTCAGTCAGTTGTCGGATGTTATGCAGGCAGACTACTGGAGAAATGCTTTGACTTTCTCCACCTATCTGCATCAGTTGCAGGAGCAGTCTGAGGACCATTTTTCTTTAGGCCCTCTTCTGCTCTGGCTGTCATCAATGATCAACCCTACCCATTACATGTAGGGTTCTTGCAAGGTCAGTTCTTGCCCTGTTCTTGGTACTGTTCTTTCTGTCTGTGTGTCACACAGGCCCATATGCCTCATCTCCCATTGTCATTTACTGATGGTCGTGATGCTATGGAAGTTAAAAGATCAGAGTTCAGGTCACCTAAAATAATGATGTTCTGGTTAATATCAAGGGCTTGTTCGATGGAATGGTCTAGAAGTTCCCAATACGCAGGGTCTGCAAACTGCTGTGATCTGTAGGAAAGTGCAATGACATATTTTTGCTAAGATTTCGATCCAAATTATGGAGTCGTCGAATTCTAGTTCTGTTTTACGGCGAAAAAGGAGGCGGTTGGATATATAAACAGCTATTCCGCCAAAAAATGAATTTCTATCTTTTCTAATTGGGCTTCAAAAATTGGGTAAGATAATATTTTGGGAGTCAAAAGATGGCTGCAAATGAGTTTCAGAAAAACACACCACGTCAAACTCCTCAACAACCTCCTCGATTTTGGTAAGTTTTGTGCATAGGCTTCGTATATTGCAGTGGAAGATAGAAAGTGTCCTTTCAATCCCATTGTGTGCACGTTTTGGAGGCCCTGGGTTCCGTTCGATATCGTTGCTACACTTCATTATTAGCAGGAAAATCAAAAATTGACACAATGCTTTAATTCTGATTGAAAGGTTCGTAAATGTATGTCTTACTTTTGGGTAACCGATGGGTACCCGTACAGCACTGAAGGATCCTATTGCAGCTTGGTACTGATCTATTGTTTCAGCCTATGCTCTTAGTTTAGAATTTTACTCTGTGTAATAGTGTGAAGCCTTAAGGTTCCACTCTACAGTTTTCCAGGCATTTATAAAAATGATATGCATACACTCTTGGAACCTCAGTTGATCTCCAGCAAATCCATGTCAGTTGACTACTCCTGTTTATTGGATAATTTTCACTGGCAAAGTAGCTGTTGTTCTGTAATTGTATTCCAGATTTTCTTAGTTTTTATCAATCAGTTTGTAAAACTAGTGAACCTTCTTACATGGCTGCTCTATGGAGCGGCCATATTATGGTATAGCTATGTCCATCTGTCTGTCCATCCTTTTGTCTGTTCATTAACCTTTTCTTCTCCACACAATAACGATAACAATATTGGATTTTTGTAATTTTTGCTTGTTTGCACAATAACTTGAAGATAAAATGCACCATGGATCCTATTTTTTGTGGTGAATGAGTGGTGACCAGAGAATGGTTCATTTTGATAATCAGTTTTCTGCCATATCCAATATGGCCACCATAGCAGCCATCTTAGATTTTTAAAAAAAATTTTGCTTGTCCACGCAATAACTTGAAAATGAAATGTGCCATCTTGGTTTTTTAGCTCACCAGACTGAAAGTCAGGATGAGCTTTAGTGATCACTCACCATCTGTCATCTGTTATCCGTGAACATGATGTTTGTACCTGCCCCTCCTAAACCACTGAACCAATTTTAGTTAAATGTGACGTGATAGCTTGTTTTGACATTGCATTTTTTTTTTTTCAAATCAACTTGCCCAGCCCCATAAGGAGGGGGTGGGGGAAAATGCACCAAATTTAAAAAAAAATATTTTCATGAACCAGCGAGTACAGTGACTTGATATTGGGTGTGGAGCTTCCTTTTGAGGTGTAGAATCATGTTTGACTTTGTTCAAATGAAGTTTGTCGAGCAATGTTTGCCGCTGTAATGGGAGGAGCAAGATCTTTGGCCTTCGGTTAATATTTGGGCTTCCTTTTGGGGCCCTATTTTTAACTTAGTGCAATATGGGGGATAATCATTAAAAATCTTCAGATCCACCAGTCAGAATCTTTTGATATTTGGTATTCAGTATGCCTAGGGAGGTTAGGTCTCATTTTATTCAAACCAAGTCCCTGGGTTAATATTATTTGGGGTCCCTATTGCAGCCTGAATTTTAACTTAGTCCATATATGAGGAATAATCTTTAAAACTCTTCTTCTTCAGAAACACCACTGGTGTTGAAACAATTTTTCGACTAGTCAACGCCGACACGATTAGTACTAAACAAATCTATTAACCGATTAGTGAATCACTCGTCGATTTGTCATCTGAGTGTATTATCGAATGCCTTGAAGTTTCCACTTTGTGTTCCTTTAAGAAATTTAATTTAATTTTATTAAAATTAATTCGGTGCTTTCGATTTGCGGTGTGCTATCACACTCATGTTTCTACGTTGGAAACAAGAAGCTCTCTTTTTCGTGCATGTCTAATTTTGAAGAAAATAGATTAAGTTACTGGTCAAAGATTCGTGATTCCATTACACTGATTAAAACACACAAATGAGGTGTGAACAGTATGCCTGCAAACTGTTGTGTCATTTTAATTAACACAGACAGGCTGTGACAGCGGAAGTAAATCTACAAATGTTCATTGATTAAGTTATGCAGGTCATGGAGCAATAACGTCATCAGTGTACACTTCTTCAATGACCTGTTTTCTGCTTTCAAAGTTTTTTAGCACAATAACAAAGTGCAGAAATTTCTTCTTGTACTACAAGGGAATTTTGGGGGAAAAGTTCAGTTTCGCTTAAAAATATTTGACAGAACCGAATATTGGAACACCAAAGATTTATTATTAGACCAATTTATTTTCTGCGGCACCGGTTGTTTGGTCGTAAGGACATGGAGACATAGGCTTCCGTAATGTCGCCCAGTTAGGCCCATTAATCAGTAGCGTAGATAGCTTTTTGCTGGCAGAGGGGCAAGCCCAAAATTTTCCAGCAGACCGAAAATTTTCCGACAGTGTAACAACAACAAAAACCCAAACAAACAGAAAGAATCTGTTGTTTACTGCAAATGTACTGAAAATTGGTCTTTTTTACCCCAAATTTACCCAAAATGGCATGTTTTTATCCTCAAAGCCACCATTTTAATGTTATGAGGCATAAATTCGCCTAAAATTGGTCCCAAAAAATTTCTGACAAAACTTCTGGTGGGGGGGTGGGGGTGGAGGGGGGTGGGGGTGGGGGGGGAGCTCCGCCCCCTGGCCCCCCTTTATCTACGCCTCTGCCATTAATTGTATCGTAATTTGGAAGCCACTCCAGCCAATGAATTTAGTTAAAAACCACAATTTTGTAGAATTTATTGCTTAGTTTAACATCTGACATTGCATACCCGACTAGTCGATTAATCGTCGACTACTACCCAGCGATTAGTCGGTTAGTAAAAATCCAAATGGCATTAATCATTTCAACACTAAACACCACCAGTCAGAATCATTTAATATATGGCATACAGAATCTTTACAGGGGTTAGATTCAATTTGTTCAACACATGTCCATCGGTTGATAATTGGGCTCTGTAAGGGACTCAAATTTTAACTCAGTACAATATGAGGAATAATCTTTAAAAATCTTCTTCTTCAGATCCACCAGTCAGAATCTTTTGATATTTGGTATACAGCATCCTTAAGGAAGTCAGATCTAAGTTTGTTGAAATCAAGCCTTTGGGTTAATATTTGGGCTCCCTAATGGAGCTCGAATTTTAACTTAGTCCAATATGAGGAATAATCTTTAAAACTCCTCTTCTCCAGAAACATCAGTCAGAATCATTTAATATATGACATAGAGAATTCTTACAGGGGTTGGATTCAGTTTGTTCAACTCAAGTCCATCGGTTAATAATTGGGCTCTCTAAGGTTGCCCAAATTTTTATGTAGTGCAATATGAGTAATAAACTTTGGAAATCTTCTTCAGATCCACCAGTCAGAATCTTTTGACATTTAGTACACAGCATCCTTAGGGAAGTCAGATCTAAGTTTGTTCAAATCAAGTCTTTGAGTTAATATTTGGGCTCCCTATTGGAACCCAAATTTTAAAAATCTGCTTCTTGAGATACAATCAGAATTTTTTGATATTTATTATACAGCATACTTGGGTTCAGATTCAATTTGTTCAGATAAAGTCCCTGGGTTGATATTTGTTTTCCCTATGGGTGAGGAGGGGGCAAATTTTAACATAGTGCAAAATTGTTAATATTCTCAAAATCTTCTTCTCCAGAACCACCAGTCGGAATCTTTTGATATTTGATATACAACATCCTTCAAGTTTGTCAAGTTAAATCCCTAGGTTGATATTTGGACTTCCTAGTTTTGCATTGCTGAAAACGTGACATTTTTTCTGTGGTTGCATCCCAGTACTAGAAAAAAATCATATGGCATGAATAACAGAGTTATAAGTAATTAAATAACCTCATTCCTCTGTAGTGCTAACTAGCCTTAGATGCTAATTAAATCCTTCTGTAAACAACTATGGTCAGGTGAGTGCCTCAGTCCCCATGGGACCTCTTGTTTGTAATTTTTGCTTGTCTGTGCTATATACATGTAGTGTAGAAACAATTAATCAACTAGTCGCTGTCAATGCTGATATAGCCATATGTTGACTTTGAATTTCAACATAGTCGACACATGTAGTATTTTCTATGAAAACATTACAACATAACAAAATTCTGATGTAAGGTCTACTGAGGAAGAGTTATAATAAATGATTGTCTGTTGATCTGTTCAGAGAGTGAAATCAGCAACACTAATGATCAGACCTTTAGATCAGTCTAATTTGGGCACAACGGCAAATATGGATGAGGCCTGCATGGTTGGAGAAAAAGCACCAGTATTTTCTTCTTCTTGGCATCTGTTTTAGGTTTTAAGTCCCCTGTCTTAAAATGCTAGTTTACAACCCCTTGTTATAGGTCTTCACCATTATCACTGGTTCCCTCTTGACACAGACTTTGAGATCAAAGTAGACATGAAAGTTAACTGTGTTGCATCAGCTCCTTTAAACTCTCTGACAGTGGTTGGACTGCATGCTCCTTAATACTCTTAATGGCATAGTTATTTGAACTTGTCACCATACAATATGAGATTCCTTCATGCCTATGTATGTCACCCATGAACCAACATCAGTAAAGTGCACAAGTGGAAAAAAATATTCAACTGCAGAGGTAATGCTATTGTAAATCTTGGTGGCAGAAAGTGGCGACTTGTCGACTTTTGGGTGTCGACTAATCGACTCCAGAATCCCAGAGTCATTTCAACACTAGTGCAGTAACTTAAAAATGAAGTGTACCATGGATCCTATTTTTTGTGGTGCATTAGTAGTGACTAGAGGAGGGTTCCTTCTGATAATCAGTTTTCTTCCATATCTAATATTATGACCACCATGACACGCAGCTTGGATTTTTCATAATTTTTGCTTGTCTGAGCAATAACTTGAAAATGGAATACACCATCGATCCTATTTTGTTTTGGTGGATTAGTTCTAAGTAGAGAAAGGTTCCTTTTGATAATCAGTTTTTTGCCATATCTAATATGGCCACCATGGCATCCATCTTGTATTTTTTGTGATTTTTACTTGTCGATGCAATAACTTTAAAAAATAATGACCAATGGAACCCAGTTTTTTCTGGTGTTATTACCAGTGATTGAAGATAGATTCCTTTCATAAAACAGAATTCTGGCGAATCCAACATCAATGTCGTATCCGAGCAATAACTAAAAAAAAACAAATAACTAATGCATCACATTTTTATAGATCTCGTAGTACATTAAGATGCAATTGAAATGTATGAAGAATATATTGCAATGCAAAATGACCGAATTCACATTAAGCGGCCATATAATAATGCAACCGTCCAGCAGTGTACTTGTTTATGATGAGGCATATCAGTCCTTTGTTTTCTGTAATTGGCTGCCAAATAATTTGTATATGATATGGTAGAAGATGGAAGTTGATAGACTTGGAGATTTTACTGGAAGAAACTGAAGTTCCACTTTCTACTGATTGGACTAGATTCTCCAAGTACAAACTGGAATTCCAGTTCAAGGCCTATCATTTTGGACATCACTGGAGAGTGACTGACACAACATGGCCCTGGTTGTTTGATGTGTTGTTAGACCCCAATAAACAAACAAACGATATGTATATATTTTGAGTGACCAATAACTTTTAATGATGGTCCCTTCCCGCCATGATGAAAAGATGATATTTTGAGCAGCTGGTGAAATTCCTGTTTATCCAATATTTTCCCTGATAAAAGACATGCAATCAAATTCATTTTTCCCTTAAGTGGACGTTTCTGCACTGGATCTTATGGTAGTTCCAGCATGTGTCTTTTGTGGAGGAGAACTGGTTGTTCTACTAGCAGTGATACCAACACTGGGAACCAAACTTGGGTTTCCCAAAAGGGCACGATTAGTATTGCTTTGCATTGGTCGGTCATTAACATGCAGGTTCAAACTAAATAGCGGAAAAAGATAGAGAAATCTATTAGCCCAGTTTATAGAAAAAGCATTTATGGCAAGAGCACTAGGATCTGGCTGCCATGAAACATATGGTGTGAATTGAATATTTAATCTGGATCCAAACACATTTTTAAAAAAATGTGTGGTTCTAATTTCCATTCAGTTCTATTGTTAGTCAATCTACTCAGTTTGTCTGTCTCCACATTACTTTTTTGTGCTATGTGGATGGGAGGCAACCAAATGTTCCGATGCACCCACCAGTTCCAAATATTTCTAGCAGCAAGATAAATGTCACATGAGAGTGTGCCTCCCATGTTATTCACATAAGTCACAGCTGTGACATCCATATGCAATTGTATATGTATGTCTGAAACTTCCCCACATCATGCCTGCAAACCTAAATAAGCTGCTTTTAATTCCAAATAGTTAATATGAAACTTTGCTTCTTCCAAACTTCATCTAATCCCTGTGTTCTTATTCCCCCCAAACAACACCCCAACCAGAACCAGAAGCATCGGTCTGCATAATGACCTGTGGACAACCATGGGAAATTTTCCTGGGGCTGTCAAGGGCATTTAACTGGTAGAGTGCTAAATTATTTTTGGTCATCCAAATTTGTCCACGTCTCTTTGTCTTATTACAATTTATGGGAGAGTGCCCAATGGCACTCTCCCATAAATTGTAACAAGGCAAATCCTCACAGACTAAATAATTTCAATTCAAAAATTATATGATGCACATCCATAGAATATAAAGCCATTAAGTTGCAGCACCTGCACTTCAGAATAAAGCCCAAATATGGGCTTCCAGCACTCTACCAGTTAATAACCACCAACTTACGTCACATTTTTAGCTCACCAACGAAGTTGTGTGAGATTATGTTATGACCCGAGGCACATTGGCATCACCACTTGTGTTAAAATTATTGTACCAGCCCACTTTGACTTTCAGACCTGTTGCTATGCACCTCATACTGTGTTTTTATGGTTTACAATTACCCACAGACCCTCACCCAGGATATTTTATTGATTTTTAGTGTTTTTGCAATGTTAGACTTTTTTGTCAGTGTGGACTTTCTGACCTATTTTGCTATGCATGAGTGGAGGCTACCACCAGTATGCTGTGGCTTCTATATTTCATATATGTGTTAAATGCATTAATATAACATGACAACCCTTGGCCGGACATTTTTCGGAGATTTTGGACTTTTTTAATGCAATGTTAGACTTTTTTTGTCAGTGTGGACATGAGTGGAGGCTACCATCAGTATGCTGTGGCTTTTATATTTCATATATATATGTAAAATGCATCAATATAAGATGACATTAACCCTTGGCTGGACATTTTTTGGAGATTTTTGACTTTTTTAATGCTATGACCTATGTTTCTGACTTGTTTTGCTATGCATGTACATGGCCAGATATTTTTTGCAGATTTGTAATAAGCCTAGATTTATTGCATGCCATGAATTGGTGAGCTAATGGGGATGGACACACCCTTCTTGTTCATCTTTCGATACCTCCATCAATGACTCAAAGTTTCGTTTTGCATTGACAAGGGCTTGGTTTTTCTCAGTTTCCAAATTTCAAATCTCCATATTCAACCCCTGGGTAATGTTAGACCATAATGCCAATAAGTTTTGCTATTTTTCGGCTTGAATTGGATGAAGTGGACAGAATGGCCTTGCCTAAAGCCTGCAATTTGTCATTCTTATCAGAAATAGAAACTGTCGTGTTTTTTTAATTTAATATAAAGCCTAAATGTTCAATCACCTGCACTGGTGTTGTAAAGGATTTCTCCTTTGAGATATAGAACATCAACCTTTGCAGCAAATCACACGTGCTCTTCACATTTAGCTCTCAATCATTACTCTCTGAAACAGAGAGAAGTCATCCAAATAACAGCAAAAGTGGTAACCCTATGATCTTAATGTGGCAAAAACTGGTTTCATCAATTTTGTAAATACTCGAGGTGCACAGGCAAGGTCATTCAGAAGAACCCTGAACTGATACAACTGCATTAAATTTAAATCTCAGATATTTCCAAAATCGCTTATCAACCGGTAGTATGCATCAGTTAAATCAATGGAAGCCATAAAGCAATTCGGTCTCATCAAATTGATGCAAGTTTGCAACTTTACCATTTTAACATGCTGATACTTTAGAAATTTTTTGAATTCAGAATGACCCAGAACATGCCTGCTTTAGCACGATATAAACATATCTGGGAAGTGAATATTTTTCTGACTGTTTTGAGGAAATTGGCACCAGCAAAGTGTTTAAACATAAAGCAATTGACTCTTAAAACTGTTGTTTTATGTATGCTAGTTACTGGACAGAGATGTCAACCTATTTCTTTTATGGATGTGGACTACATGTTCAGAGGAAAATCGTCTTATACTTTTCACATAAATCATTTAATAAAGCAGTCGGCACCTGGAAAAATAAACCAACTCTTATTTTCAAAGCTTTCCCTGCTGATAAATATTTGTGTGTTGTAACATATTTAGATGCTTATATCAAACAAACACAACCTTTTTGCAAGGACAAAGGGTTTTTCCTCAGTTTTTGTAAGCCATTCACTCCAGTGTCTAAAGATACTATAGCTAGATTCATTCGCATAGGCATGTTACAGTCTGGGATTGACACTACTGTGTTCAAGCCACATAGTATATGTGCTTCATCAACAAGTATAGCATTGCACAGAAAATGTGACATTAAAACAATTATGGAAGCAGCAGGATGGTCCAGCTCATCCGCGTTTGCAAACTTTTTCTCCAAACCAGTGCAGAATCAAAAAGGATTTGATGAGTTTGTACTAACACCATCTTAGAAAGGTATGTGAATTGTACTTTATGCATGTGTATTGCTAACAATTGGCAGTAGGTTAGTACTTAATATTGTTTGGGACAACTTGGCACTTCCCATCATTTTTCACGATCAGTCCTGTGGGCTTTGAAGTCTCTGTAGTTGGAATGGGGATGTAGACTTAAAAAATTAAATGAGGCTCACCTGTAAGGTGAGCTTTGATTGGAATTCTACCGACTCATGAAGTCACAGGATGCTAAGCACCCACCCGTTCACTGATATGCACACTTTACAACATTTCCTGCCCTACAGTACACAGCACATGACCTCGCGAGCATTGAATAAGACATCGTGCGCTTGCGCTAATCTCAAGCTTAGCCTCTTCATGAGTCGGTAGAATTCCAATCAAAACTCACCTTACAGGTAAGCCTCGTTTAATTTTTGAATTCTTACTGTACATATACTTATTTTACCAGCCAGCTTCTTTAACCAATCAGCGTACAGTATTAGTCACTCAAGACTGAGCCATATACTGTCACCTCACAGTTGAGGTCACCCCATCTGAAAGCATATGGGGTGAATAGATGCCATTTTGGATTTCCAGTAAATATCTTCACCTTGCCTTCAATAAATATACATCAGTGAAAGTGCAACTCCAAAATATCTCACAGCTTAATGCAGTCTTGAGCTACTTACAAACCGATCAATAATGTATCACTCATGCAAAACCTGTGTTAGTGCCCTTACATTACCCTAAAACACGCGTGTCAAAATCGTTCAGTTTTAGTCTGCAAGTGAATTAGACATTGTATTGCTGTAATATATATTTTATTTCTTATTTCAGCATAGAGATACTCCTGAAAACAACCCAGATACACCATTTGATTTTACAGCAGAAAATATGAAAGTAAAGTTTTGCATTTTTGTTTTTACATAAATAATTAAAAAATTGTATGTATTCAATTCATCAAGTCTTCCTTTTGAACAGGATTTGTACAGCTCCTTGAAAGGGCTTACAGTACAGTCTCCATGAACTGGTCGTAATCCATGTTTGGACAGTGATGTCCATGCATGTATTTACCAGGTAATAAAAATCATCATCAGCAAAATTTTAATGAATGAATCACTGGGTTATACCTGCTGCTTCATTAATTAGATTTTTTATCATTATTCCTATAATTAGTGTTTGGAATCTAATATTATTTCGTCTGTGGAATCATTGTCCACCCATGGAAAGTGACCAGTCCACAGTGGCCGTACTGTAAAAGTTCTTGAATTTTGAAACTGAAATTCCATGTGCTTGAAGTGGAAGTTTAGCAAAGTGAGGTTCAGTGGGATGTGTGACACATTGGGGCATTTTCGTCTGGATTGAAGTCTTAGATATCGATGTGCTCTTGCTCTTGAGGCAATCATACAAATGGAGTTCTGTAATAGGCCTTTAAATTCCCCAGGTTAGGCTCCACAACATAGATCTTCTGTTTCTAAGGCCATTTTTTGTAAAATTGCATGTGGGCAGGCATTTTTAGTTGAGTTGTCATGAAGTCAAACTCGACTTTTAGTTTGATGAATGGCAGTTGGCCGTGTGGGCGTAAACAATTGGTTTCTATACGATAACTTGTTAATGGTTCAACCCACGTTCATGAAACTTCATAGGTAGGTTGGCCTCGGTAAGAGGAAGAACCCTATTTATTTTGGACACTAGGTCAAAGGTCAAGGTCACAGTGACCCTGAACATGCTAAATCATAAATAATAGGTTTCTGGATGATAACTTGACTATGGTTGAACCCACATTCATGAAACTTCATATGTAGGTTGGCCTTCGTGAGAGGAAGAAACCTGTTTATTTTGGACTCGCTAGGTCAAAGGTCAAGGTCACAGTGACCCTGAAGTTCGGAACATAGTAAATCAAAACAATTGGTTTCCGGATGATAACTTGATAATGGTTCGACCCACGTGCATGAAACTTCATATGTAGGTTGGCATCAGTGAGAGAAAGAACCCTATTTATTATACCCCCCACAAACAAAGTTTGGGGGGGTATATAGGAATCACCCTGTCCATCAGTCCGTCCGTCTGTCCATCCTTATAAGCGCAACTCCTCCTAAACTGTTTGAAGAATTTTCATGAAACTTTACACAATGGAAGAACTCCATCTGAAGATGTGCATGAAGCAATATAATTCTGTTCTGACATTTCCAAGGGGAGATAATCTAACTTATACATCTGTCCATCCTTATAAGCGCAACTCCTCCTAAAACATTTGAAGAATTTTCATGAAACTTTACACAATGGAAGAACTCCATATGAAGATGTGCATGAAGCAATATAATTCCGTTCTGACATTTCCAAGGGGAGATAATCTAACTTATACATTTCAGGTGCGGGGGCTATCACTTTGTGAGCTTGCTCACAGTACCTCCAGCTTTGGCCAGCTATGCGAAAGGTCAAGGTCACAGTGCCTTCAACATAGTAAATTCGTAAACAATTGGTTTCCGGATGCTAACTTAATAATGGTTCGACCCACTTTCATGAAACTTCATAGGTAGGTTGGCATCAGTGAGAGGAAGAACCCTATTTATTTTGTACTCGCTAGGTGAAAGGTCAAGGTCACTGTGAATTTCAACGTAGTAAATCGTGAACAATTGGTTTCTGGATGATAACTTGATAATGGTTTGACCCACATTCATGAAACTTCATAGGTAGGTTGGCCTAGGTGAGTGGAAGACCTAAATTTATTTTGGACTCGCTAGATCAAAGGCCAAGGTCACAGTGACCTTGAACATAATAAATCATAAACAATTGGTCTTCAGATGATAATTTGACAATGGTTCCACCCACGTTCATGAAACTTCATAGGTAGGTTGGCACTGATGCAAGAAAAAGCCCTCTTTATTTTGGAATCACTAGGTGAAAGGTCAAGGTCACAGTGACCTTCACATAGTAAATTATAAACAACTGGTTTCCAGATGATAAGTTGATAATGAACAAACCCACTTTTGTGCTGTCACAACTCGACATTGGATCGGTGATCCTATCGGCATTTTTAGCTCGCCTGACTTTCAGTTAGGAGAGCTATAGTGATCACTCACCGTCCGTCATCCATCGTCCGTGAACATGGTGTTTGCGTCTTCTCCTCCCAAACCGCCGAACCAATTTAATTGATATTTGAGATAATAGTTTGTTATGACATCGCAATTTGATGTTGTTCAAATCAAGTTGCCTTGCCCATTGGAAGGGCCACACCCAAAAAGTGTGCTGAAATCTTAAAAATTCTTCTTCTTATGAACCAGCAGTAGCAGAGACTTGATATTTGGTGTGCGGCTTCCTTTTGAGGTGTAGACTCATTTGTTCAAGAGAAGTTTGTGGGGCTATGAATATTTGCCCCTCCCAAAATTTCTATTTTCCAAACCGATAGGCAAATTTGGACCAAATTTGATATGAGGGCTTATTGGGTCATAAGTACTTAATTTATGCAAAAAAAATTTTTCCCGTCGCCCCATGGGAACCGCAGGAGCTAAAAATAGAAAAAAATTAAAACGCCCATATTTCCAAAACTACATGGCACTGAAAATTCTTATTTGTTGTGAAGCTTCCTTAGGACCAACAGAATGGATCTGTCAAAAAAAATTGCCATCGGTTTTATCATGGGGTACTTTTTGGGGACTTTGAAAATGTGCTGAGTCAGCATATTTTTATACTGTACCAATGACCCAGACTTAGCTGGTGCTAACTCTAACAAAACCAGGGCCAAACACAAATTTTGCCCCCCAATCCCCAAAATTTGCATCCAAAACAAAAAGAAATCATGTCCTAAAGGACCTCCATACTACGCCTCTACTGCGCATGTGCAGTGACGCAGACGTCCCGAAATTGGCGCCAATTATCATTCTCTGTTTGGCCCTTCATCAGTCAACATCTCACTGATCTTTGTGCTTGTAAATCTCAGTTTAAAGGATGCCAGACACGTAATTCTTGGAGAAAATGTGATTCTAAGGAGGATAGAAGGAGGAGAGGAAAAAGAAGTGACAAAAAATAATCAGGGCTGTACTTAAAATTTTTTGATGAAATTATGTTAAGTTGCCTATTTTCGAGGCATGGGCCTCTTGTTGTCATTCTTGCTAATTGTTGCACTGCTTATTCAGTGTTTCCTCTCCCCTAGCCTTCTAAAGTCCCCCCTTGCAATTCTCCCATGCTTTTGGCATATTTTTGAGAAATTTCATTTCTAAAATTTCCTGGGAGAGTTGCTTGGTTACAGAATGTTTTCTGTTATTTTCCCCATAGTTACGTTTTCACCCATGGGTGTATAACGTTTGTGTTCTGCATCTTCCATCTGATGTTCTACAGATTCTCCCCTGGGAGTCTCTGTTTTGCATCAGATAGAGTGTAATTGATGACTGATTCCGGGCCAGTTTTTTCAGTGCCTGGAGTCATGTTTTCTGGTGTTTTTACACTGTTTGTTTTCATTGGCAACAGCCTTTTTTGAGGGGGGCTGTTTGCCTTTGCTGTAGTTTATCTCACTATAAGATACATTTGTATTATCCGAAAGTGTCTCATTAATTATTTAATATAAATTTAAAATTTTTGACCACACTTTGCCATCGGGTCCATCGGGTCCATCGTGGCTCAACATTACTTTTCAGCAACTTGGGCTTCGCTGAAAAAATATTTTTTCAAAATTATTTTGTTTTGCAATTGTTTTTTCATTTATTAATGGATCATGTTATTATGTATCTTTGTGTCAGGGGTTTTTGCGAGTAACTAGGACTTATTGTTGTTCTTTCACAATGAAGGGACGTTGTTCAAATTGTAATAGGAAGAAATCTTCCTCTGACTTTCATGATCATTGTATTAATTGTAGTCAGTGTTCTCGCATTAATCCCTGTCCTATATGTGAACATTGGGATGAGAAACATTGGAAACGTGTGTCACGATATGTTGTTTCTGGAGAAAGAGCGATTCTGGCTCTTTCTCCGCAAGGTCACTCTACTCTCTCAGTTTCTATTTCAGAGGAACCAGAACAGGGTGATGTTTCCATGTTATCTTCTTCAAGTGTGCGTCCGTCGTCACAAATGAATTCAGAGCTAGCGGCAAAAGTGCTCATGGAGATTAGACAAATGTCGTCCGCTAGCTCGCCCGGTGTAGCGTCCATTCACCGAATGGTTCGGCAGCCGGGTTCGTCTGATGCGGTCCAAGAGGAAATTTTGGGTGATGCGAGCACTATAAACATAATAGATGCACACCCAGTGACGGCGGATAGTAAGCGAGAACGGAGGAAGCCTTTGAGTCCGGTTCCTAGCTCGTCCAGGTCCAGCCGGGCCGCGAGCGAGAGAGGCCCCTCTCTCGTACAACAACATCTGGGACCAGATGTTGTGGTACAAAATGTGTCTTTAGCGGAGCACACGTCCGTCGCTCGGGACGCTCCGTTGTATAAGCAGTCCGCAGAGACTGTTAAGGCTTCCTCTTCTCGTCAGCGCACACGACCGCACCGTGGCTGCGTGACCGCCGATATATTACCAGCTTCGCCGATCAAGGATTCTTCGGCGACCAGGTCACACCATCCGGCAGCCAGGGATTCGAGACCGATGGACTCCGGACGTTCGCATAGGAAAAGTATGCGGGAGCCATCTGATGCGGAGCTGCCCTCGGCGAAGCAGCGAAAGACTGCGCCTCCGCAGGTCTCGACGCCGGACATTCTTGTGCAGATAGCACAGCTTATCGCAGCATCCCAGCAACCGACAGAAACGGTGTCGGATCGAGAATTATCCGACGGCGCTGGGTCGGTACGCTCCGCCGAAGCATCGGGGGCGGACGACCGGGAACATCATGAGGTCCGACCGGATGGTGAAAGGGATACGGATGACTTGGAGCTATCCCTTTCGGAACAACATAAAGCTGCCGTGGACTTCATCCGGCACTTTCTCCCTCAAGTTGTTCCGTCGGGCCAGACTGCTGCGCTTCCGGACAAGAGAATTATAGCGTCATTGGACTCTGAATTTTTTGAGCGGTTCAGGGACATCGCTCCCGAGTTTCCGTCGCAGTCCAATAATGTTGCAAGAACATTTGAATTATTGAACGACGCTATATTTAAACTTGCTTCCAGGACGGGGAAAGCAGGTTTCTTGTCCGCTAATACTCTCAACCTGCCTTTCATTAATGCAAGGAATAAATTCGATACGGCAGGACAGGGTATACCGAGAGTTCCTCTGCGTATGGACGACGAGGCGGAAGACTTAGAGCTATCATTACCGTCGTCAGCTTCTATTCCAACCGCGGTGTTGGAAACAGCTATTGCGTCTAACAGAGCCAATTTAGATGCCTTATCTTACGCAGATCACCTTACTAAGGCGTTATCACTGCGCCTTCAGGGGAAAGAGTTTCAGGATATACAATCCTCTTTAAGACTTCTTTCAAGGGCAGTAGCTTATTCCACGTGTAACTCCGCCCTTTCAGTGGCAAATCTGGAGTTGGTTAGACGTGACGCAGCCCTAGCTACATCCACACTAGTGGATTCTAAGGTGAAGAACTCTCTTAGAGTCGCTTCGGTCTCAGGAGAACTTCTCTTTGACGGCAAGCTTTCCGCTATTTATGATAAAATTACAAAGAAAGCTAAGGATTCTCTGTTGTTCAAATCTGCTCCTAAGAAGTCGGATACAGCAGACACGAATAAGACGGGCACTTCTGGGTCTAATGCGCCCAAGAGAGGTTCCTATAGAGGTTCCGGTGCGTCCTCTTGGTCTTATTCGAGAGACCGTCAGGATAGCGACTCTCGTTCAGGACGTCCTTCAGGCCGGGACAATCGGTCGGACGCCCCGAGGTCGTCGGGGCGAGGTGCGGGTCGTGGAAGACGTGGTTTCTCCTACCACAGGCCTCGCAGGTCCAGGAGGTGATGGCTTAAACCTCTATCGCGTTCCGGTTGGCGGAAGGTTGTCGAGCTTTTCACAAGAATGGGCGTCGATTACGGACGACCCTTGGGTGAGAGGAGTGACTTCGGAAGGTCTAAAGATATCCTTCAAACGAAAGCCTCCATTAACTCGAAGTCCAAAGTGGACTCATCTTCCGTCAAATCCGCAGAAAAGAGACGCTCTGTTATCAGAGGTGCAGTCTCTTTTAATGAAGAACGCGGTAGAGGTCGTAGAAAACCAGGAATCTCCGGGATTCTACAGCCATCTGTTTCTGGTTCCGAAACCAGACGGCTCGTTCCGTCCAGTCATAGATTTGAGCTGGATAAACAAGCTGATCGTCGCTCCGAAGTTTTATATGGAGACGATTCGATCGGTCAGAGCGAGTATTCGGGTGAACGATTATGCAACGAGCATAGATCTCAAAGATGCGTACTTTCACGTCATGGTACATCCGACATTCCGAAAGTATCTACGCTTCGCAGTCCAAGGAGTGGTGTATCAATTCCGGGCGATGTGCTTCGGATTGAATCTAGCACCCTGGGCTTTCACTCGGGTAACGAACTCGGTAATGATCTACTTCCGAGCTCATTCGTCTGCGGTAACGTCGGCCTACCTGGACGACATTCTTCAGAGGTACGGCAACGAGTTAACGCTTCAGAACGATGTTCAGAATCTTCTTCTATTGCTCCGACGTCTCGGTTTTATAGTAAACGAGGAGAAGTCGGATCTGGTGCCGTCCAAGTCATTCACTCATCTGGGAATGAGCTTCGAGACGCACAACAATCTCGTTCGTCTGCCGTTAACCAGAGCAAAATTAGTCAGTTGTTACGCTCGCTATTGTCTGCACGCAGACAAAGTCACGGCGAGAGAATTTATGAGACTGATAGGTCTGTGCGGAGCCGCCGCGGATCTCATTCCGATGGGGCGGTTACGCACACGTCCTCTTCAAATTTTCCTGACTCAGAATTGGAGTGTGAAAATTCATTCGCTCGATGTAGACGTTCTCTTGTCAGATCAAGTGAAACAAGAGATTCAGACTTGGGCAAACATTCAGTGGTTAACTCAAGGAGTTCCGCTGCAGTTGCCGGATCTGAGTTTTACCGTTATGACGGATGCCAGTCAAACAGGTTGGGGTGCATCATTAATCCCAACGGATTCGAGATGCCAGGGTCTTTGGGATCCGCAATTCCTGTGCAAGCACATAAACATCAAGGAAATGATGTCAATTTGGCTTGCGTTACATCACTGGATGGACATTATTCACGATGCTCATGTCCAAATCCTATCCGACAATACGACAGTAGTGGCGTATATACGGAATCAGGGAGGCACTCATTCAGTTCCGTTGTTCAATCTAACGGAAAGAATCCTTCTGTTTGCGTTAGAACATCACGTTCTTCTTTCGGTCCGTCACATACCGGGTCGTCTGAATGTGCTAGCAGACTCCCTTTCACGAAAGGGTCGCTTGTTGCCGTCGGAGTGGACTCTCAACAAACAAGTATTCAATCAGATTTGCTACCAATGGGAACGGCCAATGATAGACTTATTTGCGACACATCTCAACAATCAGTTGCAGACATATGTGTCTCCGTGTCCGGATCCAAGAGCATTTGCAGTAGACGCTCTGTCGATCCCTTGGGACGGAATGATAGGATATGCGTATCCTCCAGCGCCGTTAATTCAACAAGTATTGCTAAAGATAAAACAATCTCAATGCAAGATTCTGTTGGTAGCATCTCTGTCGCCACAGAGACCGTGGATAAATCTACTCAGGTGTCTGTTGTGGGACCTACCGCGGAAGCTTCCTCCACGGAGGATCTTCTTTCGCAGGGGAAATCGCGCCAACTCCATCACAACCCGCAAGGTCTCAACCTTCATGTTTTTCCGTTGTGCGGTCCTTCTTGCATGGCAAGCACTTTACAGGACGAGCAGTGGACGCGATTTCTAACTGTAGGAGGACCTCCTCTTCGCTAAACTATGCGGCTAAGTGGAAGGTTTTTCGTCGTTGGTGTAGGGATCATTCTGTAGATATATTCGATCCCTCTATACCAGACATTGCAAACTTTCTAGTATACTTGTTTGACGAAATCAAACTGCAACCTGTTACTATAAAGGGTTATAGATCTATGTTATCTGATACCTATGCACATCAGGATAGTTTACAAATTGGATCTAATGTCTCTTTATCGAAGTTGGTTAGAAACTTTTCGATAAATAGACCCAGAACTCTTAGATTAATTCCTAAGTGGAATTTAGCTTGGGTTCTTCTTAAATTGAAGGAAAAGCCATTTGAACCTCTTGGGACAGTAGATTTCAAATTCTTATCTTATAAGACAGCTTTTCTCTTAGCTTTCTCTTCTGCTAGAAGAGTCAGTGAGCTTCATGCACTATCGGTGGATGATTCTCATTATCGTAGTGTTGGGAATACTATCACCTTCACTACTAATGTGGGTTTTTTAGCTAAGAATCAGGCTCCTAATAAATATCCGGAACCTATTGTTATTAAGGCTCTTCCGTCTTCAGACGGGCGTAGGCCTTTACTCTGTCCTGTTAGAGCATTACGTATCTATAAACAGAGATCCCAGTTTATCAGAAAGGGACGGAAACGTTTCTTTCTGTCTTTGATGCCTAATAGAAAGGATATTTCAGTCCATGCTATTGCTAGATGGATTCAGTTAACTATCCGTACTGCTTATGAAGATTTATCTTCTTCTCAGCAGTCTGTGCTTAAGATTTCTGCTCATGAAGTAAGAGCTCTTTCTACTTCCTGGGCTTATGCTAATAGTGTTGCTATTACAGATTTAATGAAGGCTGCTTATTGGTCTCAGCCATCCACATTTACGAATTTTTATCTCAGAAATATTGAGTCCATTTCTGGAGACCTGCATTGTTTAGGTCCGTTATCTGTTGCTCAGAATGTCGTCCACTAAACAGTTGCAACTATAGTTATGCAGGCTTTCTGTTCCGGCAGTGACTCCGTCCGGCTGCCCTCTTCGCTCTGGGCTATTTGACCCAGGGCAAGGGGAAGGGGGGGGGGGGGGGGGGGCGGGTGTTCCCTTAGGTCACCTGCTTTATAGTGAAAAGCAAGGGAATGCCTCCTCCAAGTCAGTATTTCTGAGTCGCTTCCGGGATGGTTTTAAAGTGTAATATTAATGTTTAAATTCATTCATGTCTTATTAGCTCACCTGAGCGAAGCTCAAGGGGAGCTTAACTAATCACTTTCTGTCCGTCGTCCGGCGTCCGGCGTCCGTCGTCCGTCGTCCGTCGTCCGTCGTCGTCCGTCCGGCGTTAACTTTACATTATCGACTTCTCCTCCTAAACCACTAGCCCAATTTTATTCAAATGTTGGCTAAATGTTTATTACCTAATGCCAATTCAGATTTGTTCAAATGAAGTTGCCCCTCCTCCTGGGTGGTGCCACACCCCCAAGGGGCACCAAAATCTTTGTAAATCTTCTTCTCATGAACCAGCAGTAGCAGAGACTTGATATTTGGTGTGCAGCTTCCTTTTGAGGTGTAGACTCAGATTTGTTCAAGAGAAGTTTGTGGGGCTATACTTGACGTTGTTATGAGAGGGGCAAAATTTTTTGCCCCGCCCAAAATTTCTATTTTCCAAACCGAGAGGCTGATTTGAACCAAATTTTATGTGAGGGCTTATTGGGTCATGAGTACTTGATTTATGCAAAAAAAAATTTTCCCGCAGCCCCGTGGGAACCACAGGAGCTAAAAATAGAAAAAATTTAAAACGCCCATATCTCCAAAACTGCACGGCACTGAGAATTTTTATTTGGTGTGCAGCTTCCTTAGGACCAACAGAAAGGATTGGTAAAAAAAAATTGCCATCGGTTTTATCATAGGGTACAGTTTCGGGACTTTGAAAAAGTGCTGAGTCAGCACTTTTTAACACTGTAGGCAATGGGAAAAACATTAAAAAATCTTCTTCTCCAGATCCAGCAGGCAGAATCTTTTGATATTTGGTATGCAACATTGTAGGGTGGATCTGATTCAAGTTTGTTCAAATCGGCCCCCTGGGTTCATATTTGGGCTCAGTATAGGAGCCCGATTTCGAACTTAGTGCATTTCAGGCAAATTTCTTAAAAAATCTTCTTCTCCAGATCCAGCAGGCAGAATCTTTTGATATTTGGTATGCAACATTGTGGGGTGGATCTGATTCAAGTTTGTTCAAATCGGCCCCCTGGGTTTATATTTGGGTTCAGTATAGGAGCCCAAATTTGAACTTACTGCATTTCAGGCAAATTTCTTTGAAAATCTTCTTCTCCAGATCCAGCAGGCAGAATCTTTTGATATTTGGTATGCAACATTGTAGGGTGGATCTGATTCAAGTTTGTTCAAATCGGCTCCCTAGATTCATATTTGGGCTCACTATAGGAGCTCGAATTCGAATTTAGTGCATTTCAGGCAAATTTCTTCAAAAATCTTCTTCTCCAGATCCAGCAGGCAGAATCTTTTGATATTTGGTATGCAATGTTGCGGGGTAGATCTGATTCAAGTTTGTTCAAATCGGCCCCCTGGATACATATTTGGGCTTACTATAGAAGCCCGAATTCGAACTTAGTGCATTTCAGGCAAATTTCTTAAAAAATCTTCTTCTCCAGATCCAGCAGGCAGAATCTTTTCATATTTGGTAAGCAACATTGTGGGGTGGATCTGATTCAAGATTGTTCAAATCGGCCCCCTGGGTTAATATTTGGGCTCAGTATAGGAGCCCGATTTCGAACTTAGTGCATTTCTGGCAAATTTCTTAAAAAATCTTCTTCTCCAGATCCAGCAGGCAGAATCTTTTGATATTTGGTATGCAACATTGTAGGGTGGATCTGATTCAAGTTTGTTCAAATCGGCCCCCTGGGTTCATATTTGGGCTCAGTATAGGAGCCCGATTTCGAACTTAGTGCATTTAGGCAAATTTCTTAAAAAATCTTCTTCTCCAGATCCAGAAGGCAGAATCTTTTGATATTTGGTATGCAACATTGTGGGGTGGATCTGATTCAAGTTTGTTCAAATCGGCTTCCTAGATTCATATTTGGGCTCACTATAGAAGCTCGAATTTGAACTTAGTGCATTTCATGCAAATTTCTTAAAAAATCTTCTTCTCCAGATCCAGCAGGCAGAATCTTTTCATATTTGGTAAGCAACATTGTGGGGTGGATCTGATTCAAGTTTGTTCAAATCGGCCCCCTGGGTTTATATTTGGGCTCAGTATAGGAGCCCAAATTTGAACTTAGTGCATTTCAAGCAAATTTATTAAAAAATCTTCTTCTCCAGATCCAGCAGGCAGAATCTTTTGATATTTGGTATGCAACATTGTGGGGTGGATCTGATTCAAGTTTGTTCAAATCGGCTTCCTAGATTCATATTTGGGCTCACTATAGAAGCTCGAATTCGAACTTAGTGCATTTCAGGCAAATTTCTTAAAAAATCATCTTCTCCAGATCCAGCAGGCAGAATCTTTTGATATTTGGTATGCAACATTGCGGGGTGGATCTGATTCAAGTTTGTTCAAATCAGCCACCTGGATTCATATTTGGGCTCACTATAGAAGCTCGAATTCAAACTTAGTGCATTTCGGGCAAATTTCTTCAAAAATCTTCTTCTCCAGATCCAGCAGGCAGAATCTTTTGATATTTGGTATGCAACATTGCGGGGTGGATCTGATTCAAGTTTGTTCAAATCGGCCCCCTGGATTCATATTTGGGCTTAATATAGAAGCCCGAATTCGCACTTAGTGCATTTCAGGCAAATTTCTTCAAAAATCTTCTTCTCCAGATCCAGCAGGCAGAATCTTTTGATATTTGGTATGCAACATTGCGGGGTGGATCTGATTCAAGTTTGTTCAAATCGGCCCCCTGGATTCATATTTGGGCTTAATATAGAAGCCCGAATTCGCACTTAGTGCATTTCGGGCAAATTTATTAAAAAATCTTCTTCTCCAGATCCAGCAGGCAGAATCTTTTGATATTTGGTATGCAACATTGTGGGGTGGATCTGATTCAAGTTTGTTCAAATCGGCTTCCTAGTTTCATATTTGGGCTCACTATAGAAGCTTGAATTCGAACTTAGTGCATTTCAGGCAAATTTCTTAAAAAATCTTCTTCTCCAGATCCAGCTTCAGAATCTTTTCATATTTGGTAAGCAACATTGTGGGGTGGATCTGATTCAAGTTTGTTCAAATCGGCCCCCTGGGTTTATATTTGGGCTCCGTATAGGAGCCCAAATTTTAACTTAGTGCGTTTCAGGCATATTTCTTAAAAAATCTTCTTCTCCAGATACAGCAGGCAGAATCTTTTGATATTTGGTATGCAACATTGTAGGGTGGATCTGATTGTGATTCATGAACGTATTTATTTGTAAAGTTGATAGAATCTTAGACAAAATTTGCAGAAAAGATCTACTATAGAAGGGGTGGTATCCAGGGTGAACCGTTTACCCAAATCTAGCAGTACTAATGCATTATTCACACAAATCTTCGTTCAAATTTTATGACCCCTCATTGGAACACACGCATTCAGCTCATTCCAACAAAGGTCATATGCCATGTTTTCGAGACAAAGGAATAAAAATTTTAGTTATTCATGAAATTTTTAGGCAACTGTTGTCTGTTATTCACATTGCTTCATGAAATTTCAGTACTTTTAGAAGTTACCTCAGTAATCAAGGGTTAATTCCCCTTAATTAAATGTCGCCTCTAAAAAACAACCACTTTGCATATCTTACCTTTTTACCAGCATAACTGCCAAAACTTGTCAGCATTCTTCGCAAAAATCGCTATTCAAATTTTAATTTTTGTCTCTTAAACATACATGTACTTATCGCTTGTAAATACCCCATTGGAATGAGCTTTTTGAGCTCATTCCAATGAGAGGTCGCACACCATGCTTTTTGAGTCAAAAAAGCAATTTTTTTAGTTATTCCAGAATTTCGTACGTAAAACACAGCTTTATGACTTCACATTAAAATGAGCTCTCTAAGCTTGTTCCAATCAACATTCACGCACTATGTCTTTCACACAAAAAATAAAATTTTCCATTTATTCAGGAATTTTGTTTGCAAGAACACTCTTACCCCCCCCCCCACAAACACACACACACAAACACACACACACACACACAAACACAGACACACACATCTAAAAGTTCGTCAGCAAAAAAACAGTTACTTCAATTTTTAAATGCATTATAGGAACAACTTGCCTAATCAAATTTAAATACTTTTGCATCATTCTGTATCTAGAACAAACCATTTACCATATCTTTACGCAAAATTCTCCAGCATCATTCACAAAAAAACACCATTATTTATATATTCACATTTCTGTCTCAAAAATATACCTGATCTTCCCATACCCCTATTGGAATAAGCTGTTTGAGCTTGTTCCAATGATGATAAAAAAAAATAAAATTTGTGAAAATTTTTGTTTTCTTGCATGCAAATATATACATGTAGCACATGGAAGATATCCACAGTTGGGGAGAGATGTCCAAGGCTATCTCTTCACATTCCTTGTTTGTGCTTTATGCTAAACCAGTTTGTCTGCAGAGATAAATTTGCTTTATTAAAAATCATTGGAGATTGGCCACACACCAATGATTTTAAATAAAACTAATTTTAGGTAACAAATGTTGAACTTCAAACAAAATCTATCACTCAACCAGTTAATGTTGATGAGGCATGACATGGTGAAGGTGACCTAAAATACTTCTTAGAGTCACTTTGTCAGGTGAGCGATTAAGGCCACGTGGGGCCTCTTGTTTTTAAAGTGTAGCTCGTTGTGAAGCATTTGTATATGTCAAGTGTCAAACGGGCTTTAATATACAATACTCGGACACTTTTAAATGACTATGAAGAGTCTCAATTCTCTGGACTACTTTATTTATTGGCTTGCTTTAAAAATAATTAGTATAAGGGTTATACTGGATGTTAATAGAGAACATGAATGTTATTGTGCTCAATTATTAAGGGTAGTGTATCTTTCTAATTTAATATTAAATAAGAAAGATAGATGTAAAGCCTAATACTCCTTTTCTCCTTAAGGGGTTACCTCTTTACTATATAGTTGAGCTTATTGGATTTTCCTCTATGTCCTAGGCCCTCCAGCCTGTTTACTATTCAGCTAAGTCTGGGTCATTGGTACAGTATAAAAATGTTAAAAAATTTATAGTAATTTATATATTTTTTATACTTACCAATGACCCAGACGGGGATGGCCCTCCCTGGAGTTGGGAACTCTTGCCTCCCCGCTGAGTACATAGCGCTGACCAGGCACTGCCAGTAAGAATGATTATTGGCGCCAATTTCGGGACGTCTGCGTCACTGCGCATGTGCAGTAGAGGCGTAGTATGGAGGTCCTTTAGGACATGATTTCTTTTTGTTTTGGATGCAAATTTTGGGGATTGGGGGGCAAAATTTGTGTTTGGCCCTGGTTTTGTTAGAGTTAGCACCAGCTAAGTCTGGGTCATTGGTAAGTATAAAAAATATATAAATTACTATAAATTTTTTAACTTTTTTAACACTGTGGGTAATGGGAAAAACATATAAGACTACTTTTCTCCCAAACCCCTGCTCCAAAAGCTTTCAGATTTCACATATAACATCTTTGGAAGAATGTTTCACATGTTTATTGAAATCAGTTGCCTGGGTCCATATTTGGGCTCTCGATGGGAGCCCATATGTTTAAATTAGTGCAGTATGAGGAGTATTTTTTAAAAATCTTCTTCTTCAGATGTACCAATAAGAATCTTTTGATATTTGGTATGCAGCTTCCTTAGATGGGTGAAATTCAAGTTTGTTCAAGCCAAGTCCCTGGGTTCATATTTAGGCTGAAAATTTGGGGTCCCGTTGCGGACTTAGAAATTTTGGACCAAAATCCGGAAATTTTTTTTTTGTTTTTTTATGCGTTTCGGTCAATTTTAAGACAAAAAAAAAAAATTTTTTTACACTGAAAATTTGGGGTCCGGGTGGGACTTTTGGGCTCTTGATGGGAGCCCAAATGTTTAAATTAGTGCAGTATGAGGAGTATTTTTTAAAAATCTTCTTCAGATGTACCAATAAGAATCTTTTGATATTTGGTATGCAGCTTCCTTAGATGGGTGAAATTCAAGTTTGTTCAAGCCAAGTCCCTGGGTTCATATTTAGGCTGAAAATTTGGGGTCCCATTGCGGACTTAGAAATTTTTGACCAAAATCCGGAAATTTTTTTTTGTTTTTTATGTGTTTTGGTCAATTTTAAGACAAAGAAAAAATTTTTTTTCAACTCTCAAAATTTGGGGTCTGGGTGAGACTTAGAAAATTTTGGACCAAATTCCAGAATTTTTTTTTGTTTTTTATGCGTTTCAGTCAATTTTAAGACAAAAAATTTTTTTTTTTTTTTACACTGAAAAGTTTGGGTCCGGGTGGGACTTGGAAAATTTTGGACCAAAATCTGGAATTTTTTGTTTTGTTTTTTATGCATTTCGGTCAATTTTAAGACAAAAGAAATTTTTTTTTTTTACACTGAAAATTTGGGGTCCGGGTGGGACTTTTGGACCAAAATCCAGAAATTAGTTTTTTGTTTTTTTATGCGTTTTAAGAAGAAAAAAAAAATTTAGGCTGAAAATATTTTGTTTCGGAAAAAAATCTGTTTTTTATGCGTTTATCTCAATTTTGGGACGTAAAAGTGCAGGAACTGAAAATAGAAGGAAAATCTTGTGTATTGTGTGGGCACAATCGCTTCATCTAGTTGGTATATGCTTTTCTTAGGAGGGGCGTATGCAGCTTATTCAAGTCCCTGGTTTGATATATTTAGACTACCATGTCAGGTGAGTGCCCGCAGGCCCCCTGGGGCCTCTTGTTTT
This sequence comes from Pictodentalium vernedei, assembly GCA_031216915.1. Lineage (NCBI taxonomy): Eukaryota > Metazoa > Mollusca > Scaphopoda > Dentaliida > Dentaliidae > Pictodentalium > Pictodentalium vernedei. The sequence continues at coordinate 180,827,226 of CM062295.1, forward strand.
ATTTTATTTTTTATTTTTGTTATTATTTGTTTGCCATTAAAAGTTCTTGTTCTTGGTTTGTTTTATGTTTTAGGCCTCATATCTACAGAATATCATGAGTGGTGGTGTATTACGTCCCTTGAGTGCAAGAAGGCTTTGCAGTGCTAAGCCTTGTTGTACTCAAGAGACAAATTTATCAGTTTTGTTAACTTGGGTAAAATATCAGGCATAAACCATTTAATTATTATTTTTTTGAGTTTGCATTGGTTATAAAAAGATAGCCAAAAGGGCCCTGTGGGAGGGCCTGAGAAACAGATTTTTAACTTTTTTTAGCCTTATCAATGGTAAATACCATGCCAAAAATTTAATAACGTGCCTAAATTATGGATTGATTTGAATAATTTTCTTGATAAAAGTTTTCCCAACACTCTTAAGCAACCAATATCAAATTTGTGTTGAACAGGGTACTATCTGGTGCTGTAGATGTGAGCAAATGACTAGTTTGAGTCTTTATCTTTGAAATTTACTCCTATCGTGCCAAACCATGGTCATCCCGATAGACCCTGTGACCAGAACTCATTGTGCCCAAATTAGCACAATCTAAAGGCCTTATCTGTGGTACCTGATTCATATTATTGTGAGTCGAGAATGACAACTTTGGAGTATGATAAATGACTTGCATATTTTATTTATCCACAAATAAATTTCATCTTGACTGACTAATATTACAACTACATCATCAAAGCATGCCATGTTGATGTAGTAGGAATATATGTATATCATTAGTCTGGGCTTGAATCATCACAGCCAGGGCAGATCAGGTTACTCACTCCCATATCCCCCATAACCCCTGAAAATTGGATATTCTACAGCTTTCTATGGAAAACAGTGTAATAGAAAGTCCTCAAAAACATATTTAATCACTTGGCACATTTTAGTTAAATCAGTACTTGTAAGTTTTTTTGTACTTCTGTTGGAGAAAAACAAATTTTTTTCAGAAGTATAATTTAGCCACAATTAATCAAATTCCCACTCCCCTATACCTCATTGGACTTTTTGACCAATGATTTCTTGAGTTGATATGGATAAATTTTCCATCAAATCTAGTCTGCACTGCTTCACGGCAATCATGACGAGATACGATGAAAAATATTTTGCAAATATTCGGCGGGTTCAATGTAAAAGATCATGCATAATTTCCATATGAAAAGAATTTTGCCTTGACACTGGAAAACTAAGCAATTGTCTCAAGTAATCTTTTCTCAAGGAGGAGAACCAATGAGAGTTATGAAGACCTATAACAATAAGTTGTTAACTATGATTCTAAGGGAGGAAAACCTTATATTTTTTAAATGGATGCAGAGAAGCCGAAAGTACTAGCACATTTATCCGTACAGGCCATAATGCAGTGGATCCATATTTGCCACCGTGTCCAAATTAGATCAGCTTTAAGGACTGAAGAGATCCTCAAGGTTCAAGGATTAGTGTAGGTGCAGTTATTGTTGGTTTAAAATACAGATGTAATAATTGTTAGCTGGTATGTGTACATGTACAGACTACGAAATGATCGAGGTAATTTTTGACAGATGTCCAAGAAAATGCTTGAAAGTTCTCGTAAAAAGTCATTGAAAGTCCAGAGACCCATATTTTGAAAAATCTTTCTGACTCAAGATTAGAGACTGGTGGGTAATCGAGGCCACAACTCGGTTTTGGTTGTGAAAAAAAAAACGCGAGTTGCACCGAAATTGCAGTCATACAACTGATGTTACATTTTTTTTAATTAATCATTAATACGACGCATAATCGACGTATTCTGGAACAACGGTCGAGCTAATTTGAAAACGCAGGTGTTATTTCTTAGAACTAACCCATATCATCCACGATCGGGTGTGTGTGGGGAGGGGGGTGGGGTTGTGGTGAAGGCGCCAAGCACCATGAACGAATATCTACTGATTACAGAAACGAAAGTAGAACTTGGTAACCAACCGTGTGCACCACGTGAGAGTTACAAGTTTTCTTGAGTTAAAATGGCGACTAAAGATCCGAGTCCCGTGTACGATATTCGAAATGACCCGAAATCAAAATTTTGTCCCTGCAGTATTTGAAAAACAGAAATATCTTCCGAACACGTAAATACGAGCAATATAATTCAACATATAGAGTCGAAGCATAAAAATTTACCCGAAGCTTAAAAAGGTACTGGATGAGAGATCGTCTGCAAGAAATCGGCAAAAACGATCATCTGCAGTAAGTACTAAATTAAAATTCACCTGAATGTATGCACACACAACGTGTAAACCCAGATGTGCTAGTGGTAAGATAGTTATATGAAATATATAAGAGTTTTAATGCAACATTCTATGCTAAAATCCTCTCCGAACCCCTTGTCATACATTGCGTGTATATATTTATTTATAGCACAAAAGCACATGGAGATAGGTTTTGTATACACTCTGATCGAAGGGGAATAATTCTCTTTCTATAGACACCTATGAAGTAATGGTTACAATACTCTAAATGATTTGCATTGGTGACAGTGTTAAAATTTTCCTGTCACCGAATCTCATCAAGCTTATAACAGTCCTTGAAAATCATGGTCAGAGGCCTAAAGGTGCTTAAATTTGATTTTCTGATACCCTGCAATAACAATTTTGAATTATGAACAACCTGAATGAATTCAAGTTCACCTGGAAAAAAACATTCTTAGACTATCACTTCATACTTGAACATGAGTTCACTGGTTCTTCACTTCCAAATTCCCCAAATTTGTTGAGAATGCATAAAGTAGAAAAAAACCGAAACCGAAACCCGGGTCTTCACCCCCCGAAACACCAAAACCGAAGTGAAAAATCACAAACGCCAATCTCTACACTAGATTCTTGACTTAATTTCAGCTTTTCACTTAGCAGAGAATTTAACTCAAAGTGATATTTTGAAATAAATTCAGCAGAGTTCATAATTTCTGGCACCATTCATGAATTTTTCCAATTAAAGTCAATGGTCACATGGTCTTTTGCATCTTTTTTGACACGTGAGATTCTACAATGCTGTGGGCAGGAAAGTGGACCAAGAATTTCATTGGGATCATGATTTGATCGAAATTCTATGTCCATGTTTGTAATCACAGTACTGTATTGTCACTTGAAAGTACTTGATGTTCAGTTAATTATTTATTTATTGGGGCGTAATGACACTTTTGATAACCAGGGTCACCTCATGTCTTTTATGGATGGAGGAAGTCAGAGTGCCTGGAGAGAACCACTGAGCAATGGCAAGCAATTAACTGACTCCCCAATGTACTAACTCCACACAAGCAGGGTTAGCATTGGTTGAAGACAAGTGCTCCATCGACGTGCAGTACACCTTAGTGCAGAGCGTTACCATGCCCCCACATGGGCAATTGGGATTAAGTGTCTTGATCAAGAACACAACACAGTTACCCCTGGTGGGGATCGAACCGTGAACCTTTCGGTTTGAAGTTCAGTGTCGTAACCACTCAGCCACTCAGTGTTCAGTAAACAGATAATTCTGTTGGCTGTGGTATTATGGGCAGATCATCCACAAATTCATTAACTTTATTGAGTTCTAGAGCTCACTATATATATATATATGCGAGCAAATGACTAGTTTGAGTCTTTATCCTTGAAATTTTCTCCTACCAAACTGAACCATGGTCATTTCGATAGGTCTTGTGACCAGAACTCACAGAACCAATAATAGTTATAAAGACCTATAACAGTAGGTTGTAAACTATGATTCTAAGGGAGGAAAACCTTATATTATTAACTGAACGCAGAGAAACCAAAAATACTAGCACTTATATCCATACAAGCCATAATGCAGTGGATCCATATTTGCCACTGTGTCTCCTGAGCATTAGGGCAATTTGACAATATATATATATATATATCCTGGCTCTATTGAAAAATGCTGAAACCCAATTTAATCGCTTTACACTGCAAGCATTAGCTAGTTTTATCAGAAGTAGAAAAAATATAATATTTGTAGAAAATTATTTTGTTTGAGCTCTGTCAAACAAGGATGAATTGGCTAAATTCCCAGTTGCAAAATGGGATGAAATGGCTAATAAGGCTTTCACGTTTACACGTGTAAATGTGAACGTTTCGTTTATGGGCATTAAACGTTTACAGTTCTGGTAAACATGTACACGGAATGAAGTTTTAATAGAGTAATTTCAAAATTGCAGATTAATGCAGAAAGTCAAAGAAACAGAAAAAAAATTTCCAACTTTGCAATGCAATATTTTGGTAATGCTTCTGAAAAACTGTGTACTGGTTCCGACTGGCGCCGCCGCCACAGTAACCGAACGAAATCATCTTCAAATCATGTGATATCATATGTGACACAGTCACATGAGCCGCATGGCAGGTGCTTATCTTAGGTGTTTCCTTCGAAACATGTGTGGGATGTTTTAGTTTATTCGGATTTACATCCCCGTGGGAACCCCGGGAAGTAAGCAGCACTTGTTTACTGTGGTAAACCAGTTCCGCTTTACTAGTAAAATAGGACCCAGTCACCAATGCTTGGGGTGAAAGTCCTCTAAAATGGGCAACATGTAGACCAACGATGGACTAAACTTGACTTCATCTCCATGTTGTGTCACGATTAGCCATGGTGCATAAATATGTGACGTTAACCACCAACAAACAAACAACAAAAAAACATTCGGATTTATATGTATATTCCCAAAGTGATACACTATTGTTCTCGATGATTTCGTTCACCTGACATGGATTATTAATTTATTATTCACACATGGAATGATCTTAGGATCGATTTATGGAGTTTGACAGACAGACTGGCACTTGCGGTGTTTGAAAATTTGGATTCCCCTGCATGGGTTGTAGACTTTGTTTATTTTTGCGACATTGCATTCCACTCTCAAGTCCGGTATTGTCACTATTGTGTACCATGGCAACTCACTCCAACATTACTGTTTGAAAAAACACAAGGAATTTCACCCGAACCCACCAGAATGAGCTCAGGGACCCCCATAAATTTCAAAATTTACCTGGGGGAGAATCCCCCAGATGCCCCCCCCCCCCATAGACCGAGCGACTTTGCTTCGGCATCTGCATGCTGTGATCTTTCGTCTAGGTTGTTTTTGGACGAACTGTAAATTGGCTGTCTCAATAACATAAATTGTATGCCCTGTACGCAAAGATATGATGAACTTACTGTGTATTACTACACACTTCTATCAAATCTTGACTACTTGCATTGTTAGTACGTGTAAACGTTTCCGTTTTGTTTACAGACAGTCGTTTAAACGTTTACAATTTTGTCTAAACGTGGAAGCCTTAATGGCTGAGTTCTCAGTTGCAAAATGGGAAAATTTTGCTTCTTGAAATTGTGTAGTTTTTACATGAGGTTCAACTTAAACTACTCTTGTGACCCAAATGAGCATAGGGGTACTCTTATTATTTTTCTCACTAAAATCCCCTCCCTACTCTCCTTATTTGATACCTTCGTTTATTAATTTTCAGCTGAGCCAGCCTCAGATTTAAAATCATCAATGCTACTCAACATGTTACAATACATTACACAGTGATTGCATAAACATTGTTACAGTATTCGGAAAACATTACTATGTGAACTGTGAGACATTAGCATGAAATGAAGCAAAGTTATTCTCCACTCATTCAGAGTTAAGTCGATCAAGAAATTATGGTAAACCTCCCCCTACTTTTATTCTGCCCCCCACCCCCTACTTTTATTTTTTATCAACAATTTTTCTTCCCTGTATTATTTATTTATTCTGACCCCATCTTTTATTTGGGTCACAAGAGTAGCCAAGTTTATATCACTTTTAATATTGAATAGGACCTTTCAATCTTCTTTTTATCCATTTTCATTAAAACACAATCCTCCAAGGTGCTGGCACAGTTGACTAGGTGATAAACTGAATTAGTGTCCCCTGTGCAAACTTTTGAGCATTATGGTACACAAAATATCAATTTTGCGTGTGATCATTGTTTGTTCATCTGTTGCCTGCCTGTTACTTTCATCCATCTGTGGCACGTAGTTATGGTACAGTGGAACCCTGTTAATTGAATAGCCACTTTGCTAATAAAAATTATTCAATTAACAGGAGTATTAAATTAACAGGGATTGTGTCACTTTCGTGTATTCTAGAGATAAACTTAGCATTTATTAGCTCACCTGACTGCAAGTCAGTGTGAGGTATTTCCATCACTTGGCATCCGTCGTTCGTTAACTTTTGCAAACCTGGCTTCTTCTTCACAGCCATTCAGCCAAATTCAAACATACATTGCACAAACAATCCCTGGGTTGTACCCTTTCTATTTTGTTCAAATGAAGTGGCTGCCTTCTTCGGGCTCTGGGCAATGATGCCGAAGCCTAAAAATCTTAAAAAGTCTTCTTCTCATGAACCACCAGAGAGATTGCCTTGATATATGGTATGTAACACTCTTTGGTGTTGAAGATTAAAGTTTGTTCAAGAGCAATATTTGGGCTCTCGGTGGGCACATACCTATTTTGGGCTCCGCCCAAAATTTCTATTTCAAGAACCGAAGGGCCGATTTGGACCAATTTTGGCAGGTAGCATAAGTGGGTCCAAAGTACTTGTTTGATGCCCGAAATATTTTTTTTTGTTGCCCCGTGGGTACCCCAGGGGCTAAAAATAGAAAAAAATTCAAATGCCCATATTTTCCAAACTACACGAAACAGAGAACTGTTATTTGGTATGAATCATCCTTTTGACCAGTAGAATGGATTAAAAAAAAAAATGGCCATAGGTTGTGTTAGGTTGTTCTGTAGGGGCGTTTGAAAAAATGCTGAGTCAGCATATTTGCAAAAATTGAAAAAAACATTTTCTTCAGAACCGCTGATCAGAATCTTTTGATATTTGCTATACAGCATCCATAGGATGGTCAAATACAAGTGTGTTCAAATCGACCCCCCCCCCCCCCCCCCCCCCCCCCCCCCGGTTCATATTTGGGCTCAACAGAGGAGCCCAAATAATTAACTTAGGGCGCTATGGGAAATAAGCTTTAAAAATCTTCTTCTTCAGATCATACCATTAGATTCTTTTGATACTTGGTATAAAGCATCTCTATAGGGGTCAGAAGGAAGTTTGTTCAAATTGAGTCCCTGGGTTAATATTTGGTCTTCCTATGGAAGCCCGAATAATAACTTGGTGCAATATGGGGAATAATCTTTAAAAATCTTCTTCTTCAGATCCATGAGTCATATTCTTTTGATATTTGGTATGCAGCATCTTTAGGGGGGTTAGATTCAAGTTTGTTCAAATGGGAGCCCAAATTTTAACTTAGTGCAATATGAGAAAATTTCTTAAAAATCTTCTTTTTCAGAACTGCTATTGAGAATCCTTTCATATTTGGTATGTGACATCTCTAGAGGTGTAAGATTCGAATTTGTTCAAATCAAGTCCCTGGGTTAATATTTGGTCTTCCTATGGAAGCCCGAATATTAACTTTGTGCAATATGGGGAATAATCTTTAAAAATTTTCTTCTTCAGATCCATGAGTCAGATTCTTTTGATATTTGGTACGCTGCATCTCTAGGAGGGTTAGATTCAAGTTTGTTCAAATGGGATCCCTGGATGAATATTTGGGCTCTTTATTGGAGCCCAACTTTTAACTTAGTGCAATATGAGAAAATTTCTTAAAAAATCTTTTTCAGACCCACTAGTGAGAATCCTTTCATATTTAGTACTAGAGGTGTGAGGTTCAATTTTGTTCAAATCAAGTTCCGGGGTTAATATTTGGGTTCCCCAAGGGAGCCCAAATATTTACTCAGTACAATATGGGGAATTATCGTTTAAAATCATCTCCTTCAGATCTAGCAATCAGATTCTTTTGATATTTGGTGTACAACACCTCTGGGAGGGTTAGATTGAAGGTTGTTCAAATTAGGTCCCTGGGTTAATATTTGGGCTTTTTATTGAAGCCCAAAGTTTAACTTCGAACAATATGAGAAAATTTTTTGAAAATTCTTCTTCTTCAGATCCACCAGTGAGAATCCTTTCATATTTGGTATGTAACATCTCTAGTTGTGTCAAATTCAAGTTTTTTCAGATTGAAAAAAAATTGGTGGGGGGGGGGGGGGTGCTGGAGAGAACCACAGTAATTTAAAACAAAACAAAAATTTTGTTCGGTTGTTGGTTTTTAATACTTCACAGCTTTCCTAGAACCAGCAGAAATGAATGGCCAAAAAAGTTGCCTTTGGATGTGTCATAGCAAATTAAAAAAATTGCCCTTGCTGCTGATCACTTACTGATACACTCATCTGTTTTGACAATTTGAGCCAGGTGAGCATTTTAGGCTCACTTGAGCCTCTGGTTCTATTATATCTTCTTTCACAGAGCTCCATGAGCTCTGTCAAACAAGATATAATAGATTAAATGTCTGTATTGGATGTACTGAGGCCAAATAGGTATATAAACAAAGGAAAACTGGGGAGAGTCAGAGTAATTTCTCAACAGGTTACAAGATTTTTTATTCAGTTAACAGGAGTTTACTCTGTAACCTATATTCAATTAACAGCTCAAATTTGTACTGAAGGTATGGTAAATGGTTTTGTGTTTAGAAGTTATATTCAATTAACAGGGTTATTCAGTTTAGAGATATCCCATTAAGTGAGATCCACTGTACTATGATCGTAAAAGTGATCTTTTTCTTGATCTGATCTCGATCTGGTTGTAACAACCATATACCGGTGTTGATTGACATTTCAAAAGTAAAAAGTCTGCGAAATTAAGACTTCTTCAAGAAAAACAATTGAAAATAGCTTCTGAGAGTCAAGGCTCTTGCATAACCTTTTTGACAGGTGTGATTCTAAAGTGTTGTTGCTAGGCAAGTGGCTAGAGATTTCGATCAGTTTGCAATTATCAGATTGAAATTCTCTGTCTGCATTTTAAATCACAGTACTTTGTCTTCCAGTAACTCAAAATTATATTTTGATATTTATAACCATTACCACTGGCCCAGACTAGATGGCTCTCTTTCTATGATTCATACCATAAACTTAATTTTTACCCCTCCCCCGCCCCAGGCCTCTCCAAAATTAAGCCAAATAACACAAAAGAAAGAGTCCTGTATGGAACTCCATAGATGATTTCGGCACATGCGCTATGTCTAGGAAGTGCCTTCCGAACTCTCCAATAAATCAATTCTTTTGTTCGACCTCTCTGTTACACCGCCTCTTAAAAATTTCGATTTATAATGGCTCAGGCACTGGATCAACAGGGATGATTGAGAAGATTGACAACATTTATAGGAAGGATGGCCGACAAAAAAGGAATACATCAGGACAGTGTTTTCTATAAAAAATAACCTAGAAAAATTTTGTAGAATTATCTGTCATTCTCATTTGGGTCATTTCCTGATGTACAACTATTCATTTATGATTAGGCCACACAAAGTAGATCTTCTGTTTCTCAGGCCATTATTTGTGAAATTGCATGCGGGCGAGCGGTTTTTTATTTTATTTTTTATTTCAGTAATTACTTCTTAGCCATCAAAAGTTCATGTTCTTGGTTCAAGTTTTAGGCCTTATAATCTACAGAATAGCATGGGTGGTGGTGTATTTCATCCCTTGAGTGCAAGAAGGCTTTGCAATGCTAAAGCATTGCAAAGCCTTCTTGCACTCAAGGGACAAATTCATCAATTTTTTAAGCTTGCGTAAAATATCAGACATAAACCATTTAATTTTAATTTTTTTAAAGTTTAAATTGGTTATAAAAAGAGAGCATGCGGCAGCCAAAAGGACCATGCGGGAGGGCCTGAGAAACAGATTTTTTATTTTTTTAGGCCTTAGTTATAATCAGTCTACTCAATGTTTCCTTCCCCTTCCTGTTTCCTCATCATTTCTAACATTTTAGCATTGAAAATTATTTTTAGTCAAATTTTTTACCATTTTTTGTTGATGTTAGAAATGGCTACTCAAAAACACCAGCTGTGGGCAGCCAATACTTACTTGGAAACAATTGGAAAGCCACAGAATGTAGACTAAGTATAGCAAAATATATAAAAATCAAGGATTAACCCTTTACCCAACACAGACGATATCAAAATTTATTATTTTAAATATAATTTTTTTAAATTTTTCAAAAAACTTTTACAAAACTATATCATGTGACCCCCTAATTGGAACGAGCTCAATGAGCTCGTTCCAATGAGGGGTCACGTGATATGGTTTTGTTGAAATATTTTGATTTTTTTCAACTGCTCAATTTGCATATTACGTGGGCGGATGCGGGCGATTCGTTAGGTAAAGGGTTAAAGCAAATGTTTGAAATTTGCCATAGTTTTGCAAAGTATTTACATTACAAAAAGGCACTTTTTCACCTTTCTGCCACCAGGTGGCTCATGAAATGAGCTCATTTTATTTATTTTTTTTATTTTCAGAGAGTAAATAATATTATAAATAACTATCCAGACGGTCACAAGACGGCAGCTGTTATGCCACTCCTGGATTTGGCTCAGAGGCAAAATAACAGTAAGAATAATTCATTTTTTTTTATCACGTCATAAATTTGAAATGTGTGGAATGTTACAACCATGTATCAAGCCTTCTATTTTGACAAGTTTGAATGGCCAAATCCTTCTGTATGGCACAAGATGATTTTATAGAACAAATTTAACCCTCCCCAACCAGCAAAATGAATGCCTATGCTGTAGTTGAGAATGTGTTTTTTTTTGACATAAGATAATTTTGTCAGCAGATCAACATTATGCAAGGAAGATAAGAAGAAAATTTCTGTTGTATTTTTTTCTTTGTTGACAGCAGCAATCCCTGAGAAATGTATCTTGGGTGAGATTTTGAATTTTTTTTTTTATTTCAGTTTATTTCTTACCCAATTACTGTAAATTTATACCTTTAAATTTACATGAAAATGGTCTTTCAGACTGTCTTGTACAGGATATCAGTTATTTGGGGAGATAAAGTTCAATTTTGAAACCTTTCTATACTTACATGATTTCAGTTTATTTAATAAGAATGCAATCTAATGCTCGAATGTGATGTGTTGAAATTATAAAAAATTATTTACAAGCTATAGTACAGTGAAAACCTGTTAATTGAATACACACTTTGCCAAAGAAAATTATTCAGTTGACAGGAATATTCATTTAACAGGGATCTGATAACTTTCCTGTATTCTACAGATAAACAGAGCATTTATTCTATTATATCAGGTTTGACAGAGCTTAGGGAGCTCTGTCAAACAATATATAATAGATTAAATGCCTCTATTACATGTACCAGGGCCAAATAAGTGTATAAATATTGTTAATCCAGTGACTGTCGAGGTACTTTCTTGACATACTACAAGATTTTTAGTCCCCTACCGGCATCGCCGGAGGGGGACTATAGGTTTGCACTCTGTCCATCCATCAGTCTGTCAGTCTGTTAGTCTGTCAGTCTGTCGGTCACACTTTAGTTTTCCGGAGTTTTTTTTTAAACACTTCAATGGAATGATTTCATTTTTGGTAAACTACTATAGAATGATGACTTACAGATCAAGTTTGCGTTTCATGCTGATTGCATTATTCCTGTGTGAGTTACGGCCCTTGGAAATATGGGAAAAAGCACCAAAATATCAGTTTTCCGGAGTTTTTTTTTAAATGCTTCAACGGAATGATTTCATTTTTAGTAAACTACTATTGAACGATGACTAACAGATCAAGTTTGAGTTTCATGCTGATTGCATTATTCTTGTGTGAGTTACAGCCCTTGGAAATATGGGAAAAAGCACCAAAATATCAGTTTTCCGGGCTTTTTTTGGAAATGCTTCAACGGAATGATTTCATTTTTGGTAAACTACTATAGAACGATGACTTACAGATCAAGTTTGAGTTTCACGCTGATTGCATTATTCTTGTGTGAGTTATGGTTCTTGGAAATATGGAAAGTGCCAAAATATCAGTTTTCCAGACTTTTTTTGGAAACGCTTCAACGGAATGATTTCATTTTTGGTAACCTACTATAGAACGATGACGATGACTTACAGATGAAGTTTGAGTTTCATGCTGATTGACGTATTCTTATGTGAGTTATGGCCCTTGGAAATATGGAAAAGCGCCAAAATATCAGTTTCCCGGACTTTTTCTGGAAACACTTCAACGGAATGATTTCATTTTTGGTAACCTACTATAGAACGATGACTTACAGATCAAGTTTCATTTATACTCTGTCCATCCATTCTTCAGTCTGTCGGCCATACTTTAGTTTTCCGGACTTTTTTTGGAAACGCTTCAACGGATTGATTTCATTTTTGGTAACCTACTATAGAACGATGACTTACAGATCAAGTTTCATTTGCACTCTGTCCATCCGTCAGTCTGTCAGTCATACTTTAGTTTTCCGGACTTTTTTTGGAAATGCTTCAACCGAATGATTTCATTCTTGGTAACCTACTATAGAACGATGACTTACAGATCAAGTTTGAGTTTCATGCTGTTTGCATTATTCTTGTGTGAGTTATGGCCCTTGGAAATATGGAAAAGTGCCAAAATATCAGTTTTCCTGACTTTTTTGGAAATGCTTCAACGGAATTCATGCTGATCATATCTAGGTTATAACATTTGTATAATTATTAATGCTCATTAGTACGGTAGGGGACATTGTATTGCTTCAGCGATACGTGCGGTCTTGTTTATTCAGTTAACATGTATGTAATTAACAGGTCAAATTTGTGCTGAAGGTATGGTAAATTATTTTGTGTTTGAAAGTTATATTCAGTTAACAGGGATAACTAATTAAGATATATCCAATTATGTGGACTCAACTGTATATTGTCTTATATTTTTCCTCTATATTGACCAAAAAAGTGTACAATTGTCATGGATATTCCTTTAGATCCTTGTGTGGAAACCCTGAATCTTCACTTAGAAGTTGGTTTAGTGATACTTCAATCTCCTTGTTGTGTGTCTTCAGTTCTGTGATCATAATAGCAATCATTTTATTGATCAGACTGATTTGGACATGACGCACTTACACCAATGTGTCGAGATTGCATGAATAAAATATTGCAAAATCATATCCAAATCAAGAAAAACAAATCAGAATAATATAATAGATTCAATGTCTTCATCTTTCTTACTTAACCCATAAGGGTCTAATTCCGATGTTAATCACATATTTCTACAACAAAACAGGTGCCCAAACTTGCAATTTTGGGGTAAGCTTGCAAATTTCGTTCAAAGTGTCATGGCAGTTGTTTCTAAGGAAGTCTTGGCTGCCAATACAGGCGTCCAAGACTTGCCAAGAACTTGCCAAGAAACAACTGCAAAGTCATAGGATGTGGATGGTCAAAGTAAAGCAAAAATTTATAACAAAATCTCCAGTCCGTTAAATGGTAGAGTGCTGAATTATTTTTGGTCATCAAAATTTGTTCACATACGTTTGCCTAGTTACAATTTATGGGAGAGTGCCAATAGGCACTCTCTATAAATTGTAACAAGGCAAATCCTAACAGACTAAATAATTTCACTTCAAAGGTGGTATGAACAACATCCACAAAATATGAAGCCTTCAAGTGCTGGTACTGACACTTCAGAGTAAAGCCCAAATATGGGCTACCAGCACTCTACAAGTTAAGGTTAAACCAACTGTATGTCATTTGATTTGTTAAAAAAGAGTGTAATGGGCTTGGCTCTCTATTCTGCTGATCATGAAGATAACCGATTCGGTAGACTCATTTTGTGCCAACTCTCATGACCCAAGACCCGACTGAAGAAATATTCCAACTGCATCATCAAGGCAATTTTTGGTAAGCTTGCAAGTTACTTTCAAAGTGTCATGGCAGTTGTTTCTACATAGGCAGCCAAGACTTGCCAAGAAACAACTGCAAAGTCATAGGATGTGGAGGTCCAAAGTAAAGCAAACATGTATAAAAAAATCTCCAGGATCTTTTGGGTTAACAGGGAAGATACGGCAGTGTTGTAGTGAAGAAAGCTGATAGAGAATATTGACTAGATCACAACCCAAACACAATCTGTTCAAAATTGTCTAACTGCTTTTATCATCACAGTTTAGTATGTCAGGAATGACTCATGTTTATTTGGTATATAAGGATTCCCAAACTCCTTAATCTGTTTTATATCAACGTTTTCAAACACTTAAATCTTTTGAAAAACACTTTGGGACTATTTTGTCAAAATGTAAGCAGTGAGGGTACTTTCTTTGTGTCTTGCTTTCCTCTTGTTACTGTAATTTGGAAGTAATTTCAACTGCTTATCATCAGGGAATATTTTAATTTTTGAAACTTGCATAGCAATTACTAAAGGTATACAGCATTTAATGAAAATTGCATAGCTGGTTTTAAGTTATGTACCTTAAATTGAGTCTGGTCAAAACATGTTAGTGAATTGGGTAATACAAGCTGTCGTTTTTGCCAGGGAGATTTTGACCAATGCTGGAGACATTTTGACCAAAGTTGGGGGTTGTTTTGACCAACATTGAACATTTTTCTCATTACAAGGGACATTTTAACCAATTCAGTCTGGGGCACATTTTTGTTTACGGATATTTTGACTAATGCCGTAGATTACTCATGTTATGAAAATAGCAAATTTCCGAATACATTTCACATTTCATTTGTACCGTTGATTTTTTATCATCACTATTTGAGTGAACATTTTCAGTACTGAACTTCATAAATTGATATTTATTGAGAACATTTTCCCAAATGAATACTCTTCAGTGCACAACTTGTTGGAATCAACAGTAACCTATACTTTGTTTTAAAGTGTAGAAGTTTAACCACATGCAATTTGTGGATTGAAAATCTTATAACATTGAATTGTGTGACTTGCAGGAATTTCCCAAGATGTTATTGACATGCTTTCTGACTCAATGTAATGTTTTTACATGTCGCCAATAGTTCACTAGTTTTTTTAAAAAAATACTTTCACATTCATAACAAAGTAAACATGCTGCTGTTAAAATTTGTCATATGACTCTGAAAATAGCCTAAACTAGCCCAATTTTATATTTCTCAAAAGAGTTGTAATGGCCAAATCATTCAAACAATTCGCCCCAACTGGTAACAACCAGCACAAAATGGCTATTTAAAAATGAAGTGCCATGTGAAAAAACAATGCGCATTGTGTATTACAAGAATTTATTAAAATTGACCACCATTTCAAAAGAAATAAATGTGTAGGAGACATTTTTATTCATCCATAAAAAGTCAAAATTGTTCACGGTTACACTCTTTTCCATTGAAAAATTGGTTCCATTGAAATTCTCACTGCAATTTGCATTGGATTGGAAAGTTTTTCTTTTTTAATTTGAAAACTTTGTTGGAATGGGGTTAAATGAAATAAGACTATGATAGAAATCACAAATATTAGGGTGGATAAAAATGGCAGACCTTCATAGTACTAATCCCATGTATCAGTGTAAGATGGACGGCAGAAATTGTAATTTTTCTGTAGTCTTTTGGTATTATTACCGAGTGCAGAGGGAGCATGGTGGCTCAGTGGTTACAGAATTGGACTTCAAACCAAAAGGTCCACGGTTTGATCCCTGCCAAGGGTAACTACGTTTTGTCCTTGGGCAAGGCACTTAATCCTGATTGGCCACTTGGGGGCACAGTGACACTGTGTACTAAGACATACTGCACGTCGATAGTGCATTTGTCGTCAACCAGTGCTAACCCTACTTGTGTGGAGTTAGTATGTTGGGGAGTCTGGCAGTTGCTTGCTATTACTCAGTGGTTCTCTCTGGGTACTCTGGCTTCCTCCACCCATAAAACTCTCTGGCATGAGGTTATCCTGGCTGTCGAAAGTGTCGTTAAATTCCAATAAATAAAGAAATAAATTACCCAGCACAGAAAGAAAGGGAGACATCTGAAATATTTTGTCATATACCTAAGAAATAATTAACTCAAATTGTTAATAACGCTAAATTAACGAAGGATATTAAAAACTTTTTTAACTACGCTTTTCGGGGGCGCATTTGCGTTGTGCTAACCGGTTCTCGTCATATCATCGAAGTCAAGCAACATCAAGCCCGGTTAGTCATCGGATGGGTGACTCTCTGAGCGATCGATTCGGACTCCTGCGTTGTGTCCTTGGGCAAGGGACTTAACCCCAATTGTCCACATGGGGGCACGATGACGCCTTGTACTAAGGCGTACTGCACGTCGATAGTGCACATGTCTTCAACCAGTCTAACCCTCTCTGTGCTGCAGTGCGGAGTTACGATGTTGGGGAGCTGGCAGCGCCTCGTCGTTGCTCGGTGGTTCACTCCGGGTACTCCGGCTTCCTCCACCCCGTAAAACTGCCACGGTCATGATTAGCCATTGTGCATAAGTATATGACCTTAAACGCCAATAAATAAATAAATATAACTACGCTTTTCAATTTAATAAAGGCATTCAGAAACTATGGAAGTCCCAGTTTCTTATGTGAACTTGAAATTTATTTTAAATACTTTAAATATTTTCTTTTAAAGAATATACCTTCTGTGACGGAGAAGAACACTCTCACAATAACGAATGCTAAGTTTCAAATCAACTGCTTTGAGGCAAATTTAAAATGAACTGTTTTGATTATTTTTATTCGATATTTTTCTTTCGAGGACATAATGCACAACTTCGTATTTAATTAATCAAACTTAGTTGGTCAGCTTATTTTCACAATGACCACCTACCACCAACTAGCCATATTAAATGTCCATTTGAACACAACATGTATCGATGAGGATTCCCCTTAACTCTTTCCCTAGTAATCCCTACCAGTGATGACTATGGTTACCATGCTTGAAATTCCACGTGGCATTCAAATAACTAATGTGAAGGGGTGAGGCCTTTAAAATTTGAAATGTTCTGCCTGGAGGCAGCAAATTTCAAATTTTAGATTGCCCATGTCACGGTCAATCTACTAATCTACTTTCTGCTGTTAAATGACATGTAACAGCAAACATTTTTATGTTCTTTCTGACTTCTCCCCCATGTCCACTGACTTCTCTCTCCTGGCTCCTGACTTCTCCTTAAAGTCTCTGGAGGCCCTAAAATCAACTGCCCGGCTGACCCCTGGTTGTGCTGCTGTGAAATTTGCACAAGATGCACAATATATACATGTATTTGGTGAACACCTGAAAGGATAACCACACAAAATTGTGGTATTTCTTGAGAGAATGTAAGCTTTCAGAGACAACATTTCAAGAACCAGTGTTGAGAGCTGATATTATCAAGAAAGACCACTGTGTGCATGTTTCTAAATTGGTCTACATTTTATTCCCAATAGCACCACATTCAAATGTTTTCTTACTTCATTCCTATAATACTGGGTTCCTGGAACACTCCTCTTTGAAAGAGTCTTCTGTGAAACTACAAATATTTTGTACCTCCCAACATTTCAACATATAAAATCTGGAACAATCTTAGGCAATTACAGAAAAATCTGGTTTCTACTGCACTTTTTTGGCCAATAAAATTCGGAAACCTTCCTTCCACTTCAGTTTAAAAAATCTGGTTTCTCAGTAACCTCTCTTGCCACTAAATTCCTTGTTACCCCCTTCCATTTTTTTTTTGTTCAGCTTCACACAAACTAAAGCCAAAACTTCAGATTTTGATGTGTAACAAATGTGATGTAAACATTGACCTGTTATAAAAACAGCTGTTCTGAGACATATTATATTTTAATACTAAAACCAATGGCCCAGACTTAGCTGGTGCAACCTCAATATTATTAAGGGCCAAACACAAATTTTGAACCCCCAATCCCCAAAATTTGCATATAATACCTAAAATTAAAAGTCCTATCTGGCCCTCCATACTTTTAGTACTTGCACATGAGCTGTACACAGGAAAAGTCCGGAATTGGCACAAACATCATTCTTCTGTTTGGCCCAAAGTCAGTAACAACTGAACTGACATCTGTGCTTTAAATTCTCATTTTTGAAGATGCCAGACAATCAGTGATGGTTTTCATGAAATCAACAGTGCAACAGGATGCTGGAAGTGAATAATGGTGGTTTCAGATGTTCAGGGCTGTAACATTGTAATTTTTATGTAAATTATTCACGATTCCCAATTTTGTAATATGCTTCTGAACATCGTCATTATAATATGACTCCACTGTTGTTTTGTTACTATTACTTCCCTTCCCTCTCCTGAACCCTCCTGTTATACTCCCAAGCTCTTTTGGCTTTTTTATTGAAGAATTTTTTATTAAATTCTTGGGAATTTAACTGGTAAACAGAATAGGTATTCTGTTTATCCCCCTATGTTTACACCTTGTCTAGGACGATTTTGTACTCTTGCATCTACCAGATGCATTGTTTTTTCTTCATATGAAGATCTAGCTTTGCATCAGGTGGTTGTTGAACAGTTACTGACTCTGGGCCTTTGTTGTGCCTGTTGTTGGTTAGTTTCTGGTTTTTCCTCTTGACGTTGTTGTCTGTTCAATAACGTTTTGGATTCGTATTAATTCACTGTTTAGTTTTAAACAATCATGGTTTTTCTATTAGGATACATAGTATATCTTATTCCAGTAGTTTAGTTTTTATTAGTTAGTGATTGTCCACACTTAGGCCCTATCGGGATGCCCTTGGGCTCATGAGGTTCTCTTGGGGCACTTGGGCTTCATTCAAAATTTTTTTGAAATTTTTTTTTTATAAATATTCAAAATATTTTTGTTTTGTCTATGTTATGTATCCTGATGATGTTTATTTTTGGGAGTGCAGTGGACTTATGTTTTTGGCCTCATTATTATTGTTGCCATTATAATAAATTGATATTTAATGTAAGTCCAAGAAGCCTCAGAATATAGGCTTGTGGGTAGAGCAAGCACCTTATAATGTAAAGCTCAACCAGCGACGAGGGCAATAAGGAGAAGAAGCCTCTAAGTTTCTCTACGGGACGCTTGGCGAGATCTGGAGTGAGATCGCAAGTTGGAGATGTCCCGTTGGTAGTCGGAGTCGACTGTGTCCATTGCGAGAAACTATAATGAGTTGGAACATGCATTGGATGTTCCTTCCACAATGCAGTCTGCGTTGGTTGTGGTTATGTCTTCTTCTTACATGGAAGCACACGCAAAAGGGATTAGCCGACAAGTTTCTCAACAGGATCTCGGCGAGATCTGGAGCCAGATCGTGAGTTGGAGAGCGTTCTCCGTCCCATCAGCAGCAGGTGTCGGCTGTTTGTCCATTGTAAGAAACTTTTATGAGTCAGAGCAATGCTCCTTCCACACTTCAGCCAGAATCGGTGTTGATACAGCTTCCTCTACTACCATGAAAAAGCATGTTAAAGGGTAGAAGCCTACAAGTTTTTAAACAGAACGCTCGGCAAGGTCTGTGAGTGGGAGACCCCTCTCCATTCCGTCAGCAGTCTGGGCCAACTGTTTTTGCTTCAAGAAACTTATGTGAGTTGGAATGCCCGTTCACACTTGCGGTTTGGGATGCTCCTTCCACACTGCAGCCGGGGCCGGTTGGAGCTATGGCTTCTTCCTCTGCTTCATCGATGAAGCACGTTAGACCGCAGACTAGCTAACTGACTTTGCATGTTCATGCTGTTCCACGGAGATGTTCCCAGTCTAGCTAGTCATTCGAGGCATTTTATACGGGACATGCATTGAAGATCTGGGGACAGATCTCCGTCCTGTGAGCAGCATATGGTGAAGAAATGGATAATCGCTGCTCAGCAAGCCTCGTTCATGGACCTGCTGCCGCAGATTGTGCATCGTATTGCAGCATCCCAGTAGTCACAGGTTCTTCCATCAACAGTGTCCGGTAGTGAGCTGTCAGATGGTACTGTGTTGGTCCAGTCAGGCATCTGTACATTCAGATTGTGTTGACCATATTTCAGATGAAACATTCAGATGGTGAGAGGGCTACAGAGGTTGATTCTCCAGCCCTCATGGACTGGCACATTAAGACTTTGAATTTGTATTCATAAGCTCTTCGAATCTTGTTCCATCTGAACAAAAATCTGCGTTTGCTATTCAAAAAAGCAGCTTAAGGTACTGGGCGGAGGAAAGACGAAGATGTTCCTTCCCAGATCTTTCGGCTCAGATGTTGAAGGCTTTTAGTCCGATTAACAATGCCTCCCTTGTCTTAGAAATAGTATTAGAAAGGCAATGATCTATTCCTTACAAATAGAAGATTGGTAGCTATCAGATTGGCTGAGACAGCTGTCTTGTTTGGAATAGAGCCGTTATATGGAATAAGTACGTCTTTGCCTTCTCGGTGTTGTATTCCTAGGCGTCAGAGGCTTTTAGTGCTATTGTGGATGCCATAGTAGCCTTATGTACAGTTAGAGTGGTCTTTTCTTAAGCAGTCGCGGCTAATGTCATAAGTCTCCATTTAGTGAGCTGTCTAAGGCCGCAGGGTTACACCCAGATATCTGTTTTTCACCAATATCTGACTTTTAAGCTCTGTTAGATAAACTGAGGCTGCTAGCTTTTTGGAATAAGCCGTTAGAAAATTACGTTTTCCTTCTCGGTGTAATATTCCTAGGTGTCCCAGGCAATTAGTCCTATTGTTGTCGCCTTAGTTTGGATTATGTGAATTAGGAGTGGTCTGTATCTATATATCATCAGCGGCTAATGTCATAGTGGCCTTATATATTGTTATACATTGCAGCAAATGTTGTAAGTCTCCATTTAGTGAGCTTTCCAAGGCTGCAGGTGATATTTGTATTCATGGAGATGAAGACTAATAAACTGTGTTAGCTACCTGAGACTACTGTCTCTTTGGAATTTTGATCGTCAGAGCCATCCTTATTCGTTGCCTTGAACGACTGATGTTGTAAGTCTCTGTTTAGTGAGCTTTCAAGGTCGCAGTTTCACCCAGATATATGTCTTGATGTGAGGAAGACTTATTAGCTAGGCTATCTAATAGGAGACTGCTGTCTCTTTGGAATTAGGGCCGTTGAAAGGAAAGAGTACATTGTTTCCTTCTCAGTGTTGTATTCTTAGGCATCTGGGGCTTTTAGTCTTTTGTTGACGCCTTATAAGAATCAAGTGTGGCCTTTTTTTCTCTTAACTTGAGCGAGTAATGTTGTAAGTCTCCGTGTAGTGAGCTGTCTAAAGTCTAAAAAAATTTACACCGAGATCTCTGTCTTCACGGAGATGAAGTCTTCTAAGCTAGACTGACACCGCTGTGTTTTGGGAATAGAACCGCTAAAGGAAAAGAGTGCTGTTTTCCTTCTCGGTGTTGTTTTCTTAAGTGTCATAGACTTTAGTCTTATTGTTGACACCTTAATAGCCTAGCTAGAAGTTTGAGCTGTGTTTTTATCCCTGTCATTAGCGGCTAGCATTGTAAGTCTCCTTTAGTGAGCTTCTAGGGCCGCAGTTTTCAGCCATTTTATTGTCTTCTTGAATAGAAAGACCTTTAGCTGCTTCAGCCAAGCTGAGACCACTGTGCCATAACATGAGAAGAGTTTGTTCTCTCCTCAGAGGTATTGTTTTTATGTTAGTCGTCTGAGGCTTTTAGCCCTATTGATAAGCCATATTAACCTGGTGTGATTAATGAGTGTTCTTTCGAATGCTTATAGTTAACTCCTTTTCAGGATAATATTCCTGCTATAATCAGTACGAGGCACAAGGAGTTCATCTAGGTTTCATGTGATCGGGTGCTGGAACATAGTTTTCATCTCACACTTTTTTTTTTATCAAATCTAATGGTGTGGATTATATTTCCACTTGATGATTGGATATTATGTCTATATGGTGTATTATTTGACGACATGGTGTACAGTCTTGATTTCAAGGGATATGTCGACTCTGTTTCAGCAGGTATATTCCTTGCAATAGTTCCATGTTCATCATGTTCCCCTCCGTCCTTAGTGGCATTATGGAGTCGGTCAGACATGAAAGAGCCATATGGTTTCTATACTATTCTAGATAACTAACACTAAAGTGTTACGAGTCACGCCGGGATAGTGTCATTCTGCTTGGGCTAACTACAAGCTTTTTAGCTGTATTACTCTTTATTGAGAATAGCAGCAGCAGTATAGCTTGGGAATGTAGCGTGAAGTTTCTTTTTTCTTTTTCTTGTAGTGAAAAAGGAATTTGTCACTGTCCCAAGTCTTTATATTACTGCGCCGGCCTTACTTATCTAGTGATTCAAGTATTGCAGGTCAGGGTTTTTTTATATGATTTATTTGTCGAACCCCTCTCCCATAACCCACACCCCCCTGCCAATATGTTTATAGGCGATTACAGGGCAGGACATAGTGCTCTTCCGGTAAGCATCATATGCATTCAATTATATGCATGACATTCGTTGCTCTTCGATTGGTGGGTGGGTTGTGGTCTAACAGCGACATCAGGGGCCCAGCCACTCCATTTGGTTTGCTTCCTGTGATTGATCGTTCATAAGTGATATATGAGCATATGATTCCTGAACAGTAACTGTTCTTGGATTCCAAATTCTATCATGAATACATTCGGTTGATATTACTAGCCTTCGTGTTCCTGTATGGTAGGCATGTCTGTTATCTGCGCGACATTCTCCAAATGTGGTAACTATTCTACTCTGAGTAGTTACGCTCAGAGCTGTCTGCTTTTCTTTTGACGTATGAGTCGATTCCTCAGGTTAATCGCATTAATGTTGTTTTAAAGTGGGATTCTGTTGATTGCGTGCATAATATGCATACATTATTAGGCAGACTTATTATGGAATAGATTCTCTTGATTCTGGCTCCGCATTACTTTAGAGCTTATGATAATTTTGGGGCTAGTTGGATCAGTTATGGAGTTTCCAACAGGCTGTCTATGCATAAGTTCTCCATTTTTGACTTCATTATTCAGAGTGGTAAATTCTTTCTCCGAACAGTCATTGGTTTTAACGGACCTAGGGAACAATGAATTATTTGGGTACGGTCTGTGACAGGCTTTTTAATCGTATCCCGTTCCATATTCTAAATCCAGTTTTCAACTGTAAAGTGGTACACGAGGTCTATTCCTTCTCTCATATAATTGTAAGGTTACAATTGGGAGGTTGTTTATTGGAATTAATTGTACAGCTAAACGTGGTCGTCTGTGTGTTGGCTAAGAAATGTATAGTTCTGTTAGATAACTTTCCATTGGGATTCAATTGGACAAAGTTAAGGTTGTACATATCTATATCACCGGTTTACGACCTATTTACGTATTCCGTATACGGCATACATTTTGAAGCTTGTGCTTTTAATAACTAGGATCGCCATGTTATAGCCTTAGCTGCTGATATGGTGTTAAGCACCAATAAATTAATAATATATTAATAATAATTAATAGCCAGGTGCCTTTTAGACGAATATATATATATTATTCGGTACCCGCTTTTTCACTGTTTCCAGACCGCTCCCATCTTTGTTTTGAAGATTATTCCTTCAAAAAAAGGGGAGGGGGGGGAGGGGGTGTTTTCTCCTTACCTCTTCTGGCCTTTTAATAAGTGTGTAACTATGAGTTAAGCTGTTAGGCCAAAAAAAAAAATCAATTGATTCTCAGGCAATTTTTTTTTCAAATCAATGAGGGAGGGAGGATTTTATTTTTATTTTTTATTTTTATTTCTTCCAGATGGTGAGCAAGGATTGAGAGGCAAAAGTCACTTTCTGATGTCTGTTTTTATCTAAAAGGCATGGAAAGTGCATATTGTAAAATGATATACAAATAAATCTCATTGTTTCTCTCACCATTTTCCAAGAACGGATTCAAGTTCTGTGGTATTGGATCATCGTTGTCATTATCAAACTCACCGGCGAACAGTTTTTTAACCAACTCCCCCAAAGTACTGTCGTCTTCCATAGATATTATTGACCACCCTCGTATTATTTTGGTATCATTGTGAGTTATTTTGATAGAAATTAACATTTTTACAATAGAAATTTTAGAAGGGAAACAAAAACAAACCAGAATGGAAGCAAGCTTCCGGTGTCAACTCGGCATGGAACTTACACAGCACTTGTAACGTCATCAGCCGTCTGTCAAAGAGCCCCTCCCAAAACCACGCCTATTAAAAATAGTTTGAACCCGTATACATCCAAGCGATCAAGTTTGATATTTAAAAAAGGGAAACATCACTTTATTTTTCCACTGCGGCGAAGCCCTTTCATTCATATCACTATCCGATCTCCCGTGGGTGAAATTAATAAATGGATAGGCCCAACTCAATACACAAAATAAGCTGGACGTGTCAGCCCGTAAAGACTTTGTTTGTTTACTTTGAATGAAGACGTCATTCGTATTGGGAAACGCACATGTGTTTTGAGTAATCTCCCTTGAGGCACAACTGCTCTGGAAAAATCTGAATTTCAGATTCCATTCAGTGTTTGCCCATTCTTTCCCGTTATGTTCATGACACGTCAGCAGAATTTGGACTTTTGTATTTCTTTAGTAAGTGATAATTCCCCACCCCGAAAATATACTTACCTGTACCGATTATTCTCACTATTTCTCATTCATGTTTTCACAGCAAAAAAGGTTTACTTGACGCCAGTACCTGGCAAATTTAACGTTTAGTATTCGACAAAGTGGGTTATGCCTGTGTTGGACAACTCGCCCAACATCGACCGAGTCAAGTTTGCGTTTGAATTCCCCTGCCGTGTGCACCCAATCTCCTGAAAATATGGCGAAAACCTTTCCCCTCTCACACTTAACACACGCCTGTGTATATTTACCTGTTTATTCGTTGGTTTTGGGCCTTAAAACCAATAGTCCCTTTTCAATTTCCCTGTTTCCTATTTTCGTGCAATGACGGTCCAAATAAAAAGGCCCAACGCGGGCCATTTTTTTCAACGCGGCGGTGCCTGAGAATCAATTCCTTTTTTTTTTGGCCTTATCGTCTGTAGATTATTCTGATATTATGTACAGCTTGTTACATTATATATGGCATATGTTTGTGGGCATTAGTCTCTCACTCTTGGGAGGGGGTGGGGTGGGGGGGGCATCGCGGTAACCGGTTCTCGTCAGGTCACCGCAGTTAAGCAATTTCGAGCGTGGTTAGTAGTTGGATCGGCGACCATTTCAGCAACTGATCCGTTCTCCCACATTGTGTCCTTGGGCAAGGCACTTAACCCCGATTGCCTACATGGGGGCACGATGACGCTGGGTACTAAGGTGTACTGCACGTCGATGGTGCGCATGTCTTCAACCAATCTAACCCTGACTGTGCTGTGGTGCAGAGTTCAAAATTGCGATGTTGGGGAGCTAACAGCTGCTCGTCGTTGCTCGGTGGTTTTCTACAGGTACTCGGGCTTCCTCCACCTGTAAAACTGTCACGGTCACGATTAGCCATTGTGCATAAGTATGTGACCTTAAACACCAATAAATAAATAAATAAACTCACTCTCGGACATGTTTTTCCTAATTTTAAGTGTCTTATTCCGGACTAGCCTTAAAATTGGGGGCTTGTTACACCCATTTAGCGTAATCATTTATGCTAAGTAATAGGGAATTACTTGGATATTGCTCCTTATTTTGGTGGTATGTGTTCTGTATTGTGGTATAGCGAGACATATAGGTAATTCCTTAAAATTTTAATCTTCTTTTTACTTTGGGAGTTCTAATGCAGGCTAAGTAGCTGTATTTTGGTCTGCTAATTCTTTAAGTCCTAGGCCCTCTGCCTTTTTACGATTCAGCTAAGTCTGGGCCATTGGTTTTAGTATTTAAAGTAATTTGTATATTTTTAATACTTACCAATGACCTAGATTGGGAATGGCCTTCCCATGAGTAGGCACTCATACCTCCCCGCCGAGTTATCACTTCAGTAGGAACAACTACAAAGAATGATGTTGGCGTCAATTCCGGTCTCTTCCTAGGTACTGTACATGTGCAAGTACTAAAAGTATGGAGGGCCAGATAGGACTTTTAATTTTCGGTATTGTATGCAAATTTGGGGGATTGAGGGGTTCAAAATTTTTGTTTGGCCATTAATAATATTGAGGTTGCACCAGCTAAGTCTGGGCCATTGGTAAGTATTAAAAATATATAAATTACTTTAAATTTATCATTTCCCGACAATAAATATTTCAAATTTCTGTGATATTTCAAACCAGTTTCATTACTGTATTCATGGATTAAAAAAAATCTGCCCTACTTCATAAAAAAATT
Organism: Pictodentalium vernedei; assembly: GCA_031216915.1. Taxonomy (NCBI): domain Eukaryota; kingdom Metazoa; phylum Mollusca; class Scaphopoda; order Dentaliida; family Dentaliidae; genus Pictodentalium; species Pictodentalium vernedei. The sequence goes on from CM062295.1 coordinate 180,853,256, forward strand.
CAATAAAAATCATCTGAGAAAAAAGAATATTTTTTGGAGGCAGAAATATTGAACAGTGTTTTTATTTTTATGGAGAAACCAAAACAAAATCGTCGCATTTTTTGCTAACTGCACAGCACTACTTTAACTTACTGTTATTTTTCCCACAAATTATCTAATTTTTGGTTGTAGAATTGAAGCCCCTTGGGAAATTTTGATGAATATCCCCTTCTTTCACCCCTATTCTAACACAGATGGTACTTGAAGAAACAATAAGAAAAATCTCCGTTCACATCTTATATCTGGTAAATTTAAAGAGACTGGTTATTTCTGAAAATCTTGAAATCTTTATTTGAAGAGTCATTGTGCTTTTGTTGGGTGAGCACTTCCGGCCTATTGTTCAGAATACTTGAGATTTCTGTGTTGTTTGAAAGTCTGCCCGATGGGTTATCATTAAATTCCTGTAGATGTTGTTAAAAAAACAGTAAAAAGGGTAAAGTTTCAATGCATGATCCAGTTGCTGAAACATTGGGTCTGGTTAATAACTGTCTACATAGAATTTGAGATCTGTTATAACAGCAAGTGTTTTAGTGTTAAGTCACTCTTTATATACTATTTGTTCCTGTGTTGTAAATATGAGAGTAAATTATATGTTTCTTTTCAGACTGGTTACCTCTTTCTGCCATGAATAAAGTGGCAGAAATATTAAAAATGCCGAAAATGCGAGTATATGAAGTAGCTACTTTTTACACAATGTATAACAGGTAAGCAAATTTTCAAATTATGTTTAGCAATGGGAAGGTTTGCACATATTCTCAGAAAATGTTTGAAGCTCAGTTTGCTACCAATGTTGTAACATATTACTTCATGAGAAGCATTAGCTTCAATATGTCCTGCACCATTTTAGTTTTTTCTAATGATTTTGCAGCACCCCCACCCCTTCTCCATGAGGAGGGGTTGGGGCCAAAATCCTCCCAATTTCTTAAGCTACCTTTTCATGACCTGATGAAGGAAGTGAGTTGTTATTCACTATTCAGATTTCTTTTTGGGTGTGGTGTTTGCACAAAGGATATTCAAAGACTAATATTTGCAGTTGTTCAGAGAGGTGCACCACCAAAGTTTTCATTTTGGGCCAATTTGAAATACATTATGTATTTGACAGGTACTTGATTTCGACAAAAATAAAGTAGCTGCCACTCCCAAAGCGACACACATACACTGAAAATAGGAAAAACTTCGAAAAGTATTTCTTTTTGAACAGCACAGCAATAGCAATTGATGTTTAGTACTGAGCATCCTAAGAAAGAGTACAGTGGAGCCCACTTAATTGGATATCTCTTTATTGATTTACCTTGTTAAATGAATATAACTTCCAAACACAAAATCATTTACTATCCATTCAATATAAATAATTGACCTGTTAATTGCATATAGGTTTTAGAGTAAACTCCTGTTAACTGAATAAAAAATCTTGTAATATGTTGGGAAATTACCCTGCCAGTCACCAAATTCCCCTTGTTTATAAATGTATTTAGCCTCAGTGCATCTGATACAGGCATTTAATCTATTATATCTTGGTTGATAGAGCTTCACAAGCCCTGTCAAATAAGATATAATAGAATGAATGCTCAGTTTATCTCTAGAATTCAGGAAAATGACCAAATCCCTGTTTATTGAATACTCCTGTTAATTGATTTATTAGCTCACCTGACTTTCAGTCAGGAGAGCTATAGTGATCACTCACCGTCCGTCGTCCGTGAACATGGTGTTTGCGTCTTCTCCTCCCAAACTGCTGAACCAATTTAATTGATATTTGAGATAATAGTTTGTTATGACATCGCAATTTGATTTTGTTCAAATCAAGTTGCCCCGCCCGTGGGTAGGGCCACACCCAAAAAGTGTGCTGAAATCTTAAAAAATCTTCTTCTCATGAACCAGCAGTAGCAGAGACTTGATATTTGGTGTGCAGCTTCCTTTTGAGGTGTAGACTCAGATTTGTTCAAGAGAAGTTTGTGGGGCTATACTTGGCGTCCTTATGGGAGGGGCAAAATTTTTGGCCCCGCCCAAAATTTCTATATTTTTATACTGTACCAATGACCCAGACTTAGCTGGTGCTAACTCTAAAAAATCCAGGGCCAAACACAAATTTTGCCCCCCAATCCCCAAAATTTGCATCCAAAACCAAAAGAAATCATGTCCTATAGGACCTCCATACTTCGCCCCCACTGCGCATGCGCAGTGTCAAGGACGTTCCGAAATTGGCGCCAATTATCATTCTCTGTTTGGCCCTTCATCAGTCAACATCTCACTGATCTTTGTGCTTGTAAATCTCAGTTTAAAGGATGCCAGACACGTAATTATTGGAGAAATGGTGATTCTAAGGAGGATATAGAAGGAGGAGAGGAAAAAGGAGTGACAAAAAATAATCAGGGCTGTACTTAAAATTTTTTATGAAATTATGTTAAGTTGCCTATTTTCGAGGCATGGGCCTCTTGTTGTCATTCTTGCTAAAAAGTTGCACTGCTTATTCAGTGTTTCCTCTCCCCTGGTCTTCTAAGTCCCCCCTTGCAATTCTCCCATGCTTTTGGCATATTTTTGAGAAATATCATTTCTAAATTCTCTTGGGAGAGTTGCTTGGTTACAGAATGTTTTCTGTTATTTTCCCCATAGTTACGTTTTCACCCATGGGTGTATAAACATTGTATTCTGCATCTTCCATCTGATGTTCTGCAGATTCTCCCCTGGGAGTCTTTGTCTTGCATCAGATAGAGTGTAATTTTGATGACTGATTTCGGGCCAGTTTTGTCAGTGCCTGGAGTCATGTTTTCTGGTGTTTTACACTGTTTGTTTACATTGATATAAGATACATTTCTATTATCCGTAAGTGTTGCATTAATTATTTAATATAAATTTAAAATTTTTGACCACACTTAGCCATAGGATCCATCGGGGCTCAACGTTACTTTTCAGAAACTTGGGTTTCGCTGAAAAAATATATTTTTATACTGTACCAATGACCCAGACTTAGCTGGTGCTAACTCCACAAAAACCAGGGCCAAACACAAATTTTGCCCCCCAATCCCCAAAATTTGCATCCAAAACAAAAAGAAATCATGTCCTAAAGGACCTCCATAATACGACTCTACTGCGCATGCGCAGTGACGCAGTCGTCCCGAAATTGGCGCCAAATATCATTCTCTGTTTGGCCCTTCATCAGTCAACATCTCACTGATCTTTGTGCTTGTAAATCTCAGTTTAAAGGATGCCAGACACGTAATTCTTGGAGAAAATGTGATTATAAGGAGGATAGAAGGAGGAGAGGAAAAAAGAAGTGGCAAAAAATAATCAGGGCTGTACTTAAAATTTTTTGTTGAAATTATGTTAAGTTGCCTATTTTCGAGGCAAACGCCTCTTGTTGTCATTCTTGCTAATTGTTGCACTGCTTATTCAGTGTTTCCTCTCCCCTAACCTTCTAAAGTCCCCCCTTGCAATTCTCCCATGCTTTTGGCATATTTTTGAGAAGTTTCATTTCTAAAAATTCCCTGGGAGAGTTGCTTGGTTACAGAATGTTTTCTGTTATTTTCCCCATAGTTACGTTTTCACCCATGGGTGTATAACGTTTGTGTTCTGCATCTTCCATCTGATGTTCTGCAGATTCTCCCCTGGGAGTCTCTGTTTTGCATCAGATAGAGTGTAATTGATGACTGATTCCGGGCCAGTTTTTTCAGTGCCTGGAGTCATGTTTTCTTCTGTGTTTACACTGTTTGTTTTCATTGGCAACAGCCTTTTTTGAGGGGGGCTGTTTGCCTTTGAGGTAGTTTATCTCATTATAAGATACATTTATATTATCCGAAAGTGTCTCATTAATTATTTTATATAATTTTAAAATTTTTGACCACACTTTGCCATCGGATCCATCGGGGCTCAACGTTACTTTTCAGCAACTTGGGCTTCTCTGAAAAAATATTTTTTCAAAATTATTTTGTTTTGCAATTGTTTTTTCATTTATTAATGGATCATGTTATTATGTATCTTTGTGTCAGGGGTTTTTGCGAGTAACTAGGACTTATTGTTGTTCTTTCACAATGAAGGGAACTTGTTCAAATTGTAATAGGAAGAAATCTTCCTCTGACTTTCATGATTATTGCATTAATTGTAGTCAGTGTTCTCGCATTAATCCCTGTCCTGTATGTGAACATTGGGATGAGAAACATTGGAAACGTGTGTCACGATATGTTGTTTCTGGAGAAAGAGCGATGCCGGCTCTTTCTCCACAAGGTCACTCTACTCTCTCAGTTTCTATTTCAGAGGAACCAGAACAGGGTGATGTTTCCATGTTATCTTCTTCAAGTGTGCGTCCGTCGTCACAATTAAATACAGAGCTAGCGGCAAAAGTGCTCATGGAGATTAGACAAATGTCGTCCGCTAGCTCGCCCGGTGTAGCGTCCATTCACCGAATGGTTCGGCAGCCGGGTTCGTCCGATGCGGTCCAAGAGGAAATTTTGGGTGATGCGAGCACTATAAAAATAATAGATGCACACCCAGTGACGGCGGATAGTGAACGAGAACGGAGGAAGCCTTTTAGTCCGGTTCCTAGCTCGTCCAGGTCCAGCCGGGCCGCGAGCGAGAGAGGCCCCTCTCTCGTACAACAACATCTGGGACCAGATGTTGTGGTACAAAATGTGTCTTTAGCGGAGCATACGTCCGTCGCTCGGGACGCTCCGTTGTATAAGCAGTCCGCAGAGACTGTTAAGGCTTCCTCTTCTCGTCGGCGCACACGACCGCACCTTGGCTGCGTGACCTCCGATATTTTGCCAGCTTCGCCGATGAAGGATTCTTCGGCGACCAGGTCACACCATCCGGCAGCCAGGGATTCGAGACCGATGGACTCCGGACGTTCACATAGGAAAAGTATGCGGGAGCCATCTGATGCGGAGCTGCCCTCGGCGAAGCAGCGAAAGACCGCTCCTCCGCAGGTCTCGACATCGGACATTCTAGTGCAGATAGCACAGCTTATCGCAGCATCCCAGCAGCCGACAGAAACGGTGTCGGATCGAGAATTATCCGACGGCGCTGGGTCGGTACGCTCCGCCGAAGCATCGGGGGCGGACGACCGGGAACATCGGGAGGTCCGACCGGATGGTGAAAGGGATACGGATGAATTGGAGCTATCCCTTTCGGAACAAAACAAAGCTGCCGTGGACTTCATCCGGCACTTTCTTCCTCAAGTTGTTCCGTCGGGCCAGACTGCTGCGCTTCCGGACAGGAGAATTATAGCGTCATTGGACTCTGATTTTTTCGAGCGGTTCAGGGACATCGCTCCCGAGTTTCCGTCGCAGTCCAATAATGTTGCAAGAACATTTGAATTATTGAACGACGCTATTTTTAAACTTGCTTCCAGGATGGGGAAAGCAGGCTTCTTGTCCGCAAATACTGTCAACCTGCCTTTCATTAATGCAAGGAATAAATTCGACACGGCAGGTCAGGGTATACCGAGAGTTCCTCTGCGTATGGACGACGAGGCGGAAGACTTAGAGCTATCATTACCGTCGTCAGCTTCTATTCCAACCGCAGTGTTGGAAACAGCTATTGCGTCTAACAGAGCCAATTTAGATGCCTTATCTTACGCAGATCACCTTACTAAGGCGTTATCACTGCGTCTTCAAGGGGAAGAGTTTCAGGATATACAATCCTCCTTAAGACTTCTTTCAAGGGCAGTAGCTTATTCCACGTGTAACTCCGCCCTTTCAGTGGCAAATCTGGAGTTGGTTAGACGTGACGCAGCCCTGTCTACATCCACACTAGTGGATTCTAAGGTGAAGAACTCTCTTAGAGTCGCTTCGGTCTCAGGAGATCTTCTCTTTGACGGCAAGCTTTCTGCTATTTATGATAATATTAAAAAGAAAGCTAGTGATTCTCTGTTGTTTAGATCCGCTCCTAAAAGGTCGGATACAGCAGACACGAATAAGGCGGGCACTTCTGGGTCTTATCCGCCCAAGAGAGGTTCCTATAGAGGTTCCGGTGTGTCCTCTAGCTCTTATTCGAGAGACCGTCAGGATAGTGACTCTCGTTCGGGACGTCCTTCAGGCCGGGACAATCGGTCGGACGCCCCGAGGTCGACGAGGCGAGGTGCGGGTCGTGGAAGGCGTGGTTTCTCCTACCGCAGGCCTCGCAGATCCAGGAGGTGATGGCTCAAACCTCTATCGCGTTCCGGTTGGCGGAAGGTTGTCGAGTTTTTCTCAAGAGTGGGCGTCGATTACGGACGACCCGTGGGTGAGAGGAGTGACTTCGGAAGGTCTAAAGATATCCTTCAAACGAAAGCCTCCATTAACTCGAAGTCCAAAGTGGACTCATCTTCCGTCAAACCCTCAGAAAAGAGACGCTCTGCTATCAGAGGTGCAGTCTCTTTTAATGAAGAACGCGGTAGAGGTCGTAGAAAACCAGGAATCGCTGGGATTCTACAGCCATCTGTTTCTGGTCCCGAAACCAGACGGCTCGTTCCGTCCAGTCATAGATTTGAGCTGGATAAACAAGCTGATCGTCGCTCCGAAGTTTTATATGGAGACGATTCGATCGGTCAGAGCGAGTATTCGGGTGAACGATTATGCAACGAGCATAGATCTCAAAGATGCGTACTTTCACGTCATGGTACATCCGACATTCCGAAAGTATCTACGCTTCGCAGTCCTAGGAGTGGTGTATCAGTTCCGGGCCATGTGCTTCGGATTGAATCTAGCACCCTGGGCTTTCACTTGGGTAATGAACTCGGTAATGATCTACTTCCGAGCTCATTCGTCTGCGGTAACGTCGGCCTACCTGGACGACATTCTTCAGAGGTACGGCAACGAGTTAACGCTTCAGAACGATGTTCAGAATCTTCTTCTATTGCTCCGACGTCTTGGTTTCATAGTAAACGAGGAGAAGTCGGATCTGGTGCCGTCCAAGTCATTCACTCATCTGGGAATGAGCTTCGAGACGCACAACAATCTCGTTCGTCTGCCGTTAACCAGAGCGAAATTAGTCAGTTGTTACGCTCGCTATTGTCTGAATACAGACAAAGTCACGGCGAGAGAATTTATGAGACTGATAGGTCTGTGCGGAGCCGCCGCGGATCTCATTCCGTTGGGACGGCTACGCACACGGCCTCTTCAAATTTTCCTGACTCAGAATTGGAGTGTGAAAATTCATTCGCTCGATGTAGACGTTCTCTTGTCAGATCAAGTGAAACAAGAGATTCAGACTTGGGCAAACATTCAGTGGTTAACTCAAGGAGTTCCGCTGCAGTTGCCGGATCCGAGTTTTACCATTATGACGGATGCCAGTCAAACAGGTTGGGGTGCATCATTAATCCCAACGGATTCGAGATGCCAGGGTCTTTGGGATCCGCAATTCCTGTGCAAGCACATAAACATCAAGGAAATGATGTCAATCTGGCTTGCGTTACGTCACTGGATGGACATTATTCACGATGCTCATGTCCAAATCCTATCCGACAATACGACAGTAGTGGCGTATATATGGAATCAGGGAGGCACTCATTCAGTTCCGTTGTTCAATCTAACAGAAAGAATCCTTCTGTTTGCGTTGGAACATCACGTTCTTCTTTCGGTCCGTCACATACCGGGTCGTCTGAATGTGCTAGCAGACTCCCTTTCACGAAAGGGTCGCTTGTTGCCGTCGGAGTGGACTCTCAACAAACAAGTATTCAATCAGATTTGCTACCAATGGGAACGGCCAATGATAGACTTATTTGCGACACATCTCAACAATCAGTTGCAGACGTATGTGTCTCCGTGTCCGGATCCAAGAGCATTTGCAGTAGACGCTCTATCGATCCCTTGGGACGGAATGATAGGATATGCGTATCCTCCAGCGCCGTTAATTCAACAAGTATTGCTAAAGATAAAACAATCTCAATGCAAGATTCTGTTGGTAGCATCTCTGTCGCCACAGAGACCGTGGATAAATCTACTCAGGTGTCTGTTGTGGGACCTACCGCGGAAGCTCCCTCCACGAGAGGATCTTCTTTGGCAGGGGAAATCGCGCCAACTACATCACAACCCGCAAGGTCTCAACCTTCACGTTTTTCCGTTGTGCGGTCCTTCTTGCATGGCAAGCACTTTACAGGACGAGCAGTGGACGCGATTTCTAACTGTAGGAGGACCTCCTCTTCGCTAAACTATGCGGCTAAGTGGAAGGTTTTCCGTCGTTGGTGTAGGGATCATTCTGTTGATATATTTGATCCCTCTATACCAGACATTGCTAACTTTCTAGTATACTTGTTTGACGAAATCAAACTGCAACCTGTTACTATAAAGGGTTATAGATCTATGTTATCTGATACCTATGCACATCATGATAGTTTACAAATTGGATCTAATGTCTCTTTATCGAAATTGGTTAGAAACTTTTCGATAAATAGACCCAGAACTCTTAGATTAATTCCTAAGTGGAATTTAGCTTGGGTTCTCCTTAAATTGAAGGAAAAGCCATTTGAACCTCTTGGGACAGTAGATTTCAAATTCTTATCTTATAAGACAGCTTTTCTCTTAGCTTTCTCTTCTGCCAGAAGAGTCAGTGAGCTTCATGCACTATCGGTGGATGATTCTCATTATCGTAGTGTTGGGAACACTATCACCTTCACTACTAATGTCGGTTTTTTAGCTAAGAATCAGGCTCCTAATAAATATCCGGAACCTATTGTTATTAAGGCTCTTCCGTCTTCAGACGGGCGTAGGCCTTTACTCTGTCCTGTTAGAGCACTACGTATCTATAAACAGAGATCTCAGTTCATCAGAAAGGGACGGAAACGTTTCTTTCTGTCTTTGATGCCTAATAGAAAGGACATTTCAGTCCATTCTATTGCTAGATGGATTCAGTTAACTATCCGTACTGCGTATGAAGATTTATCTTCTTCTCAGCAGTCTGTGCTTAAGATTTCTGCTCATGAAGTAAGAGCTCTTTCTACTTCCTGGGCTTATGCTAATAGTGTTGCTATTACAGATTTAATGAAGGCTGCTTATTGGTCTCAGCCATCCACATTTACTAATTTTTATCTCAGAAATATTGAGTCCATTTCTGGAGACCTGCATTGTTTAGGTCCGTTATCTGTTGCTCAGAATGTCGTCCACTAAACAGTTGCAACTATAGTTATGCAGGCTTTCTGTTCCGGCAGTGACTCCGTCCGGCTGCCCTCTTCGCTCTGGGCTATTTGACCCAGGGCAAGGGGAAGGGGGGGGGGGGCGGGTGTTCCCTTAGGTCACCTGCTTTATAGTGAAAAGCAAGGGAATGCCTCCTCCAAGACAGTATTTCTGAGTCGCTTCCGGGATGGTTTTAAAGTGTAATATTAATGTTTAATTTCATTCATGTCTTATTTTTAAAGTGTAGCTCGGTGTGAAGCATTTGTATATGTCAAGTGTCAAACGGGCTTTAATATACAATACTCGGACACTTTTAAATGATTATAAAGAGTCTCAATTCTCTGGACTACTTTATTTATTGGCTTGCTTTAAAAATAATTAGTATAAGGGTTATACTGGATGTTAATAGAGAACATGAATGTTATTGTGCTCAATTATTAAGGGTAGTGTATCTTTCTAATTTAAATATTAAATAAGAAAGATACATGTAAAGCCTAATACTCCTTTTCTCCTTAAGGGGTTACCTCTTTATTTTATAATTGAGCTTATTGGATTTTCCTCTATGTCCTAGGCCCTCCAGCCTGTTTACTATTCAGCTAAGTCTGGGTCATTGGTACAGTATAAAAATGTTAAAAAATTTATAGTAATTTATATATTTTTTATACTTACCAATGACCCAGACGGGGATGGCCCTCCCTGAGTTGGGAACTCTTGCCTCCCCGCTGAGTACATAGCGCTGACCAGGCACTGCCAGTAAGAATGATATTTGGCGCCAATTTCGGGACGACTGCGTCACTGCGCATGCGCAGTAGAGTCGTATTATGGAGGTCCTTTAGGACATGATTTCTTTTTGTTTTGGATGCAAATTTTGGGGATTGGGGGGCAAAATTTGTGTTTGGCCCTGGTTTTTGTGGAGTTAGCACCAGCTAAGTCTGGGTCATTGGTAAGTATAAAAAATATATAAATTACTATAAATTTTTTAACTTTTCAAAAATTTTTTTGATTTGCAATTGTTTTTTCATTATTAATGGATCATGTTATTATGTATCTTTGTGTCAGGGGTTTGTGCGAGTAACTAGGACTTGTTGTTGACTTTTCACAATGAAAGGATATTGTTCAAATTGTAATAGGAAGAAGTCTTCCTCTGACTTTCATGATCATTGCATTAATTGTAGTCAGTGTTCTCGCACTAATCCCTGTTCTATATGTCAATATTGGGATGACAAACATTGGAAACGTGTGTTACGATATGTTGTTAGTGGAGAAAGGGCTATGCCGGCTCTTTCTCCGCAAGGTCACTCTACTCTCTCAGTTTCTATTTCAGATGAACAAGAACAGGGTGATGTTTCCATGTTATCTTCCGCAAGTGCGCTTCCGTCGTCACAAATGAATACAGAGCTAGCGGCAAAAGTGCTCATGGAGATTAAACAAATGTTGTCCGCTAGCTCGCCCGGTGTAGCGTCCATTCACCGAATGGTTCGGCAGCCGGGTTCGTCCGATGCGGTCCAGGAGGAAATGTTGGGTGATGCGAGCACTATAAACATTCAACGTGCACACCCAGTGACGGCGGATAGTAGGCGAGATCGGAGGAAGCCTTGGAGTCCGGTTCCTAGCTCGTCCAGGTCCAGCCGGGCCGCGAGCGAGAGAGGCCCCTCTCTCGTACAACAACATCTGGGACCAGATGTTGTGGTACAAAATGTGTCGCAAGCGGAGCATACGTCCGTCGCTCGGGACGCTCCGTTGTATAAGCAGTCCGCGGAGACTTCTCAGGCTTCTTCCTCTCGTCAGCGCACACGATCGCACCTTGGCTACGTGACCGCCGATATTTTACCAGCTTCGCCGATCAGGGATTCTTCGGTGACCAGGTCACACCATCCGGTAGCCAGGGACACGAGGCCGATGGACTCCGGACGTTCGCATAGGAAAAGTATGCGGGAGTCATCAGATGCGGAGCTGCCCTCGGCGAAGCAGCGAAAGACTGCGCCTCCGCAGGCCTCGGTGTCGGACGTACTTGTGCAGATAGCACAACTTATCGCAGCATCCCAGCAGCCGACAGAAACGGTGTCGGATCGGGAATTATCCGACGGCGCTGGGTCGGTACGCTCCGCCGAAGCATCGGGGGCGGACGACCGGGAGCATCATGAGGTCCGACCGGATGGTGAAGGGGATACGGATGATTTGGAGCTATCCCTTTCGGAACAACATAAAGCTGCCGTGGACTTCATCCGGCACTTTCTCCCTCAAGTTGATCCGTCGGGCCATAACGCTGCGGTTCCGGACAAGAGAATTATAGCGTCATTGGACTCTGATTTCTTTGAGCGGTTCAGGGACATTGCTCCGGAGTTTCCGTCTCAGTCCAATAATGTTGCAAGAACATTTGAATTATTGAATGACGCTATATTCAAACTTGCTTCCAAAACGGGGAAAGCAGGTTTCTTGTCCGCCAATACTCTCAACCTGCCTTTCATTAATGCAAGGAATAAATTCGACACGGCAGGACAGGGTATCCCGAGAGTTCCTCTGCGTATGGACGACGAGGCGGAAGACTTAGAGTTATCATTACCGTCGTCGGCGTCTATTCCAACCGCGGTGTTGGAAACAACTATTTCGTCTAACAGAGCCATAGTAGATGCCTTATCTTACGCAGATCACCTTACTAAGGCGTTATCACTGCACCTTCAAGGGAAAGAATTTCAGGATATACAATCCTCTTTAAGACTTCTTTCAAGGGCAGTAGCTTATTCCACGTGTAACTCTGCCCTTTCAGTGGCGAACCTGGAGTTGGTTAGACGTGACGCAGCCCTAGCTACATCCACACTCGTGGATACTAAGGTGAAGAACTCTCTCAGAGTCGCTTCGGTCTCCGGAGAACTCCTCTTTGACGGCAAGCTTTCTGCAATTTACGATAAAATTACAAAGAAAGCTTCGGATTCTCTGCTGTTCAAATCTGCTTCTAAGAAGTCAGACACGGCAGATAAGAGTAAGACAGGCACTTCTGGGTCTAATGCGCCCAAGAGAAGTTCCTATAGAGGTTCCGGTGCGTCCTCTTGGTCTTATTCAAGAGACCGTCAAGGTAGCGACTCACGTTCGGGACGTCCTTCGGGCCAGGACAACCGGTCGGACGGGACGAGGTGCGGGTCGTGGAGGACGTGGTTTCTCCTACCGCAGGCCTCGCAGGTCCAGGAGGTGATGGCTTAAACCTCTATCGCGTACCGGTTGGCGGAAGGTTGTCGAGTTTTTCACACGAGTGGGCGTCGATTATGGACGACCCTTGGGTGAGAGGGGTGACTTCGGAAGGTCTAAAGATATCCTTCAAACGAAAGCCTCCATTAACTCGAAGTCCAAAATGGACACAACTTCCGTCAAATCCGCAGAAAAGAGACGCTCTATTATCAGAGGTGCAGTCTGTTTTAATGAAGAACGCTGTAGAGGTCGTAGAAAACCAGGAGACTCCGGGATTTTACAGCCATCTGTTTCTGGTTCCAAAACCAGACGGCTCGTTCCATCCAGTCATAGATTTGAGCTGGATAAACAAGCTGATCGTCGCTCCGAAGTTTTATATGGAGACGATTCGGTCGGTCAGAGCGAGTATTCGGGTGAACGATTATGCAACGAGCATAGATCTCAAAGATGCGTACTTTCACGTCATAGTACATCCGACATTCAGAAAGTATCTACGCTTCGCAGTCCTAGGAGTGGTGTATCAATTCCGGGCGATGTGCTTCGGATTGAATATAGCACCCTGGGCTTTCACTCGGGTAATGAACTCGGTAATGATCGTTTTCCGAGCTCATTCGTCTGCGGTAACGTCGGCCTACCTGGACGACATTCTTCAGAGGTACGGCAACGAGTTAACGCTTCAGAACGATGTTCAGAATCTACTTCTATTGCTCCGACGTCTCGGTTTTATAGTAAACGAGGAGAAGTCGGATCTGGTGCCGTCCAAGTCATTCACTCATCTGGGAATGAGCTTCGAGACGCACAACAATCTCGTTCGTCTGCCGTTAACCAGAGCGAAATTAGTCAGTTGTTACGCTCGCTATTGTCTGCACGCAGACAAAGTCACGGCGAGAGAATTTATGAGACTGATAGGTCTGTGCGGAGCCGCTGCGGATCTCATTCCGATGGGGTGGTTACGCACGCGTCCTCTCCAAATTTTCTTGACTCAGAATTGGAGTGTGAAAATTCATTCGCTCGACATAGACGTTCTCTTGTCAGATCAAGTGAAACGAGAGATTCAGACTTGGGCAAACATTCAGTGGTTAACTCAGGGAGTTCCGCTGCAGTTGCCGGATCCGAGTTTTACCATTATGACGGATGCCAGTCAAACAGGTTGGGGTGCTTCATTGATCCCAACGGATTCGAGATGCCAGGGTCTTTGGGATCCGCAATTCCTGGGCATGCACATAAACATCAAGGAAATGATGTCAATTTGGCTTGCGTTACGCCATTGGATGGACATTATTCACAATGCTCATGTCCAAATCCTATCCGACAATACGACAGTAGTGGCGTATATATGGAATCAGGGAGGCACTCATTCAGTTCCGTTGTTCAATCTAACGGAAAGAATCCTTCCGTTTGCGCTAGAACATCAGGTTCTTCTTTCGGTCCGTCACATACCGGGTCGTCTGAATGTACTAGCAGACTCACTTTCACGAAAGGGTCGCTTGTTGCCGTCGGAGTGGACTCTCAACAAACAAGTATTCAATCAGATTTGCTACCAATGGGAACGGCCAATGATAGACTTATTTGCGACACATCTCAACAATCAGTTGCAGACGTATGTGTCTCCGTGTCCGGATCTAAGAGCATTTGCAGTAGACGCTCTGTCGATTCCTTGGGACGGAATGATAGGATATGCGTATCCTCCAGCGCCGTTAATTCAGCAAGTATTGCTAAAGATAAAACAATCTCAATGCAAGATTCTGTTGGTAGCATCTCTGTCTCCACAGAGACCGTGGATAAATCTACTCAGGTGTCTGTTATGGGACCTACCGCAAAAGCTTCCTCCACGGGAGGATCTTCTTTCGCAGGGGAAATCACGTCAACTCCATCACAACCCGCAAGGTCTCAACCTTCACGTTTTTCCGTTGTGCGGTCCTTCTTGCATGGCAAGCACTTTATAGGACGAGCAGTGGATGCGATTTCTAACTGTAGGAGGACCTCCTCTTCGCTAAACTATGCGGCTAAGTGGAAGGTTTTTCGTCGTTGGTGTAGGGATCATTCTGTGGATATTTTTGATCCCTCTATACCAGACATTGCAAACTTTCTAGTATACTTGTTTGACGAAATCAAACTGCAGCCTGTTACTATTAAGGGTTATAGGTCTATGTTATCTGATACCTATGCACATCATGATAGTTTACAAATTGGATCTAATGTCTCTTTATCTAAGTTGGTAAGAAACTTCTCGATAAATAGACCCAGAACTCTTAGGTTAATTCCTAAATGGAATTTAGCTTGGGTTCTTCTTAAACTGAAGGAAAAGCCATTTGAACCTCTTTGGACAGTAGATTTCAAATTCTTATCTTATAAGACAGCTTTTCTCTTAGCTTTCTCTTCTGCTAGAAGAGTCAGTGAGCTTCATGCACTGTCGGTGGATGATTCTCACTATCGTAGTGTCGGGAACACTATCACCTTCACTACTAATGTGGGTTTTTTAGCTAAGAATCAGGCTCCTAATAAATATGCAGAACCTATTGTTATTAAGGCTCTTCCGTCTTCAGACGGGCGTAGGGCTTTACTCTGTCCTGTTAGAGCATTACGTATCTATAAACAGAGATCTCAGTTTATCAGAAAGGGACGAAACTGTTTCTTTCTGTCTCTGATGCCTAATAGAAGGGACATTTCGGTCCATTCTATTGCTAGATGGATTCAACTAACTATCCGTACTGCTTATGAGAGTTTATCTTCTCAGCAGTCTGTGCTTAAGATTTCGGCTCATGAAGTAAGAGCTCTTGCTACTTCTTGGGCTTACGCTAATAGTATTGCTATTACAGATTTAATGAAGGCTGCTTATTGGTCTCAGCCATCCACATTCACGAATTTTTATCTCAGAAATATTGAGTCCATTTCTGGAGACCTGCATTGTTTAGGTCCGTTATCTGTTGCTCAGAATGTCGTCCACTAAACAGTTGCAACTATAGTTATGCAGGCTTTCTGTTCCAGCAGTGACTCCGTCCGGCTGCCCTCTTCGCTCTGGGCTATTTGACCCAGGGAAAGGGGAAGGGGGGGGGGGGGCGGGTGTTCCCTTAGGTCACCTGCTTTATAGTGAAAAGCAAGGGAATGCCTCCTCCGAAGTCAGTATTTCTGAGTTGTTTCCGGGATGGTTTTAAAGTGTAATATTAATGTTAAAAATTCATTCATGTCATATTTTTAAAGTGTAGCTCGGTGTGAAGCATTTGTATATGTCAAGTGTCAAACGGGCGTTAATATACAATCCTCGGACACTTTTAAAAGAATATAAAGAGTCTCAATTCTCTGGACTAACTTTATTTATTGGCTTACTTTAAAAATAATTAGTATAAAGGGTTATACTGGATGTTAATAGAGAACATGAATGTTATTGTGCTCAATTATGAAGGGTATTGTATATTTCTAATTTAACATAAAATAAGAAAGATACATGTAAAGCCTATTACTCCTTTTCTCCTTGAGGGGTTGCCTCTATATTATATAGTTGAGCTTATTGGATTTTCCTCTATGTCCTATGGCCCTCCAGCCTTTTTACTATTCAGCTAAGTCTGGGTCATTGGTACAGTATAAAAATGTTAAAAAATTTATAGTAATTTATATATTTTTTATACTTACCAATGACCCAGACGGGGATGGCCCTCCCAAGAGTTCGGAACTCTTACCTCCCTGCTGAGTACATAGCGCTGACCAGGCACTGCCAGTAAGAATGATAATTGGCGCCAATTTCGGAACGTCCTTGACACTGCGCATGCGCAGTGGGGGCGAAGTATGGAGGTCCTATAGGACATGATTTCTTTTGGTTTTGGATGCAAATTTGGGTGATTGGGGGGCAAAATTTGTGTTTGGCCCTGGATTTTTTAGGGTTAGCACCAGCTGAGTCTGGGTCATTGGTAAGTATAAAAAATATATAAATTACTATAAATTTTTTAACTTTCCAAACCGAGAGGCTGATTTGAACCAAATTTTATGTGAGGGCTTATTGGGTCATAAGTATCTAATTTATGCTGATTTTTTTTTTCTCGTAGCCCCATGGGAACCGCAGGAGCTAAAAATAGAAAAAAATTAAAACGCCCATATCTCCAAAACTGCACGGCACCGAGAATTTTTATTTGGTGTGAAGCTTCCTTAGGACCAACAGAAAGAATTGGTAAAAAAAAAATTGCCATCGGTTTTATCATAGGGTACAGTTTCGGGACTTTGAAAAAGTGCTGAGTCAGCACTTTTTAACACTGTAGGCAATGGGAAAAACATTAAAAAATCTTCTTCTCCAGATCCAGCAGGCAGAATCTTTTGATATTTGGTATGCAACATTGGAGGGTGGATCTGATTCAAGTTTGTTCAAATCGGCCCCCCTGGGTTCATATTTGGGCTCAGTATAGGAGCCCGATTTCGAACTTTCAGGCAAATTTCTTAAAAAATCTTCTTTTCCAGATCCAGCAGGCAGAATCTTTTGATATTTGGTATGCAACATTGTGGGGTGGATCTGATTCAAGTTTGTTCAAATCGGCCCCCTGGGTTTATATTTGGGCTAAGTATAGGAGCCCAAATTTGAACTTACTGCATTTCAGGCAAATTTCTTTGAAAATCATCTTCTCCAGATCCAGCAGGCAGAATCTTTTGATATTTGGTATGCAACATTGTGGGGTGGATCTGATTCAAGTTTGTTCAAATCGGCCCCTTGGGTTTAAATTTGGGCTCAGTATAGGAGCCCAAATTTGAACTTAGTGCATTTCAGGCAAATTTCTTTGAAAATCTTCTTCTCAAGATCCAGCAGGCAGAATCTTTTGATATTGGCTATGCAACATTGTGGGGTGGATCAGATTCAAGTTGGTTCAAATCGGCTCCCTGGGTTCATATTTGGGCTCAGTATAGGAGCCCAAATTTGAACTTAGTGCTTTTCAGGCAAATTTCTTAAAAAATCTTCTTCTCCAGATCCAGCAGGCAGAATCTTTCGATATTTGGTATGCAACATCGTGGGGTGGATCTGATTCTATTTTGTTCAAATCGGCTCCCTAGATTCATATTTGGGCTCACTATAGAAGCTCGAATTTGAACTTAGTGCATTTCAGGCAAATTTCTTCAAAAATCTTTTTCTCCAGATTCTGCAGGCAGAATCTTTTGATATTTGGTATGCAACATTGTGGGGTGGATCTGATTCCGGTTTGTTCAAATCGGCCACCTGGATTCATATTTGGGCTCACTATAGAAGCCCAAATTCGAACTTAGTGCATTTCAGGCAAATGTCTTTGAAAATCTTCTTCTCAAGATCCAGCAGGCAGAATCTTGTGATATTTGGTATGCAGCATCCTTAGGGGGGTGAGATTCAAGTTTGTTCAAGCCATGTCCCTAGGTCCATATTTGGGCTCACTGTGGGAGCTTGAATTGTAACTTTGTTTGAAATGAGGAATTTTCTTAAAAAAATCTTCTTCTTCAGATCCAGCAGTCGGAATGGTTTGATATGTGGTGAGTAGCATCCTTGGGGGGGGGGGGGGGGGGGGGGGGAGGGGGGGGATTCAAGTGTGTTAAAGCCAAGTCCATGGGTCCATATTTGGGCTCCCTGTGGGAGCCTAAATTATAACTTAGTCAATATGAGAAATTTTTCTTTAAAAATCTTCTTCTTCAGATTCAGCAGTTGGAATGTTTTGATATTTGGCATGGAGCAACCTTAGGGGGCTGAGATTCAAGTTTGTTCAAGCCAAGTCCCTTGGTTCATATTTGGGCTCACTATGGGAGCCTGAATGACAGCTTAGTTCAAAATGAGGAATTTTCTTTAAAAATCTTCAGATCCAGCAGATGAATGCTTTTGATATTTTTTATGCAGCATCCTTAGGGGGGTAAGATTCAAGTTTGTTCAAGCCATGCCCCTAGGTCCATATTTGGGCTGATTGTGGGAGCTCGAATTGTAACTTGGCTCAAAATGAGGAATTTTCTTTAAAGATCTTCTTCTTCAGATCCAGCAGTCGGAATGTTTTGATATTTGGTGTGCAGAATCCTTAGGGGTGTGAGATTCAGGTTTGTTAAAGCCAAGTCCCTGGGTTCATATATGGGCTCCCTGTGGGAGCCCGAATTATGACTTAGTTCAGTATGAGGAATATTCTTTAAAAATCTTTTTTTAGATCCACTGGTCTGAATATTTGGATATTTGGTTTCAGCTTTTCTTAGGAGGAGCAGATGCAACTTGTGGAAATCAATTCTCTGGGTTGATATTTAGGCTACCATGTCAGGTGAGCACCCTCAGGCCCCCTGGGGCCTCTTGTTTATTTATTTATTTATTGGTGTTTAAGGTCACATATTTGCACAATGGCTAATCATGACCACGACAATTTTATGGTGGAGGAAGCCGGAGTACCCGGAGAGAACCACCGAGCAATGGCGAGCAACTGTCAGCTCCCCAACATACTAACTCCACAGAATCAGGGTTAGCATTGGTTGAAGACAGGTGCACCATCAACGTGCTGTACGCCTTAGTACACAGCGTCACCATGCCCACATGTGGGCAATGGGGGTGAAGTGTCTTGCCCAAGGACACAACGCAGTTGCCGCAGGTGGGATTCGAACAGAGGACCTCTTGCAGCTTGCACCTCTACCTACTGAGCCACCACGCCCCCTTCCTGTTAATTGAATGTTCTTCACTGGAAAAGTGGCTGTTCTATTAACATGGTTCCACTATATAATCAAACTGGTCCCAAAACTCCCAATTAGTTCCATTTTGGAACTCTTTATGGAAGTCCCAAATTTTAAAGCTCTGGGTAAGGGATAAACATTTGAAAATCACTTTCTCACAAACCACCAGCCCAAATCCTTCCACATTTGACATATGATGTCTTTGTAAGGATGAGTTAGGAGTTTGTTCAAATTAAGCTCATAGGGTAATATTTGTCCGCATAACAGGGTCCACAAATTTAACAACTTGGATAATGGAAAAAAATTAAAGTCTTCATCTAATTCACTGCTGTTGATGTTTTCATATGTATTATATTATAAAAATGGGGAGTTTGTGCTTTGGTAACTCCCTCTGTGTCCAGCTAGAAATTCATATGCAATGCAACTAGATATATTCCGTTGCATGGGTGGGCCTACCTGTCCTTGGATGGGTCGGCCCTCTAGTTTGATATATATATACAACACCTTTTTAAGGATGATTTACAACTTTGTTCAAAACAAGCTCTTGTGGTAGGGGCTCTTGGGGTCCTCAGATTTTGATTCTGTCAATAACGGAAAAAAACATAAAGACTATTCTCCCAAATGACTGCTTCAAATGGTTCCCTGTTTTGCATATGAGAAATTTGCTATGGCTGTTTACAAGATTGTTTAAATCAAAGCCTTGCTGAAAATATTTAACCCTTAAGGGTCTATATTGGCAGCTAAGACTTGGCTAGAAGCAACTGCAAAGCCACAGGTTGTAGACTGTTAAGTGTAACATGGATGAAAAATCATCAGGCCATTAAGGGTTAAGGGTGTTCAGGGCTCAGCAGTTTAACAGTGTGGGTAATGGAGGAAACATAAAAAAATTCTTCTATGAAACCACTGGTATAAATAATTTCATATTTGACATACAACATCTGTAATGGTGGTTGTAGAATTGAAGACCCTTGGGAAATTTTGATGAATATCCCCCTTCTTTCACCCCTATTCTAACACAGATGATACTTGAAGAAACAATAAGAAAAATCTTCGTTCACATCTTATATCTTGTAAATTTAAAGAGACTGGTTATTTCTGAAAATCTTTAAATCTTTATTTGAAGAGTCATTGTGCTTTTGTTGGGTGAGCACTTCCGGCCTATTGTTCAGAATACTTGAGATTTTTGTGTTGTTTGAAAGTCTGCCCAATGCGTTTTTATACTAAATTTCTTTCCCTGTACTGCAAAAGTATTTTTTAGTGAATTATATAAATTAGTGTTTATTACAAGCTACCTGATAAGATAACGGGAGATGACTTTACAGATTTTTTTCAATATCTTTTGTCTCAATAGATATAAAAGAATATCTCTCCAGAAGTGTTGCACATTACACATGAAGTTTAGATAGATATTACTGTGTGTTTTCAGCATTTGTATGTTTTAAGTGCAATTAAAACACTACAAAGCATATTATAAAAAGAATATTTAGGCTATTATAAAAAAATCTTGTTTCCCAGGCACCTCCCTTGTCATAGAAAATCTTCTCATACCTTTTTTTCACCTTGAGATCTTTTCTAGGACACTATTTTGCACTTGTAGGACAAATATTTAACTAACTATAGATAATTTTCAACAACATTATGAGAATTTTTCACTGCTGAAAATATTGGTTTGCCACATAATAGTGTAAGTTAAATTTCTGATTTTCAGAACTGTTTGTGAATAAGCAAACAAAAAAGCTTCCCTCCCTCTTCATAAATTTGAGGAAAAATTGCCTGAGAAACAAGAAATTTTTTATAGACCTTACTGTTCATGAGTAGGTACCAGAATTATCTAATTTTAGACTCCAAGGAAATCTAAATTTTTAAAATAACTAGTTTAATGAATTTCTCTTTCAGAAAACCTGTTGGTAAATATTTTGTACAGATATGCACTACTACACCCTGTATGCTTGGTGGATGTGGATCTGATATAATTCTAGAAACTATCAAGAAAAATCTAGGTGAGGTCGCAATTGATATTTTTATACTATAACCCAATGGCCCAGACTAGCTAGCTGGTGCTAACTCAAAGTTATCAAGGGCCAAACACAAATTTTGAACCCCCCCCAATCCCCAAAATTTGCTTGCAAAACCAAAAATTGAAAGTCCTATCTGGTCCTCCATACATTTACTCCTGCACATGTGCAGCCGTCAGGAAGTGACCGGAATTGGTGCCAACATCATTCTTTGTTTGGCCCTAAAGTCAGCAACATTGAACTGACATCTGTGCTTTAAAATCTCCTTTTTTGAGGATTCCAGATACAAATCAATGCAAGAATTGGTGGATCCAAGGCTGTTATTGGATGATGGAAGTGTTCAGCGGTGGTTTTAGACGTTCAGCGCTGTAACTTTATAATAATTATAAAATTATTTTATGTTTCCCAATTTCGAGACATATGCCTGACGTCACCATTTTTGTTAATGATTATTCCACTGTTTGTTAAGTATTCCTTCCCTATCCTTCCATGAACCCTTCCTGTTAAACTCTTAAGCTTTTTGGCTATTTTTCATTGTAATATTTTTATACTGTACCAATGACCCAGACTTAGCTGGTGCTAACTCCAACAAAACCAGGGCCAAACACAAATTTTGCCCCCCAATCCCCAAAATTTGCATCCAAAACAAAAAGAAATCATGTCCTAAAGGACCTCCATAGTACGCCTCTACTGCGCATGCGCAGTGACGCAGTCGTCCCGAAATTGGCGCCAATTATCATTCTCTGTTTGGCCCTTCATCAGTCAACATCTCACTGATCTTTGTGCTTGTAAATCTCAGTTTAAAGGATGCCAGACACGTAATTTTTGGAGAAAATGTGATTCTAAGGAGGATAGAAGGAGGAGAGGAAAAAGAAGTGGCAAAAAATAATCAGGGCTGTACTTAAAATTTTTTGATGAAATTATGTTAAGTTGCCTATTTTCGAGGCATGGGCCTCTTGTTGTCATTCTTGCTAATTGTTGCACTGCTTATTCAGTGTTTCCTCTCCCCTAGCCTTCTAAAGTCCCCCCTGGCAATTCTCCCATGCTTTTGGCATATTTTTGAGAAGTTTCATTTCTAAAATTTCCTGGGAGAGTTGCTTGGTTACAGAATGTTTTCTGTTATTTTCCCCATAGTTACGTTTTCACCCATGGGTGTATAACGTTTGTGTTCTGCATCTTCCATCTGATGTTCTACAGATTCTCCCCTTGGAGTCTCTGTTTTGCATCAGATAGAGTGTAATTGATGACTGATTCCGGGCCAGTTTTTTCAGTGCCTGGAGTCATGTTTTCTAGTGTGTTTACACTGTTTGTTTTCATTGGCAACAGCCTTTTTTGAGGGGGGCTGTTTGCCTTTGTGGTAGTTTATCTCATTATAAGATACATTTATATTATCCGAAAGTGTCTCATTAATTATTTTATATAATTTTAAAATTTTTGACCACACTTTGCCATCGGATCCATCGGGGCTCAACGTTACTTTTCAGCAACTTGGGCTTTTCTGAAAAAATATTTTTTCAAAATTATTTTGTTTTGCAATTGTTTTTTCATTTATTAATGGATCATGTTATTATGTATCTTTGTGTCAGGGGTTTTTGCGAGTAACTAGGACTTATTGTTGTTCTTTCACAATGAAGGGACATTGTTCAAATTGTAATAGGAAGAAATCTTCCTCTGACTTTCATGATCATTGTATTAATTGTAGTCAGTGTTCTCGCATTAATCCCTGTCCTATATGTGAACATTGGGATGAGAAACATTGGAAACGTGTGTCACGATATGTTGTTTCTGGAGAAAGAGCGATGCCGGCTCTTTCTCCACAAGGTCACTCTACTCTCTCAGTTTCTATTTCAGAGGAACCAGAACAGGGTGATGTTTCCATGTTATCTTCTTCAAGTGTGCGTCCGTCGTCACAAATGAATTCAGAGCTAGCGGCAAAAGTGCTCATGGAGATTAGACAAATGTCGTCCGCTAGCTCGCCCGGTGTAGCGACCATTCACCGAATGGTTCAGCAGCCGGGTTCGTCCGATGCGGTCCAAGAGGAAATTTTGGGTGATGCGAGCACTATAAACATAATAGATGCACACCCAGTGACGGCGGATAGTAAACGAGAACGGAGGAAGCCTTTTAGTCCGGTTCCTAGCTCATCCAGGTCCAGCCGGGCCGCGAGCGAGAGAGGTCCCTCTCTCGTACAACAACATCTGGGACCAGATGTTGTGGTACAAAATGTGTCTTTAGCGGAGCATACGTCCGTCGCTCGGGACGCTCCATTGTATAAGCAGTCCGCAGAGACTGTTAAGGCTTCCTCTTCTCGTCAGCGCACACGACCGCACCTTGGCTGCGTGACCGCCGATATTTTACCAGCTTCGCCGATGAAGGATTCTTCGGCGACCAGGTCACACCATCCGGCAGCCAGGGATTCGAGACCGATGGACTCCGGACGTTCGCATAGGAAAAGTATGCGGGAGCCATCTGATGCGGAGCTGCCCTCGGCGAAGCAGCGAAAGACTGCGCCTCCGCAGGTCTCGACGTCGGACATTCTTGTGCAGATAGCACAGCTTATCGCAGCATCCCAGCAGCCGACAGGAACGGTGTCGGATCGAGAATTATCCGACGGCGCTGGGTCGGTACGCTCCGCCGAAGCATCGGGGGCGGACGACCGGGAACATCGGGAGGTCCGACCGGATGGTGAAAGGGATACGGATGAATTGGAGCTATCCCTTTCGGAACAACATAAAGCTGCCGTGGACTTCATCCGGCACTTTCTCCCTCAAGTTGTTCCGTCGGGCCAGACTGCTGCGCTTCCGGACAAGAGAATTATAGCATCATTGGACTCTGAATTTTTTGAGCGGTTCAGGGACATCGCTCCCGAGTTTCCGTCGCAGTCCAATAATGTTGCAAGAACATTTGAATTATTGAACGACGCTATTTTTAAACTTGCTTCCAGGACAGGGAAAGCAGGTTTCTTGTCCGCTAATACTCTTAACCTGCCTTTCATTAATGCAAGGAATAAATTCGATACGGCAGGACAGGGTATACCGAGAGTTCCTCTGCGTATGGACGACGAGGCGGAAGACTTAGAGCTATCATTACCGTCGTCAGCTTCTATTCCAACCGCGGTGTTGGAAACAGCTATTGCGTCTAACAGAGCCAATTTAGATGCCTTATCTTACGCAGATCACCTTACTAAGGCGTTATCACTGCGCCTTCAAGGGGAAGAGTTTCAGGATATACAATCCTCTTTAAGACTTCTTTCAAGGGCAGTAGCTTATTCCACGTGTAACTCCGCCCTTTCAGTGGCAAATCTGGAGTTGGTTAGACGTGACGCAGCCCTAGCTACATCCACACTAGTGGATTCTAAGGTGAAGAACTCTCTTAGAGTCGCTTCGGTCTCAGGAGAACTTCTCTTTGACGGCAAGCTTTCCGCTATTTATGATAAAATTAAAAAGAAAGCTAATGATTCTCTGTTGTTCAGATCGGCTCCTAAAAAGTCGGATACAGCAGACACGAATAAGACAGGCACTTCTGGGTCTAATGCGCCCAAGAGAGGTTCCTATAGAGGTTCCGGTGCGTCCTCTTGGTCTTATTCGAGAGACCGTCAGGATAGCGACTCTCGTTCGGGACGTCCTTCAGGCCGGGACAATCGGTCGGACGCCCCGAGGTCGACGAGGCGAGGTGCGGGTCGTGGAAGACGTGGTTTCTCCTACCGCAGGCCTCGCAGGTCCAGGAGGTGATGGCTTAAACCTCTATCGCGTTCCGGTTGGCGGAAGGTTGTCGAGTTTTTCACAAGAGTGGGCGTCGATTACGGACGACCCTTGGGTGAGAGGAGTGACTTCGGAAGGTCTAAAGATATCCTTCAAACGAAAGCCTCCATTAACTCGAAGTCCAAAGTGGACTCATCTTCCGTCAAATCCACAGAAAAGAGACGCTCTGTTATCAGAGGTGCAGTCTCTTTTAATGAAGAACGCGGTAGAGGTCGTAGAAAACCAGGAATCTCTGGGATTCTACAGCCATCTGTTTCTGGTTCCGAAACCAGACGGCTCGTTCCGTCCAGTCATAGATTTGAGCTGGATAAACAAGCTGATCGTCGCTCCGAAGTTTTATATGGAGACGATTCGATCGGTCAGAGCGAGTATTCGGGTGAACGATTATGCAACGAGCATAGATCTCAAAGATGCGTACTTTCACGTCATGGTACATCCGACATTCCGAAAGTATCTACGCTTCGCAGTCCTAGGAGTGGTGTATCAATTCCGGGCGATGTGCTTCGGATTGAATCTAGCACCCTGGGCTTTCACTCGGGTAATGAACTCGGTAATGATCTACTTCCGAGCTCATTTGTCTGCGGTAACGTCGGCCTACCTGGACGACATTCTTCAGAAGTACGGCAACGAGTTAACGCTTCAGAACGATGTTCAGAATCTTCTTCTATTGCTCCGACGTCTCGGTTTTATAGTAAACGAGGAGAAGTCGGATCTGGTGCCGTCCAAGTCATTCACTCATCTGGGAATGAGCTTCGAGACGCACAACAATCTTGTTCGTCTGCCGTTAACCAGAGCGAAATTAGTCAGTTGTTACGCTCGCTATTGTCTGCACGCAGACAAAGTCACGGCGAGAGAATTTATGAGACTGATAGGTCTGTGCGGAGCCGCCGCGGATCTCATTCCGATGGGGCGGCTACGCACACGTCCTCTTCAAATTTTCCTGACTCAGAATTGGAGTGTGAAAATTCATTCGCTCGATGTAGACGTTCTCTTGTCAGATCAAGTGAAACAAGAGATTCAGACTTGGGCAAACATTCAGTGGTTAACTCAAGGAGTTCCGCTGCAGTTGCCGGATCCGAGTTTTACCGTTATGACGGATGCCAGTCAAACAGGTTGGGGTGCATCATTAATCCCAACGGATTCGAGATGCCAGGGTCTTTGGGATCCGCAATTCCTGTGCAAACACATAAACATCAAGGAAATGATGTCAATTTGGCTTGCGTTACGTCACTGGATGGACATTATTCACGATGCTCATGTCCAAATCCTATCCGACAATACGACAGTAGTGGCGTATATACGGAATCAGGGAGGCACTCATTCAGTTCCGTTGTTCAATCTAACGGAAAGAATCCTTCTGTTTGCGTTAGAACATCACGTTCTTCTTTCGGTCCGTCACATACCGGGTCGTCTGAATGTGCTAGCAGACTCCCTTTCACGAAAGGGTCGCTTGTTGCCATCGGAGTGGACTCTCAACAAACAAGTATTCAATCAGATTTGCTACTAATGGGAACGGCCAATGATAGACTTATTTGCGACACATCTCAACAATCAGTTGCAGACGTATGTGTCTCCGTGTCCGGATCCAAGAGCATTTGCAGTAGACGCTCTGTCGATCCCTTGGGACGGAATGATAGGATATGCATATCCTCCAGCGCCGTTAATTCAACAAGTATTGCTAAAGATAAAACAATCTCAATGCAAGATTCTGTTGGTAGCATCTCTGTCGCCACAGAGACCGTGGATAAATCTACTCAGGTGTCTGTTGTGGGACCTACCGCGGAAGCTTCCTCCACGAGAGGATCTTCTTTCGCAGGGGAAATCGCGCCAACTCCATCACAACCCGCAAGGTCTCAACCTTCACGTTTTTCCGTTGTGCGGTCCTTCTTGCATGGCAAGCACTTTACAGGACGAGCAGTGGACGCGATTTCTAACTGTAGGAGGACCTCCTCTTCGCTAAACTATGCGGCTAAGTGGAAGGTTTTTCATCGTTGGTGTAGGGATCATTCTGTAGATATATTTCATCCCTCTATACCAGACATTGCAAACTTTCTAGTATACTTGTTTGACGAAATCAAACTGCAGCCTGTTACTATAAAGGGTTATAGATCTATGTTATCTGATACCTATGCACATCATGATAGTTTACAAATTGGATCTAATGTCTCTTTATCGAAATTGGTTAGAAACTTTTCGATAAATAGACCCAGAACTCTTAGATTAATTCCTAAGTGGAATTTAGCTTGGGTTCTCCTTAAATTGAAGGAAAAGCCATTTGAACCTCTTGGGACAGTAGATTTCAAATTCTTATCTTATAAGACAGCTTTTCTCTTAGCTTTCTCTTCTGCCAGAAGAGTCAGTGAGCTTCATGCACTATCGGTGGATGATTCTCATTATCGTAGTGTTGGGAACACTATCACCTTCACTACTAATGTGGGTTTTTTAGCTAAGAATCAGGCTCCTAATAAATATCCGGAACCTATTGTTATTAAGGCTCTTCCGTCTTCAGACGGGCGTAGGCCTTTACTCTGTCCTGTTAGAGCACTACGTATCTATAAACAGAGATCTCAGTTTATCAGAAAGGGACGGAAACGTTTCTTTCTGTCTTTGATGCCTAATAGAAAGGACATTTCAGTCCATTCTATTGCTAGATGGATTCAGTTAACTATCCGTACTGCTTATGAAGATTTATCTTCTTCTCAGCAGTCTGTGCTTAAGATTTCTGCTCATGAAGTAAGAGCTCTTTCTACTTCCTGGGCTTATGCTAATAGTGTTGCTATTACAGATTTAATGAAGGCTGCTTATTGGTCTCAGCTATCCACATTTACGAATTTTTATCTCAGAAATATTGAGTCCATTTCTGGAGACCTGCATTGTTTAGGTCCGTTATCTGTTGCTCAGAATGTCGTCCACTAAACAGTTGCAACTATAGTTATGCAGGCTTTCTGTTCCGGCAGTTACTCCGTCCGGCTGCCCTCTTCGCTCTGGGCTATTTGACCCAGGGCAAGGGGAAGGGGGGGGGGGGGGGCGGGTGTTCCCTTAGGTCACCTGCTTTATAGTGAAAAGCAAGGGAATGCCTCCTCCAAGTCAGTATTTCTGAGTCGCTTCCGGGATGGTTTTAAAGTGTAATATTAATGTTTAAATTCATTCATGTCTTATTTTTAAAGTGTAGCTCGGTGTGAAGCATTTGTATATGTCAAGTGTCAAACGGGCTTTAATATACAATACTCGGACACTTTTAAATGATTATAAAGAGTCTCAATTCTCTGGACTACTTTATTTATTGGCTTGCTTTAAAAATAATTAGTATAAGGGTTATACTGGATGTTAATAGAGAACATGAATGTTATTGTGCTCAATTATTAAGGGTAGTGTATCTTTCTAATTTAATATTAAATAAGAAAGATACATGTAAAGCCTAATACTCCTTTTCTCCTTAAGGGGTTACCTCTTTACTATATAATTGAGCTTATTGGATTTTCCTCTATGTCCTAGGCCCTCAAGCCTGTTTACTATTCAGCTAAGTCTGGGTCATTGGTACAGTATAAAAATGTTAAAAAATTTATAGTAATTTATATATTTTTTATACTTACCAATGACCCAGACGGGGATGGCCCTCCCTGGAGTTGGGAACTCTTGCCTCCCCGCTGAGTACATAGCGCTGACCAGGCACTGCCAGTAAGAATGATAATTGGCGCCAATTTCGGGACGACTGCGTCACTGCGCATGCGCAGTAGAGGCGTACTATGGAGGTCCTTTAGGACATGATTTCTTTTTGTTTTGGATGCAAATTTTGGGGATTGAGGGGCAACATTTGTGTTTGGCCCTGGTTTTGTTGGAGTTAGCACCAGCTAAGTCTGGGTCATTGGTAAGTATAAAAAATATATAAATTACTATAAATTTTTTAACTTTCTATTAAATTTCTTGGGAGTTTAACATGTATTACAGAATATTATTCTGTTTTTCCCCCAGGTTTACGTCCTCACCCTAGGGGTGTTAGGTCGTTTAGTCTTGCATCTTCTATCCGATGTATCATTTTTTCTTCGTATGAAGATCTAGCTTTGCATCTGGTAGCATTTAAATTGGTTCTGACTTTTGGCCTTTTTGTGTGCCTGATGCCTTGTTTACATTGACGTTGTTTACATTGACAACGTCCTCATATATAGGTAGTTTTTTATATTCTATTACTTTAGAATTACTGTAGGATATATGGATTATTATTCTGGTAGTGTAGCTAAAAAATTTTGGATTTGTTCACACTTAGGCTCCATTGGGATTCCTTTGGGCTCTTAATGTTCCCTTTGGGAACTTGGACGTTTATTTCAAAATTTTTTGTTTCCAAAAAATATTTTGAATTTAATTTTGATTGCTATTATTCATGTATCTTTATTAT
This sequence comes from Pictodentalium vernedei, assembly GCA_031216915.1. Taxonomy (NCBI): domain Eukaryota; kingdom Metazoa; phylum Mollusca; class Scaphopoda; order Dentaliida; family Dentaliidae; genus Pictodentalium; species Pictodentalium vernedei. Next base: position 180,882,366 of record CM062295.1, read on the forward strand.
ATATATATTTTGTTGTGGACTTTGGCGGACTGATATCGACTTTAGTCGATGCACTCCTGTGGACTCTTGTCATTCTTGTGTTCACTGGGATGACTGATGTTGGAGTCGGGTGTCGTGGTACGTTGAGGCCAGGCCTCTCACCGCGTTATAACTCATTTTGTCAGTTTCTATTTCAGAGGAACATGAACAAGTTGATGATATTCTGACACCCATTCAAGTGTGCTACCGTCCATTGAGCATATAGAGCTAGCTGCAGGGCTCATTATTGCAAGAGTTAGGGCCTTTTGTTAAGGGTTTTAATCTATTGCAAGCAGCTAGCTCGACCGGTGAAGCGATACTCCGTGCCGTAACACCGGGTAAGTCAGTTGCAGTCGAAGGAAGTGTAGATGTGGGTAGAGCGAGCACTTAAATATAAATAGCTCACCCAGCGACAATGGAAATAAGGAGGAAGTCAGCAAGTTCTTGTACTTGGTGAGATCTATAGACCACGAGTGGGAGAGGCCCCTCTCTAACCTAGCAACGTCTGGGGCCAGATGTTGTTATGAGAACTTGCACAAGCCGGAACATATGTCCGCCCTCCACTCGGGTCGCTCTGTTTAGTCTGCTGCCAGGGTCGGCTTCAGTCACGGCTTCCTCCGCTACATTTCACAAGCCAAAATGAAGTTCTCTTGGTTGGAAACTTGCACGAGACAGAGCATATGTCCGCCTGCAGTTCAGGACGCTCTGTCTAGTCTGCAGCCGGGGTCGGCTTCAGTCACAGCTTACTCTGCTACGTAATTTAAGCACACACGACCGCATCCTAGCTACCCGACTTCGTATATCCAGCCTGCTGCACGAAGAAGGAACCACTCTTCGCCCGTGAAGTCGGACCATCTGGTAGCTAGCGAGACAAGTCCTCGATCATCGGGATGTTCCATCTCTGACACACCATCTCAGGAGCAGCAAGCGGCTAAGAAAAGGAAGACCGCTGCTCCTCAGTCCTCGATAATGGACTTGCTGACACAGATTGCGCAGCTGATTGCAGCATCCCAGCAAATGCAGGTGCAGCCTCCCTCAGACTCAGAACCTAAGCTATCAGACGGTGCTGGGTCGGGCCACTCATCTGTTCACACAGATGCAATGGACCGAGATACGCAACTGATTCTCTTGGATGGTAAAAGGGATAAGGAAGAGGATTACCTTTCCTTTTTGGAACAGCACATGGTTGCGATGGATTTCATCCATCAATACTACCCTGATTTTGTTCCAACGAATCAGAATGCTGCGACGACGAGAGAAACCGCTGACGTCGTTGGACGCAGACTTTATCCGGACAAAGGAGGAAGTCCATTCTTTTCCGGTTCAATCTAGGCAGGTGTTGCAGGCCTTCGGCCATATAGACGCTGCCATATTTAACCTCTCACGTGTGAGGAAGAAAGGTGGTTTCTTATCAGTTCAGAGCAGTGTGCTTTGGTCTGAACCTGGCTCCCTGGGCATTCACTCAAATAATGAACTCGGTAATGCCATACTTCCGAGCTCATTCATCTGTGGTAACGTCCGCTTACTTGGTCGACATTCTACGAAGATACAGCAACTGAATTATTCTTCGGAACAATGTTCAGAGTCTGCTTCTATTACTCCGACGTTTTGGTTTCATCGTAAACGAGAGAAAGTGGGATCTAGCTCCGTCCAAGTTGTTCATTCACTTGGGAATGAGCTTCGAGACTCACAACAATCTGGTTCGCCTGCCGTTACCCAGAGCAAAATTAGTCAGTTATTATGCTCGCTTTTGTCTACACTCAGACGCATTAACAGTGAGGGAATTCATGCGACTGATGGGGCTGTGCGGAGTGGCTGCGGATCTTATTCCAATGGGCCGCCGATGCACACGTCCTCTCCTGATATTCTTGACTCAGAACTGGAGTGTGAAGATGCATTCGAAACCAGTATTGTTTTAACGGCCCTAGTAAAACAAAGGGTTCAGATTTGGGCAGATATTCAGTTGCTAACTCACAGAGTTCCGCTGCAACTGCCGGATCCTGCTTTCATGATTATGATGGATGCGAGTCAGATGGGTTGGGGTGCGACCCTAAGTCCGCAGACTTGAAATGTCTGGGTCTTTGGGACCCTCAGTTCCAGGAGAAACACATAAACATCAAGAGATGATGTCGATAGGGCTAGCGCTACATTGGATTCACATAATAGCGGACGTTCATGTTCAGATTTTGTCGGACAACTTGACATTAGTAGCGTACATCAGGAACCAGGGCAGCACTCATTCAATTCTGTTATGCGAACTAGCGGAGAACATTTTCCTGTACGTCATGAATCATCATGTTCAGCTTTCTGTCTGTCATATACCGGGTCGTCTGAATATACTAGCAGACTCGCTCTCTCGGAAAGGTCGCCTGTTGCCATCGGAGTGGACGTTCAACAAGCGAGTATTCAGGCAGTTTTGCTACCAGTGGGACCGCCCCATGATAGATCTGTTTGCGACGCATCGGAACAATCAGTTACCCACGTTCATGTCGCCCTGCCCAGATCATCGAGCATACACAGTAGATGCTCTGTCGATCTCATGGGAATGAATGACAGGATATGCATATCCTCCAACTCCGCTGATTCAGCAGATTCTGTTAAAGATCAAACAGTCTCGTTGCGAAATCCTGCTAGTAGCACCTCTGTCGTCACAGAAACTTTGGATCAATCTTCTCAAGTGTCTGTTATGGGACGTTCCCCAGAAGCTTCCTCGACGAGAGGACCTTCTTTATCTGGGGAAGTATTTGTTCTAAACGTCCTTCTCCGCTGTTAGTGGCATTATGGAGTCGGTTAGATGTGGGGGAGCCTTGCGGTTCTTATATTATTTGATGACTAACACAATAATGATTAAAGTAATGCGGGTGAGGGGGGTTCGATATGACTGTGTTAAGAGGCGATTACCGGGCAAGACGTAGTTTTCTCCCGTAAGTCTTGCATGATTTTATGTACATTCGTGCATTTCATGACTTCTTGATTGGCAGCTGGGTCGTGTTCTATGGCGACCTCATGGGCACATCCACTTTTTAGTTGGTTGGTTTCCTGTGGTGGTTCGTCTTTATGTCATATACGAGCACCTAATTCATCATCAATAAATTTCTAGTCTTTGGGTACCTGGGAGGCTGTCTAATCAGTTAACTGGTATTCAGATGATTACATGCAGGATTTCAATGCTCACGCACATAATAAATGTATTAGGCAGATGCATTATTGTATGTTATGGACCTTAGAAACAATGAATTATTTCGGGGGTGGTCTGTGTCAAGTCTGTTAATCATAGCTCGTTCCATTTCTAGATCCAGGTTTCTATTAATGTCGGTACCCAATTGAATAATCTTGTCTTACACTCTCGTATATTCGCACGTTTCTAGATTCATAGATATCGGATAGTACACGTCGGGGAGTGTTATTACTGGAATTGTATTGTACACCTGAATGGGGTCGCCTGTGGGTTACCTCGGAAGTGTGTTTACTCTCCAAAGATCGTTCATTGTGATTCTATTGGACATGTGTATGTTATATATATTATATCACCAGTTTTCAACCTATCTACATATGCTGACTCCGGTATACGTTATAAGCGGGCGATATTAATTACCGGGATTGCAGCTATAGCCTTAGCTTCTGAAGTGGTGTTAAGCACCAATTTATTAATAATAATTAATACCTGGGTGCCTGTTCGACGAATATCTATATTGTTATTTGGCACCACTTTTACTGATACCAGAGCGCTCCCCTCTTTCTTTTTGAAGAAGATTCCTTCAAAAAGGAGGGGGGGGGGATTTTTTTTACCTCTCCTCTGGTTTGATAAGTATGTAAGTATGAGTGAAGCTGTTTTGTCTGTAATTATATCCTGGATACAGCTTGTGTTTTATTGTGTATGACTTATGTTTGTGGGGGATATCCTCTCATTCTCAAATACGCCATCCTAATTTTTGGGGCTTAGTCCGGAGTAGCCTTAAAAATTGGGAACTCATTACAACCAAATTAGTATAGTCTTCATGCTAAGAATACGGAATTACTTGATTTGGGCTCCTTATTTATGATATGTCTTCTCTATTACTGTATAGAGAGACATATATGTAATTCCTTTTAAATTTAATTTCCTTTCACCCTGGATTACAGGCTTGGAACTATGTTGGTCTACTAATTCTGAAGTCCTAGGCCCTCCGCCTTTTTACGATTCAGCTAGTCTGGACCATTTGGTTATAGTATAAAAATATGATCAATTTAAAGTAATTTGTTTATTTTTTTATACTTACCAATGGCCCAGACGAAGATGGCCCTCCCATGAGTGGGCACTCATACCTCCCCGCTGAATTGTTATGTAGTACTCTCTTCTACAAAGAATGATGTTGGCGCTAATTCCAGTCACTTCCTGACAGCTGCGCATGCGCAGAGAGTAAATATATGGAGGACAGGGATAGGACTTTCATTTTTCGGTTTTGCAAGCAAATTTTGGGGATTGGTGGGTTCAAAATTTGTGTTTGGTCCTTGATAACTTTGAATTAGCATCAGCTAGCTAGTCTGGGCCATTGGTAAGTATAAAAAATATACAAATTACTTTAAATTTATAATTTTCATTGAAATAGGGTTCGAAGATTAGATGTAGATAAATTATTCCTTGGCTGCAGACTTGAAAAAAGAATTCTCTCATACAGAATTTATAGAATTTGAGATGATCTTTGCAAGAGAGTATCATGAAGATGATCAGTTAAGCTATTTAACTTCCTAGTGCTGTGAGTTATGTGAACCATATTTTAGCACTCCTGTATTTTATTTCATTAACCCTTTACAAAACACTGCAAGAGGAAGACACTTGCAAAAAATATATAAAATGCTGAATAATTAAAAATGTTCATGTTTTTGCATACAAAACATAGCTTATGACCACTCATTGCAATGAGCTCAAGCTCATTCCTATGATTGATCATAAGCTATGTTTTCCAGGTCAAAATTGAATATTTCCCTTATTTTTGGTAAATGGTTTATCCATTCATCTGTAATACCATGACTATAAAGACTGGGGTTAAAACACTATTGCATTGTAGAACTATGTTCCAGGCAGCAAATAATTTTGTGCATTCCACTGGAAATTTTCGTTCAGGCAAGAAAATTGCACTTACATGTTATATTCAGTTATTAACATTTATTAACTTTTCCTGTTTATTTTCCAGGAATTAATCCAGGGGAAACAACTGAAGATAAAATGTTCACATTGTTAGAAGTGGAATGTTTAGGCGCATGTGTGAATGCTCCAATGATACAAATAAATGATAATTATTATGTGAGTAAAAGGGATTGAATTCTTCTATTTATTTAATATATTTTTAGCCCGACTGTTTACAATGAGGGCTATAGTCATGACTTTTGTCCATCTGTCCGTCTGTCTGTCCATCTGTCCGTCTGTTAACATTTAGAGTTTTGGTTAAAGTTTGTGGTTAAAGTTTTTTACTGAAGGTTCAAGTGTTTTTTTTTTTCCTGTTTAATCATGACTTTCTTCTGTCTGTCTGTTAACATTTGGAGTTCTGGTTAAAGTTTGTGGTTAAAGTTTTTTTAGTCAACCTTAAAATTTTTTGGGTTTTTTTTCTTTTAAATTGATATTACTATTGATTGTATCATTCTCATTTTGTTTTCATTTTTTTTATGTTTCATGTTATTTTGGGAAATATTTAACCCTTTTTTGTATGGCAATTTAACTTACAACTTCCAGGTTAAAGTTTTTGGTTAAAGGGTTTTTTTGTGGGGGGGTGGGGAGGGGGTTAAAATTACACCTTTAATTCTTCAAACAGTTTAGTGGAATGTCACCGTTTCTTATTTGGGACAATGTCTGCTTTCTACTGAACATTTCTACAGTGATTTTCTTTAATATTGGCATGATTTTAACCCCTTTTAAACATGTTTTCAGACTTACTTTCTTTGTATTTGAAATTAGACTTTGCCACAAACTTTCTTACTCTAATTCTTGCAGGGTCAATACAACTTAATGATTCCATTTACATCAACGATTTCTTTTATCGGTTTTTGGAAATATTTAACCCTTTTTTGCCAGTCAGTTTTACTTAGCATTCCCAGCTAAAAGTTTCAGCTTAAAGTTCTGTTTTCCAAGGTTCTACCTTTCATTCTCCAAACATTCTGTTACAACATCATTTCTTTTTTTCATTTCGGGCAAGGTCTACTGAAGCTGTACACAGTGGTTTCAAATAATATTGGCATTAATTTAACCCTTTTCACAACTCTTTTTGGGGACGGTTGGGGGGTGGGGGGGGGGGGGCAATTAGGCACTTTTTTTTCTTTCATCAAAAATGCTTTTTTACAGTTTTGGTTAAACTTTGTGGTTAAAAACCCAGACAAACACCACCACCCCCCTGCCCCCCCCCCCCCCCCAATTAGGCTTTTTTTTTCCTCCAATATGCATTTTGAACTATTTACAGTCACTACATGCGGAACCTTTTTTTTAAACCTACATACCCACCCCCCCCCCCCACCCCCCACCCCCCAATTGGGGGCCAATTAGGCATTTTTTTTTCTTTTGTCAAAAATACTTTTTTGATTAAAGTTTCTGGTTAAAAATCCAGACAAACACCATCACCCCACCCCTCCAACCCCCCACCCCAGCCTCCCAATTATTTTTTTTTTTTTCTTTCCTCCAATATGCATTTTGAACTATTTACAGTCACTACATGCAGAACCTTTTTTTAAACTGACAAGGGGGAAGGGGGGGGGGGGGGGGGGGCAATTAGGCACTTTTTTTTCTTTCGTCAAAAATGCTTTATTTTTATACTGTACCAATGACCCAGACATAGCTGGTGCTAACTCTTAAAAATATAGGGCCAAACACAAATTTTGCCCCCCAATCCCCAAAATTTGCATCTAAAACCAAAGAAATCATGTCCTGAATGGCCCTCCATACTTCACCTCTACTGCGCATGCGCAGTGTCAAGGACGTCCCGAAATTGGCGCCATTAATCATTCTTTGTTTGGCCCTTCATCAGTTAACATCTGACTGATCTTTGTGCTTGTAAATCTCAGTTTAATTGATGCCAAACACATAAATATTAGTGAAATGGTGATTCTAAGGAGGATATAGAAGGAGGAGAGGAAAAATGAGTGACAGAAAGTAATCAGGGCTGTAACTTAAAATTTTTTAATGAAATTATGTTAAGTTACCTATTTTCGAGGCAACAGCCTGTTGTGGTCATTCTTGTTATTAAGTTACACTGCTTGTTCAGTGTTTTCCTCTCTCCCTTTCCTTTAAGTCCCCTCTTGCTATTCTCCCATGCTTTTGGCATATTTTCTGTAATATTATTACTAACATTTCTTGGGAGTTCTAGCTGGATAATAGAATGAATTCTGTTCTTTTCCCCATGTTTACGTCTTCACCTATGGGTGGTTAGGCGTAGTGTTCTGCATCTACCATCTGATGTTCTGCAGTTTCTTCCCTGGAAGTCTCTGTTTTGCATCAGATAGTGTATTATTGGTAACTGATTTCGGGCCAGGGTGCCTGGAGTCTTGATCTGGTGTTTTTACACTTATTGTTTACATTTCCAACAGCCCTCTGTGTGAGGGAGGATTTCTTGAAAATAATATCTTGATGTTAATTTAATCATAACTAGATACATTATTATTGTTCGTAAGTGTTGCATAAATTGTTTAAAATATTTTTAGAATTTTTGTCCACACTTAGGCTTGGGATCCATTGGGGCTCAACGTTACTTTTCAGAAACTTGGGCTGTTCTGAAAAAATATTTTTTCAAAATTTTTTGATTCAATTATTTTTTCTATGTTAATGGATCTTGTTATTATGTATTTTGATTGTCAGGGGTTGGTGCGAGTACTAGGACTTTGTTTTCTTTTCACAATGAAAGGATATTGTTCAATTGTAATAAGAGGAAATCTTCCTCTGACTTTCATAATCATTGTATAATGTAGTCAGTGTACTCGCACTAACTCCTGTTCTGTATGTGTTAATTTCGATGACAACATGGGAAGCGTGTGTCACGGTATGTTAATGGGGAATTGGCCATTCCGGTCCTTTCCCCGCAGGGTCACTCTACTTTATCAATCTCTATTTCAGACGATCATGATCAGGGTGATGTATCCATGATGTCTTCCAAAAGTGTGCCTCCGTCGTCCCAATTAATGAAGAGCTAGCGGAAAAGTGCTCATGTAATACGTCAATTGCCTAAGAGGACCCTAGTAGGTTCGACGGCCTTTGACGTCCGCTAGCTCGCCCGGTGTAGCGTCCATTCATCGAATGGTTCGGCAGCCGGGTTCGTCCGTTGCGGTCTAGAAAGGAGTTTTGGGTGATGCGAGCACTATAAATTAACCAAGTGCACACCCAGTGACGGCGGATTAGAGGGGAGAACGGAGGAAGCCTTTTAGTCCGGTTCATAGCTCGTCCAGGCCCATCCGGGCTGCGAGCGAGAGAGGCCCCTCTCTCGTACATCAACATCTGGCCCCAGATGTTGTGGTACAAAATGTCTCGCATTCGGAGCATACGTCCGCCGCTCGGGACGCTCCGTTATATAGACAGTCCGGAGAGACTGTCAATAAGGCTTCCTCATTCTCATGGCAGCGCACACGACCGCACCTTGGCTACGTGACCTCCGATATCCAGTCAACTTCGCCAATCAGAGAATCCTCGGCGACCAGGTCACGCCATCCGATAGCCAGGGACACGAGGCCTGGAGACTCCGGACGTTCGCAAAAGAAAGTATGCGGGAGTCAACGTACACGGAGCTTCCAGCGGCAAAGCATCGTAAGACCGCTTATGCACAGGCCTCGGTGACGGACATGCTATCCAAAAATAGCACAACTTATTGCAGCATCCCAGCAACGACAGAATCTCTGTCGCATAATGTAATATCCGACGACGCTGGGTCAGGACGCTCCGCGGAAGCATCAGGTGCGGACGTCCGAAAATTTTATACGGTCCGACGGGATGCCAAAAGGGATTCGGAGGTTTTCGAGCTTTCCCTTTCGGAACAACATAAGCTGCTGTATATGTTATCCGACTTCATCTTCTAGAGGTTCTTCGTCGGACCAGAATGCTGCGATACCGGATAAGAAACTGATAGCGTCGGTGGACTTAGAAATTTTTGGTTCGGTTCAGGGACATCGTCCCTCAGTTCCGACACAGTCCAATAATGTCTCAGATACTTTCGATTTATTGAACGACGCTATATATATTTTTTATATGCTTGCTATTTACAAGCATGTCTGATTTCTTGTTCGCAAAATTACTGAGATGTCTTTCAAAAGTGTGCCTCTGTCGTCATAGTTAATGAAGAGCTAGCGGCAATTAGTGCTCATGGATTACTTCAATCGCCTAAGAGGTCCCTAGTAGGATCGACGGAGTTGACATTCGCTAGCTCACCCGGTGTAGCGTCCATTCATCGAATGGTTCGGCAATCGGGTTCGTCCGTTGCGGTCTAGGAAGGAGATTTGGGTGATGCGAGCACTATAATAGACTTTAGTACACACCCAGTGACGACGGATTAGAGGAGAGATCGGAGGAAGCCTGTTAGTCCGGTTCCTAGCTCGTCCGGTCCGTTCGGGCGGCGAGCGAGAGAGGTCCCTCTCTCGTACAACAACATATGGGACTGGATGTTGTGGTACAGACATTTCACATTCGGAGCGTATGTCCGCCGCTCGGGACACTCCGTTATATAGACAGTCTGAGTGACTGTCGATAATGCTTCCTCATCCTCACAGCAGCGCACACGATCGCACATTGGCTACGTGACCTCGATTATCCGGCCAGCTTCGTCATTCAGTGATTCCATGGCGAACAGGTCACGCCATTCGGTAGCCAAGGGACACGAGGCCTGCACACTCCGGTCGCTCGCATAATAGAAGTATGCACGGGGTAACGTTCCGCTTCCAGCGGCAATGCATCGTAAGACCACTTCTCCACAGGCCTCAGTGACGGACATGCTATCCAAAATAGCACAGCTTATCGTAGCATCCCAGCAAACGACAGATTCTCGGTCGGATCAGGAATAATCCGACGGCGCTGGGTCGGTGTGCTCCGCTGTTGCATCAGGTACGGACGACCGAACACTTCATAGGGTCCGACAGGATGGCAAAAGGGATTCGGACGATTTCGAGCTTTCCCTTTCGGAACAACAGAAGCTGCCATACATTTCTTCCGCCATTATCTTCCAGATGTTGTTCCGTCGGACTACATTGCTGCGAGGCTGGATAAGAGACTAATAGCGTCATTGAACAGGGAGTTTTGGATCAGTTCAGGGACTTTGTCCCTGAGTTGCCGACGCAGTCCAATAATGTCTTTAGAACATTCGAATTATTGAACGACGCTATATATAAGCTTGCTATCAACATGCTAGTCTAGTTTCTTGTCCGCAATGCTCTATTCTGCCTTTCGTGAATTCTAGGAAAATAATTTTTTATTGGCAGAACTGGGCTTACCGAGAGTTCCTTTGCGTCTAAGACGGCGAGGCTGAAGACTGGGAATTATCTTTTTCGCCGTCTATGTCAATTCCAACCACGATGTTGGAAACGACAATGATGTATAATAGACTTAACTTAGATGCTTCATCATTCGTACACCACCTTACTGAGACGTTATCATTACGTCTTCAAGAGAAAGAATTCCAGGATATGATCCTCATTGAGATTTCTTTCAGGGGCAGTAGTTTTTCCACGTATAACTCCGCCCTTCAGTGGCAACCTGGAGTTGGTTAGACGTGATGCAGCCCAAGCTACATCCACGCGCGTGGATAGTAAGGTGAAGAACTCTCTCAGAGTCGCTTCGGTCTCGGAGAAGCTTCTCTTCGACGGCAACCTTTCAGCAATCTTGAATTGCTCGATATACACGTTCTCTTGTCTATCAAGTGTAACAAGAGATTCAGACGTGGGCTAACATTAGGTGGTTGACTCAGAGAGTTCCACTGTAGTTGCCGTATCCGAGTTTTTCGATTATGACGGATGCCAGTCAAACAGGTTGGGACACGATTTTGATCCCAATGGATTCGAAGTGCCAGGGTCTTTGGGTTCCGCAGTTTTTAGGCAAGCTCTTAACTTCCAAGGAAGAATATTATGTTGGCTTGCACTACGTCATTGGATGAATTTTATTCAGAAACGCATGTTCAATCCTGTCCGATAATACGACAGTAGTTGCGTATATCCGGAACCAGGGAGGCACTCATTCGATTCCGTTATTGATTTTAACGGAAAGAATCCTTCTGTTTGTTATAGAACACTAAGTTCTGTTTCAGTTGTCATATTCTCGGTCGTCGGATCGTATTAGCAGACTCCCTTTCACGTAAGGGTCGTTTGTTGCCGTCGGAATGGACTCTCAACAAACAGGTATTCAATCAGATTTGCTATCAATGGGAGCGCCCAGTGATAAATTTATTTGCGACACAACTCTCCAATCAATTGTAGACGTATGTGTCACCGTGTCCGGATCCCCGAGCATATGTAGTTAACGCTCTATCGATCAAGTAGGACGCAATGATAGGATATGCGTATCCTCCAGCACTGTTGATTCAGCAAGTATTGCTAGGATTATTCATTCACAATACAGTTCTGTTGGTAGCATCTCTGTCTCCACAGAGACGGTGGATAAATTTACTTAGATGTCTGCTGTGGGACTTACCGCGGAAACTTCCTCCACGAGAGGATCTTTTTTCGCTGGGGAAATCGTGTCAACTCTATCACAACCCGCAAGGTCTCAACCTTCACGTATTCCGTTATGCGGTCCTTCTTGCATGGCAAGCATTGTACAGGACGAGCAGTGGACGCGATTCCTAACTGTAGAAGGACCTCCTCTTCACTATACTATGCGGCTAAAGTGGAGGGTCTTCCGTCGTTGGTGTAGGGATCTTTATGTTGATATTTTTGATCCCTCCATACCAGACATTGCAAACTTTCTAGTATACTTGTTTAACGAGATCATCTGCAGCCAGTTACTTTTTAAGGTTATAGGTCTATGTTATCTGATACCTATGCACACCATGATAGTTTACAATTGAGCCTAATGTCTCTTTATCTAAGTTAGTTTGAAACTTTTCGATAAGAGACCTAGAATTGTTAGATTAATTCCTATTCAGAATTTAGCTTGGGTTCTTATTAACTAAAGCAACCATTTGAACCCCTTGAGACAGTAGTTTCAAATTCTGGTCTTTTAAGACAGCAATTCTCTTAGTCTTCTCTTCTGCTGAAGAGTCAGTGAGCTTCATGCACTATCGGTGGACGATTCTCACTTTTGTAGTATCGGAAACTCTTACCTTTACTACTAATGTTGTATTTTTGGTTAAGAATCAGGCTCCTAATGATATCTGGAACCTATTGTTTTTAAGGTCCTTCCGTCTTCGAGCGGGCATAGGCCTTTACTCTGTCCGGATAGACCTTTATGTATTTATTAACAGATCTCAGTTTATCAGTAGGACGTAAAGCTTCTTCTGGCTCTGATGCCTAATAGAAAGGTCATTACGGTCCATTCTATTACTTCATGCATTCAGTTAACTATCGGTACTGCTTAGGATAATCTATCCTTAACTCAGCAGTCTGTGCTTAAGATTTCGGCTCATGAAGTAAGAGCTCTTCTACATCTTGGGCTGACGAATAGTATTGCTATTATAGATTAAAGTAGGCTGCATATTGGTCTCAGCCATCCACATTCACAAATTTTTATCTCAGAAATATTGTATCCATTTCTGGAGACCTGCATTATTTAGGTCCATTATCAGCTGCTCAGAATGTCGATCACTTAACAATTGCAACTATAGCTATGTTGGCTTTATGTTCCGGCAGTGACTCCGTCCTGCTGCCCTCTTCGCTCTGGGCTATTTGACCCAGGGCAAGAAAAAGGGGGGGGGGGGGGAGGGTGTTCCCTTGGGTCACCTGTTTTATTATGAAAACAAGGGGATACCTCCTCCGGAGTCAGTAATTCTGAGCTGTTACTGGGATGGTTTCTTAAGTGAAAGTTATGTTTTAAAATTCATTCATGTCATAGTTTTAAAGTATAGCATTTGAATATGTCACGTGTCAAACAGGTGTTATTATACTATCCTCGGACACTTTTAAAAGAGTATAAAGAGTCTCAATTCTTTCGACTAACTTTATTTATTGGCTTACTTTAAAAATAATTAGTATAAGAATTATACTGGATATTAATAGAGAACATGGATGTTATGATGCTCAGTTATAGAAGGTATTGTGTCTTTCTAATTTATCATAAATAAGAAAGATACAGCCTATTTCTCCTTTTCTCCTCCAGGAGATGACTCTATTTTATATAGTTGAGCTTATTGGATTTTCCTCTATGTCCTGGGCCCTCCAGCCTTTTTACTATTCAGCTATGTCTGGGTCATTGGTACAGTATAAAAATCTTAAAAAATTTATAGTAATTTATATATTTTTTATACTTACCAATGACCTAGACGGGGATGGCCCTCCCAGGAGTTGGGAACTCATACCTCCCCGCTGAGGACATAGCGCTTACCAGGCACTGATGGTAAGAATGATTAATGGCACCAATTTCGGGACGTCCTTGACACTGCGCATGCGCAGTAGAGGTGAAGTATGGCGGGCCATTCAGGACATGATTTCTTTGGTTGTAGATGCAAATTTGGGGGATTGGGGGGCAAAATTTGTGTTTGGCCCTATATTTTTAAGAGTTAGCACCAGCTATGTCTGGGTCATTGGTAAGTATAAAAAATATATAAATTACTATAAATTTTTTAAGTTTTTCCAGTTTTGGGTACAGTTTGTGGTTAAAAACCCAGACAAACACCACCACCCACCCCCCACCCCCACCAGAAAATTTGAAAATTCAGATGGTATCAATATTGATTGATTGGTTCGTTCGTTTTTTCGGTATCCCAATGATATCGGTATTGCTTCAGTTTTTCAGTATATTGCCCATCTCTAGTTAGCTCAACTTTGACGTAGTCAAATTTGAGGTTATGCCATGGCCCGTCATCCGTCTGTCCATCCATCAACAATTCAATCTGGCTCGGACTAGAGGCCGTATTTATGAACTGATCTTTACAAAACTTCTTGGGTACCTTTGTTATGACTGTGGGACGAGAATGAGTGTTTTGGGGTGCTGTCCGAAATTCAAGATGGCCACCAGCACCATTTTGAACCAAAATTAGTGCAATCAGTTTTTTGTGCAGAACTTCTGTATGAAATTTCTGATTTGAATAAATTTTTGTATGAATATTTAGTAACATGGAATACATCACATATGATGGGCTTTTTTTCTCATGCAGAAATTATTCAAGTTAGATGAACTTTGATTTATTCAGTGCTACTTTTACACAGTAAGAACACATGTCAATTCGGCTTGGGCTAGGGTCTGTATTTATGACCGATCTTCACAAAACTTCTTGGGTACCTTTGTTATAACCTTGGGATGAGAACGAGTGTTTTTGGGTGCGGTTCGAAATTCAAGCTGGCTGCTGGTGGCCTTTTTGTACCGAAATTAGGTATAATCAGTTTTTTGTACAGAACTTCTATACGGCTCGGGCTAGAGACCGTATTTATGAACCGATCTTTACAAAACTTCTTGGGTACCTTTGTTATCACCGTGGGATGAGAACGAGTGTTTTGGGGTGCGGTCCAAAATTCAAGATGGCCATCGGCAGTCATTTTGTACCGAAATTAGTGCGATCAGTTTTTTGTACAGAACTTCTGTATGAAAGTTCGGATTTGAATAAATTTTTGTATGAACGTTGAGTAACATGGAATACATCACATATAATACAGGGGTTTTTTTTCTCGTGTAGAAATTATGCAAATTAGATGAACTTTGATTTATTCAGTGCTACTTATACACAGCAAGTACACATGTCAATACAGCTCTGGCTAGGGGCTGAATTTATGAACCGATCTTCACGAAACTTTTTGGGTACCTTTGATATCACCTTGGGACGAGAACGAGTGTTTCAGGGTGTGGTGTGAAATTCAAAATGGCTGCCGGTGGCCATTTTTTACCGAAATTAGGTACAATCAGGTTTTTTTTTACGGAACTTCTATATGAAGGTTCTGATTTGAATAAATTTTTGAATGAATAGTAACATGGAATACATCACATATAATGCAGGTTTTTGATTCGTGCAGAAATTATGCAAATTAAATGAACTTTGATTTATTCAGTGCTACTTATACACAGTAAGTGCACATGTCAATATGACTCAGGCTAGAGAGCTGTATTTATGAACTGATCTTCACGAAACTTCTTGGGTACCAAAATACAAGATGGCTGCTGGTAGCCATTTTATTATGAACTTAGGTGTAATCAGTTTTTTGTACAGAACTTCTAGGACTATGTTTGTTATCATCATGGGGTGGTAGCGAGTGCTTTTGGGCTCGGGTCAAAAATTCATATTTACGGGAATTGTGTGCATTACATTTTTTGTACAGAACCTGTAAAGAAGATTTTTTATGTCAGTAATGTTTGCTATAAATTTATTGGGTGCCTTTGTTATCACTGTGGTATGAGAACAAATACTTTTGGGTTCAGTCAGACCCACTCGGGGACTCTAAAAGGGAGATAATTAAAAATCTCTTCTAAAAAACACCAGACAAAATAATGTTTCTTGAATTCAGCATCCCTAGGATGTGTATACTCAAATGTGTTGAAGCCAAGTTCCTGTGTTAATATTTGGTGTTGTTTGGGGAGGGTAAACATTATTAGCACAACCCAATATTTTTATACAACAACCAATGGCCCAGACTAGCTGGTGCTAACTCAAAAATTAATCCAGGGCCAAACACAAATTTTGCCCCCCAATCCCCATAATTTGCATGCAAAACTGGAAAAATTGATGTCCTATCTGGTCCTCCATACTCTTCATATACCCATTTATAAAAACGGGACGTATTATGTTATCAGTCTTTCTGTCCATCCGTCTGTCCGTAAACAATTTGGTTTCCGTTCATTTAAAGTCGAACGCCTTGACGGATCGACAACAAACTTTCAGAAGTTGTTTTTAGCAATAAAATACAGGTCAAGTTCGATATTGGTGTTTCTCAGTCCATCTGCTGCAGAGTTATGAACCTTTGAAAACACAATTTTTCTAAAAAAATTGGTTTCCGTTCATTTAAAGCTGAACGCCTTGACACCAAATTTTTCAGATGTTGTTTTTAGCAATGAAATACAGGTCAAGTTCGATATTGGTGTTTCTCAGTCCATTCGCTGCAGAGTTATGGCCCTTTGAAAACACAATTTTTGAAAAAAAATTGGTTTCCATTCATTTAAAGCCGAATGCCTTGATGGATTGACACCAAATTTTTCAGATGTTGTTTTTATACACCTGTTTGAAAAACGGGAAGTATTATGTGAATGGTCTCTCCACCCGTCTGTCTGTCCGTCCATGGATGCATTTCGTTTCCGGACGATAACTTGATAGTTGTAATGGTTTGTAATGGTTTGAGCTGAGTTAAATTTGGCATGTGGATTTAGTATGACATTTCCGTTTCTAGCAGCCCATTTGCAGTAGAGTTATGGCCCTTTATGGGAATTTAGCCTGACTTCTCGTTTCCGGACGATAACTTTAGTTTGCCGTGACCGATTTATTTCAAATTTTCAGTTTTTTGTTTTTGACTACATAATACAGCTCAGGTTCACTTTTGACCACAATCGTATATACCTTTCCAGAGTTATTCCCCTTGAATGATTGCAGATTTGTGGATTTTGTGTTTTCCGGATGATAACTTTGGTTTGCCTTGGCCAATTTTTAGCTCAACTTTGACGAAGTCAAATTTGAGCTATTGTCATGGCCCGTCGTCCGTCTGTCCGTCCGTCCGTCTGTCCGTCTGTCAACAATTGGCTATGGCTCGGGCTAGAGGTCGTATTTATGAACCGATCTTTACGAAACTTCTTGTGTACCTTGGTTATGACCCTGGGATGGGAACGAGTGTTTTTAGGTGTGGTCCGAAATTCAAGATGGCTGCCAGCGGCCATTTTGTACCGATGATGCAAAAATCAGTTTTTTGTACAGAACTTCTGTATGAAAGTTCTGATTTGAATAAAGTTTTGTATAAATGTTTAGTACCATGGGATACATCACATATAATACAGGTTTTTTTCTCGTGCGTAAATTATGCAAATTAGACTGACTTTCATTTATTTAGTGTTACTTTCAGAGCTGTAAGTGCCAAGCTGCTATGGCTCGGGCTAGAGGCCGTATTTATGAACCAATCTTTACGAAACTTCTTGGGTACCTTTGTTATGACCCTGGGACGGGAACGAGTGTTTTTGGGTGTGGTCCGAAATTCAAGATGGCTGCCAGTGGCCATTTTGTACCGATGATGCAAAAATCAGTTTTTTGTACAGTACTTCTGTATGAAAGTTCTGATTTGAATAAAGTTTTGTATAAATGTATAGTACAATGGGATACATCACATATAATACGGGTTTTTTTCTCGTGCGTAAATTATGCAAATTAGACTAACTTTGATTTATTTAGTGTTACTTTCAGAGCTGTAAGTGCCAAGCTGCTATGGCTCGGGCTAGAGGCCGTATTTATGAACCAATCTTTACGAAACTTCTTGGGTACCTTTGTTATGACCGTGGGACGAGAACGAGTGTTTTTGGGTGCAGTCCCAAATTCCAGATGGCTGCCAGCAGCCATTTTGTACCGACGATGCCGAAATCTGTTTTTTGTACAGAACTTCCATATGAAAGCTCTGATTTGAATAATTTTTTGTATGAATGTTTAGTACCATGGGATACATTACATATATCACAGGTTTTTTTCTTGTGCGTAAATTATGCAAATTAGCCGAACTTTGATTTATTTAGTGTTACTTTCAGCACTGTGAGTGCAAATCCCAATACGGCTCGGGCTAGAGGCCGTATTTATGAACCGATCTTCACGAAACTTCTTGGGTACCTTTGTTATCACTGTGGGACGAGAAGGAGTGTTTTGGGGGTCCAGTCTGAAATTCAAGATGGCCGCTAGCAGCCATTTTGTTCAAAATTAAGTGCAATCAGATTTTTGCGCAGAACTTCCAAATGAAAGATCTGATTTGAATAAATTTTTGTATGAATGTTTAGTACCTTGGGATACATTACATATAATACAGAGTTTTTCTCGTGAATAAATTATGCAAATTAGGGGTCCGGGTGGGACTTGGAAAATTTTGGCCCAAAATCCGGAAATTAGTTTTTTGGTTTTTTATGCGTTTTGGTCAATTTTAAGACAAAAAAAAATAAATTTTTTTTACACTGAAAATTTGGGGTCCGGGTGGGACTTAGAAAATTTTGGACCAAAATCCGGAAATTAGTTTTTTGTGTTTTGATGCATTTTGGTTAATTTTAAGAAGAAGAAGAAAAAATTTTAGTCTGAAAATATTTTGTTTGGGACTGAAAATTTCCACACAAAAATAATAATCTACAATGATTGGTCTTAATCTGTAGTCCATTACAGTCACCTTGTAATTCTTTTATTATTGTTGACTGGGCCAAAACAAATACTAATTCCTGTCATATTCATTATTCAGTTGTCTTGGTCACAGCAAGTACTAATTCCTGTCATATCCAAGTTGAGCTACAGAGTCATTGACTCTTTCATTTTCAAATTCTCAGACTTTGTTTTTGACCACAAAGCACAGCTCAAGTTCACCTTTGGCCATAATCGCATGTACCGTTCCATAGTTATTCCCCTTTAATGATTGCAAAGTTGTGAATTATGTGGTTTCCGGATAACTTTAGTTTGCCTTGACGAATTTGTTTCAAATTCTCAGATTTTGTTTATGACCACAAAGCACAGCTCAAGTTCACTTTCGGCCAAAATCGCATGTACCTTTCCAGAATTATTCCTCTTGAATTTGTGCATTTTGTGTTTTCCAGATTATAACTTTAGTATGGCCTGACTGATTTTTTATACGCCTGTTGAAAAACCGTCGAATTATGGAATCAGTCTGTCTGCCTGTCCATTTGTCCATCCATTTGTCCATCCGTCGGTCTGGCCGTTCGTCAACATTTGGTTTCCAGATGATAACTTTAGTATTTTTTTTTCGATTGACTCCTAAACTTGGCATGTGGTTTAATCAAAACAAAAGACAGGTCAAGTTCGAATATGGGGTCAGTTCAAACTTCGAAGTTCCCCTGAATTATGGCCCTTGTTGGACATAGAATGCATCAAATATTTGGTTTCCGGATGATAACTTTTAATATTTGTTTTCCGATTGGTTCCAGACTTGGTATGTTGTTTAATTACAACAAAATACAGGTCAAATTCGAATATGGGGTTGGTCCGAACAATTTTCACCCTCACCCCCATCCATACCCCAACCCTTCAAAAATACAAAACAGGCGTATAATGTCCTGCTAGGCAGTGCTCTTGTTGGATCTGCGCATGTGCAGTATCCAGGAAGACACCGAAATTGGTGCCAACCATCATACTTTGTTTGGACCTAAAGTCAGCAACAATGAACTGATATCTGTGCTGTTTATTCTGTATATCCCTATGGTTACGTCCTCATCCTAGGGGTGTTAGGTCGTTTGGGTCATGCATCTTTTATCTGATGTATCATTTTTTCTTCATCTGAAGATCTTGCTTTACATCGGGTAGCTTTAAAATCTGTTACTGCCTTTGGGCCTTTTTTTTTTCAGTGCCTGAGGTCTTTAATATTTTGGTAGTGTAGCAATAATATTTATACACTGTAAACAAATGGCCCAGACTATCTGGTGCTTAACTCAAAGTTATTAAACGCCAAACACAAATTTTGAACCCCCCAATCCCCAAAATTTGCTTGCAAAACCGGAAATTAAAAGTCCTATCTGGCCCTCCATACATTTACTCTCTGTGCATGCGCAGCTGTCAGGAAGTGACCGGAATTGGCGCCGACATCATTCTTTGTTTGGCCCTTAAAGTCATCAACAATGAAATGACATCTGTGCTTTAAAATCTCCTTTTTTGAGGATGCCAGACACAAATCAATGCAAGAATTGGTGGATACAAGGCTGTTATTGAATGAAGGAAGTGTTCAACGGTGGTTTTGGACGTTCAGGGCTGTAACTTTATAATATTTATAAAATTATTTTATATTTCCCAATTTCGGGACATGTGCCTGACGTCATCATTTTTGTTAATGATTATTCCACTGTTTGTTAAGTATTCCTTCCCTATCCTCCCATGAACCCTTCCTGTTAAACTCTTAAGCTTTTTGGCTATTTTTTATTGTAATTTTTTATTAAATTTCTTGGGAGTTTAACATTTATTACAGAATATTATTCTGTTTCTTCCCCAGGGTTACGTCCTTACCCTAGGGGTGTTGGGCCGTTTAGTCTTGCATTTTCTATCCGATGTATCGTTTTTTATTCGTATGGAGATCTAGCTTTGCATCTGATAGCATTTCATTTGGTTCTGACTTTTGGCCTTTTTGTGTGCCTGATATCTTGTTTACATTGACGTTGTTATACCCCCTGCTTCGAAGAAGTGGGGGCTATATAGAAATCGCCCTGTACGTCCGTATGTCCGGACTTCCGTTCGTCCATCCATCCATCCGTCCGTCCGTCCATCCGTCCATCCATCCATCCGTCCATCCGTCTTTCCATCCAAACAAATTCTTGTGTGCGTAACTCCTCCTACATTAAAGAACCGATTTTGAAGAAACCTTTCAAACATCATCACTACTAAGTGAACATGCGCATATTCCAAAATTTTTGATCTGCGACAATTTTAACCAGGTTCTCTCTCTTGAACTTTGATTTAATATGGGTTTCTACATGAAATTCTTGTGTGCACAGCTCCTCCTACATTTCTCAATCAATTTCCTTATGGTCTTCGCCTACATGATCAGAAGTGCATTCCTCTAAAAACCCAAAGCGGGGGTATTAATCACCTTCAGTGATAGTTCTAGTTTACATTGTCAGCATCCTGATATATAGGTAGTTTTTTATATTCTATTACTGTAGTATACTGTAGGATACATGGATCGTTATTCTGGTAGCGTAGCTCAAAAATTTTGGATTTTGTTCACACTTCGGCTATATCGGGATGCCCTTGGGCTCTTAATGTTCCCTTTGGGAACTTGGGCATTTTTTCAAAATTTTTTGTTTACAAAAAATATTTTGAATTTAATTATGATTGCTATTATTCATGTATCTCAGTTATATTAGTATACTGTTGTGGAGTTTGGAGGACTGATATCGACTTTAGTTGATACACTCCTGCGGACTCTTGTCATTCTTGTGTTGCACTGGGATGACTGATGTTGGAGTCGGGTGTTGCGGTACGTTGTTGGCGGTGAGGTTCTGAGGATCAGAGCCTCTCACTGCGTTTTAATTCATTCTGCCAGTTTCTGTTTCAGAGGAACATGAACATGGTGAAGATATTCTGACACCCATCCAAGTGTGCTACCATCGTCGCACTCTGTGGAGCATATAGAGCTAGCTGCAGTGCTCATTATTGCAAGAGTTTGGGCCTTTTGTTAAAGGTTTTAATCTCTTGCAAACAGCTAGCTCAACCGGTGAAGAGGTACTCCGTTCGTGGGTGCTGTGATGCCGGGTAAGTCCGTTGCGGTCTAAGAAGTGGATTGGGTAGAGCGAGCACTATAATATAAATAGCTCACCCAGCGATGACGGAAATAGGGAGGAAATAGGTAGGAAGTCAGGAAGTTCTTGTACTCGGCGAGATCTGATAGACCATGCACGGGAGAGGCCCCCTCTCTAATCTAGCAATGTCTGGGGTCAGATGTTGTTTTGAGAAACTTGCACAAGCCGGAGCATATGTCCGCCCTCCACTCGGGACGCTCTGTTCAGTCTGCAGCCGGGGTCGGCTTCAGTCATGGCTTCCTCCGCTACGTTTCACAAGGCTGAAATGAAGATTTCTGGTTGGAAACTTGCACGAGACGGAGCATATGTCCGACCGCCGCTCGGGACATTCCGTCTAGTCTGCAGCCGGGGTCGGCTTCAGTCATGGCTTCCTCCGCTACGTTATTTAAGCACACATGACCACATCCTAGCTACCCAACTTCGGATATCCAGCCTGTTGCACGAAGAAGGAACCACTCTTCGCCCATGAAGTTGGACCATCCAGTAGCTAGGGAGACAAGGTTTTGATCATTGGGACATTCGGAGAAAGGATCCGTTTCCGACACACCGTCCCAGGAGCAGCATGCAGCTAAAGAACGGAAGACCGCTGCTCCTCAGGCCTCGATGATGGCCTTGCTGTCTCAGATTGTGCAGCTGATCGCAGCATCCCAGCAAGTGCAGTTGCAGCCTCCCTCAGACTCTAAATCTGAGCTGTCGAACAGTGCTGGGTCAGTCCAGTCATCTGTTCACGCAGATGCAATGGACCGAGATTCGCAACTGATTCTCTCAGAAGGTGAAATGGATAAGGAAGAGGATTACCCTTCCCTTTCAGAACAGTACATGGTTGCGATGGCTTTCATCCATCAATACTACCCTGATTTTGTTCCGCCAAATCAGAATGCTGCGACGACAAGAGAGAAACCGCTGGTGTCGTTAGGCGCAGACTTTATCCGAAGAAAGGAGGAAGTCCTTTCTTTTCTGGTTCAGTTTATGCAGGTGTCGCAGGCCTTCGACCATATAGACGAAGCCGTATTTATCCTCTTGAGTGCGAGGAAGAAGGTGGTTTCTTATCTTCATCTTCCGTATACATACCGTTTTTTGGATCACGTTCATTTAAAAACGGTCGGGGAAGATGTTCAGAGAGTTCTTCTGCGTTTGGATGAGCAGGCCGGGGATCTAGAGGTATCCTTACCTGTATCATTCACTATTCGCTCAGACACAATTGAGACGGCAATTTCTTCAAATAGAGCGAATTTGGACATTATGTCTTATGCAGATCACCTAACAAGAGCTATGGCACAACGTCTCAAGGGAAAGGAATTTGAGGATGTTCGTACCTCTCTTAGAGTTCTTTCCAGGGCAATTATGTATACCACGTATAACTCCACCCTAACAGTGGCTAATCTGGAGTTAATCAGACGTGATGCTGCCCTTGTGTCATCATCACTTATCGATGACAAGATGAAAAGCTCTTTCCAGGTCGCTCCGGTCTCCAGACATACTATTTTTGATGACAAGCTTTCATTAGTCTATGAACAAGCTACTAAGAAAGCGTTAAGTGCTCTGAAATTGAAGTCGGCATCTCAACAACCTGCTTCAGCAGACAAGAGTAAAGGAGGACGTTTCAGATCAAAAACGTCCCAAGGAAGCTCCTCACGAGAGTACAAGAAACTCTCTTACAATTATTTTGGAGGTCGTCAATATAGCTATTCGGGAAAGGGGCATAGGTCTGATCGGGACTATCGGTCAGACGCTCCTAGGCCGACAGAACGATGTTCTTCACGAGGAGGACGTAGTTTCACCTCCTGTAAGCCTCGCAGGTCATACAGGTGATGTTCAAGACCTCTATTGCTTGCCAGTTGGCGGAAGGTTATCAAATTTGACGAGAAACTGGATAGCAGTCATGGAAGATCAGTGGGTGAGAAGTGTAGTCTCAGATGGCCTATGGCTATCATTCTGATCGAAACCCCCCACTAACAAGATGTCCGCGTTGGACAAATCTTCCGTTGGATCCTTTCAAAAGAGAGTTTCTCCTAGCAGAGGTACAGGCTCTCTTATTAAAGGAAGCAATAGAGGTCATCGAGAATCAAGATTCTCAAGGTTTTTACAGTCACCTGTTCCTCGTACCGAAGCCAGACGGCTCGTTCCGACCGGTAATAGACTTGAGCTGGATAAACAAGCTTATCGTGGCTCCAAAATTCTGTACGGAGACCATTCGTTCGGTAAGAGCGAGCATTCAAGTGAACGGCTATGCGGCATGCATAGATAGATCTAAATGATGCATACTTTCATGTCCTGGTACATCCAGCATTCAGAAAGTATCTATGGTTTGCCGTACAAGGGAAGGTTTATCAGTTCAGAGCAATGTGCTTTGGTCTAAACCTGGCTCCCTGGGCAGTCACTCGAATAATGAACACGGTAATGTTATACTTCCGAGCTCATTCGTCTGCGGTAATGTCAGCTTACTTGGACGACATTCTTCAGAGTTACGGCAACAGAATTATTCTTCAGAACGATTTTCAGAGTCTGCTTCTATTACTCCGACGTCTCAGTTTCATCGTAAACGAGAAAAAGTCGGATCTTGATCCGTCCAAGTCATTCACTCACTTGGGGATGAGCTTCGAGACTCACAACAATCTGGTTTGTCTTCTGTTACCCAGAGCAAAATTAGTCAGTTGTTATGCTCGCTTTTGTCTACACTCAGACACCTTAACAGCCAGGGAATTCATGCGACTGATGAAGTTGTGTGGAGCGGCTGCGGATCTTATTCTGATGGGCCGTCTACACATGCATTCCCTCCAGATATTCTTTTCTCAGAACTGGAGTGTGAAGACGCATTCGCTCGAAACCAGTATTGTTTTAACGGACCTAGTAAAACAAAGGGTTCAGATTTGCCAGATCTTCAGTGGTTAACTCCTGGAGTTCCGCTGCAACTGTCAGATCCGGCTTTCACGATTATGATGGATGCGAGTCAGACAGGTTGGGGAACAACCCTAAGTCCTGCAGACTTAAAGTGTCAGGGTCTTTGGGACCCTCGGTTCCTAGAGAAGCACGTAAACATCAAAGAGATGATGTCAATATGGCTAGCTCTTCAACATTGGATGCACATAATAGCGAATGTCCATGTTCAGATTTTGCGGCACTCATTCAATTCCAATATGCGAATTAACGGAGAAGGTTCTCCTATACGTCATGAATCATCATGTTCATCTTTCTCTGTCCGTCATATACCGGGTCGTCTGAATGTACTAGCAGACTCGTTCTCTCGGAAAGGTCGCCTGTTGCCATCGGAATGGACTCTCAGCAAGCAAATATTCGGGCAGATTTGCTACCAGTGGGATCGCCCCATGATAGATCTGTTTGCGACACACCTGAACAATCAATTACTGACGTTCGAGTTGCCATGCCCAGATCATCGTGCATATGCAGTAGATGCTCTGTCGATCTCATGGGACGGAATGATAGGTTATGCGTATCCTCCAACTCCGTTGATTCAGCAGATTCTGTTAAAGATCAATCAGTCTCGTTACAAAATCCTGCTAGTAGCACCTCTGTCGTCACAGAAACCTTGGTTCAATCTTCTCAGGTGTCTGTTATGGGACGTTCCCTGGAAGCTTCCTCCACGAGAGGACCTTCTTTATCAGGGGAAGTTACGCACACTGCATCACAATCCAGAAGGTCTCAACCTTCACGTATTTCCATTGTGCGGTCCTTCTTGCACGGAAAGCAGTTTACAGGATGCTCATTGGACGCAATTTCTAACTGCAGGAGGTCTTCCTTGAACTATGCAGTGAAGTGGAGGGTTTTCTTCCGTTGATGTCAGAATCAGTCGATAGACGTTTATGATCCGTCCATACCAAATATTGCCAATTTCCTGATCTACTTGTTTGACGATCTCAAACTGCAGCCCGTCACTATTAAGGGCTATAGGTCTATGTTATCAGACATGTACACTCATCATGATAACTTGGCTCTTGGATCAAATACTTCATTGTCCAAGCTGGTTAGAAAGTTTTCTATTAGTAGACCTAGAACCCTCAGATTAATTCCTAAGTGGAATTTGGCTTGGGTTCCGTTGAAGCTCAAAGAAGCTCCGTTTGAGCCATTGGACGTTGTAGAGTTCAAATTCTTGACCTATAAAATGGCAGTTCTCTTAGCCATTGCATCTGCTAGGAGAGTCAGTGAACTTCATGCCTTATCTGTTGATGAATCTCACTACCGTAGTGTGTATAATACCATTACCCTTACTACGGAGGTGGTATTTCTGGCTAAGAATCAGATTCCAGACAAGTGGCCTGAGCCTATTATCATTAAGGCTCTGCCGTCCTCGGATAACCGTAGACCTTTGCTGTGTCCAGTCAGGGCTATGCACATTTATAAACGTCGATCAGATTTTATTAGAAAAAGAAGAAAACGTTTCTTTCTTTCATTGATTCCTAACAGAAAAGAT
Source organism: Pictodentalium vernedei (assembly GCA_031216915.1). Taxonomy (NCBI): domain Eukaryota; kingdom Metazoa; phylum Mollusca; class Scaphopoda; order Dentaliida; family Dentaliidae; genus Pictodentalium; species Pictodentalium vernedei. Next base: position 180,908,351 of record CM062295.1, read on the forward strand.
ATTTCTTGCTAGATGGATTCAGTTGGCAATACGCATTGCCTATGAAAATCTATCTTCGGATAATAAGATATCAGCGCACGAGCTTAGAGCACTGTCCACTTCTTGGGCTTATTCTAGCAGTGTAGCCATTACTGATCTCATGAAGGCTGCGTACTAGACACAGCCCTCTTCATTTACCAAGTTTCACCTGAGAAATTTAGAGACCATCTCCAGTGACCTTAGATCTTTAGGTCCTCTTTCTGTTGCTCAGAATGTCGTCCATTAATTGTTACATCTATAGTTATTTAGGCAGTCCGTTCCAGCATTGACGCTGTTCCGCTGTCCTCTTCATTCTGTGGACATTTACCTCAGAAAAGGGGGGGGGGGGGGGGAGGAGACGTTTTTTTCCCTTATGATCATCTGGCTTTATAGTGAAAAGCAAGGGAAGACCTCCTCCGGTGTCAGTAGTCCTGACTCGGTGCTGGGATGGTTTTAATGTGTAGCTCGGTGTGAAGCAATAACTATGTCTCATTTATGTACTGTTTTTAAAGTGTAGCTCACTGTGAAGCATTTGTATATGTCGCGTGTCAAACAGGCGTTAATATACAATCCTTGGAAACTTTTAAATGAGTATAAAGAGTCTCATTCTCTGGACTATCTTTATATATTGGTTTTCCTTCACCGAATTAGCATAACGGGTTATACTGGCATTAAATGGAGAATTATATATTATGTAATACTCAATTACATTGTTGGTGTTATGCCTTTCTCTTTTCTCATAAAGGAGAAAGACCTATATAATTCCTATCTTCTCCTATTCCCCTGTAGGAGATATTCTTTACTGAAGTAATTGAGAGATTGGATTTTCCTTTATGTCCTAGTCTCTCCAGCCTTTTAACGATTCAGCTAGTCTGGGCCATTGGTTGTTGTATAAAAATATTATAAATTTTAAGTAATTTGTATATTTTTTATACTTACCAATGGTCCAGATGGGTATGGCCCTCCCATGAGTGGGCACTCATACCTCCCCACTGTTTATAACATTTAACAGGCAATCTGTAGAAATAATGATGATCGGCACCAATTTTGGTGTCTTCCTAGATACTGTGCATGCGCAGATCTGAAAAGTATGGAGGACCAGATAGGACATCAATTTTTCGGTTTTGCATGCAAATTTTGGGGATTGGGGGACAAAATTTGTGTTTGGATCTGGATTAATTTTTGAGTTAGCACCAGCTAGTCTGAGCCATTGGTAAGAATAAAAAATATACAAATTACTTAAAATTTATGATTTTCTATTTCCATTGAGAAAAATAAAACCTCCTCACCCATGGAAACCCCATGAGCAGAAGATAAAAAATTCAAATACCTATATTTTAAGAAGGACTGGACAAATATTTATTAATTAATACGAATCAGCCTTAGAAGGGTTTGAAGCAAATGGGCCAAAACAGTTGCTAACATTTGGCTTATGGTGCACCATACAAGGATCCCCATTATAACATTAACCCCATGGAGATTTCTTTTCTAGTTTAGCATCTGACTGTCACCCACCTTTACCTGTACATTTCTTACAGGCTACGGTTAGGGCTGGGCGGTTTATCGGTTTTTCGGTTTGGTTCGTTTTTTTTTTTTAAACCGAAACCGAACCGCCGCCTTAACAAAAAACCGAGACTTTCGATTTCAACAAATTTCCCAGAATTGGTTAAGTTTACGACCACTCAATCACTTGCTTTCCGCACACCAAAGGCTTAAATGTCAGGCAAAGGTACATGTAAATGCTGTGCCATTTATGCTTACTTTGAGAGGACTGACAACAAATCCCCCCCACCCTCCCCCCACAAATAGTGGGAGCAAATTTCTTGTATCTTAAACAATATCTACAGAACCACCAGCAGATGGAATATGAAAAATTAAAAAGTCGTACGTAAAAATCCACACAAGCAATTCAAGAATTGTTAAGTAAATTTACTGAGCCGGGCATATTCGACCAAAGAGGTATTGCAAGTTACCTGACAATATGTGGTGTAAAAGTATTATAAATTACCTTTGACCTAAAATCATCTGCGTACAGCACGTTGTAAATTAGATTGGTGGTAAACATAAAATTTATTGAGTTTTAAAACCTCAAAGTTCACATGGGAAAAATGACGAGTAAATTATGTTAATTAACCGACCACTGGCACGTTCTCTGAAGTCACATGCTCAGAGATAACGCTGTGCATTGGCAGTTATGTTTTTTGTCAACAATATAATGTTTAAATTAAAATAGAACACATCCAATTAAATGGATGGCAGGTAACTATTGAAAGTTTTTTTTAAAACTTATTGGGAATTGTTTGTATACTATTTGAACTTACTTGAAGGAATCGCACAGTACTGCAGGTCTGTCAGGTTCACAAGCTGCATTCCCAATACGATGTTATAATCAACACGTGTCATGACCATGTGTATTTTGTAAACACAACAAATCCCAAGATGCAATATTGCAAACTTTCTTTCAACCCCCATTATGCAGCAGTCTCCCCTCCCTTCAAAATCATCAATCGCCTGTCTTGAATAAGATGAAATCAACGCAGGGATAAGCCAAGAGGGCAAAGTAAAGTTGGTAATATCTTCGCCTTGGCGCCGCCCATTTCGCCCAATTTCTATGTTTGGGCAGAATCAAAGTAAAAAACGAACATCTACAGTCGAAATTAAGAGAGATATTGTGAAAGCATTGGAGTGAGTTACCAATAAAAGTGATTCGTATATCACGACTTACTTCAACAATAGTTATAAAAATCAGAAAAAATATGATTTGTGTTCCTCTTATTCCACTGTCATTTGAAGCAGGAACCATCAAGAAATACGGGGCACGTCTATTTTCAAGCGATGTGATAATTACCGAAATAAGCACTACAATTGCACATTAGTCATTATCCACCAAAACCAGGATGAGAGCATTGCGACTCCATAAAAAATAAGGAAATGTTGATTTTTGCTAAAATGTAGCTTTTCTTGTGAATTTCTGCATCTTGTCTTGACAAGGTCCCAAATCTCACTGACAGAACAAGGCAGCTCCCACCAGTGGTGGAGCCATGGTTTGAAATCCTGTGGACCATGCTAGTGGAGATTTTTTTTTTTTTTTTTTTGGGGGGGGGGGGGGGGGGGAGGGGGAGAATCTCAGGACTGAGGGTACTGTACTTGTACTGAGGGCAGGAAATCAATATTTTTTTCAAATTTGGGGATGGGAGAAGCAAGTGGGATTTTGAGTGGAGGGTGGGGGGAGGGGGGCTGGTCTCCCTAGATACCTCATGGCTCCACCGCTCCACCACTGTTGCCCACTACAGCAGCCCAACACAATATGTCCATTTGCTGAGAAGAGTGGTGAACACTGATTAACCTGAATGACTCAACTCGCTATATGAGCCTCATGACTTGGATGACAAATACAGACAGATTTTATGTGTACATTACCCTCTAAAATGTGGATTTCTACAATATATTATGAAAAACCGAAAACCGAACCGAAAACCGAGTTTTTGTACAAAACCGAAACCAAACCGAAATGCAAATTTCAAAACCGCCCAGCCCTAGCTACGGTCAGTATTTATGTACAGACCTTTACAATACTTTACATGTACCTTTGTTATCAGGACATTACCTTGAGGTGTGTCATTGCTGTGTCACATACTATACATGTACATGTCTTACACAAGTTGAGCTATAGTGTCATTGACAGTTTCATTTTTACATGCCACAAATACTCTTCTTCTGGTCAGTCCGGGCAGTATACGAAAACACAGGGAACGGATTTAAATAAATACTACACAAATCAGTATGTATTATCAGTCTCTTGTTATTTAGAAAGGCAAACTAAACAAACTTTGAAATATGGCACGCCACAAAAATATTCACCAAAAAAGTGCATGTAAGGTTTCACATGTGCACCAAACAAAGCATGTGTGTTGATTTCCAAAATCGAAGGCCTTGGTATTGTCATGTTGAAGTAATGACCAATCAGAGATGCCATCATAAAGGCAGTTTGTTGAATGTACTGTTTGGTAAAATTATAAACAGAAAATAAACACAGCACATGTGTAGCACCTCATGCCGATTTCTTTTTTCAACAGTACAGTGAAGCCCACTTAATTGGATATCTCATAACTGAATAACCCTGTTAATTGAATATAATTTCCCAACACAAAACCATTTACCATACCTACAGTACAAATTTCACCCTGTTAATTGAATATAGTTTATAGAGTAAAATCCTGTTAAATGAATAAAATTCTTGCAACCTGTCGAGAAATTGCCCAGATTCTCCCCAGTTTTCCTTTTTTGTAGACCTATTTGACCTTTGACAGAGCTCTTGGCACTTTGTTAAACAAGATATAATGGAATAAATGCTAAGTTTTTCTCTGGAATACAGGGAAGTGACACAATCCCTGTTAATTGAATACTCCTGTTAATTGAATAATTTTCATTGGCATAGTGGCTATTCAACTAACAGGGTTCGACTGTTCCAACAATTCATGTATCACAATTCGTGGTTAGTAACAAGTTTTTACATTACTTGCATGGTATTATGTATTGCATAATGTGATGTAATACCAATTAAAATATTCATTGATTAATTTTATACTTGTTTTGTGGTTGCAACATGGTCAAAGATGCTGAAAGAGACTTTAAACATAAAGTAAGACAAAAAATGAATTTTGTTAGTTTAACTTGACAAAGTCAATATAAGCTATTGCCATCACGCGTGCAGAAGTACGTTAGTCTGTGAGTCTGTTAGTCTGTGAGTCTGTTCACATTTTCCTTTAGCACAGGCTACACCCCGTAGTTTTTATCTGGTCATGTCTAGATGAGAACGTCCCCTTCTGGATGCAATCAGTCAACCGTGATGGCTGCCCGAGCCCAGTGGCATAGATAGCTTTTCGCTGGCGGAGGGGCAAGCCCAAAATTTTCTGACAGACCGAAAATTTTCCGACAGTGTAACAACAACAAAAACCCAAACAAACAGAAAGAATCTGTTGTTTACTGCAAATTGGTCCTTTTTACCCAAAATTTACCCAAAATGGCATGTTTTTATACCCAAGCATTTTAATGTTATTAGGCATAAATTCGCCTAAAAATGCTCCCAAAAAATTTCCGACAAAACTTCTTGTGGGGGGGCATCTGCCCCCCCCCCCCTTTATCTACTCCACTGCCCGAGCCCCAAAACATTTAGCACGGTCAACAGGCTGTATTTATTAAGGGATTTCATTGTAACTTGGTAGAATGTCTCTGTATAAAATCTAGATGAGAACATCCCCTTTTGGTCATGATCTGTCAACCGTGATGGCTGTCCAAGCCTGAAACCCCAAAACTTTTAGCACAGTCTGCAGGTCATATTTAGTATGGAGGGATTTCATTGTAACTGGTAGGATGACTCCGTATGATGTCTAGATGAGAACTTCCCCATTTGGTCACGATCTGTCAACTGTGATGGCTTCCCAAGCCCAAAACCCGAAAACCTTTAGCACAGTCTACAGGTCATATTATGGAGGTATTTCATTGTAACTTGGTAGGATGACTTCAACTAATGTCTAGATGAGAACGTCCCCTTTTGGTCGCAATCATTCAGCCATGATGGCAGCCCAAGCCCAAAACCTGAAAACCTTTAGCATAGTCTGTAGGTCGTATTTATGTAGGGATTTCATTGTAACTTTGTAGGTTGACTCCATATAATGTCCAGATGAGAACTTCCCCATTTTGTCGTTATTTGTCAACTGTGATGGCTGCCCGAGCCCAAAACCCGAAAACCTTTAGCACAGTCTACAGGTCATATTTATGAAGGGATTTCATTGTAACTTGGTAGGATGACTTCAGATAATGCCCAGATGAGAACATCCCCTTTTGGTCGCGATCATTCAACCATGACAGCTGCCCGAGCCCAAAACTCGAGCACAGACTACAGGTTGTATTTATGAAGGGATTTCATTGTAACTTGGTAGGATGACTCAGTATAATGTCTAGATGAGGATGTCCCCTTTAGGTTGCGATCAGTCAACCGTGATTGCTACACAGGCCCGAAGCCCGAAAACCTTAGTACAGTCTACAGGCCATATTTATGAAGGGATTTCATTGTAACTTGACAGGATGACTTGTTTTGAATAATTTTCACTGTAACTTGGTAACTTTCGATGACATACGTTAACTGTGAGGGCCACATGCATTAACTGTGAGGGCAAATATTAACCCACCCCCTCAATTCTTTAGTACAGTCTACAATTCATATTATTTTTATTGAAAACATAGCATACAGGGAACAGAAATTACCATATTCCCAATTATCACAATTCTTGTCGTATTTCATAATCCTTACATAAACATTGAACATTATCCTTTTCATCAAACACAACACACAGACAAGTTAAGCTACAGTGTCATTGACACTTTCATTTTTCAGGAGGATTTGACACCAGAAGATACAGACAGAATTCTGAATGATATAAAAGCTGGAAAAGTACCAACACCAGGTCCACAGTAAGTTGTCTTATCACATGAAACCAATATTCTGAAGGGGTAAATATTCTATGAACCAGTTCTACAGTACAGTCAATGTGAACTGATTGTAATCAGACATGTTAAGTTTGAAAAACTCAAAATAGTGAGATATTTACACTGTGAAGCTTGTTTTTCCATACAAGACCAAAACAGTAATTTCCCTTCCCCATCCCATCCATAACTTTTAAAATTCATGCTCAAAAAAAAAAAAAATTAAATATTGGCAATGTTGCGGGAACATATGCACAGTTTCAATTAACTGAAAATAAAAATTAGGCTGGAAAAAATTTGCTTAAAATAAATTCCAAACAATCCCCCAACCCAACACTCCACTCCTCCATAACTGTACCATAAATTCAAGTCAGAAAAATGAGGGGAAAAACTGAAACATGAGCACAGTTTCAGCTAATGGACCACAGTGATAAGGAAATGTACACTGGCCAAAAATTCATCTATTGACCTGTCAAACACTGAAAACCAGGGGGGGGGGGGGGGGTGCGGTGACTCAGGTGGTAAAGGTGCAGGCTGCAAGCCGAGAGGTCCTCGGTTCAAATCCCACCTGCGGCACCTGCGTTGTGTCCTTGGGCAAGACACTTCACCCCGATTGCCTACATGGGGTCACGATGATGCTGTGTACTGGGGCGTACTGCACGTCGATGGTGCGCATGTCTTCAACCAATCTAACCCTGCCTGTGCTGCGGTGCAGAGTTCAGAGTTACGATGTTGGAGAGCTGACAGCTGCTCGTCGGTTCTCTCCGGGTACTCCGGCTTCCTCCACCCGAAAACTGTCACGGTCATGATTAGCCATTGTGCATAAGTATGTGACCTTAAACACCAATAAATAAATAACACTGAAAACCAAGTCTGTGGGACCCAGTGGATGAGCGATGGGGTTTCTAGTGAGCCCAGCACCCCCCCCCCCCCCCCCCTTTCACCAGTTGGCTCCTCCCACCCCCAAATTTGAAAAACAAAAATTATTTCCTTTCCTTAATACAAGTACAGCACCCTCAATTTTGAGATTCTTCTCCCCCACCATTCTTCACTAGCATGCCCCCCCCCCCCCCCCCCCCCCCCCCCCCCCCCCCCCCATGATTTCAGATGATGGTTCTACCTGTGTGGGATTTTCCTTGTTCTGTCACATTTAGTGCTTTGTCAAGATGCCAAAATTTACAAGAAAAGGTACATTTTAACAAAAGTCAACATTTCCTTATTTTGGGGGAGTCCCTAAGCTCTTGCCATGGTTTCGAGGGATAATATACAAGTGTTGTGTTTATTTCGGTAATTAGACATGGTTTCTTCATAGTTCAAGCTTCAAATGCCAGTGAAATAGAAGAAAAACAACACAAATCATATTTCTTGTCATTTTCTTAACTTTTATTGAATTAAGTCATGATATTTGAATCACTTTTGTTGGTTACTCACTCCAATGTTTTCACCTATGTCTCTCCAAACTTCAAATCTAGAGGTTAGTTTTTTACAAAATTATTTTTTTTCTCTTAGTTTTTAGCTCACCTGACTGAAAGTCAGGGTGAGCTATTCTGATCACTTTTCGTCCGTCGTCCGTCGTCCGTCGTCCGGTGTCCGGCGTCCGGCGTCTGTCGTGAAGGTGGTATTTGGGCTTTTTCTCCCAAACCACTGGCCGCATATTAATGAAATTTCATGTGAGAAGGGGTTGTGTCTGCAGACTTTGATTTTTTGTCAAATTAGGTTTCGGCTCACATTGAGCAGAGGGATGGGGCAAAAATGCTGCAATTCTTAAAAAATCTTCTTCTCAAGAACCAGCAATAGCAGAGACTTGATATTTGGTATGCAGCTTCCTTTTGAGGTGTAGACTCAAGTTTGTTCAAGAGAAGTTGGAGGGGCTATATTTGACGATGTTAAAGGAGGGGCAAAAATTTTTGCCCCGCCCCAAATTTCTATTTTCCAAACCGCGAGGCTGATTTGAACCAAATTTTACATGAGTGCTTATTGGGTCATCAGTACCTAATTTATGGCGAAATTTTTTTCCCCATAGCCCCGTGGGAACCACAGGAGCTAAAAATAGAAAAAAATGAAAACGCCCATATCTCCAAAACTACACGGCACTGAGAATTCTTATTTGTTGTGAAGCTTCCTTAGGACCAACAGAATGGAATGATGAAAAAAAATTGCCATCGGTTTTATGATGGGGTACTTTTTGGGGACTTTGAAAAAGTGCTGAGTCAGCATTTTTTAACACTGTGGGTAATGGGAAAAACATAAGACTACTTTTCTCGGAAACCACTGCTCCAAAAGCTTTAAAATTTCACATATAACATCTTTGGAAGATTGTTTCACATGTTTATTGAAATGAATTGCTTGGGTTGATATTTGGGCTCTCTATGGGAGCCCAAATGTTTAAATTAGTGCAGTATGAGGAGTATTTTTTAAAAATCTTCTTCTTCAGATCTGGCAATAAGAATGTTTTGATATTTGGTATGCAGCATCCTTAGGGGGGTGAGATTCAAGTTTGTTGAAGCCAAATCCCTGGGTTCATATTTAGGCTGAAAATTTGGGGTGCGGGTGGGACTTAGAAAATTTTGGATGAAAATCCAAAAAAAATTTTTTTTGTTTTTTCTGCGTTTTGGTCAATTTTAAGACAAAAATTTTTTTTTTTTTTTTTTTCCCCTGAAAATTTGGGGTCCGGGTGGGACATAGAAAATTTTGGACCAAAATCCGGAAATTTTTTTTTTTTGTTTTTTATGCATTTCTGTCAATTTTAAGACAAAAAAATTTTTTTTTTTTTTCCCCTGAAAATTTGGGGTCCGGGTGGGACTTAGAAAATTTTGGACGAAAATCCGAAAAAAATTTTTTTTGTTTTTTCTGCAATTTGGTAAATTTTAAGACAAAAAAATTTTTTTTTTTTTTTTTTCCCCTGAAAATTTGGGGTGCGGGTGGGACTTAGAAAATTTTGGACGAAAATCCGAAAATTTGTTTTTTTGTTTTTTATGCATTTCTGTCAGTTTTAAGACAAAAAAAAAATTTTTTTTTTCCCCTGAAAATTTGGGGTGCGGGTGGGACTTAGAAAATTTTGGACGAAAATCCGAAAAAAATTTTTTGTGTTTTTTCTGCGTTTTGGTCAATTTTAAGACAAAAAAAAAAAAAAAATTTTCCCCTGAAAATTTGGGGTCCGGGTGGGACTTAGAAAATTTTGGACCAAAATCCTGAAAATTTTTTTTTTTTTTTTTATGCGTTTCTGTCAATTTTAAGAGAAAAAAATTTTTTTTTTTTCCCCTGAAAATTTGGGGTCCGGGTGGGACTTAGAAAATTTTGGACCAAAATCCGGAAATTTTTTTTTTTTGTTTTTTATGCATTTCTGTCAATTTTAAGACAAAAAAATTTTTTTTTTTTTTCCCCTGAAAATTTGGGGTCCGGGTGGGACTTAGAAAATTTTGGACCAAAATCCGAAAATAATTTTTTTTTTGTTTTTTCTGCATTTTGGTCAGTTTTAAGACAAAAAAAAATATTTTTTTTTTCCCCTAAAAATTTGGGGTCCGGGTGGGACTTGGAAAATTTTGGACCAAAATCCGGAAATTTTTTTTTTTTGTATTTTATGCGTTTTAAGAAGAAGAAGAAAAATTAGGCTGAAAGTATTTTGTTTGGGAAAAAAAAATCTGTTTTTTATGTGTTTATCTCAATTTTGGGACGTAAAAAGTGCAGTAACTGAAAATAGAAGGAAAAATCCTGTGTATTGTGTGGGCACAATCGCTTCATCTAGTTGGTATATGCTTTTCTTAGGAGGGGCGTATGCAGCTTATTCAAGTCAAGTCCCTGGTTTGATACTTAGACTACCATGTCAGGTGAGCGCCCTCAGGCCCCCTGGGGGCCTCTTGTTTTCAGTTATTCTTTCTCACATTTGAATTACCTTCAGTCCAGGCAAATGTGAGGCAATTTGTTTGAAATACTTTTTCTATCTTCCATGTTCCTCTCAGTTTATTTAATAGCAGTTAGTAAAACTGAAAACTCGATTCTCAAGTTTGCAAAACAAAACATGCTATCTCAAAATCATGAGAATTTGTCCCCGATCGTGAGTTTGGGAGATGTCTTAGAAAATCGGAAGCCTCCCACCAAAATCGTGCAACTTAACTTAACATGCACGACAGTGATGTCTACACATGCCTTTACCAGGTAAAGAACTCATTGATTGAATTGGGTAAATTCATATTTGCATTAAGAGAAAAAATTACAGGTCAAACTTTTCATTTTTCTACATCAGTGTGCCGAGGATTAACTGTTTAAAAGTTGAGGCTCTTTCCCAATTTCAGTCCAAAGCTATTTTTATAGTACTAATTATTATCTTACAATAAGTATGTATTGGGTCCATAATTACCCAGATACAGCATGTATCAAGGAAACAAAATCTGTATCTTGCAACTGCAGAATATAACCACATGCTTGGTTAAGATTTGTTTACTGCTTACAGAAGATGGGGTGCAGTTGCTCAGTAGGTAGAGGTTCAGGCTGCAAGCCAGAGGTCCTCTGTTCAAATCCCATCTACGGCAACCGCATTGTGTCCTTGGGCAAGACACTTCATTCCCATTGCCCATGTGGGGGCACGGTGGCATTGTGTACTAAGGCATACTGCAGGTCAATGGTGCACCCGTCTTCAACCAATGCTAACCCTGCTTGTGTGGAGTTAGTATGTTGGAGAGCTGACAGTTGCTCGCTGTTGCTTGGTGGTTCTCTCCGGGTACTACCGCTTCCTCCACTCATAAAACTGGCGTGATCATGATTAGCCATTGTGCAGAAATATGTGACCTTAAACCCCAATAAATAAATAATACTACTTATAGAACATTACAAGCTTTATAAATGTGCTTGCGATGTGTTATGGACCTTGTAGGTTTCTATACAGGGAAAGAGGAAAAAAAAAAACTTTTCAAAAGTATAATTATTATTTTTATGGAACCACATCTGAATCACTGGAAGCATTCAGTCTGCAACAAAATGCAGTTATAGTGTCTAAGTTCACAGTTCTTTCAGAACGTTGAACATGTATTTGCTAATAGGTTTATCCAGTGATCGCAAAAGTTAAAGTCAGCTGCTTTTTTTGAGTCTGAAAATGAAATCTGAGATCAAAATGCTAGTTAATCCTTTACCTAACACACGATATCACAATTTAGTATTGTAATTATCTTTTGTAAAAATTTTCAACCAAACCATATCATGTTGAAATGTTCGGAAAAAAAAAGTTTTTTCAACTGCTCAGGTTGAAAATTATATGAGAGGATGCGACTGATTCATTATTAAAGGGTTAATCAAGTTATTACAGTTGAGAATTATGAGATAAATCTCTCATCCCCATTATGTCTATGTACAAAATGTATCAGAGTCTCACTCTTGTTTCTAAAGCTGTATCATCTCGTCGATATGACCTTAGAAACGAGAGCTTGACTCTGATACAGTGTAACCCTGATAATTGAACAGCCACTTTGTCACTGAAAATTATTCAATTAACTGGAGTATTCAGTTAACAGGGACATGTCACTTTCCTGTATTCTAAAATAAACTTGGCATTAATTCCATTATATCTTGTTTGACAGAGCTCCATGAGCTCTGTCAAACAAGATATAATAGTTTAAATGCCTGTATTGGATGTCCTGAGGCCAAATAGGTCTATAAAGAAAGGAAAACTGGGGAGAGTCTGGGTACTTTCACGACAGGTTACAAGATATTTTAGTCAATTACCAGGAGTTTACTCTCTAACCTATATTCAATTAACAGGCCAAATTTGTCCTGGAGGTATGGTAAATGGTTTTGTGTTGCGAAATTATATTCAAGTAACAGGGTTATTCAGTTAAGAGATATCCGATTAAGTGGGCTTCACTGTGCAACATTTTGTCCATAAACATAATCGTGATAATATATATTTACTAAGCACAGACTACATATAGTTCATTTGTAACATCTGTGCATTTATTGGTCTGTATGTTGTTGATCTGTGCAGCTCTTTGAGATTTTTGAAAGTGAAATTACTCCTGAACTTTCAAACTGGTTTCAAGGAAAGAAGTATACATAATCACTACACAGGAGATGTGTGCAATTGCAGACTTTTCAACTGTAACAATATTTGGCTTGGTGTTTCTCCCTTTGAATCTAGCTTTTAAATATAAATATCCTATCAATAAAATTAGTCTGTGCAACTTATGCTGTTATCTTGGGAACCACTTTGAACCCTTTACAGGCCTTTAAATTCCCCAAATTACAAATGAAAAATGTTGTGCCCAAAATAGTATATTGTGCCCAAATTATGGTTTCATTTGAATAACTTTCACCATAAAAGTATTCCAAACGGTCTCCACCAGCCAGCCCTCAGTATCAAAACCACGTTTGACAAAGTACTATATGGGACTCCAAATCCAAGGAAATGGCTCGTTTTGGGTCTATACTTTCAACAGATTTGCATACAAGCCAAACCAAGGCTAGACTGATAGGTCCTTTTGCTCTCACCCATTGTGCTCAAATTAGAACAATCTGAAGGGCCAACTTTCAACTTTTATCACTTTGTACTGCAAGAAAACAGGTGCCGCAACATGCAGACTTTAGGCTGCAAGTTACACAATAAGTACCTCTGCAGTTGTTTCTTGGCAGATCTTGGCTGCCTATATAGGCAGCCAAGACCTGCCTACAAACAACTGCAAAGTCACATAATGTAAAGGTGTTTGGTGGCTGATTGGTTAGATCATTGAACTTCAAACCAAAAGAATGACGGCCAGATCTGTAGCTGCCATCTGCACTGTGTCCTTGGGCAAGACAGTTAATCTCAATTTATTAGCTCATCTTGCTAATCTCATCACTCCCCTTCCGTCGTCCATAGTCCATCCGTCCGTCAACACCATGTTTTGGTCTTCTCCTCCAAAACCACTGGGCCAATTCTAGTGAAAGTTTGTGTGAGTGATGGTCCCAAAGGGGCATTGCAGTTTTGTTCAACTCAACATGCCCAGCCCCACAGGGAGAGGGTGGGAAAAAATGCTCCAAAATATTTTTAAAATCTTCTTCTCATGAACCAGTGTGTACAATGACTTGATATTTGTTATGGTCTTCCTTTTGAGGTGTAGAATCAAGTTTGTTCAAACGAAGTTTGTGAAGCAATATTTGGTTTTGTAATGGTAGGGGTAAGATTTTTGGCTCCACCCCAAATTTCTATATTTTTATACTGTACCAATGACCCAGACATAGCTGGTGCTAACTCTTAAAATATAGGGCCAAACACAAATTTTGCCCCCCAATCCCCAAAATTTGCATCTAAAACTAAAGAAAACATGTCCTGAGAGGCCCTCCACACTTCGCCCCTACTGCGCATGCGCAGTGTCAAGGACGTTCCGAAATTGGCGCCATTTATCATTCTAAGTTTGGCCCTTCATCAGTTAACATCTGACTGATCTTTGTGCTTTTAAATCTCAGTTTAAATGATGCCAGACACATAAATATTAGTGAAATGGTGATTCTAAGGAGGATAGAAAAGGAGGAGAGGAAAAGAATGTGTGACAGAATATTATCAGGGCTGTAACTTAAAATTTTTTAATGAAATTATGTTAAGTTACCTATTTTCAAGGCAGCAGCCATTTTGTTGTCATTCTGATTTTTTAGTTACACTGTTTTTACAAGTGTTTTTCCTCTCTCCCTGTCCTTTAAGTTCCCCCTTGCTATTCTCCCATGCTTTTGGCATAATTTCTGTAATTATTATTACTAAAATTTCTTGGGAGTTTAGCTGAATAACAGAATGAATTCTGTTCTTTCCCCATGTTTACGTCTTCACCTACGGGTGGTTAGGCGTTGTGTTCTGCATCTACCATCTGATGTTCTGCAGTTTCTTCCCTGGAAGTCTCTGTTTTGCATCAGATGGTGTATTTTTGGTAACTGATTTCGGGCCTGGGTGCCTGGAGTCTTATTTTAGTGTTTTTACACTCATTGTTTACATTTACAACAGCCCTCTGTGTGAGGGGGGGATTTCTAAATAATAATATCTTTATGTTATTTCAATCATAACTAGATACATTATTATTGTTCGTAAGTGTTGAATAAATTGTTTAAAATATTTTTAAAATTTTTGTCCACACTTAGGCTTGGGATCCATTGGGGCTCAACGTTACTTTTCAGAAACTTGGGCTGTTCTGAAAAAATATTTTTTCAAAATATTTTGATTTCAATTATTTTTTCTATATTAATGGATCATATTATTATTATGTATTTTGATTGCCAGGGGTTAGTGTGAGTACCAGGACTTGTTTTCTTTTCACATTGAAAGGATATTGATCAATTGTTTTAAGAGGAAGTCTTCCTCTGACCTTATTATCATTCTATATGTGGTCAGTGTACTCGCATTAACTCCGGTTCTGTATTCGATGACAATATGGGAAGCGTATGTCACGGTATGTTGTTGGGGATTTGGACACTCCGGTCCTTTCCCCGCAGGGTCACTCTACTTTATCAATTTCTATTTCAGACGATCAAGATTAGGGTGATGTATCTGTGATGTCTTCCAACAGTGTGCCTCCGTCGTCACAATTAATGAAGGGCTAGCGGAAAAGTGCTCATGTAATACGCCAATTGCCTAAGAGGACCCTAGTAGGTTCGACGGCCTTTGACGTCCGCTAGCTCGCCCGGTGTAGCGTCCATTCACCAAATGGTTCGGCAGCCGGGTTCGTCCGTTGCGGTCTAGAAGGAATTTTGGGGTGATGCGAGCACTATAAAATTAACTTAATGCACACCCAGTGACGGCGGATCGGAGGGAGAACGGAGGAAGCCTTTTAGTCCGGTTCATAGCTCGTTCCGGTCCATCCGGACGGCAAGCGAGAGAGGCCCCTCTCTCGTTCAACAACATCTGGCCCCAGATGTTGTGGTACAAATGTGTCGTTAGCGGAGCATACGTCCATCGCTCGGGACGCTCCGTTGTATAGGCAGTCCGCTGAGACTGCTAAGGCTTCCTCTTCTCGTCAGCGCACACGACCGCACCTTGGCTGCGTGACCGCCGATATATTACCAGCTTCGCCGATCAAGGATTCTTCGGCGACCAGGTCACACCATCCGGCAGCCAGGGATTCGAGACCGATGGACTCCGGACGTTCGCATAGGAAAAGTATGCGGGAGCCATCTGATGCGGAGCTGCCCTCGGCGAAGCAGCGATAGACTGCGCCTCCGCAGGTCTCGACGCCGGACATTCTTGTGCACATAGCACAGCTTATCGCAGCATCCCAGCAGCCGACAGAAACGGTGTCGGATCGAGAATTATCCAACAGCGCTGGGTCAGTAGCCGGGGACTCGAGGCCTGCAGACTCCGGACGTTCGCATAGGAAGTATGCGGGAGTCAACGTACACGGAGCTTCCAGCGGCAATGCATCGTAAGTCCGCTACTGCACAGGCCTCGGGAACGGACGTGCTTTCCTTAATAGCACAGTTTATCGCAGCATCCCAGCATCAACTGAATCTGTCGCATATATTTTATCCGACGATGCTGGGTCGGGACGCTCCGCGGAAGCGGGTACGGACGTCCGAAAGTTTCATCCGGTCCGACGGGATACCGAAAGGGATTCGGTGGATTTCAAGCTTTCCCTTTCGGAACAACATATGCTGCGATGCCGGATAAGAAACTGATAGCGTCGGTGGACTTAGAAATTTTTGGTTCGGTTCAGGGACATCGTCCCTCAGTTCCGACATAGTCCAATAATGTCACACAAACTTTCGAATTATTGAACGACGCTATATATATTATTATTTTATGCTTGCTATCCAAGCATTTCTGGTTTCTTGTTCGAAGAGTTATGGAGATGTCTTTCAAAAGTGTGCCTCTGTCGTCATAGTTAATGAAGAGTTAGCGGCAATAAGTGCTCATGGAATATGTCTATCGCTTACGGAGTGACATTCGCTAGCTCACCCGGTGTAGCGTACATTCATCGAATGGTTCGGCTGCCGGGTTCGTCCGTTGCGGTCTAGGAAGGAGATTTGGGTGATGCGAGCACTTTAATTACTTTAGTACTCACCCAGTGACGGCAGATTGAGGACAGATCGGAGGAAGCCAACAACATAGGGGACCGCATGTTGTGGTTCAGATATTTTACATTCGGAGCATATGTCCGTTGCTCGGGACGCTCCGTTATATTGACAGTCCGAGAGACTGTCTTTAATGCTTCCTCATCCTCACAGCAGGGCACACGACCGCACATTGGCTACGTGACCTCGAGTATCCGATCAGTTTCGGCATTCAGTGATTCCACAGCGAATAGGTCGCGCCATCCGGTAGCCAAGGGACACGAGGCCTATACACTCCGTTCGCTCGCATATTGGAAGTATGCACGGGGTAACGATCTCGGAGCTTCCTGCGGCAATGCATCGTAAGACCGCTGCTCCTCAGGCCTCAGTGACGGACGTGCTATCCGAGTTAGCACAGTTGTTTCGCAGCATCCCAGCAATTGACGGTTTCTCGGTCGAATCAGGAATTATCCGACGGCGCTGGGTCGGTGCGGTCCGCGGTTGCATCAAGCTACGGACGACCGAACGCTTTATAGGGTCCGACAGGATGGCGAAAGGGATTCGAAAGATTTCGAGTTTTCCCTTTAGTAGTATCGGAAGATGCCTTTCATATCTTCTGGCATTTCTTCCAGTGATTATTTTTCGGACTTCATTGCTGCGATCTTGGATAAGAGACTTATAGCATCATTGGACTCGGATTTTTCGATCGGTACAGGGACTTTGTCCCTGACTTACCGACGCAGTCCAATATTGTCATTACAACATGTGTTTTATTTTTCGACGCTATATATTTATATATATATACAAGACGGCTACTAAGCATGATAGTTTAGTTTCTTGTCCGCGTGGCTCATTTCTGCCATTTTATCTTTTTTTACATATAGTTTATTTTGGCAGAGCAGGGCATACCGAGAGTTCATATGCGTCTTGACGGTGTGATTAAAGACTGCATATATTCTTTTTCACCGTTTATGTCTTTTCCAATTTCAATGTTGGGAACGACATTATGTATATTAGACTTAACTTAGACGCTTTATTATACGTAATCCGCCTTACTGAGGCGTTATCATTATGTCTTCAAGAAAAGATTTACGGGATATTATTCTCAATGTAATTTCTTTTGAGGGCAGTAGTTTGTTCACGTATAACTCCGCCCTTCAGTGGCTGATTGGAGTTGGTTAGACGTGATGCAGCCCTAGCTACATCCACGCGTGGATAGTAGGTTAAGAACTCTCTCAGAGTCGCTTCGTTCTCGGAGGAGCTTCTCTTCGACGGCAACTTTCCGGCAATCCATGAATTGCTTGATTTATACATTCTCTTGTCTATCTAGTGTTACAAGAGATTCAGACTGGGGCAAACATTCGGTGGTTGACTCAGAGAGTGCCGCCGCAGTTGCCGGACCCGAGTGTGGCTGTTATGACGGTTGCCAGTCAAACAGATTGGGATATATACTGATCCCTACGGATTCGAAGTGCCAGGGTTTTTGGGTTCCGCAGTCTTTTAGCTATCAGTTAACTTCCGCGGAATAATGTTTTTTAGGCTTGCTTTATGTCATTGCATGAACATTATTCAGAAACGCATGCCCAAATTCCTGTCCTTTAATTCGACAGTAGTGGCGTATCTCCGGAACCAGGGAGGCACTCTTTCGTTTCCGTTATTCAATTTAATGGAAAGAATCCGTCTGTTGGTTATAGTACACCAAGTTCAGTTTTGGTCCGTCATATTCTGGGTCGTCTGATTGTTTTATCGCACTCCCGTTCTCTTACGGGTCGCTTGTTGCTGTCAGAATGGACTCTCAACAAACAAGTATTCAATCAGATTTGCTATCTATGGGAGCGCCCAATGATGTTTTATTTATGACACAGCTGGCTAATCAATTGCAGACGTATGTGTTGGCTTGTCCAGATCTCTGAGCTAATACTGTTAACGCTCTATTGATCTATAGGACAGAATGATAGGATACGCGTATCCTCCGGCGCTGTTGTTTTTAGCAGGTATTGCTAAGATAAACAACCACAATACATTTCTGTTGATAGCATCTCTATCTTCACAGAGATCATGAGTAATTTACTCTCTTGTCTACTGTGGATCTTAACGTGAAATCTTCCTCTATGTGAGGATCTTTTTTCACTGGGTAAATCGTGTCATCTTTATCACAACCAGCAAGGTCGCAACCTTCATGTATTCCGTTGTGTGGTCCGTATTGCATTGTAAGCACTGTACTGGACGAGCTTTGGACGCGATTTCTTACTATAGGAGATCCTCTTCTTCGCTATTCTATGCGACTAAAGTGGAGGCTCTTCCGTCGTGGTGTAGGGATCATTATGTTCATATGGTTGATCCCTCCATACTACTCATTGCTATTTTTTAGTATACTTGTTTCACAAGATCTACTGCAGCCTGTTGTTATTTAGGTTATAGGTTTATGTTACCTCATACCTATGCACTCTACGATAGTTTACAATTGAGTCTTTTGTCTCTTTATCTAAGTCAGTTAGTAACTTTTTGATAAATAGACTTAGAATCTTTAGATTAAATTCCTATACGGATTTTAACTTCAGGTTCTTATTTAGCTAAGTAATCATTTGAGCCTCTGGAAACAGTAGTTTTCAAATTCTGACCTTTTAGACAGTAATTCTGTTGGTTTCTCTTTTACTGTAGAGTCAGTGAGTTTCATGCACTATCGATGGATGATTTTCACTTTCATAGTTTCGGAATCAATACTTCCGTTACTATTTAGGTTGGATTGTTGCATAAGAGTTAGGCTCCTATTATCCGGAACCTATTATTTTAAGGTCCTTCCGTCTTCGTATGGGCATAGGCCTTTACTCTTTCCGGGTACAGTTTATGTATTTATAAACAGATATCTGTTTATTACAAGGGCGTAAGCTTCTTCTGTCTTTGATGTCTAGTAGAAGGACGTTACGCTCCATTTTATTGTTAATGGATTCTATTAACTAGCGTACTGCTTATGGTATATCATTGGCTTAGCAGTTGTGCTTAAGATTTCGGCTCATGAAGTAAGAGTTCTTCTACTTCTTGGGCTTACATTAATAGTGTTCTATTATAGATTTTTGAAGGCTGCTCATTGCGCTCAGCCATCCATTCATGAATTTTATCTCAGAAATATCGAGTCCATTTCTGGAGGCCTCTATTGTTAGGTCTATTATCTACTGCTCAGAATGTCATTCACTTAACAGTTGCTACTATAGCTAGGTAGGCTGTCTGTTTCGGCAGTGTCTCCGTTCGGCTGCCCTCTTCGCTCTGGGCTATTTGACCCAGGGCAAGAAAAAGGGGGGGGGGAGGGTGTTCCCTTGGGTCACCTGTTTTTACTATGAAAACAAGGGGATACCTCCTCCGGAGTTAGTAATTCTGAGCTGTTATTGGGATGGTTGTTTAGTGAGAAGTTTAAGTTTATAAAATTCATTCAAGTCTTAGTTTTTAAAGTATAGCTTTTGAATATTGCATATGTCAACGGACATGATTATGCAATTCTCACACACTTTTAGGAGTATAAGAGTCTCTATTCTCTAGACTTACTTTATTATTGGCTTACTTTAAAAATTATTAGTATAAGGATTATTGGATATTAATAGAGTACATGGATGTATGAAGCTCAATTTTTGGAAGGTGTTGTATCTTTCTAATTTATCATAAATAAGAAAGATACATGTAAGGCCTATTACTTCTTTTCCCTACAGGGGATGACTCTATTTTATTTTATTGAGCGTATTCCATTTTGCTCTATGTCCTTGGCCCTCCAGCCTTTTTACTATTCAGCTATGTCTGGGTCATTGGTACAGTATAAAAATGTTAAAAAATTTATAGTAATTTATATATTTTTTATACTTACCAATGACCCAGACGGGGATGGCCCTCCCAGGAGTTGGGAACTCTTGCCTCCCCGCTGAGTACATAGCGCTTACCAGGCACTGGTTATTAGAATGATAAATGGCGCCAATTTCGGAACGTCCTTGACACTGCGCATGCGCAGTAGGGGCGAAGTGTGGAGGGCCTCTCAGGACATGTTTTCTTTAGTTTTAGATGCAAATTTTGGGGATTGGGGGGCAAAATTTGTGTTTGGCCCTATATTTTAAGAGTTAGCACCAGCTATGTCTGGGTCATTGGTAAGTATAAAAAATATATAAATTACTATAAATTTTTTAACTTTCTGAACCGATTGTAAGATTTGAACCAAATTTGATATGTGGTATTATTGGGTCCTAAGTACTTGACTCGTGCAAAAAAAAAAAAGAAAGAATCCAGCATCCCCATGGGAACCCCAGGAGCTAAAAATAGAAATATTTTCAAATGCCCATATTTCCCAAAACACAGAACAAAGAGCTGTTATTTAATATGAAGCATCTTTAGGACCAGTAGGATTGAATGGTAAAAAAAAATTGCCATCAGTCATGTTTGTAATTCTTCATTAACGTGACATGTGCAATACAATTCAGCATAACAAATGTAAGATTTACAATCAGATGCACCCGGGTGTTCTGTAGAGGGCATTGAAAAAATGCTGAGTCAGCATATTTGCAAAAATTTAAAAAAAAAACTTTTCTCCAGGACCAATCATCAGAATCTTTTGATATTTGGTATACAGCATTCATAGGAGGGTCAGATACAAGTTTGTTAAAATAAAGCCCATTGGTTCATATTTGGGCTCAATACAGGAGCCCGAATTTTTAACTTAGGGTAATATTGGGAATATTCTTATCTTCTTCCTCAGGCCCACCAGTCATAATCTTTTAATGTTTGGTGTACATCATTGTTATGAGGTTCAAATTCAAGATTGTTCAAACCAAGTCCCTAGGTAAATATTTGGGCTTCGTACGGAAGCCCAAATTGTAACTTAGTTCAGTATGGGGGATAATTTTTAAAAATCTTCTTCTTCAGATCCACCAGTCAGAATGCTTTCATATTTGGTATGCAACATCTCTAGGGGGGATGGGGGGGGGGGGGGGGGGCTGGGGGGGGGGGGGGTCAGATTCAAGTTTGTTCAAATCGGATCCCTAGGTATATGTTTGGGCTCGCTATGGTAGCCCAAATTTTAACTTAGTGCAATATGAGGAAATTTCTTTAAAAATCTTCTTCTTCTTATCCACCAGTCAGAATGCTTTCATATTTGGTATACAACATCTCTAGGGGAGTCAGATTCAAGTTTGTTCAATTTAAGTGCCTGGGTTAATATTTGGGCTCCATATGGGAACCTGAAATTTAAGTTATACGAGGGAATTTCTTAAAAAATCTTCTTCTTCAGACCCACCAGTCAGAATGCTTTCATATTTGGTATACAACATCTCTAGGGGGGTCAGATTCAAGTTTGTTCAAATCGGATCCCTAGGTATATGTTTGAGCTCGCTATGGTAGCCCAAATTTTAATTTTGTGCAATATGAGGAAATTTCTTTAAAATTTCTCTTCTTCAGATCCAACAGTGAGAATGCTTTCATATTTGGTACACAACATCTCTAGGGAAGTCAGATTCAACTTTGTTCAAATCGAGAGCCTGGGTTAATATTTGGGCTCCCAATGTGAGCCGGAATTGTCCATGTAGCTAAAGAATTAGAAATTTTGTATTCAGTACCTTCTAGAGGTGTGTAACTAAGATTAATCCACATAGGTTGTATCAAGGGGCTTCATAGGGGAGCTCGACATTTTACATCATGATCAGCTGAAGAAACGGCATGATGCCCAGATTATTTTTGTCACTTCTGTGGGGCTCAAGGATTGACTGTGTATCCTATGGAAATGGATTGCTTAATTGTTTATATTGTGTTCTTTTCCAGATGAGCGCTTCAGGCCCTGTGGGGCCTCTTGTTTATTTTATTGGGGTTTAATGACACTTTTGACCGCCAAGGTCACCTTGTGTCGGACAATTTTAGAGATGGAGGAAGCTGGAGTACCCGGAGAAAACCACCTGTCAGAATCTTTTGTTATTTGGTATGCAACATCTTCATGGGAACCAGATTCTAATTTGTTCAAATCAAGTCCCTAGGTCCATATTTTGGCTTTTCATGTAAGCCAGAATGTTAATTTGCTCTAATATGAGGAATATTCTGTAAACTTCTTCTTCATATACACCTGTCGGACTTGTTTTAAATTTGGTATACTGCATCACCAGGGTGGGGGTGGGTGGGGGGTGGGGTCAGATTCAAGTTTGTTCAAATGAAGCCCTGGGTTTATGGGAGCCTGAATATTTGGTCAAGTTTTTTTTTAAAAAGCTTGACTTAAAGCTTGATGAATTGATCGGCCTGTCAGGTGGGTGGGTGGGTGGGTTTTGAGTGGGCAGGCGGGAGTGCAGCGAGTAGTGAGAGGGCATGCTGGCAGGTGGGCGTATCAGATCGTTAGCACGATAACTTTAACAAATATCAATGGATTTGGTCAATATTTGGAATGTGAGACTTTCTAAACAATGTCTTCAATGAGTTCGAAAACTGGTACGGGTTTGGCCATACTGAGTGGAATTATGACCCTTAATTTGTTAGTTTTTGCCTGTTTTCAGCTTGTCAGCACGACAACTTCAATAAATATCAATGGATTTGGTCAATGTTTGGTATATGACACTTTCTTAACAAGATGTTGAATGAGTTTGTAAACTGGTCGGATTTTGCCATACGGAACAGGGTTATGGCCATCAGTTTGTTAATAATTGACTGTTTTCAGCTCGTTAGCATGATAACTTGCACAAATATCAATGGCTGTGGTCAATATTTGGTATGTGAGACTTTCTTAACAATGTCTTGAAGGAGTTCAAAATTTGGTATGGTTCAGCCATAATGAGCAGGGTTATGGCCCTTAATTAGTTAATGTTTGTCTGTTTTCAGCTCATTTGTGCGATAACAACTATTAACAACAATGGAGTTGATTTTCTTATAATGGCAAGCCTTACATGTGCAAAAAAACTTGTAATCCTTGTAACTTGGTGCAGAATGGGGAATATTCTTTAAATGATTCAAGTGATTTACTATTTTTTATGTCGATTGGAAGAGAATTCCAAAGCCTTTGCAACAGCAAAGGCCCTATCACCAGCACTAGTAAATTTAGATACGGGCTGAACCAGATTGAGTTGACCTGATGACCTAAGAGACCTCGGTGTGGATGGTAAGCAGATCGAACATGTAGGATGGTGCAGATCCCGAAATACACTTAAACACCAAAAGGACAATTTTAAATTGAATTCTTTGCTCAACGGCTAGCCAGTGTAACTCGGGCAGTACTTTTGAGTTCTGGTTATGACCCGTGCAGCACAATTTTGGATGTGTTGTAGCTTTTCAAGAATAGATGTTTTAGAGCCAATCAGAAGAGAGTTGCAGTAGTCGAGGCGATTGGTAACAAAGGCGTGGACAAGCTGTTGTGAGGTCTGTGTATCAATGAAGGATCAAATTTGCTAATATTTCTAAGATGAAAAAATGCACTGCGAGAGACATGTTTGATATGTTCATCAGCGGCCAAATTTTCATCCATGAAATAACCTAAGTTTCGATCACAGCTACTGGTTTTTATCGCAGAACCTCCAATATTGAGGGACAGTTTGGATATTTTTGAAAGTTGATGAGGTAGACCTATATATATTACTTCTGTCTTGTCATCGTTCAATTTAAGAAAGTTTTTAGTCTTCCATGCCTTGATGTCTGAAATACAAAGTTCAATCTTACTGCATGCTTCAGGCTCAAAGGCGTGATTAAAACTAATATACAGCTGTGTGTCATCTGCGTAAAAATGAATGTCAAGGCCATGGCTTCAGATAATGTCACCGAGAGGTAAGACATAGACAGTGTACAGTAGGGGACCCAACACCGATCCTTGAGGGATGCCAAAACGTAGTGTGACCTTGTCTGACGACTCACTGCCAATAAGGACACTCTGTGTGCGACCATTAAGGTACAACGAAAACCAGTTAAGTGCTCGGTCAGTAAGGCCTGTTCTCACTGCCAGTCTTTCAATAAGTATGTTTGAATCTATGGTGTCAGAAGCGGCGCTTAAATCCAACAAAACAAGACATGTTAGGTTGTGCCTCTCCGTGGATAGGAGGATATCATTTTGGACTCTTAGAAGCGCCGTTTCTGTACTGCAGTTAGATCTGTATGCAGATTGGTTAACTTCGGCTAGGCTGTGGGCTGCCAACTGAGAATTCAGCTGAGAAGCCACCGCACGTTCAATAATCTTTGACAGGAATGGAAGATTAGAGACCGTTCGGTAGTTTTTCAGAACCTCTGGGTCAAGTGTTGTCTTTTTGAGAAGAGGTTTTACTAAAGCGTGGTTCATGCTTGTCGGAAAGACGCCAGAGTGGAGAGAGGCATTGACCAGTTTCAAGATCGGTGTAGTTAACTCCGACAGGCATCCACCTGTCAGAATCGTTCGATATTTGATATACAGCATTCTTATTGGGTCAGACAAATTTGTTCAGATCAATTACCTGGGTCAATATTTGTGTTTCTTATGCAAGCCCGAATGCAGTATGGGGAATATTCTTCAAAAATTGTTATTCCTACCCACCAGTCAGACCCTTTTGATATTTGGTAATCAGCATCCCGAGGAAGGTCAGATTCATGCTTGTTCAAATCAAGTGCCTGTGTTCATGTTTGGGCTCTGTGGTGTTACCTAGCCATAGATGTGACCTTAAATCGTTCTTAAACAACTCTCTCAGGTGAGTGATTAAGGCCTCTTGGGAGATTTTGTTCCCCCAAAACATATCTTATAACCCCCCATTCATTGGAATGAACTCAATGACCTGGTTCCAATGAGGAGTGAAAGGCAATGTTTTTGAGACAAAAAATTGAAAATTTATGAAATTTGAGTGGCAACTTTCGTGAATCGATCCATTCGATTTGGACTACTATGCTTGGTAAAGGGTTGTTACAACCAGTAGTGTATAAATTTACCAGTAATGTCGAAATTGACCAGTAATGTCGAAAAAATTAACCAGTAATGTCGAAATCAACCCGTAATGTCGAAAAAATCGACCAGTAATGTAAAAATCTGTAATGTTGAAAAATTAACCAGTAGTGTCAAAAAGTGACGACCAAAATGAGGAGCACTAACACTTGCCGATGGGGGAGGGGGGTATAGCCCCCCCCCCCCCCCATGACACTCCTAGTCATGTGATTTAATGACTGACTATAGTTCTACCAATTTGCTACCTGTCATTTTACCTACATCCATGAATCAGTCAGTCGGCGTCTCCCGCATGTACCCGCATGTACGTGGGGTGCACTATTAGCTCAATCGAGAAATTGCCTCGCAATTCAATTTGATGAATATCCGGGTTCTATACCTGACGAGGTCAGTTAAGTTGTATCCTTGGGAATGACACTTTATCCCAGGTGCACGTTGACTTCGTTTGCCAAGCCACATGCCGAAATGACACATGTATGGTGCTCGTGCTTTAAACTAAGTGTCGTAAACGAAATCAATCAATCAATCAACCAACCAATTAATGTTTGTATGTAGGTCTGCCTGTCTTTCCGTCATTCAGTTGTCTATCCACATCTAGGGATTATTTTTCACACGCCACATTGCTATCTGTCTGTCTGGATTTCTGTCCATCTGCCTGGATGCTGCTAACCTGCCTGCCTACACACTTGCCAGCCTACATGTGTGACTGTATGTCTGTCTGTGCGAGCGCTAAATACTAGACTAAATATTTCAGCGTTGTATCAATTCATTATCTATCCAGAGAGAGAGAGGGGGAAGGAGGGAGAGAGAGAGGGGGAGACAGGGAGAGAGAGAAAGAGAGAGAGAGAGAGAGAGAGAGAGGGAAGAGACAGAGAGAGAAAGAGAGAGTTGGATAAAGACAGAGGGAAAAGGGGATAGGGAGAGAGCAATAGAGAGAGAAAGAAGGGGAGAGAGAGAAGGAGAGATAGAGGTAGGGGCAAAGGCAGAGGGATAGATAGATAGATAGATAGATAGAGAGAGAGAGATAGAGAGGGAGGGTTGGGGAAAGAGAGCTGGGCAAAGACAGAGGGAGAGGAGGATAGAGAGAGAGAATGATGGAGAGAGAGAGAGAGGGGGCAAAGGCAGAGGGACATGGGATAGAAAGAGAGGGGGATAGATAGAAAGAGGAGAGAGAGAGAGAGAAAATAGGATGGGATATGTTGTGCATATGAAAGAGGGAAATAATTGTTAAACATAAAATTCCATATTTACGGGGGTAAATGTGTTTAAACTTGCTCGAAAAAGGTTAAAAGTCGATAAATATAGGCAAAAGTACAATTTGAGTAACCCGAAAAAATATTAACATTTTTGCGAAAAATCGACATTTTGGTCGTCACTTTTTGACACTACTGGTTAATTTTTCGACATTACGGATTTTTACATTACTGGTCGATTTTTTCGACATTACTGGTTGATTTTGACATTACTGGTTAATTTTTTTGACATTACTGGTCGATTTCGACATTACTGGTAAATTTATACACTACTGGTTGTAACAAGGGTTAAACCTTATTTTGTCTCTCCTATTTTTTTTTATGAGTTCTGTTTTCATTTTTTTTTGTCCTGGAGAAAACAATAACCAGATTTATGTTTTGGGGGCAGGAAGTTGATTTGTGTAATTGAGAGTTGCACCTTGATCGTGGTGTGACATATTATGGGGGATTGCAAAGTGTACAGTTCGTATGGGTCATGGAATCCTGGAAAAGTCATGAAAAACGAAAACATTTTTTCCAGACCTG
The DNA here is from genome assembly GCA_031216915.1 of Pictodentalium vernedei. NCBI lineage: Eukaryota > Metazoa > Mollusca > Scaphopoda > Dentaliida > Dentaliidae > Pictodentalium > Pictodentalium vernedei. Next base: position 180,935,528 of record CM062295.1, read on the forward strand.
GAAGTTTTTGAAAAATAGGTTTTTTGACTGTAATCTGAACAAGTCATGGTAATTTGTCGTGATAACGATTCAGTATGCCATTTTCCCCAAAATCATGCTTAAAATCCCCCCAAAGAGAGCATGGTGGTTATACTAACAAGGGAAAGGTCATGGAAATTGGGTAGAAAGTTTTGGAAAAAAGTCATGGAATTTGATTCTCAAAAAGGTGTACCAACCCTACAAGTACTTTTTACTTTCTTCCTTTCATTCCCTGGTTCATTAGTTGTCAATTATAAAGTGTTTTCTGTTTCCATTTAAACATTCTTATTAGCTTAACTTGACAAAGTCAAGATAAGCTATTGCCATCACCTGTGTGGAAGTCTGTTAGTCTGTGAGTCTGTTCACATTTTCCTTTAGCACAGGCTACACCCCGTAGTTCTTGTCCGATCATCACAAAATTTCACATGCAGGTTTGAGGTCCTGTCTAGATGAGAACGTCCCCTTTTGGTCACAACAGATCAACCGTGATGGCTGCCCTAGCCCAAAACCCAAAAACCTTTAGCACAGTCTACAGGTCGTATTTATGAAGGGATTTCATGGTAACTTGTTAGGATGACTCTGTATAATATCTAGATGAGAACGTCTCCTTTTGGTCATGATCTGTCAACCCTGATGGCTTCCCAAGCCCGAAACCCAAAAAACTTAGAACAGTCTACAGACCATATTCAGTATGGAGGGATTCCATTGTAACTTGGTAAGATGACTCCATATAATGTCTAGATGAGAACTTCCTATTTGGTCATCTGTCACCTGTGATTACTGCCAGAGCCCAAAACCTGAAAACCTTTAGCACAGTCTTCAGGTCGTATTTATGGAGGGATTTCATTGTAACTTAGTAGGATGACTCCATATAATGTCTAGATGAGAATGTCCCCTTTTGGTTGCGATTGGTCAGCTGTGATGGCTACAGGGGCCCAAAGCCCAAAAACCTTTACCACAGTCTACAGGTCATATTTACGAAGGGCTTTCATCGTAATTGGGTAAGATGACTCCAGATAATGTCTAGATGAGAACGTCCTCTTTTGGTCGCAATCATTCAGCCATGATGGCTGCCCAAGCCCAAAACCTGAAAACCTTTAGCATAGTCTGTAGGTCGTATTGAAGTAGGGATTTCATTGTAACTTGGTAGGATGTCTCTGTATAAAAATCTAGATGAGAACGTCCCCTTTTGGTCATGATCTGTCAACCATGATGACTGCCCAAGCCCGAAACCAAAAAACTTTTAGCACAGTCTGCAGGTCATATTAATATGAAGGGATTTCATTGTAACTTGGTAGGATGACGCCATATGATGTCTAGATAAGAACTTCCCCATTTGGTCGCGATCTGTCAACTGTGATGACTGCCCCAGCCCAGAACCTGAAAACCTTTAGCACAGCCTACAGGTTGCATCTATGAAGGGATTTCATTGTAACTTGATAGGATGACTCAGTAGAATGTCTTGATGAGGACATCCCCTTATCCCCTTTTGGTCACGATCGGTCAACCATGATGGTTGCCCAAGCACAAAACCCGAAAACCTTTAGCACAGTCTACAGGCCGTATTTATGAAGGAATTTCATGGTAACTTGGTAGGATGACTCTGTATAATATCTAGATGAGAATGTCTCCTTTTGGTCATGATCTGTCAACCGTGATGGCTGCCCAAGCTTGAAACCCAAAAAACTTTTAGCACAATCTACAGGTCATATCTAATATGGAGGGATTTCATTGTAACTTGGTAGGATGAATCTTTTGGGTGCGATTGGTCAACCATGGTCACAGCACTGGCCCGAAAACCTTTAGCACAGTCTACAGGCTGTATTTATGAAGGGATTTCATTGTAACTTGATAGGATGACACGTTTTGGAATAATTTCACTGTAACTTGATAACTTTGATTGACATACATTAACTGTGACGGTCACATTAACCCACCCCTTAATTCTTTAGTATAGTCTACACCTCTAATTATTTTTATTGAAAACAGCATACTGGGAACAGAAATTAACATATTCACAATTATCACAATTCTTGTCTTATTTCATAATCCTTTCATAAATATTGAACATTATCCTTTTTCATCAAACACAACACACAATCAGGTTAAGCTACAGTGTCATTGACACTTTCATTTAATATGCTATTGTTTTCTTTATTTCAGGAGTGGTCAAGGTAAAAGGTTTGCTTCAGAACCTAAAGGTGGGTTAACATCTCTATCAGAACAACCAAAGGGTCCTGGTTTTGGTGTGAGAGCTGACTTATGAGACACTTGTTCATCACTGGTGTATTTATAGTGTAAATACAAACTTAATGAATTCTAACACAAGATGTTTGAAATGTCGATAAATGAAACAGTTTTTGTACAATCTGGAGAACTTTAAAGAATGAAACTTTAGTTTGTAAATCTATTTAAGAAACTTCTGTTGATTTTTTTTTTTTTTTATCCCAGACCACTTGAGGGTCTTGGAAAATAAAAGATAAAATTACTGATGTAGTGTAGTCTTATTTTCTTCATATTAGAATTGTTTTGACCATAGTTTTTATTCTGACATACAGCACAGACCTCAAAGTTTGGGTCAAGGACATTTTCCCCTAGGACATTTTCTCCTAGGACATTTCCCACAAGGACATTATCCCCTAGGACATTTTCCCCTAGGACATTTTCCCCTAATTATTCATCCCCAGACTTTTCCCCCTAGACTGATTACTCCTAGATTTTTCACCCAGGACATGTTCTCATAGATTTTTCTTTAATTTCTCATGGAATAAAATAGAAAAAAAATTGGAAGAATAAAAATAAAAATGTAATGAGGTTTAATGTAATAGTTTATTCTTTTTTAAAATAGCTAGCACAAGATAATAATATACATGTAGCAAGTAGCACAAATAAAACTATGATAAATCAAACAACGATAATATAGGTTTGTTTTAGAGTCAAGCCCATGGCTTTAAATAATCACCTCTTACTGCTTATAGTACCATTAAAGTCTTCATCTCACAATATATCAAAGCACATACCATCCAGATTACTGTTTATACAGCAAAACAACTTGATATTGTTATGCCATACAGCACACTGTGTGTGACAGATTGACTCGCTATTTTATTTTTATTTAGTACTTTAAAAATAGTGTGACATTAAATGGAACAAATTCTTTCTTTTTCTTGTAGCAAAATCTTGAAATTAAATTTTCTTTAGTTTGTTGAAAATGTCTTCTCTTTCCTTCCTAACTAGGGGGAAATGTCCACCCTCTCATTTGAAATTAGAGGAAAATGTCCTAGGTGACACTTTTTTTTAGGGGAAAATGCCCTAGGGGAAAATGTCCTCGGGGAAAATGTCCGGAACCCTCAAAATTTGTACTGATTTTGCAAGGATCTGTTTTGATTTTCACAGTTTTCAGTTATTAACCCTTTACCCATATTACAGCCAAACGCAGCCAACTTTATTCCCAAAAATCACCATTCAATTATCATTATTTTTTTCATTTTTTGTTTCAAAACATAGGTTATGACTCCTCATTGTAAATGAGCTTGTTCAAATGGGGGCGCATATGCTATGCCTTTGACACAAAAGATGAAAACAATTAGTTATTCAAGAATTTTGTTTGCAAGTGTCATCTGCCTTTTGTGTTAGGTAAATAGTTAAGTAATTTAGAAATTGAGAGTACTATTAGACTCTTGTGAATGTAAACCAGTACATATTCCACAGTACATTTATAAATTTACAAGAGTTTAACCCTCATGGGCCTGGTTCCAATTTTGTTGAGACTTGTGTTGTACATGTACACCTAGCACAAATGTTTCAAAATACAGGTTTTTGGTGGTCTTGCTGATGGAAGTTACAGCATCTGTGTAGTGGTTTCTAGTGAAATCTTGTCTGCCTTTATATGTATATCTGCCTGTATGCCTGCACAATGGAAATCAATAAGAATCAACTTTAATTTTTGTAAATGTTTACTTGACTCTTGTCATAGATTCTAAGTGTCCTTAACTCTTAACCCGCTAAGTATTTTAAAAATATTTTCCATCAAAGCTAGTCATGGCTGTTGTGATGCAGCCATGTCTAGATTTGGTGGAAAATGTATGACAATTCAACTTAGAAAATCACCGAGTAAAAATGTTTATGCAATTTACAGGGTTACATTTGGGTAAATGTGCCTAAAATATACTAATTTTAATGGCAAGAGATTTTCTGTCCTGGGCAGGAATATCCACCAGTAGTATGCAAGGAGTTAGAGGAATATCCACCAGCAGCATAAAGGAGTTAAAGGCATGGATAATTATACTTACGTTTTAAACTCTCATCATTATGAGACGATTAACCGGTATACACTAGCAAGCCAAAAAACCAGCAGACTGTCATCTGCAAAATGAGGTCCCCAGAGGGTGAATTTAGTGATGCTACCCTGCCCAGCAGGGTAGCATCACTAAATTTACCCTCTGTCAACCTCAATCTGAATCAGGGTCTCAAAACTAAACAGAAGAAGTACCCAGAGGTTAAATTGGCCCACTGTATGGGATAGCATCATCAAATTTACCCTCTGGGGACCTCATTTTGCAAATGTCAGACTGCTTAGATTTTTATATGACAACCAATGGCCCAGACTAGCTGGTGCTAACTCAAAAAATAATCCAGGGCCAAACACAAATTTTGCCCCCCAATCCCCCAAATTTGCATGCAAAACCGAAAAAATAATGTCCTATCAGGTCCTCCATACTTTTCAGATCTGCGCATGCACAGTATCCAGGAAGACACCGAAATTGGCTACAACCATCATTCTTTGTTTGGCCCTGAACTCAGCAACAATGAACTGACATCTGTGCTTTTAAATCTCATTTTTGAGGATGCCAGACACAAATCAGTGGTAAAATTGGTGGATCCAAGGACATAATTGGATAATGGAAGTGAACAAGGGTGGTTTGGAACATTCAGGACTGTAACTTTATCATTTTTAGCTCAACTTTGACGAAGTCAAATTTGAGCTATTGTCATGGCCCGTCGTCCGTCCGTCCGTCTGTCCGTCTGTCCGTACGTCAACAATTGGCTATGGCTCGGGCTAGAGGTCGTATTTATGAACCGATCTTTACGAAACTTCTTGTGTACCTTTGTTATGACCCTGGGATGGGAACGAGTGTTTTTAGGTGTGGTCCGAAATTCAAGATGGCTGCCAGCGGCCATTTTGTACCGATGATGCAAAAATCAGTTTTTTGTACAGAACTTCTGTATGAAAGTTCTGATTTGAATAAAGTTTTGTATAAATGTTTAGTACCATGGGATACATCACATATAATACGGGTTTTTTTCTCGTGCGTAAATTATGCAAATTAGACTGACTTTGATTTATTTAGTGTTACTTTCAGAGCTGTAAGTGCCAAGCTGCTATGGCTCGGGCTAGAGGCCGTATTTATGAACTGATCTTTACGAAACTTCTTGGGTACCTTTGTTATGACGGTGGGACGAGAACGAGTGTTTTTGGGTGCGGTCCGAAATTCAAGATGGCTGCCAGCTGCCATTTTGTACCGACGATGCAGAAATCTGTTTTTTGTACAGAACTTCCATATGAAAGCTCTGATTTGAATAATTTTTTGTATGAATGTTTAGTACCATGGGATACATCACATATAATACGGGTTTTTTTCTCGTGCGTAAATTATGCAAATTAGACTAACTTTGATGTTTTTTGGTGTTACTTTCAGCACTGTAAGTGCAAATGCCAATACGGCTCGGGCTAGAGGCCGTATTTATGAACCGATCTTTACGAAACTTCTTGGGTATCTTTGTTATCACCGTGGGACGAGAACGAGTGTTTTGGGGTCCGGTCCGAAATTCAAGATGGCCGATGGCAGCCATTTTGTACGAAATTTGGTGCAATCAGATTTTTGCACAGAACTTCCTTATGAAAGCGCTGATTTGAATAATTTTTTGTGTGAATGTTTAGTACCATGGGATACATCACATATAATACGGGTTTTTTTCTCGTGCAGAAATTATGCAAATTAGATGAACTTTGATTTTTTCAGAGCTGCTTACACACAGTAAGTACACATGTCAATACGGCTCGGGCTAGAGTCTGTATTTATAAACCGATCTTCACGAAACGTCTTGGGTACCTTTGTTATCACCTTGGGACGAGAACGAGTGTTTCTGGGCGCGGTCCAAAATTTAAGATGGCTGCCAGTGGCCATTTTGTATCGAAATTAGGTCTAATCAGTTTTTTGTACACAACTTCTATACGGCTCAGGCTAGATGCCGTATTTATGAACCGATCATTACGAAACTTCTTGGGTACCTTTGTTATTACCGTGGGGTGAGAATGAGTGTTTTTGGGTGTGGTCCGAAATTCAAGATGGCCACCAGCAGCCATTTTGTACCAAAATTAGTGCAATCAGTCTTTTGTACAGAACTTCTGTACGAAAGTTCTGATTTAATAAATTTTTGTATGAATGTTTAGTAACATGGAATACATCACATATAGTACAGGTTTTTTTCTCGTGCAGAAATTATGCAAATTAGATGAACTTTGATTTATTCAGTGCTACTTATACTCTGTAAGTGCACATGTCAATACGGCTCGGGCTAGAGACTGTATTTATGAACCGATCTTCACAAAACTTCTTGGGTACCTTTGTTATCACCTTGGGACGAGAACGAGTGTTTCTGGGCGCGGTCCAAAATTCAAGATGGCTGCCAGTGGCCATTTTGTACCGAAATTAGGTCCAATCAGTTTTTTGTCACAACTTCTACACAGCTCATATTTGTGAACTGATCTTCATGAAACTTCTTGGGTACCTTTGTTTTCACCTTGGGACAGGAATGAGTGTGTTTTGGGGTGCCTTTGTTGTCACTGTGCTATGAGAACAAATATTTTGGGGTTCAGTCAGACCCACTCTGGGACTCAAAGATTTTTTTCTAGTTCAGCATCTGACTGTCACCCACCTTTACAATACTTTACCTATACATTTGTTACAGGCTACAGTCAGTATTTATGTACAGCCCATTACAATACTTTATATGTACCTTTGTTATCAGGTCATTACCTAGATGTTTGTCATTGCTGTGTCACATACTATACATGTACATGTCTTTGTCTTGACAAGTTGAGCTACAGTGTCATTGACACTTTCATTATCAAAATTATTTCATGTTTCCCAAGTTTGGGACATGGGCCTGACGTCATCATTCTTGCTAATAATTTATCCACTGTTTGTTAAGTGTTCCTTCCCTATCCTTCCTTGAAGCCCTCCTGTTAAACTCCCAAGCTTTTTGGCTTATTTTTATTGAAATTTTTTATTAAATTTCTTGGGAGTTTAACGTGTATTACAGAATGTTTATTCTGTATATCCCCACGGTTACGTCCTCACCCTAGGGGTGTTGGTTCGTTTGGGTCATGCATCTTCTATCCGATGTATCGTTTTTTCTTCATCTGACTTCGGGCTTTTTTTATTCAGTGCCTGAGGTCTTGTTTCCATTTTTTTTTTATTGACGTTGTTTACATTGGCAATGTCCTATAAATATAAGTAGTTTCATCTTATTATTATACCACCACTTTCGAAAAAAATGGGGGTATACTGGATCACATGCGTCTGTCTGTGTGTGAGTCCATTTGAGAATATTCATAATTTTCATAACTCAAGTAAATTATTATTTTCTATAATATTTGTCTGTTCCGCCTGTATCTTGGGTATCAAATGTTCAATGAAATTTGCCGTGAACACTGCTTATGGTACAGGCTTTAAAAAATGGATTCAACAATATTTCTCACATTCTCCTTTTTTGACTTGGAAATTGTAGGAAATAGACATTATTTGTCTGTTCAGCCTGTATCTCGGGTATGGGTTATCAGATTTCAGTGAAATATGGCATGCAGTTTGCCTATGACAAAGGCTTCTGCCTCAATGCATAAAACATCCAAACACCAAACAATTTACCATACCTTTTAACTTAGAAATTGTTGGAAATTGTTATACCCCAACTTTCAAAGAAAGTGGAGGGGTATACATGCGTCTGTCTGTCTGTGCGTCCATCCGTGTGTGAGTCCATCCAAGGATATTCATAACTTTCATTATTTTCTATAATATTTGTTGGTCATAGATATGCCCACACTAGGCGGTACACCACGTGGGGGTATGCACCGGACAACAGTCCAGCTTTTGTTACAGTAGGATTGTTGTAAGATACATGTTATATTCTGGTAGTGTAGCAATAATTTTTTGGCACTTAGGCTCTATCGGGATACCCTTGGACTCTTCATGTTCCCTTTGGGAACTTGGGCTTTTGTCAAAAGATTTTTGAAGAATTTTTTTAAATTAATTTTTCGATTTGTATTTAGAATGTTGATTATTATGTATCTTTATCATATATTTATTGTGGAGTTGGTGGGAGTTCAATCGACTTTGGTTAATCAAGAAAGCTTATTGCTCAAAATGCAAGGCAAGGAAGTCTTCCTCAGATTTACATGCTTGTTGCCTTGCTTGTAGTCGATGTACTCCCGCGAATTCTTGTCCTTCATGTGTTGATTGGGATGACAAACGTTGGACACAGGTGTCACGGTATGTTGTTAGTGGTAGTGTTGAAACGATTACCTATTTTTCAAAGTCGACGGGAGTAATCGATTCAAAATCGACTAGTCGGCTTTTCTGTTGAAAACATAATTATCTCAATAAATTAGGTGATGAGAGACTGTTACACTAAGTTGATAACCCTTTCATTTAATGACTTGTTTGACACGTGTTTGATGAAGTTTCCTTGTCAAAGTCATGAATGCAGCTGTTCTGTTTTTCGTATTTTGAGTTTTTAAAACGTTGTGCATATTATAGCTTTAACCATTCAGTAAAAAAATGAGGATACCTGGGAAGTGCGTGCCTCCTAGTCCTCTGTCCATACAGTGGAAAAAGTACCCAATGATGTTAAAACAGAAGTTCCGTGGATTTGTAAAATGTGTGAAGTGTGCCACCATTCGCCCGGTGCAATTAATTAAAAACTACCGGGTCAAATTTTGTGACGGACAATTTCCTCACCTTCATATCCGGTCTTTGCCAGCTCGCACCCAAACCAGTACAGTAATCTCATAGAATATGGAGCAGCTTTCTGAGTGTTTGAGGCATGTATTTTATTTTTATATCAATTAAAAAGTGTGGGCGACTTGGGTGAGGGACAGAACGCTGCCAGTGATTAGGTTAGGTGAAATCAGTGCTTGTAATGCTGCTGAAATCTAAGTTGTAACATCGGCATCAACAAACGACAATGATTGCATGGATATCCACTTCTCGATACAATTTAAAATAGGTCCACCACAAAGCAGAAACGTCTGATGTTTGTAATCATTAACCCCCACTATTAGGCCATTTTACGACTTCATCTTTGAGTTTCCCGACTAGTTGACTGGCGGATTTCAGAGTCAATTTTTCCAAAAATTGAATTGACTTCGTCTAGTCAACTAACCGTATCAACACTAGTTAGCAGTGAGAGGCCAATGCCAGTCCTCTCGACACAGAGTCATTCATGTTTCTCAGTTTCTTTTTCAGAGGAACAAGAACATGGTGATGGTTACGTGACACCTACTAAAAGTGTGCTACTGTCGTCGTGCTCTGATGAGCAAACAGAGCTAGCAGCTAAGGTGCTCCTGATTATTAGGCAGGGTTAAAGCCACTAGCCAGTGGTTTTAATCCCTTGGCAGCAGCTAGCTCGACCGGTGAAGCGGTTACTCCGTGTGTGGGAACTGTGATGCCAGGTAAGTCTGTTGCGGTCGTAGGAAGTGTCGTGGGTAGAGCAAGCACCTTAAAATCTAAACATGCTCACCCATCGATGACAACTAGGGAAGAAGCCAGCAAGTGTTTTGGGAAGCTCTGCAAGGTCTGAAAGGACCACGGGCAGGAAAGGTCCCTCTCTATCCCAGTAACATCTGGGGCCAGATGTTGTGGTGAAGAACTTGCGCGGGCCAGAGCATACGTCCACACCTGCCATCCGGGATGCTCCGTATAGATTGCAGCTGGCCTCGGCTACAGTTATGGCTTCTTCTGCTTCGAATACAAAGCACACACGAACGTATCCTAGCTACCCGACTTCGGATATCCAGCCTGCTGCGCGAAGAAGGAACCACTCTTTGCCTGTGAAGTCCAGCCATTCGGCAGCTAGGGAGATGAGGCCTAGATCATCGGGACGTTCGGAGACGAGATCCATTTCTGACACACCGTCCCAGGAGCAGCAAGCAGCTAAGAAACAGAAGGCCGCTGCTCCTCAGGCCTCGGTGACAGATTTGCTGTCACAGATTGCACAGCTGATCACAGCATTCCAGCAAGTGCAGGTGCAGCCTTCCTCAGACTCAGAAACTGAGCTGTCGGACGGTGCTGGGTCGGTCCAGTCGTCTGTTCACGCAGATGCAATGGACCGAGATTCACAATTGATTCTCTCAGATGGTGAAAGGGATAAGGAAGAGGATTACCCTTCCCTTTCGGAACAACACATGGTTGCGATGGATTTCATCCATCAATACTACCCTGAATTTGTTCCAACGAATCAGAATGCTACGATGACAAGAAAGAAGCCGCTGGCATCGTTGGACGCAGACTTTATTCGGACAAAGGAACAAATCCTTTCTTTTCCGGTTCCACAGGCTTTTGGTCATATAGATGACACTGTATTTAACCTCTCGAGTGCGAGGAAAAAAGGCGGTTTCTTAACTTCATCTTCCTTAAACATACCGTTTCTTGGACCACTTTCATTTAAAATGGTCGGGGAAGATGTTCAGAGAGTTCCTCTGCATTTTGATGAGCAGGCCAAGGATCTAGATGTATCCTTACCTGCATCATTCACTATTCTCTCGGACACAATTGAGACGGCAATTTCATCAAATAAAGCGAATTTGGACGCTATGTCTTATGCAGATCACCTTACAGGAGCTATGGCACATTGTCTCAACGGAAACGAATTAGAGTTCTTTCCAGGGCAATTATGTATTCCACGTATGAATCTGCCCTAACAGTGCCTAATCTGGAGTTAATCAGACGTGATGCTGCCCTTGCATCGTCATCACTTATAGATGACAAGGTGAAAAGCTCTCACCGAGTTGCTCTGGTCTCCGGACATACTATTTTCGATGACAGGCTTTCATTAGTCTACTTAGTCAGGCTACTAAGAAAGCGTCTAGTGGTCTGCTTTTGAAAACGGCCTCTCAACAACCTGCTGCAGCAGACAAGAGTAAAGGAGGGCATTCCAGACAAAAATTGTCAAAAGGGAACTCCTCACGTGGGTACAAGAAACCCTCTTACAATTACTCTAGAGGTCGTCCATATAGCGACTCGGGAAAGGGGCGTAGGTCTGATCGGGACTATCGGTCAAATGCCCCTAGGCTGTCGGGATGAGGTTCTTCGCGGGGAGGACATGGTTTCTCCTCCCATAAGCCTCGCAGGTCATACAGGTGATGGTCAAGACCTCTATTACTTGCCAGTTGGCGAAAGGTTATCAAACTTCAGAAGAAACTGGATAACAGTCACAGAAGATCAGTGGGTGAGAAATGCAGTCTCGGACGGCCTGCGGCTATCATTCCGAGTGAAACCCCCACTAACAAGTTGTCCGCGTTGGACAAATCTTCCATCTGATCCTTTCAAAAGAGAGTCTCTCCTAGCAGAGGTACAGGGTTTCTTATTAAAGGAAGCAGTAGAGGTCGTCGAGAATCAGGATTCTCAGGGTTTTTACAGTCACCTGTTCCTCATATCGAAGCCAGATGGCTCATTCCAACCGGTAATAGACTTGAGCTGGATAAACAAGCTTATTGTGGCTCCAAAATGGAGACCATTCGGTCGGTAAGAGTGAGCGTTCGAGTGAACGACTATGCAGCAAGCATAGATCTAAAGGATGCATACTTTCATGTCCTGGTACATCAGAAAGTACCTATGGTTGGCTGTACAAGGGAAGGTGTATTAGTTCAGAGCAATGTGCTTTGGTCTGAGCCTGGCCCCCTGGGCATTCACTCGAATAATGAACTCTGTAATGTCATACTTCCGAGCTCATTCGTCTGTGGTAACGTCGGTTTACTTGGACGACATTCTACAGAGATATGGCAACAGAATTATTCTTCAGAACGATGTACAGAGTCTGCTTCTATTACTCCGACATCTCGGTTTCATTGTAAACAAGAAAAAGTCGGATCTAGCTCCGTCCAAGTCGTTCACTCACTTGGGAATGAGCTTCTAGACTCGCAACAATCTGGTTTGTCTGCTGTTATCCAGAGCAAAATTAGTCAGTTGTTATGCTCGCTTTTGTCTACACTCAAGACACATTAACAGCGAGGGAATTCATGTGACTGATGGGGTTGTGTGGAGCGGCTGCAGATCTTATTCCGATGGGCCACCTGCGCACGTGTCCCCTCCAGATATTCTTTACTCAGAACTGGAGTGTGAAGATGCATTCACTTGAAACCAGTATTGTTTTAAGGGACCTAGTAAAACAAAGGGTTCAGATTTGGTTAGATCTTCAGTGGTTAACGCAGGGAGTTCCACTGCAACTGCCGGATCCTGCTTTCATGATTATGATGGATGCGAGTCAGACGGTTGAGGTGCGACCCTAAATCCTGCAGACTTGAAGTGTCAGGGTCTTTGGTTCCTAGAGAAGCACATAAACATCAAAGAGATGATGTCAATATGGCTAGCACTACAACATTGGATTCACATAATAGCGAATGTCTATGTTCAGATCTTGTCGGACAATTCGAGAGTAGTAACTTGCATCAGGAACCAGGGTGGCACTCATTCAATTCCATTATCCGAATTAACGGAGAAGATTCTCCTATACATCATGAATCATCATGTTCATCTTTCTGTCTGTCATATACCGTGTCATCTGAATGTACTAGCAGAATCGCTCTCTCGAAAAGGTCACTTGTTACCATCGGTGTGGACTCTCAACAAGCGAGTATTCAGGCAGATTTGCTACCAGTGGGATCGTCCCATGATAGATCTGTTTGCGATGCACCTGAACAATCAGTTACCAACGTTCATGTCGCCATGCCCAGACCATCGAGCGAACGCAGTAGACGCTCTGTCGATCTCATGGGACGTAATGATAGGATATGCATAACTCCGTTGATTCAGCAGATTCTGTTAAAGATCAAACAGTCTCATTGCAAAATCCTGCTAGTAGCACCTCTGTCATCACAGAAACCGTGGATCAATCTTCTCAGGTGTCTGTTATAGGACATTAACCGGAAGCTTCCTCCACAGGAGGACTTTCTTTATCAGGGGAAGTCACGTGCACTGCATCACAACCCAGAAGGTCTCAACCTTCACGTATTTCCATTGTGCGGTCCTTCTTGCACAGAAAACAGTTTACAGGATGCGCAGTGGATGCAATTTCTAACTGCAGGAGGTCCTCCTCTACGTTGAACTATGCAGTGAAGTGGAGGGTTTCGTTCGTTGGTGTCAGGATCTGTCAATCGACATTTATAATCCGTCCATACCAAATATTGCCAATTTCTTGGTCTATTTGTTTGACGATCTCAAACTGCAGCCCGTCACTATTAAGGGCTATAGGTCTGTGTTATCAGACACTTACGCTCATCATGATAACTTGGCTATTGGATCAAATGCTTCATTGTCCAAGCTGGTTAGAAATTTCTCTATTAATAGACCTAGAACACTCAGATTAATTCCTAAGTGGAATTTGGCTTGGGTTCTGTTGAAGTTCAAAGAAGCTCCGTTTGAGCCGTTGGACGTTGTTGAGTTCAAATTCTTGACCTATAAAACGGCATTTCTCTTAGCCTTTGCATCTGCCAGAAGAGTCAGTGAACTTCATGCTTTATCTATTGATGAATCTCACTACCATAGTATGGGTAATACCATTACCCTCACTATGGAAGTGGGATTTCTGGCTAAGAATCAGATTCCAGACAAGCGGCCTGAGCCTGTTATCATTAAGGCTCTGCTATCCTCGGACAACCGTAGACCTTTGCTGTGTCCAGTCAGGGCTATGCGCATATATAAAAGTCGATCAGATTTTATTAGAAAAGGAAGAAAACATTTCTTTCTTTCATTGATTCCTAACAGGAAAGATATTTCTGTTCATTCAGTTGCTAGATGGATTCAGTTGGCAATACGCATTGCCTATGAAAATCTATTTTCAGCTCAACGTTCTGTTAATAAGATATCAGTGCATGAGCTTAGAGTGCTGTCTACTTCTTAGGTTTATTCTAACAGTATAGCCATTACTGATCTCATGAAGGCTGAATACTGGACCCAGCTCTCTTCATTTACCAAGTTTTACCTGAGAAATTTAGAGTCCATCTCCAGTGACATTAGATCCTCTTTCTGTTGCTCAGAATGTCGTCCTTTAATGGTTACATCTATAGTTATTTAGGCAGCCCGTTCCAGCAGTGATACTGTTCCGTGGCCCTCTTCGTTCTGAGGACATGTACCTCAGAACAAGGGGAAGCTGGGGGGGGGGGGGGGGGGGAACGTTTTTTCCCTTATTTATCATCTGGCTTTATAGTGAAAAGCAAGGGAAGACCTCTTCCAGTGTCAGTAGTCCTGAGTTGGTGCTGGGATGGTTTTAATGTGTAGCTCGGTGTGAAGAAATAACTATGTCTCATTTATGTACTGTTTTTAAAGTGTAGCTCACTGTGAAGCATTTGTATATGTCACATGTGAAATGGGCGTTAATATACAGTCCTCGGACACTTTTAAATGAGTACAAAGAGTCTCATTCGCTAGACTATCTTTATATATTGGCTTTCCTTCACCGAATTAGCATAACAGGTTATGCTGGCATTAAATGGAGAATTATATATTATGTAATGCTCAATTACATTATTGGTGTTATGTCTTTCTCTTTTCTCGTAAAGGAGAAAGACCTATATAATTCCTATCTTCTTCTATTCTCCTTCAGGAGATATTCTTTACTGAAGGAATTGAGAGATTGGATTTTCCTTATGTCCTAGGCCCTCCAGCCTTTTTTCTATTCAGCTAGTCTGGGCCATTGGTTGTTGTATAAAAATATTATAAATTTTAAGTAATTTATATATTTTTTATACTTACCAATGGGTATGGCCCACCCATGAGTGGACGCTCATACCTCCCTGCTGAGTTATAACATTTAACAGGCAATTATAGAAAGATTGATGGTTGGCGCCAATCTCAGTGTCTTCCTGGACACTGCGTATGCGCATATCTGAAAAGTATGGAAGACCAGATAGGACATTATTTTTTCGGTTTTGAATGCAAATTTTGGGGATTGGGGGCAAAATTTGTGTTTGGCCCTGGATTATTTTTTGAGTTAGCACCGGTTAGTCTGGGCCATTGGTAAGTATAAAAAATATACAAATTACACTAGGCCATCAGCAGGTACCCAACCCTCGGTTCACCATCAGATGTGGGGGCTAAACATTGGGCAATGCCGATTGTCAAAAAAGTGTTTGTAAACATTTTCATGCAGCTATACATGTATGCCTCAATTTATTAGCTCACCCGACTGAAAGTCTGGGTGTGCTTTAGTAACCACTCTCCACATGTCGTCTGTGAACATGGTGTTCGTGATTTCTCCTCCAAAACCGCTGAACCGATTCTTGTGAAATTTGAGGTGATTTTTTGTTCTGGGATTGCATTTTGATTCTGTTCAAATCAACATGCTGCACTCCATAGTGAGGGGGTGGAGGAAAATGCTCCCAAATTAAAAAAATATCTTCTCATAAACCTTATTTGGATGGAATACCCTGGGTGTTTATCAAAATGGCTCCTCAATAAAACTGTCCCTTGAGTGGTTGGCCCAAACATCCCCATTTTGGGTCAAAACGTCCTCAGTCATTTGTCAAAAGACAAAACAGCCCTGGCCAGCTATTGATCAAAATGTCCCGCTCATCTTTTAAATAAAAAAAATTACCAGTATTAAAAAAAGTACACGTATATAGAACCAGACATGTTAACCTCCAGAATAATTTTTCAATGTATTCAATATTTCAGATACAAATGTATGTCTTGGAAATTTGTGATTCTGATCCTTGCAAGTCCTGGAATTTCAAGCTGTATTTGGGAAATGAATTTGTGATGGCTCAATTCCTGATTGATAAAATATTCCAACTCTGTCATCAAGGCATGCCTTTGTTAAAAGTATGCCTTGATGATGTAATTGGAATATTAATCAGTTGGGATTAGAATTAAAAAACTACAGACTTAAATAGGCATGTAGTAGTCAAGATGCTGCTTCTTATGTAATAATTTTAATCTAAGACTCCAATCTAGACGAAAATGTCCCAGCTGTAAAATTATTGAGGGTGGGGATCACACCCCACAAAGCCCCTTTGATGAGCTCATTCCAGTTAGTGGTCACGTGAAATGGTTTTGTTGAATTTTTTTCTTCTGCACAATTTGTATATCAAGTGGCAGATGCAGCAGATTTTTGGGTAAGGTTATTCAATTGCTAGGTGGAACCCAGGTGTATGTTGTCCACTCGCAAAAAGTAAATATTGCAGGTATGATGGTGTGCAAGAGTGATAGCCTGCATTAAAATCAAAAGACTGTTTTTGACATTTTGTGTATTTTCATTGCAATTAAAACTTGCTTTAACACTGCAAAGCAAATAATAAAAAATATTATTTCCAAATGCAACAAAATACAGCATTTTGATTGGCTGAGAGGTACAGTGTAACGTACAATCCACAGTATCTTTTTTCTACACTGTGGTTAACCACGGTGTAAAAACAAGAATACACAATAGCAGGGTATATGGCTAAAAAAGTACCCATTTTTAATTATTAATTCATACCTTCAGCTTGGTTATGTTAGAACAAAAATAAAAATTCAGGAAATTTAATATTTATATGTAATAAAATATTACAGATATGGATGTCATTGGAACTGGCTCATTGAGCCAGTTCCAATGACATCCATATTTGTCTGGTTTTATTGAGAAACAAATTGTACAAATTTTCTGCCAGTTTTTCCCACAATTTAGGTTAAAGTATTAAGTCCACCAAAATTCTTGGAAATAAATCTGTTATCCTTGTGTTTTCCAGGTTGTATGGGAATTTACACCGGTCTGGGAACTCATGCACCCTTTGACTTTGCCTCAGGGTGTATGTGTTCCCAAACCGGTGTAAATTCCCATACACCCTGGAAAACACCAGGATAACTAATAATACCTGCTGTTTTTTGAGGATGTATCAGAATTCTCTCATTTGTGACTGCAAGGAAATATAAGTTTTTACCTGCATCTTTGATAACTTATATGACATCTTATATTCCGTGTGGGAACCTTGGGAAGTGAAGCAAAGGTTGTTTAGGCCTAAAAAAGTTAAAATTCTGTTTCTCAGGCCCTCCTGCATGGTTCTTTTGACTGCCGCATGTTCTCTTTTGATAACCAATGCAAACTTTAAAAAAATAAAGATTAGGCTGAAAAAAAAATACAATTGATTCTCAGGCATCACCCCATTGAAAAAAATTACCTACATTCGATGTTTTTATTGACATTTTGAAGTTGGTACCTGAAGTCATTTAGTAGCTGATGAACGTGTCACGCGTTTCCCATCACACGAAATTAGAGGCAACCAAAAACGATCGATTTGAAATTGATAAATCATTCCACTGATGAATATAGGCTATAACTCTTCCTTTAAATAAAAAGATCTCTAGAATAACAATGTGTCTTATGATAAAAACATCCAACGACCACTTCCTTTTGCAAATCTACACTGGAAAAAGAATTGATAATAAAATAACCTGGTCATTTCAAAAATCGGAACAGACCCTAAAATGAAACATAAACTAAAAACTAAGCAATTCTAACTGCTGCTAATGCAACCTTGGATACATCACAACTCTGCTAAACATACTATAGGTTTTCAGAATAGCTGATAGATAATCATTAGACAATAAATTCAAGATTTGTTGGAAAACCTTTGACTTTGTTTCGCTCAGTTATCCGCTATTAGGGCAGGTATCATGTGAGTTCGTTGCAATACCAGTTCGGCCCAGGTAACTTCTAAATCTGTGAGTTCTGTTTTTGTATCTGTATTTTTACATCCAAATAACCAGCCTTTTTACAGTTCTGTGGCATGAATCTTACATTCCTTCCTAGAAAGCTGAACATGGATTTATCTTTCTTTGAGATCTTGTTGATGTGGGTTGACCATTTTAGGTTATTTAAAATTCCCAAGCCAATGTAAGGGTTGTTTTCCACCTGTCCAAGTGTCTCATTATCTTAAATTTACTGTACTTCCTCCGTATACTGAACACATATAGCGGGGGAGGAATTCGTCACATACAGGTGAATTGTGCACTTGGTGATACCTTCTTGAAATTTGGCACACTGTTAGTGTAGGCTATGAGGTTCTCAAAAACGATCGGCTACAAGTTGACACCGACCGGTGGCGACCAGTAGCGGCACAATCCAAAATGGCCGCCAGCGGCTGAAGGGAACCTCCTTTTCGACGGTCTACCGACTATACATCTGATTGTAAGGGCGCGAAAGTGAACTCTGATCCACGCACGTGTTGGAAACAGACGTGGGAGATGATGTAGAATAAAACGAGATTCTCTATACGGACGCATCAATTTCTTGGAACTTGAAAAGAGCGTTGTTTCTCCGGGATCAGCGTCATTCAGGCAAACCTGAATGACGCTGATCCCGGAGAAACAACGCTCTTTATGAAGCAGTCTCTTTGCCATACAATCTCTTGTTTGGCGTAATTCCGCAAGCAATTCTGATTTGTCTGTCGAAATTAATTCGAGAACGCGATTGTTCACAAAAATCATTCACAGAATGAGTGAGAATCCTCTTCGTGTACGGACTAGTACTGACTGGGAACGTTGTTGCTTTTGCCAGCAAGACAGTTCCAAGAAATTGATGCGTCCGTATAGAGAATCTCGTTTTCATGACGCCTATAAAGCTATTGAGGAAGACATAACGCGCTTCCTAGATAATGGCGTTGAGCTTCCATATAATTTGACCATTGATTGTTTGATGAGAGAGAGTGATGAGTGTATGTCGATGTCACTGTTGACGAATAAGGCAATATATCATAAGACATGCCGTGACAGTATTCGGACTCACATCGTACAGCGCGTGCTACACAAGCGAGAGCGAAATGAGGCAGTGGCATCCTGCTCCACGCTGAGTCCTAAAAGAACACGGACAAGTTTTGAATCTGGCTGTGACAGGAAACTGCCCCAGTGTGTTTATTGTCACAAACGCGAAGGTGACAGCAGTGAGCCTATTTGCAGATCAATGTCTGATAACAATAAACTCAAAATTATGGCAAAGGAAGCCGAGAACTGGGTTGTTTTTTCTCGGGTCAATGCAGCATTTGATTCCGCTGCTAGTGATCTTTACTATCACAAAACCTGTTATTGTAAGCTTGCCAATGAAGCACGAGCGGCTAAATCTAAAAAGTCGAAGAACGCCGAACATTCCGCGTCAGGCCTGCCCTATGACCCTCTCGTTATGGCAGAGCTCATAACATTTGTTGAACACAACGATTCCGCGATGAAGCTTGTCGATCTCAAGAATCTGTACAGTCGGAGGTTGAAGCAAGTCGGTTCTGATTGGCTTAGTGAAGAAATACATTCCACTCGATTCAAAGAACATTTGTTGCAGAAATTGGGCGATGGCTGGGACGCCTTCACACAGGGTAGAGATGTGTTTATTTCAAGTAGGTTTCGAGTTGGCTCCTTGTTGTCCGAATCTTTAACTCGTATAGTGTCTGAGGAAGAGGCAAAAAAGATAGTTGATGTGGGTCTTCTTCTGCGTAAACACATACTCATATCTCAAGCTCCTTTCACGGGATCATTTTCATCTTATTGCTTGAGCGAGCCTGTACCCAACTCACTCCTGACTCTTCTTAGAGTTCTACTTGAGGGCACATGTAGTATACAGAACTTAGGCGATGATGAGACTGTTAATGCCAAGACTCGAGTGGCTTGTACTATTTCACAGATGTTGATCAGCAATTCAGCGAAACGCTCCGAACATGCACAAAATGTTCACCAGAGACGTGACAGAGAAACTCCAATGCCTCTTTATGTGGGTTTGAAGTTGCATGCCCATGATCGTATGAAAAATCTTATCAGAGATTTTCATCAAATGGGACTCTCTGTCTCTTATGATCGCGTAATGGATGTTCGCAGGAGTTTCGCGAGAGCTGTTTCACTGCGGTTCAAGAACGAAGGTGTTGTAGTCCCAGCTAACTGCAAACGTAATGTTTTCTCGATAGGAACCACTGATAACATTGATGTATCTGGTAGATCTGATATGCATGGTACGTCCATCACACTCATTGGTCAACTGAGCAGGGACAATGTGGGTACTGATCCCCCACCACTGAGTTTAGATGTTCCAGAAGACACACAAATTGAACTCCCAGACGACTATGCATTTGTTCCTTTCGTTGAAGACTTTGGTGGGGACATCAGGCTTGAATCTCCAGATGAATGTAATGTACGGCCCAATGAATATGCAGATTTGAACGTGGGAGAGAATGACTGGTTGTCTCATGTGTCACAGATCAGCAATAAAGGGAAGGTTGATGGCAGCTGGCAGCTTGATGAAGTCCCTGTGACCTTTTCAGGCTTCTTTTCAAAACATGAAGATCAAGACAATGTCAAACCTCGTGCAGTTATTGGGGTATTCCCTGTTTTCAGTGAGCAGAAAGCGGACTCACTCAGTATGCAGAAGCATGCTATGTATGTGGTCAGGGAAGCTACTGCTTTCGTAAACCCCGGCCAGATACCTGTCATTGAAGGTGACTGTCCGTTGTATGCCAGGCAGAAAAAATGTCAATGGCTGTTCCCAGAGGAGATAGGTGAGGATCGAATGGTGTGTATGATTGGATTCCTGCATCTTGAAATGTGCACCCAAGAAGCTGGTGGTAAGCTTATGGGTGGTTCTGGTTGGGAGCGAATGTTTCACCTCGCAAAGATATTCACACCCGGTGTAGCATCATCCCTACTTGGTGGGAAACATGTCAAGAGGACGCGACAGGCATATCTTCTCACTCTAGCTTGGCTTGAGATCCTCAGAAAGAATGCTTATGAGATTTACTGTCAGCAGACTGGGCCCCATGAGTCATTTGAAATGTGGGAACAGAGGATTCTTTCACAATCTCCAACTGCGCGCTATTGGGGTGAAATCGTTCGGAACTTTCTCTTGACAAGCTGTCAATTCGTTCGGAACCAACGAATCGGTAACTGGCCTGGTACACTGTGTTCTATCGATGAGTTGTGCAGTTACTTTTTTGCCCTAGGACATACAAATTATTGTCGGTGGGTCCCCGTATTTCTGAGAGACATGTCTCAGCTACCCAGGCGGCATCCTTCAATCCACAACAAATTCATGGAAGGCCATTTTGTGGTCCAGCGTAGTGAGAGGAAGTTCAGTATGATGGGTTTAGATCAGAGCCAAGAACATAGTATCCAACTACTCAAAGAAGACAGTGGTCCAAAAGGTCTCTATGGCCAGGCTGAAGAGAAAGTCGTTATTGAGCTTTCAAGGTCAGAAGTTCTGCGTGTTATAGATGAGTATGAATATGCAAGTTTCCACACAACATCATCAGATAACACGGAACACCCGGAAAGTTCGGTATCAGAGCAGAAAAAATTTCTGAATCAATTGAAATCTCTCCTCGATCTGGTGAATCAGGGACTCATTATCAACCCTTATGATGAAACTAGTGGTCAGCTGGTGACATTAGATACTGGTGAATATATGGACCCCGAAGTTAGTAAGAGTTTACGGTCATTACCCGAAAGGGGCAAGCATTTATATTCCACTTTCTTGAAGGAAAGGCTTGTGGAATGCACCGTACCCCTGAATGATGTTATTCCCAAGGCAAATATATATACCTTCCTTAACCCACCCCCAGCCAACCTGGACAAAGGCCGAGACAAACTCATGTCAAGTAAAGCAACTGCCGCAATAGTTACCCAGATGTTCGTTTCACTGCAAGCCCGGCCTGATTCAAACATGGATGAGTTTTTCATGCACGAGAATGCACGTGATCCGCCAGCATTATCCGATAGAGGTAAGCTACGGAGTGGGACAAAATCTCAAATTCTCAATTGTTTACCAGCTATTCCTGCACAAGGGAAGAATTCAGCAGCTAGACAAGCTTCAGTTGTCATCTTGGATATGCCTGCTGTAGTCCATGTAATCAAACCACAGAAAGCGGATCTGTTTGGAGAATATGCTCGATTGCAATTATTGCCATACATCGAATCTCTGATTAACACGAACACCACAAGGGTTGATGCGATCTATGACTGTTACCCCGAAGGCAGTTTGAAGAATCAGACGCGAGCAAAACGCCTCGGTGAGACAGCAGTTAGGTTGATACGGGTGTCCGAGAA
Organism: Pictodentalium vernedei; assembly: GCA_031216915.1. Classification (NCBI taxonomy): domain Eukaryota; kingdom Metazoa; phylum Mollusca; class Scaphopoda; order Dentaliida; family Dentaliidae; genus Pictodentalium; species Pictodentalium vernedei. Next base: position 180,957,874 of record CM062295.1, read on the forward strand.
CGTCCCTTTACCTAAAGGGAAGAATTGGCAGGCATTCTTGAAAGTTAGTGAGAATAAAGACGAATTTTTCAAGTTCCTGTCTGCTGAACTGCTGAAATTAACATCAACATCCGAGTACCAGTTGTTAACGACATCAGGAGAATATGTACTATGCAATAAGGATGTTAGCTTATGTGACATATCTCCATCGAACCACGAGGAAGCAGACACGCGCATGATGCTTCATCTCAACCATGCAGTCTCACAAGGTCACAAAATAGCTTTTCTTCGCATGGTTGATTCTGATGTCGTCATTCTGTCTTTGCACCATTTCGCAACATTCCGTGACCTTGGACTCAGTGAGCTGTGGATTGGGTTTGGAATTGGAAAGGCATATAAAGATATGCCAATTCATGAGATAGCTTCACAACTTGGACCTGATTACTGTAAGGCCCTGACTTTCTTCCACGCCTTCACAGGTTGTGATGTAACATCCAGCATGCTCGGCATTGGGAAGAAGACAGGATGGAATGCATGGATGAATTTTCCCGCATCAACTGAAATGATGATAGAATTGACTGAGAATCCGCAAGTCTTTTCAGAGGATTCCCCTCATATGCAGCATATCGAAAAACTCACCATACAGATGTACAGTAACAGTTGTGTCAGTACACGTGTCAATGATGCGAGACGGCATATGTTCACACATGGCCTTAAGTCTATGGAAAACATCCCGCCCACCAAAGCAGCTCTGTATCAACATGTAAAAAGGGTAATTCTTGTGTCATCTTTCATTTGGCATCGTGCTCTGCAGAAACACTTATGTGTGCCAGACCCATCACAGTACGGATGGGAGTGGAATCCACGTCTCAATATTCTGGTCCCATTTTGGACTCACCTAGGAGACGCAAGTGCTGCATGTGCACTGATGCTCCACTGTAGTTGTGCCAAGGCCTGCAAGGGCAATTGCAAATGCTTGAAAGCTGGATTAAGGTGCACACCTTTGTGTAAGTGTGAAGGTGGCTGTTGTAACAATATTGAGTAGTATACTGTCATGTTAGGACCAGTCATCTCCTATTCTGGTATTTTTTTTTTCCATTTTCGGCCAGTTAACACATGTCATGTTTCTAGTTGAGTTGATTTTGCTAACAAATGTTCATCCCATGTGGCTTGCTACATTGTCCGGGGTATAGGAATACAGTTTTAGATTTCGGAAAATAGTCTGTTATTTACTGCACAAGACGGTGTTAATTCATGCATAGCATGATACAATATCCCCAACTATTTTGCCTCTGTACAACAGTTGATACCTTCGTTCACCCGTGTGTTCATCTATGGTATCCTTGTCTTTCTCTGGCCATAGGCCACATGTGACTAGTCAGTTCCTACTCCATAGCAAATCAACTTGGAAATCCTTCATCTTGTAGCGCACTCATGTCTCAATGAATCCATACCTGAGTTGATCTAATAAATCTAACGTAAGGTATCAAATTGCCATACCGGATCATATTTCGATAAGTTATTCGCTAAAACATTTCGACCACTCATCGACATCAAAGGTCATGTTTTGGCTCCCAGTGGTGGCTATATCTCTATATCCCTGGTAAAGTAGCATACCATGAGGGATGGGCATTAAGTGTCGGCAACATTAATCCTGACTTGGAACACACCACATCTTAACTGGCCGAAAATGAAGAATACTACTTGTAGTCAAAAAATATTCCTGTACCTCGAATGACTGCAAACATACACTCACCCCTTCTAGTCCCATTTTGCCAATGTTCTATACTGGCAAGATAACATTGTATAATTAACAACGGGAACTAATGCATCCCGAGTTCATTCCAGCACTGCCCTTGCTGGCAGACGTGTCGCTATGGTGTTGAGATTGAACCAGAACTCCTCTAGAAATTTGATAGTTTTATTTTCTTAGAAAATAAATCTATCGAAAATGCCGGAAGTTGAGAATAGACTGTCACTTTAATTGGATTATCAAATGTCCAAGTATCCCCACTGCTGCATACTATCGAGTACCCTTGTTCATGTGTTGACAGGAATCTCTCATACCATGTTCATTTGACCATTGCATTCCCGAGAAACATTCAACACTAATTTATCTACGGACGGACGATCATACTGACAGTCAGACACACAGACGCACACATCGACGGAAATTCTGATCCCATTATCCATTAATCTTCCCCCCAACTTGTTCCAAGGGCTTCACTCCATCATTCACATCAATTACAGCACATGTATGGTGTTAGGTTTGGAGCTTCAGTTGTGCGATCGGCGAAAATAGCTTTTTTTCGATCCGCTTGGCGGCCATTTTGGATTTCGCTGCTAGTGGTGGCTAGAGGATGGTGCCAACTTGTAGCCGATCGATTTTGAAATCTCTGATGCCTACCCTTACATCATGCCAAATTTCAGGAAGGTATCACCAAGTGCACAATTCTAGCGAATTCCTCCCCCGCTAATAGCAATTCTTTGAGTTTTAATTTCATTCCCCAGTTGTTCGCTCATTCTTCTAAGTTTATCAGATCCTGCTGTAGTTTTAACTGGTGTTTTGGTGTTCTTCATTTGTCTCTAAAGTGAACAGTCATCCACAAACTAACCCACTGTAGATGTTACACAGTCTGGTAGGTTGTTGATATGACAGAGAAGCAGTAGAGGTCCAAGGATGGTCCATAACGGCAATCTAGAGTCAACATCAGTATCACTTGAAAAGCTTCCCTCCAAAATCACCTTCATCATTTTTCTAGTAGAAATAAACTTGGGCTGGATTTGTGAGTTTGGCCAAAATTATTTTGTTAACCCTTAGCCCTGGAAAGTGTGTTCGGCCTATCTAAAAGTGAATTCCCCTGAGAGTTATTGTTTCAGGGGCGTAGTTATAACCAGTAACAAAGACATTTTAAAAAGTATTAGTGAATTCAACCCACATCTTAATAACCTGCAGTACGTTTCCGTAGTCAATCTGGATTAATCAAGATTAACTACGCATGCGCAGTATGGTCAGATTGATGCTTATTGAAACAAGCTATAATCTAGTTTATTAATACGTCCAATCCTTCTCGAAAAGTGAATTGGGTTTCAATCCTGACATGCGCAGTCAGTAAATCTATATTTGTTGACACGAAAATACAGAAATGAATGGTAGGGGATTCTAAAGATATTAAAACATTAGTAACTTGCGACAGTGCAATCCTACCAATGAATTTTGAGTTATTAAAAATTATATCCACATTTTAATTATACTGCATTCTACAAAAGCCTTAATTTTTATTATTATGCGACTTATTGAAATTAAAATTTAAAATTTTGTTGGACTTTAATTTAAATTTTGTGAAAATATTAAATACAGTGTAGTTGAAATTGAACGGATTTTACGGTATACCAGGGGGGGGGGGGGAGACGAAGAAAAATTCTGAAAACCGATTGAAATACATATAGGTCGTATCCGTGAAGAAGTTAATCGAAATCTGGATTATCAATCTCGATTAATCCAGATTTGCGACGGAAACGCACCCCTGGATTGGTCTATGATCTCACTGCCTCACTGAAAAGAAGGGGTGGCTCCAAGGGAAAGTCAGTGGGGACTGCAGTCCTCTCATCAGAGGGACCACCCCCACCCCCCACACACACACACACTTCCAGGGAACTCTTCTGTTTTATTATATGTTTTTTTGGCTACACCCCAGCATCTGTATAACAGTTATATTTTGCCTCTCCTGAACCTTTTAGCTCCTATGGGAGCCCAAATTTTAACTTAATGCGATATGAGGAAATGTTTTTAAAAGTTCTCTTCTTCAGATCCACCAGTCAGAATCCTGCCATATTTGGTATACAACATCTTGGTGGGGGTGGTGGGGGTGGGGGAGATAGGGGCAGATTCAAGTTTGTTTACACATATTTGGGCTCCCTTTTTTTTTGGGGGGGGGGGGGGTGCAGTTACTAGTGACATAACAACCCTTGGAAGTTTGGTAATGCTTGTCTACAGCTGAAAGAGTTGGAAACAGTCAGGAAGACCTATGATAATCATCTGACATGGACACCAGAGTTGTGAATAATTTCATGACTTCATTCCTCTGTAGTGTTGATGAACCATGACTATCTGAATGTCACCCAAAATACTTCTTTGAACCACTTTGTCAGGTGCTTAATTAAGGCTCCTTGGGGCCTCTTGTTTATAGTTTAGGCTATAAAAATGTATCAAAGTGCCAAGGCGGTTCACAGAAACTGGTTGAATGGTATTAGTGTTACATGCCCTATATGTTACAACAAGTTTATCCCTATTCATTTCTGCCAAAATGACATATTAATAGAATTACAAACATTGATACAGACAGATTATCATGATAATGTGCTTGTCCTGTGATGTGTCCATAACTGTGATGTCCAGAATCTGATGCAAATCACAGAACATGCACATTATCATGATAATTCATTTATCTAACAATTCTGTCACATAAACACATTAAATATTAAATTATTAATACAGTTTTGGGACATAATGTTGGGCGAGAAAAAGTTAAAAAAAAACCCATATTTTATGGAACTATATTGTTGTGCACTCTAAACAAATAATGAGTAATGCGGTCACCGCAAATTTTCAAACTTGCGTTGTCAAATTATTCACTCTGTGTGTCACATCCTACGATGATACGCTTGAATTTACGACTGTGTAATATTGAATTGTGCAATTTCTATTTATTGTGGGTATGGGAGGGGGGGGGGGGGAGGGGGTCATAGGCTATAAATAGTTCTGTTGCTAACTGCAGGGAATTTTGTTTTGTAAGCAATCAGCTGAGTCGATCACTGAAAAGCACATAGAATGTATTCATGCACCTGTTATCATAGCCCGTTGCGTTCCCGGAAATGAGTCATCTGTATGATACGGAATCAGAATGAGTCGTCTATATGATACGGAATCGGAACACATTATATGATACATACAGTTTCTAGTGGTTTTCAGGCCAAAATCTATATGATTGTTAGATAAAATATATATAGGCCTAGCAACTTTGTCAATCTATTTTGTATGTAATTTTTCACATACAATAGTGTAAATTTCACATATTTCCCAGATGCTATCACAGTTGACTTGACACTCATTTTTAAAATTTTCTCTGCCGGAGTGAAGAATGGCAGAGTCAGTGATCGTAACTCAGCATGCATCCCCAACAAATATGTGCCTGTCATCAGCTACAGTTTTTTAGCTCATCGAAGGGAGCTTAACTTATCACTTGCCGTCCGCCGTCGTCGTGAACATTTTTCAAACGACTTCTCCTCTGAAACCACTGTTCCGATTTTCACGAAACTTGATGTGGATGTTCATTACTGTATGGCAATTCATGTTTGTTCAAATGAAATGTTCACGTCCCTTGGGGGCTCTGTATGGGGCATAACTCTGACAGCACCGTATGAATTATAGAAAAATTATTAAAAAATCTTCTTCTCCAGAACTAGTGGGCAGAATCATTTGATATTTGGTATACAGCATTATCTAGTGGGGTGGATCTGATTCAAGTTTGTTTAAATCGGCCCCCCCTGGATTCATAATTGGGCTCGCTATAGAAGCCCAAATTCGAACTTTGTGCATTTCAGGCAAATTTCTTAAAAAATCTTCTTCTCCAGATCCAGCAGGCAGAATCTTTTGATATTTGGTATGCAACATTGTGGGGTGGATCTGATTCAAGTTTGTTCAAATCGGCCCCCTGGATTCACAGATGGGCTCAGTATAGAAGCCCGAATTCGAACTTAGTGCATTTCAGGCAAATTTCTTAAAAAATCTTCTCCAGATCCAGCAGGCAGAATCTTTTGATATCTGGTATGCAACATTGTGGGGTGCATCTGATTTAAGTTTGTTCAAATCGATATCCAGCCAGCTTTGCCGATCAGGGATTCCACGGCGACCAGGTCACGCCATCCGGTAGCCAGGGACACGAGGCCTGTAGACTCCGGACGTTCGCATAAAAGAAGTATGCAGGAGTCAACGTACACGGAGCTTCCAGCGGCAAAGCAACGTAAGACCGCTACTCCACAGGCCTCAGTGATGGATGTGCTATCCCAAATAGCACAACTTATCGCAGCATCCCAGCAGACGACAGAATCTCTGTCGGATCAGGAATTATCTGACGACGCTGGGTCGGTACGCTCCGCTGAAGCATCAGTACGGACGACCGAGAACTTCATAGGGTCCGACAGGATGGTGAAAGGGATTCAGAGGATTTGGAGCTTTCCCTTTTGGAACAACATAAAGCTGCCGTAGATTTTATCCGGCATTATCTTCCAGAGGTTGTTCCGTTGGACCAGAATGCTGCGATGCCGGATAAGAGACTGATAGCGTCAGTGGACACAGAAATTTTTGATCGGTTCAGGGACATCGTCCCTGAGTTTCTGACACAGTCCAATAATGTCACAAGAACATTTGAATTATTGAATGACGCTATATATAAGCTTGCTACCAAAACGAGCAAGGCTGGTTTCTTGTCCGCAAATGCTCTAAATCTGCCTTTCATCAATTCAAGGAATAAATTCGAAACGGCAGGACAGGGCATACCGAGAGTTCCTCTGCGTGTAGACATAATAATAATAATAATAATAACTCTTTGGCCAGCCGCTGATTCGTCGCGGTCCTCATAAGAGAAGGCCATCATTCCCCCTGCACCCCACCCCCTCTTCCCCTCCTCTCCTCCCAGCATTCAGATATAAACTGCTTAATAGTGTCCCTCACTTCCTCTTTTTCAATTTCTTCAATAAGCATTCCTACCCTCTCCCTCGTGTCCCCCTTCAGCCATCTATCCTTTGTTTCTTCACCCCACTTCTGCATTATTCTTCCAGTAAATTTTATTCTATGAGGTATATACTGTGGGCATTCCAAGAGAAAATGTTCCAGGGTCTCCACTACTCCAGAGTGGCACATTTGGCATCCCTTTTCCCCATCTCTCCCAATTTTTCCCCGAAGCTCCAGTGATCTTGATCTCAGTTTGAACAGCAGTGACCCTCCAAAGGTGCCATCTAGGTACTTCTCAAAAGCTGGCTTTTCTTTATATTGTAACCCCTGCAGTGATCTTTTCACGCTAACCCCTGCTCGCCAGTTTCGATTGCAGTCTTCCATGACTCTCTCTTTGACAAACCTTTTGCCTTCTTTCATTCCTACTTCTATGTTTGTGACCTCTATAGAGTAATTGTCCATTAGTTCCCTCACATGTTTTGACCACCCCGTTTCTATATTAGAATTCCAAATGGTATCGAGCATCAATTTACACCACCGGTTGTCAGGCAGGTTTCTCAAGTAGTTAAAGTAACACAGTTTTCCCAAATCTACCCTGTCCTTGATTTTCATCCACCCAAGCTCCCCCCTTACTGCTTCCAAAGCTGCAGCATTACTCGACCCTGTTATCCATCTGCCGGCATCATTCTGAGTACTTTCCAACTTCTTAATAACGGTTTGGTTTAATGGAATCACGTCCGTGCCATACGTTATACTTGGTAAACCCACCCTCTCCCACAGTGTTTTCCCCACAAAGACCTTATTGAAACTATTTTTCCCTAAAAGTTTTAGTTGGTTCAGAATTCTTTTCCCCTTCAGAATCAGTTTGGCTGAGTAATTTCTGTACACCCCTCTTCCCGTTATATTTATGCTTACCCCTAGATACTCATACTCTCCCGTTTCTCCTACAGTGATTTGTTTGCTTTCCCCTTCGGGGATTGAGAACTCCCCCACTCTCCATCTCTTCGTCATATCTACCTTGCGTCCAACGGGTATTACCTTGCTTTTATTTTCATTTAGTTCGAGCCGCCAAGTGTTCCCATATCTACCAACAATTTCCAGCAGTTTCTCTAGCCCCTGTTCAGTTCTAGACATTAACACCATGTCGTCCGCAAAGAATAAGCCTGGTATCTTTATGTCTCCAACATTTACCCCCTCCGCACTCTGAAATAGTTCGTCCCCTAAATCTTTAACATACAATGCAAACAAAATCGGTGAAAAGATACACCCCTGCTTGAGGCCTATATCCATAGGGACTCGTTTTGTAGTGATACTCCCTAGACTGAGTTGGCTTTGCACATCTGTATACAGTGCTTTCATGATTCCCACAAAGTCACCCCCCAGTCCGATGCCCTCGAGCTTTCGCCACATACCTTCCCTCCACACTCGGTCGTACGCTTTTTTCACATCTAGAAATGCCAGAAACATCTTTTTCTTTTCAGCCTTTGTTGATTCTATCAGTTGGGTGAGTGTAAATAGGTGATCAGTGACTCTTCGTCCTTTCCTGAAACCATTTTGAATTTCTCCTAAAAAACCTTTCTCTTCTATAACTTCCTCTAGTCTACCGTATATGACCTTACAGAATACTTTTCCGATGTTACTACTAACTGATATCCCCCTATAGTTATCTAGAACTTCCTTATCCCCCTTTTTGTGTATGAACGACACCTTACTTTCCCTCCACTCTCTGGGGACCTCTTGCTTTCGCAGAGCCAGGTTGAAAAGGTTTGTCAGTACTTCAATAAGTGCCTCCCCTCCATTTTTGAGGAATTCGTTCGGAATTTCATCAGTCCCTCCCGCTTTACCATTTTTTAATTTCGAGACCACGTTCCGCACTTCTTCTGCCGTTATTTCGCTACATACACGATTGGATAGGTTCTCCTCCACCAGTGTATTTCTTTTTGGTGGGGACCCACTGCCCCATCGCCTATCGTTTATCTTTTCCCAGTGCTTGACTAATTCTGAAGCGATACGGCCTTTATCTTCTGTACTTTCCCCATCCACTTTGATACTCTGCACACTACTTTTCCCCCGTTTATTCACCCAGTTCCAAAATACGTTTGAGCTCGAACCCCCCGTTTTCTTTATTGTTCTGACAAGACTGCAATTGCGCTCCTTCCTATTATTATCCTTTATCTCATTCACCTTTTTCCGTGCCAGTTCATATTCTCCTTTCATTAGTCTCGTGCCATTGTTATCCACCCCTTTAAGCTTCCTACTTCTTCTGTAAGCAGCGCATTTTACCTTCCTTTCTTTTATAGCCTTTTTCAGTCCCTCGTTAACCCTGTATCCAAGCTCTCTCGTTGGGACCCTCACCCTTCCTATACACTCCTTCCCTGCCTCTGTTAGGCTATTTACTATGCCATCTGAAATACTCTGGACATTTGCATCCCTAGGTATACATTCAAGATTTGGTTTTAGTTTTTCCCGAAACTGCTTCCAGTCGACTCCTTGTTTTAGTCCCCAAACTTCCTTGAAGGTATTTCTGTCTCTATTCGTCTTTTTGCCCATAATCTTAACTGTTATCAGGTTGTGATCACTACCCAAGTCATTTTTTCCCTCGTCATCTATTTCTACATCTATAACCTCCCTCCATATGCTAATGTCAGTGAGTATATAATCAATTATTGTTTTCTTATCGTTCCTCTCCCAGGTCCATTTACCCTTACATTTCGCATCCCTGTTCAGGATCTTTAAACCAAGCTCTTTTGATAGGTCCAACATCTTCCTCCCATTCGTGTTAATTTTCCCATCACCTCCATGTATGCCCTCCTCCTTATCCCCGATGTGCCCATTGAAGTCCCCCATTAGGACAATACTGAACCCTCTGCTCCCAAGCTCTGTGATATTCGATCTAAGAGTTGTATATATTGAATCATTCCACTCGGGCTTACTTCCCTCCACTGCTAAGTATACAACACCAACGGCAACACTCCTGCTTCCTAACTTGATTTTTGCCCAGACTATTTCGTTGGATACTGGAATCTGAGTCCTTGCTTCTGTGAGATCTGTAATCAATGAGGGCTGTAATTCCTCTTTAGCGTAGATGCCAACACCCCCACCCCGTTTCTGACCCTCAGTTCGCCCAGCTCCTATCCACACGCAACCCTTCATCTGATCAACCCGCTCATCCCGTCGTATCCACGTCTCACTTAGACCCATTATATCAAAGTCTCCTTCGTCCATCATTGTTGATATTTCGCTTACTTTCTTGTGCAGACCCTGGATGTTGCAGTACCCAAACTTAATGAATCTTTGTTTTTTTGTCATCACTGGCACATTATTATAACCCTGGTATGTCCCTGTATTGTGCATGTTTGTTGTTCTTCCTATGTTCCCAGCATTTGTGCCACTCTGGGTTACCGGCTGTGGTCCCCTACCCCCCTTTTCTCCAAAAAAGGCCCAGCCACCTGTAAGATTTTTTGGCCCAACAGGTCTGTACCCATCCTACTTAAATGCAATCCGTCTCGCCCATACAACTCTCCTTGTCCCCAGAATGAATCCCAGTGGTCAATGAAATGTACTCCCAAGTCTTTGCAGTGCTCTCCCAGCTCCTCGTTTAGTGCCATAATCCGCGAGTTCCTCTCATTCCCACCACCCATAACGGGGAGCACCCCTGAAACGATGATCCGAGCATTCCTGCTAAGTAGCTTACTAATTAGGTCCTTGTATGTGTCCACCAAACGAACTGATTTCCTCTCTCTGATGTTATTGGACCCCACATGTAATACCACTACCGGATCAGGCCCCGACCCAGCTACAATACCGTCCACTCTATCCCTCAGGTCCTCCACTTTAGCCCCCGGAAAGCACAGAACTGTTCTATTTTTACTGTCCGGACCACAGACAACCTTGTCGATCCCCCGAACTATGCTACTTCCCGCAACCACCAACTTACTTTTGGACCTCGCCCTATTTATCTCCTCTAGTCTCCTATTGTTTACAGCGTCCTCTTCCTCTCCAACAGCCCCACTCGGAATCAATATCGGTATCGGTATCTTTGACCTAGGATTACTCCTATCCTTGTCCCTCCGTCTCTTTCCAGGCCCTGAGCTACCTGGACTACTCCCCTGGTCTTCCCCCGGATCCCTCCTCCTTTTTCCTGGCCTAGACCCCAAGCTACTATCTGTTGCAACTACCTCCATCTCCCCCTCTGTCTCTTCCGAATCGAGCACATCAAATCTGTTTCTGGTGCTGCACTCCCCACTGCCTTTGGACTTTACACCCCTATCTACCTGCTTCTCTGGCCCCCCTTTCCTACCACTTTTGATAGTCCACGCCAAACGCTTTACAGCATTGCTCCGGCCTGGGCCCCCCTCATCTGTCCTACGTACTTTTCTAGCTGCCCCCACCTCATCACCTACCTCATTCACATCAAAGGTTCTACCCCCATGTTTCCTCTTGGAACCACCGACAACCTTCCATCCTTCTCGGAAAGCCACTTTCACAGGCGTAACTCCAGACAGCCCCGCCCTACCAAGTTTTCCCTTCAGCTCAGCAATCTCCCCCTCAAACTTAACAATTGTCTCAAGTAGGTGGAGGATTTCCTGACAGTTTGCACATACCTCTCCACATCCCACCGAGCGACAGTCCCCATACATCATAGAACACTGTTTACAAACTTCAAGCCCAATATCGCCATCGGTGGCCCCACCAACCCGGCTCCGACCGACACCCCCAGTGACCTCTGTCTGCACACCAATACTTACCCCGTTGGCACCGTTGACCTGGACCGCGATATTACACGAATTAACCTCCATACTTACCTCCGTCTGAACAGACTTGCTCGCCATCATCAAGACAAAATTACGCGATCGGACAGGGAAAACTGTACACACGCGACAAAAGGCAACACGACGAACCGTTCGACAACTTAGCGCTCACGGTTTTATTTAAGACCTCCTAACTTTGTCCCAGTTACTATACTAAACTAACTCCCCACAAATTTGAATAAAATAACCTGAAAATGAAATATATATGATTAGTAAACAATAAAAATACTTAATTTCGATTCGTAACCAAGGAGACTTCTTCTGTGTACTTGCGGATCGACCATAGTTATTATTATTATTATTATTAGTTGGTTAGACGTGACGCAGCCCTAGCTACATCCACGCGTGTGGATGGTGAGGTGAAAAACTCTCTCAGAGTCGCTTCGGTCTCCGGAGAGCTTCTCTTCGACGGCAAGCTTTCAGCAATCTATGATAAGATAACTAAGAAAGCTTCGGATTCTCTGCTATTCAAATCCGCTTCTAAAAAGTCGGATACAGCAAAAAAGAGTAAGACAGGCACTTCTGGGACAAGTACGCCCAAGAGAAGTTCCTATAGAGGTTCCTATGCGTCCTCTAGGTCTTATTCTAGAGACCGTCAAGGCAGCGACTCACGTGGGGGACGTTATTCTGGCCGAGATAACCGGTCAGACGTCCCTAGGTTGACGGGGCGAGGTGCGGGTCGTGGAGGACGTAGTTTCTCCTTCCGCAAGCCACGCAGGTCCAGGAGGTGATGGTTTGAACCTGTATCGTGTTCCGGTAGGCGGAAGATTATCGAGTTTTTAAACGACTGGGCGTCAATTACGGACGACCCCTGGGTTCGAGGGGTAATTTCGGAAGGACTAAGAATATCCTTCAAACGAAAGCCTCCATTAACTCGAAGTCCAAATGGACTCAGTTTCCGTAAAATCCGCAGAAAAGAGACGCTCTTTTATCTGAAGTGCAGTCTCTTCTGACGAAGAACGCGGTGGAGGTCGTAGATGACCAGGAATCACCGGGTTTCTACAGCCATCTGTTTCTGGTTCCGAAACCAGACGGCTCGTTCCGTCTAGTCATAGATTTGAGCTGGATAAACAAGCTGATCGTCGCTCCGAAGTTCTATATGGAGACAATTCGATCAGTCAGAGCGAGTATTCGGGTGAACGACTATGCTACAAGCATACGATCTCAAGGATGCGTACTTTCACGTCATGGTACATCCGACATTCAGAAAGTAGTCCTAGGAGTTGTATATCAGTTCCGAGCGATGTGCTTCGGTTTGAACCTAGCGCCCTGGGTATCCAGCGTTTTCGACACCCGGCGATTTCGCCCCTCGGCGATTTCGACACCTGGCCGGGCCATTTCGCCCCCGAAGTCGGCCATTTCGACCCCCGAGGTCGGCCATTTCGCCCCCGAAAAAAAATTATAAATGAGCCAAAAAAATGTATTATTTTTAACTTACCTTCTCATATCCGCATGCTTTAAATAAATAAAAATAACAAAAAAATGTATAATTATACCTGTTGGTGTACTTAGGAATCTGATTGAAAAAATGGTCGGCCATTTCGCCCCCTGAAATGCTTTTGTGTTAATTTGTTATTTGCTTAAAACAACACACCAGAACAGAGACTTAATCACCATCCTTTGTTCACATTTTGAGAGATTGAAATTCACTCTACTGAATCTAGCGATGTTGTTTTTAGCGATCAGTGTTAACTGGCTTGTTTGTGTTGATACACATTTTAGTTATTTGTTCGGAATTTTCTCTGATAGCGGTATTTTTGTTTATTGTGAATGTGTTGTTTCAGCGAACATTGTTAACTGATTTCAGTGTGATTGATGGGTATTTGTGTTTACAAATTGAGTGTGATTGATGGGTATTTGTGTATACAATGTTATTTTATAAATAAGGAATGCAAATGGATTTTTCAGCATTCATCATCATGTCTTCAGACACAGCGTGCATTCACTGTTCCAAACAAGTCAGAAAGCGTCAGCAAGCATTACAGTGTGGTGGTTGTGATAGATGGCAGCATCGGACTTGCGAAACTGGAATTACCCAAGCTGCATATAGAGAGGCCGTAAAAAGTGGAGGTTCCATTGATTGGTCATGTAATGAATGTGAAAATCGAGATCAGCACTGCGCAATAACAGACTTGGTTCACTTTGAGTCGAGAGTATCGTTGGTTAGTGAGGAAATTAGCGAAGAAATTCCCATCAATACACAGCTTGAAAGTACTCGTACTTCGACAGAAGTTGGGCAATTTGAACTCGAAATAAGTAATTTGACACACAACTCATCTACGAGGGCGTTGGAAAGGTCTGATTTCGACGTCTCAAGAGAACCAAGGTCATTGATACCCGAAGTACAAGAAGAGTAAGTAATTGTTTTATTATAGTTTATTATTGTATTATTATTATCTTATATATTTCCATTTTTTTAAAATTTTGTTAATGAAATGGAGTTTTGTTTGAGAGAGTGGTTCTTAGGTGGTTATCGGGGAACCTAAAGGAAAAGGTTATGTACTAATTACATGAAAGCGCTATATACAGATGTGAAAAGCCAACTTAACATAGGAAGTGTGTCCACGAATCCTGTCCCCATGGATATAGGTCTCAAACAGGGTGGGAGGGGGTGGGGTTCAGGCAGAGTAATGGCCTTCTCTTCAGAGAACCGCGACAAATCAGCGGCTGGCCAAAGCGTTATTATTATAATTATTACTAACCTTTACTTTTACTTTCAGATCTGTAACTGATGAGACCATCAACCGACATGATGTAAGCGAAGTGGAATCAACCGTTACATGTGAATTAGTAGAAAATGGTTCTACCAGAGGAAAACGAAAGCTTGTATCAAGTGACGGCTACACATTTGTACACAAAAAGATTTTAAAAAATGGAACAGATGTGTGGAGGTGTAGTGTGCGCGGTAAAAACTCAATTTGTCCAGCAACAGTTAATCAAAGAGGGGACCAGTTTGAGCCAAATACCCGTTCCCATATTCTTCCGACCTTCCTGAAGCATCAAGACCTTTGGAGGCAACATTAAAAAGACTGTGCAACAAAACCCGTTCAGACCTTAGACCCGCTGATCCATCTGACTTGAACTTCACTGTAAGTATTTGCTGCAAGTAATCTGCTTACCTTGTTTATGGGTAAATTTATGGGGAAATGGGAAAGTTTTTGGAGCTAGAGAGAGAGAGAGAGGGGGGGGGGGGGGGCGGGAGGGGGAGAGTATTGTAGTGATATTGTTAATTAGTTGTGCATCTAATTGAATGGAGGCATTGTCCAAACATAATCGACGTGAGAGAGAGAGAGAGAGAGAGAGAGAGAGAGAGAGAGAGAGAGAGAGGGAGGGAGGGAGGGAGGGGGAGAGAGTATTGTAGTGATATTGTTAATTAGTTGTGCATCTAAAAGAGAGAGAGGGAGAGAGAGAGAGAGGGGGAGGGAGGGAGGGGGAGAGAGTATTGTAGTGATATTGTTAATTAGTTGTGCATCTAATTGAATGGGGGTGTATGAGTGTATTTATTAAAATAATTGTTTTATTTTTCAGTTGGACGAAGACTATCTCAATCAGCAGATAGGAGAAGCATTCTTCCGTGATGATATCAAAGTTGGGAACAGGCGTCATCTTATATTTGCAACAGACAGACAATTAGAACTACTTTCGAGAGCTAAAACCTGGTATTTAGATGGAACCTTCAAAGTTGTTGCCGAACCGTTTTACCAGCTGCTTTCTATCCATGGTTTTGTGAAATCTGGTGACAACTTGAAGCAGTTACCTCTCTGCTTTTGTGTAATGTCTGGCAAGAAAACAGAAGATTACAAAAAGGTAAGTTTTAAGTAATTTTGACATTATACATCAAGAAAAATCAAGCGCGTTTGACGGTATAAAAATAATAATTTCGACAAGAATCCTAAAAAAATCAAGAATAATTAAATTGAACACGGTTGATAATAAAAAAAATAGACATTAAAACAAGATTCACTAAAATAATAACAAGAAAAATTACATTAAAAACAATAATAGTAGTAAGAAAATACTAATATTTTATCTTCTTTTTCTTTCTAGGTACTGAACTGCATTTTGGATCTACTCCAGAACAACATTAATGTGAGAGAATTCGTGGTAGACTTTGAATCGGGTATGTGGAAGGCACTAAGGAAATGTTTCGACCAACCTAAAATACACGGATGTTCTTTTCATTTTGGACAAGCTCTGTGGCGAAACATGCAGAACAGGGGATTACAGGTGAGAACATATTTTTTTATTTGGGTTGTGATGTACAAATTTAATTAATTATAATTTATTACATGTAAAACATCTTTTTAATAATAAAAGAAAAATAATTTCTACATTAAAAAATAATCAGTAAGTTAAATACATTTAAACACTATTTTTTTTAATCTTACAAGAGAATAGAAAATAGTTTCGATTTTACGAGTTTAACTTTCAATATATTTCAGCCTGCCTATTCCCGTAAAGACAAGGTGTACAAACTTTTGAGAAAGGTATTTTGCCTACCATTTCTTCCTGCTGAAGATATCCCGGCCGCATTCAATTCCCTCATGGTAAAAGTTGACCCAAGTTCATCAAGCCTCTTGGACTTCATGGAGTATGTAAAAAAGAATTGGATAGAAAGTTCAATCTGGAGTGTAGAATCCTGGTCTGTAAATGGTAGAAGATCAGGACAAACAATGACTGCGAAGGTTATCATAATCGACTGAATCAACATGCATCCAAGGTGAGCTCTAATACAATTTGTAAAATCTATATATAAATAAATAAATAAAAATAATACTAAAATCAAGAAATTAATAATCATGATACCGGGTAAATATCTTGAATAAATATCAACAAATATCAATGTACAAGTATACAGATAAAACGGGAGGAGACAGCGAAATCGCCGCTGGGACGAAATCGCCGATGTTGCCAAAGGTTTAATAATAACACTGAAATACCAGGTAATAAGAATTTAATATCTAGTAAAGACACTAAGTAAAGAAACTAACCTCCATTCTTTTTTTTCAGGGTAACCTACCATTTTATTTGCTCTTGACCCTGCTCTTTCAAGAAGCCAAACACATACCGTTGTTCGTCAAGATGATCTCGGAGGGAAAGTTGAAACGCAGACTGAGAAACGAAGTGAGGCAGACACAGGGGAAATTGATGGAATTATGGGAGAGCTACAACAACAGACAAATTTCTACATCTTCTTTCTTGAAAGAATGTGCTGCAATTTATGCCCCGAATGGACTGCTACCAGATGACTGTTAGAATAATATATATATTGTACGCATCTATATTTTATATTCAAATTATACTTCTGTTTTTTGTCTGTTCCTATGTAAATAACGTTGAATCTATTTTGTTTGTGTCTTATAAAATAAATACCATATTGTCTGTTTCTATGTAAATAACGTTGAATCCATTTTGTCTGTGTATTATAAAATAAATACCATACAATTGTGTATTATAAATAAAGTTACCATGCCATACGATTACTTGTCTCTACTTGTTTATAACCCCTGGTTTATAACACCTGGTTTGGGGGCGAAATCGCCGAGGGGCGAAATGGCTTTGGGGGCGAAATCGCCGGGGGGCGAAATGGCTTCGGGGGCGAAATCGCCGAGGGGCGAAAAGGCCGACATTCGCGCCCTGGGCTTTCACTCGAATAATGAACTCGGTAATGATATATTTCCGAGCTCATTCGTCTGCGTTAACGTCGGCCTACCTGGACGACATTCTTCAGAGATACGGCAACGAGTTAACGCTTCAGAACGATGTGCAGAATCTGCTCCTATTACTCCGACGTCTCGGTTTTATAATGAACGAGGAGAAGTCGGTTCTGGTGCCGTCCAAGTCATTCACTCATCTGGGAATGAGCTTCGAGACGCACAACAATCTCGTTCGTCTGCCGTTAACCAGAGCGAAATTAATCAGTTGTTACGCTCGCTATTGTCTTCACTCAGACAAAGTTATAGCGAGAGAATTCATCAGACTGATTGGGTTGTGTGGAGCTGCCGCGGATTTTATTCCAATGGGGCGGCTACGCACTTGTCCTCTCCAAATCTTTTTGACTCAAAAGAATAGAGTTGGACGGTGAAGATTCTTTCGCTCGTTACGTACACCCTCTTGTAAGTCAAGTGAAACAGATTCAGACAGATATTCAGTGGTTTATTCAGGGAAATAACTTCCACTGCAATTGCCGGATCCGAGTTTTACAGTTTTGACGGATGCCAGTTAAATAGGTTGGGACCCAACATTGAGCCCAACGGTTTTTAAGTACCAGGGTCCTTGTGATCCGTAGTTCCTAATCAAGCACATAAACATCAGGAATTGATGTTATTTTGGCTTGCGTTACGTCATTGCATGAATATTATCCAGATTGCCCACAGGCAATTCTGTCCGACAATTCGACGGTATAAGCGTATTTTCGGAACTAGGGAGGTACTCATTCCATTCTGTTATTCACTGTAACGGAATGAATCCTTCTGTTGGTACTAGAACATCAAGTTCTCCTATCGGTCTATTCTATTCCGGGTCGTCTGAACGTATTAGCGGACTCCCTTTCACGAAAGGGCCGCTTGTTGCAGTCAAATGGACTTTTAACAACGAGTATTTATATCAGATTTGCTACCTATGAGAGCGGCCAATGATGGACTTATTTGCGACGCATCTCAACAATCAGTTGCAAGTGTATGTGTCAACATGTTCGGAACCTCGAGCGTTTGCAGTTGACGCTCTATCCATCTCGTGAGACGGGATAATAGGATATGGGTATCCTTCAGTGCCGTTGATTCAGCAGATATTGCTTAAGTTAAATAATCTCAATGCAATTCTGTTGGTAGCACCTCTGTCTCCACAAAGACCGTGCATTAATCTATTCAGGTGTCTGTTGTGGCTTATGCTGTGGAAGCTTCCTCCACATTTCGGTCCATTCTATAGCTAGATGGATTCTACTAGCTTTCAGTACTGCTTATGATAATATCTTCAACACAGCAGTCTGCGATTAAGATTTTAGCTCTTGAAGTAAGAGTTCTTTCTACTTCAGAGGCTTATGCTAATAGCGTTGCTATTACAGTTCTAATGACGGCTGCATATTGGTTTTAGCCTTTCACTTGCACGAATTTATACCTCAGAAATATTGAGTCCATTTCTAGAGACCAGCATTGTTTAGTTTCGTTATCTGTTGCTCAGAATGTCGTCCACTAAACAGTTGCAACTATAGTTGTGTAGGCTTTTGGTTCCGGCAGTGACTCTGTGCTGCCGCCCTCTTCGCTCTGGGGTATTTGACCCAGGGCAAGGGGAAGGGGGGGGGGGGGTGTTCCCTCAGGTCACCTGCTTTATAGTGAAAAGCAAGGGAATACCTCCCCTAGAGTCAGTAATTCTAGTCGGTACCGGGATGATTTTTAAAGTGTAAAGATAATTTTTTACTCATCCATGTAATATTTTCACGTGTACCTCGGTGTGCAGTATTTGTATATGTCACATATCATGCAGACGTTAATATACAATTATCGGTCACTTTTAATGAATTTAAGAGTCTCATTTATCTGGACTACTTTATTTATCGGCTTTCCTTTAAAAATAATTACCATAATGGATTATACTGGAGGTTAATAGACATCAGTGATGTTATTATGCTCAAGTACAGAATGGTGTTGTGTCTTTCTCGTTTTGATGCAGAATAGAAAGATACATGTAAAGCCTATTTCTCCTTTCTCCTTGAGGGGATAATTCTGTATATATATAGTTGAGTTATTGGATTGCTTTATGTCCTAGGCCCTCCAACCTTTTTACTATTCAGCTAAGTCTGGGTCATTGGTACAGTATAAAAATGTTAAAAAATTTATAGTAATTTATATATTTTTTATACTTACCAATGACCCAGACGGGGATGGCCCTCCCATGAGTTGGGAACTCATACCTCCCCGCTGAGTACATAACGCTTTTCCAGGCACTGCTTGTAAGAATGACTTTTGGCGCCAATTTCGAGACCTCCTTGACACTGCGCATGCGCAGTGGAGGAAAGGTATGGAGGACCATATAGGACATGTAATTTTCGGTTTTAGATGCAAATTTTGGGGATTGGGGGGTAAAATTTGTGTTTGGCCCTAGAATTTAAGGGTTAGCACCAGCTAAGTCTGGGTCATTGGTAAGTATAAAAAATATATAAATTACTATAAATTTTTTAACTTTTCTTTAAAAATCTTCTTCTTCAGATCCAGCAGATGAATACTTTTGATATTTGGTATGCCACATCCTTAGGGGGGTAAGATTCAAGTTTGTTCAAGCCATGTCCCTAGTTCCATAAAATTTGTCTCTCATGACTTCATTCCTTTGTTGTGTTGATGAACCATGTCTAACTGAATGTGACCCCAAATACTTCTTTGAACCACTTTGCCCGGTGAGCGATTAAGGCCCCTTGGGGCCTCTTGTTTTAAAAAATGAGGCACCGTGATGCCTTTATTTTTTAGGGGCTCAAGTTTTAGAAATTTGTGAACCCACTTACAAATATTTTATATAATTGTCAAGTATGGAAGTATTTAGAGCATTGGGCTGGGATATGAAGTTTGTTATATTGTTCTTTTTCGCATTGCCTAGATTGTTAAAATCTGAGGGGCCCCATACAGTACAGCTGCTGTGGACTGGTCACTTTCCATAGGTGCGCAATATTTCCACAGACTCAATAATATTAGATTCCAAATACCAGTTAACCCTTTACCTAACATGAAAAGCAGACGACACTTGCAAAAAAATTTCTTGAATAATTAATTTTTTTCATTTTTTGTCTCAAAAACATAGGTTATGACCCCTCGTTGGAACGAGCTCGACGAGCTCGTTCCAACGAGGGGTCATAACCTATGTTTTTGAGACAAAAAATGAAAATATTTTGAAAATTAATTGGCGATTTTTGAGAATAGCGCTGGCCGGTTTTGGCCGTTACGTTGGGTAAAGGGTTAAAGGAATAATCATCAAAAATTTAATTAATGAACTACCGAGTGTAACCTAGGGCTTCAATAATTAAAATTTTGCTGATGCTGATTTTTATTTCCTGGTAAATGCACGCGTGGACATCACTGCCCACGCATGGATTACGACCACTCCCTTCACAGGATTAATGCTTGGGACACCTCTACCAATGATCCTCATTTAATGTAGATCAGATTGCAAACATGGCCACAATGGCGGCTTATAGTTACCATAGAAATCCTATGGAAAATGACATTTTCATCTTCTCTTATACTACTGAACCAGTGTGAACCAAACGTGGTAGGAATGGTCTATGGGAGGTCCTCTACAAACAATCCTCATTTTGTTCCGGTCGGTAGAAAAACATGGCTGCCAGAGGCATTCTTTAATTCTGATTGGTGGATTTCGAAATATCTTCTCTGAAACCACAAGGCCAAATGTATTGAAACTTCACATGGTTGATGACTGGGGTACCCTCTAACAACAATCCTCATTTAATGTTGATCATGTCACAAACATGGCCACAATTGCAGCTCATAGTCACCATGGGAACCCTATGGTACACCACATTTTTATTTTCTTATCTGAAACCACTTGGCCTGTGTGAACCAAATTTGGCACAAATAATGTATGGAAAGTCTGTTTTGCACAGATGAAGGAGCATGGCAGTCCGCTGCATTCTTTGATTTTGATAATAACTGAGGGCTATGCAGTTCTGCCCTGTGAGCGATTACAGGCTCTTCGGAGCCTCTAGTTAAAACTCTTTCTCTCTTTAACTGCAGTGTTAATAGGAGAGACCTCCCTTAGGGCTCTAATAATACAACCAATCAACATTTTTTGACCAGTTAGTTTGTAATCCCCACCTTATATCAGTCACTTGTGTTATGCAGTTAAAAAAAATGTTTGAAATTTTGTTTCATTTCTTATCCCCCTGCAAGGGAGAGATATAGCGAAGACATCCATCCATCTGTCTGCCTGTCATCCACCAGTCAATCTGTTCGTCCGAACTTTTTTATATTGTAACTTGAATAATAGTTAACAGGTTTCATTTCTTTATGGTGTATGTCTCTATAGCAACAATGTCTATGTCAAGTTGGACGACCACTGATATCTCTTGAAAATTATGGGATTTATGGCCCTTTGTAATGCCCCTGACATCCACAGGAGGCTTTGGGGGTATCTAGAGAAGATCCCCCCCCCCATCCATCCATTCATCCATCCATCTGTCTGTCCGTATAAACATTTTAGATTGTAATTTCAAAGCCATCAGTTCAATTTGGATCTCCTTTGGTGTGCTGATAGACCCCTATGGGGAAATGGATATGCACAACGAACGCGTTCCATCCAATAATTTTTCCCAGAGTTATGGCCCTTTTTCACTCTTTCGGCTACCTCAAACATGCCTATGGGTCGGGGACAGTGGCCCATGCTTTGCGTAGCCCTTGTTATAAACATACCTTGTTTATGGCATAACTTGAACAATAGTTAACAGTTTTCAATTCTTTTCTGTATATCTCTTGATAACAACAACGTCTACGTCAAGTTCGATGACCATCAATATCCGATGAAAATTATGGAAGTTATTGCCCTTTGTGAAAAAATATCATGTGTTATGCTTGTTTATGGAATATATTTGTTTGGGGTGGGGGGGGGGGGGGGGTGAGAGAAAGATTACAATCGCTTTGTGATGCTTTTCTTGTTTTAGCCATGGATCCGCATGGTGCTACTGACTAATTTTGTGTTCGCAAATCAACACAATGTCATCCATTCACAGTGTGTGCTACAATATGCCACATTTTGTTCAAGTTGACCCAACCTTCCAAAATTTAAAACCTGCCAGGGCTAAAAGTCTTGCCCATTTCATTGGAACGGTTGATATTTCCCATCTGAACTGTGTTTGGACAAATTTCATTGTACATCTCAGAAGAAAGCTCAATAGCATACATCAGTTCGTTGCAGCTATTGGTTCATGAAAAGATTTGTCAAAACTTGGATGCATTTTCCATCCCTTCTATTGGAGGGGGTGGGGCACATTGATTTTAATAAAATGAAAATGCCTCACCCCAGTTGTCAGTCACATTAAATAATTGTAGGATGACCACTCCAAAGTTTTCCACATCTACATTTTTCACTTGAAAAAGGTCCTTCAGTTGACCTATCACTCAAGTACACCTGGCCGACTGTGTCCAAAAGTTTGCTTGTGAATCCATGTTGGAAGCCAACCATAACATTGCGCATGTCCAGATGACTCCTCGTACTTGAATAAGATATGATAAGGGGACAAAAGCCAACTTGTCAGTTGGCTTTTGTCCCCTTTTTACAGCGCGGAGTCCCAGTAGAAACATCAGGAAGTGGCAAAGTGCTTGTTTACCGTGGTAAACAAGTTCAGCTTTGAAAATAGGGCCCGGAACCAACGCCTGGGGGGGGGGGGGGGGGTCTCTAAAGTGTGCAGCAGGTCTAAACGATAGGCAGAACTTGCCTCATCCCGTTGCTGTCATAAGATAGCCAAAAGTACCGAAAGAAACCTTAAGCACCAAGAAGTAAATAACTGCTGCCGATATATTTGCCACAAACCATTCCTTCAGTGCAGCGTCTCCTTCCAGTGATTTAGAATACACAAGTTGCAGTTATGAGGAGATAAAAATGGGAAAAAATACAACTGCAAACTGGCAATATCTTGGATTCCCAGGTCTTAATGATTACGACAGAATGTGTTAAAAAGTGAGCGTGTGTTAGGATCCTGCGAATCTCACATTTCGATTCGAATCGAATCAGACAGAGAATTTCGAATCCCCAGTCGAATCTCACCGTTCTTGAAGTTGAAGATACTACACCTTCTTACAATCGTAAATATTGTCAGTCTCCCTTCATCTATTGTATTAACTGCAACTCGTCTGTTTTTTTGGCAAATCATTAAAAAATGCGGAATAGCCCAGGGCTGGGTCGAAGTAGCTTCGGACGCGCAGCCGCTTTGGACTCGTCTTCTATCATCGGGTCTTCTGTACAGGAGACCCGATGATAGAAGAAGAGTTCAAGATGAGACACTTGGTATAATTTTGAGAACTTCTCAACGGTTCGAATTTCCCGAATCAGTGCAGCTCGAATCGAATCAAATCATCGAGACATTTTCGAATCGAAGTTCCAATCTTTGCAGGACCCTAA
This sequence comes from Pictodentalium vernedei, assembly GCA_031216915.1. Taxonomy (NCBI): domain Eukaryota; kingdom Metazoa; phylum Mollusca; class Scaphopoda; order Dentaliida; family Dentaliidae; genus Pictodentalium; species Pictodentalium vernedei. Next base: position 180,981,514 of record CM062295.1, read on the forward strand.
TGTGTGGAGGCTGGGGAGCGGGAATGAATTAATATAATATACCTTCGAAATTCGAATCGACTGACAACATGCTTTCGTGTTAGACCACCACTTGTTCAAATAACCGCTAACCACTCTTTTTTGATGTGTGTACAGGGGCGTGGGAAGAATTTCGAACTGCGTGAGGCACGGTCATCAAAGGACGCCCACGCACAGATATACATCAGTGTTGGCCCATAAACCTTAGCGACGTGGTAGGAATACAGGGACAGACTAGGCAATTTATTTATTTTATTTATTGGTGTTTAAGGTCACATACTTATGCACAATGGCTAATCATGACGTGACAGTTTTACGGGTGGAGGAAGCCGGAGTTCCCGGAGAGAACCGCCGAGCAACGACGAGCAGCTGTCAGATCCCCAACATCGTAACTCCACTCTGCAGCACAGACGGGGTTAGATTGGTTCAAGACATGCGCACCATCGACGTACAGTACGCCTTAGAACACGGCGTCATTGCCCAAGGAGACAGCGCGGGAGTCCGAATCGATCGCTCAGACGGTCACCCATCCTAGGACTAACCGTGCTCGACCTTGCTTAACTTCGGCGATCTGACGAGAATATTTATTTATTTATTTATTGGTGTTTAAGGTCACATACTTATGCACAATGGCTAACCATGACCGTGACAGTTTTACGGGTGGAGGAGGCCGGAGTACCCGGAGAGAACCACCGAGCAACGACGAGCAGCTGTCAGCTCTCCAACATCGTAACTCTGAATTCTGCGCCGCGGCACAGGCAGGGTTAGATTGGTTGAAGAAATGTGCACCATGGACGTGCAGTACGCCTTAGTACACAGCGATCTGACGAGAACCGGTTACCACAACGCCACCGCGCCCCCGGTCGACAAGGCAAGGAAACGTTACCGGAAAATGCACCAAGGGGCCCCGAATCCCGAGACATTTTTGATTTTTCGAACTGAACCTATCGCTGCTTCCTTTTTTTGTATCAACTTCATCGCCCATTCGGCAGAAATGGTTCCATCGAGGGGGGGGGGGGGGGGGTGGAGGGGGCTGGGGGCGGGGTCCGATCAGGAAGACCATAGTTTTGTCCAATAGTACAAATTTTGATTTTTAGATTGAAAGAAGACTGTAATGTTTCCTTGCATCTGAGCAGACTAGACTGCTGCAAAATCGAAATGTCTGCTACCTGAACTGCCATTGACAGTCCACATAGAAAACATTTCGATACATCTGCAGCCTATGCAGTCAGATGTCCATTTTGCCTCTTGGTTATTTTCACGAAATTCCAAGCACCAACTGCTGTTGTGCTGCATTAATTTTGGGACCCTATTTTTTTCAAGTGGACCATACGGCCAGTCCTCCTCTGCAGGAAATTAGGAATACAAAACAGAAACCCATGCTTGGGACTAACGCACCTCCACATTGAAAAAAAATCACATGTTGTGCTCCATATTTACCAAATTTCATTATTTCGGCCCGGTTAGGATATTACAAAGTGTAGCCACAAATGTGCACTTTTGTCAACTGAAGGTCGCTGAAGAGTCAAATCATACGAGTGGATCTTCGGTCACGCCCTAAGAGGAAAGAGCATGTGAACCGCTTACTGCAAATTCTCAATAAGATTGCAATGGTGGAAATCCAAGAGAGAACGTACAAGTTTAAGCGGACTACATTCGAGTTATGAGCCCCCCACCCCTTGAATCTCTGGTTATGGTATTCTGATGCAAACAGATATTTGATAAATATAATGCTGGCTCCAAATCTCTCTCTCTTTCTCTCCCTCTCTCCCTTCTGAAAAAGGTTGGAGGGTGTGGGTACATGCATCCGGCTCTTTCGTCCCTGTGTGTGTGTATGTTATGGTCTGATCTATTTCTTCTTCCTCAGTCATCTTTTAACTTTTGGGCCATCGGATAACAAGGCTGGAAGATGGTAGAAGAAATACAGTGAACCGGCTGAAGGTGGAATTCATTGCCTAAATGCTTAAACCATGTGGCATGTCAGTGGAATGAGTGTGTGTGTGTGTGGGGGGGGGGGGGGGGGGGGGGGCTCTGAAGCATCCGCAGCCTCTGATCAAATGCACTTACCATTTAAAACGTTATGTTTGGCGTTAATGGAAATCTGACTGACCTGCTGAACAACAAATCAGTCGGGAGTTCAAATTATCACCGAATCTCCTATCAACTGTAAACTGACGTCTTCCATTTGCTGGAGACAGTATTTACATCAGACGTCCCCATTCAAGTGCGCAGTGTTGAGAAGGCCCTTGAGGTGCAACATAAGCAAGGAAAATATGTTTACTTTGAAATTCCTATCTCTAATATTCCATAAATTTAAATTAAATATAGACAAATTATACATGAAAATGAAGGTTGTGGTGGAAAGAACACGACAAATAGAGTTGACAGCAGGCACCAGTGGTTCCTGGAAGTCTGCTATAGAAAATAAAATAATTCCACGTGGTAACCCCGGGAACTGAAGCAAACTAAAGCAGTGTTTGTTTGAACGATTGACTACATTTGACTTTATCGCCATGTTGCGGCCACAATTAGCCATTGTGTAGAAATATGTGCCCTTAAACACCAATAAATATATAATTAATAAATAAATAAATAAAACAAAACAAAACTCCAGAAAAATAACTCGTGGCCAGATCTACTTCAGATATCCAAGACAAAAAGAGCTTGGCATTCAAAACACTTTACGACGCAATGACAAGGCTACATTTGGGGAAAGGCCAACACTGCCTGCATTTGTACTGAAGAAGGAATCCATGGTCGATGGTTAATCGAAAAATAATCGCGAAAGTTCTGGGGTATTCAAACAGTTTTGGAATTTTCCTCCACGTAGCTCTGTCTCCGTGTTTTTAGAAGTTTGATTTCCAACTGAAGCGTAATTATTTAGCCACGAGTTGTTCTCAAGAAATATTATTTGATAAGCGGCTCTGGTACAGTAGCAGACCTTCAGGAACCATTGATGCCTGCTGTCAACTGTGGGAGTTGATTACATATACTTTTCGTGTTCTATCCACCATAGCCTTCATTTTGATGTATAATTTGTGAATATTTAATTTATATTTAGGGAATATCGGACTTGGGAATTTCAAAGTAAACTAATTTCCTTACACGTGCACTTAAATAGCAACTTAAAGTGTGATCTCGCATCCAAATTGTTGATTGTGTCCATTGCCAAAACACCCATCCAACGATTGGAGTTGTTTCCATTTCTTCACGGTTTAAATTGATCGGCTATTTATTTCGAGGTCACTCGTTTTCGTTTCCGCCTTTCCTCCTTTGACACTCATAGACATGCGAAAATCAATCGTTTACAGTCACTGAGGGTGGAAAGGGGCTTGTCCCCCACCGTCCCTGCGCGCCTTCGGCGCGCAAAACCATTCCTTTGTTGTTGTTCTTTTCCGAGTCACCCCTCCCTCTCCATGTAGAAATCTATTTTTCGCTTTACTATGGTATGCAACTCTGGGTATTGTCCTTTTAGTAATTTTAACCCTTTACCTAACGTAACGGCCAAAACCGACGACACTTGCAAAAAAAACTCTTGAATAACTATTTTTTTTTTATTTTTTGTCTCAAAAACATAGGTTATGACCCCTCGTTGGAACGAGCTCGTCGAGCTCGTTCCAACGAGGGGTCATAACCTATGTTTTTGAGACAAAAAAAAAAAAAAAAATAGTTATTCAAGATTTTTTTTTGCAAGTGTCGTCTGCTTTTCATGTTAGGTAAAGGGTTAATACACTGCAAGAATGTCAGGGAGTGGAACAGAGCTGGTTTACTTTGGTAAACAAGTTCTGTCTTACTGGTCAAATTGGAAGCGACAACCACCATCGCCTGTGATGGAGTCCTCTAAAGTTGACAGCAGCATAGCTAGGTATAAACAGTTGGCTAAACGTGACTGTAAACTTGTGTTGTTATAACTACAGATGCTGAAACTAACCTTAACCCTTTACCTAACATGAAAAGCAGAAGACAATTGCAAAAAAAAATCTTGAATAACTATTTTTTTTTATTTTTTGTCTCAAAAACATAGGTTATGACCCCTCGTTGGAACGAGCTCGACGAGCTCGTTCCAACGAGGGGTCATAACCTATGTTTTTGAGACAAAAAATGAAAAAATAATGAAAATTAATTGGCGATTTTTGAGAATAGCGCTGGCCGGTTTTGGCCGTTACGTTAGGTAAAGGGTTAAGCACTTATAAATTATCAATGAATTAGTAATTTAAATTTTAGATCCACGTTTTTGGCCCTTCGCAGAATAGGGGTGGAAGATGGTGGAAGAAATACAGTGAACCGACTAAAGGTGGAATTCACTGCCTAAATGCCTAAACTATGTTGCATGTCTGTGGAAATGAGTGTGTGTGTGGGGGGGGGGGGGGAGGGGGGGACGCGTCCGATGTGCCTCTCACTCAGATCCGCCGCCTCTGACCAAATGCACTAACCCTTTAAAATATAATGTTTGGCGTTGATGGAAATTTGATAGTCAATGAACTGACGACGGGTCTGCTGAACAACAAATTGGTCGGGAGTTCAGTGTACATTTGATAGCAGATTCAGTGATAAATGAATTATCGCCGAATAAGCTATCAAATATAAACTGACGTCTTCCATTGCTGGAGACAGTATTTACATTCGACGTCCCCACTCAAGTACGCAGCGTTGAGAAGGCTCTTAAGGTGCTATATCAACAAGGAAAATACGTTTACTTTGAAATTCCTACCTCTAATATTCCATAAATTCAAATTAAATATAGACAAATTATATATGAAAATAAAGTTTGTGGTGTCTAGAACACGAAAAATAGAGTTGACAAGAGACATCAGTGGTTCCTGGAAGTCTGCTATAGATAATAAAATAATTCCACGTGGTAACCCCGGGAAGTGAAACAGACAGAAGCAGTGCTTGTTTAAATGATTGACTACGTTTGACTTTATCGCCATGTTGCGGCCGCAATTAGCCATTGTGCAGAAATATGTGACCTTAAACACCAATAAATATATAAATAATAAATAAATAAATAAAACAAAACTTCAGAAAAATAACTCGTGGCCAAATCTACTTCAGATATCCAAGACAAAAAGAGCTAGGCATTCAAAACACTTTACGACGCAATGACAAGGCTACATTTGGGGAAAGACCAACACTGCCTGCGTTTGTACTGAAGAAGGAACCCATGGCCGATGGTTAATTGAAAAATAATCGCGAAAGTTTTGGGGTCTGTCTCCGCGTTTTTAAGAAGTTTGATTTCCTACTGAAGAGTAATTATTTAGCCACGAGTTGTTCTCATGAAATATTTGATTAGCGGTTCTGGTACAAATACAGTAGCAGACTCCCAGGAACCATTGATGCCTGCTGTCAACTGTGGGAGTTGATTACATATATTGTTCGTGTTCTATTCACCCTAGCCTTCATTTTGATGTATAATTTGTGAATATTTAATTTATATTTAGGGAATATCAGACTTGGGAATTTCAAAGTAAACTAATTTTCCTTTCACGTGTACCTCAATAGCGCCTTTAAGTTTGATCTCGCAACCAAATTGGTGGTTATATCCATTGTCAAAAACACCCATCCAACAATTAGAGTTGTTTCCCTTCCTTCACGGTTTAAAAAAAATCTGCTATTTATTTCGAGGTCACTCTTTTTCTTTTACGAGTCACCCCTCCCTGTCCATGTAGAAACCTATTTTTCGCTTTACTATGGTATGCAACTCTAGGTATTGTCCTCTTGGTAATTTTAACCCTTTACCTAACATGAAAAGCAGACGACACTTGCAAAAAAAATTCTTGAATTCTCGACGAGCTCGTTCCAACGAGGGGTCATAACCTATGTTTTTGAGACAAAAAATGAAAAAAATAATGAAAATTAATTGGCGATTTTTGAGAATAGCGCTGGCCGGTTTTGGCCGCTACGTTAGGTAAAGGGTTAATCTACTGCAAGAATGTCAGGGAGTGGAACAGAGCTGGTTTACTTTAGTAAACAAGTTCTGTTTTATTTGTCAAATAGGGGGCGACAACCACCATCGCCTGTGATGGAGTCGTCTAAAGTAGACAGCAGTATAGCTAGGTATAAACGGTTGGCTAAACGTGACTTTAAACTTGTGTTGTTATAGCCACAGATGCTGAAACTAACCGTAAGCACTTATAAATTATCAATAAATTAGTAATTTAAATTTCAGATCCATATTTGATTACAATTATTGTAACGAGGACAGTTAATATTGCAATAATCGTATTATTTGCTGTGCCATTAAAATGCCACTCAAACATGTAATGCCCTCTGAGCTGCGAAATGTGTTTATGTTAATATACTACTCAAAGTTTGCTAAGCACCAAGTACATCCAACTACCTGTTTTACGTTTTAGTTGAAATATTGTAATGAAAAGTTTATATATTTTTTATTTAATTATATCTTTAATGATTTAAGTACAGAAATTAAGATTTTATTTGTGTTTGACATTATGTATTAGCTTTTGAATACGATAACCATGGAAAATGGATATTATTGGTAAATGAGGAAATTTTTCAATATGCCAAAAAGTTGACGGAGCGAACTGGTATGGCTTCAATATCGAGTATGAGACCCATTACTGTTAATTGCAGCTTGACAACGCTTTCTCGTGCCCCCAATCAGGTTCCTGGTGGTCCTTTGTGGGATGTTGTTGCATTCTTGGACCAGCATGGCACCAAGCTCCTGGACACTTGTTGGCTTGACTGGACGGGCTGAAATTGCAAGCTGCAACTCATTCCAGACATGTTCGATTGGATTGAGGTCAGGGGATCTTGCTGGCCAGTCCATACGCTCAATCCCCTCCCTCTGTCGGTACTCCCCGACCGCATGGGCAACTGAGGACGAGCATTATCGTCCATCAGAATGAATCTATCACCCACTGCACCTGCATACAATCTGACGTGGACATCCAGGATCTCATCAATATACCGTTGTGCAGTCAACGTACCACGTTCAAGGACACAGAGCTCTGTACATCCATCCCAGCTGATGCCGCCCCAGACCATGATTGACCCTCCACCATAACGGTTATGCTCAGCAATGTTGGCTGTATGGAATCGCTCTCCTGGTCTTCTCCATACCCTAGAACGCCTATCTGTGTAGTCTAGGCAGTACCTTGACTCATCTGTGAAAAGAACAGGTCGCCAATCTTCTCTAGTCCATCCAACGTGGTCCATGGCCCATTCATGTCGTGCCTGGTGGTGGTTCTGGGACTACGGAATGCGAATACATTGTTTTCTCGATCGGATACAACCTTCGTGCAACCTTGTCCGAATAGTCTGCGTCGAAACATTTACCCCGGATGCATTCTGAAGGTCACTGCGAGGCTGGGTTGCTGTGGCAAAGCGATTCCTACGAGCCTGAATGATCAAAAACCGGTCTTCAGCTGCAGATGTTGCCCTGTCTCTGCCACCACCATGCCGTCTTACTGGTGTGCCATACTGCTGAAATCTTGCCCAGGCCCTGGTGATCACAGTATGGTGCACACCTAGGGCTTCACCAACCTGACGATGGGTAGCCCCTTGCTCCACCATCCCCAAAGCCCGCCACATTTCTGCTCCAGACAAACGTCTTTTTACATTTGCATTTGCCATATTCAATCATTAAATCACAAGGGTTCGTGTTGAAATGAAGATTGAATACCCTACACATGTCATGTACATGTAGACAGTACACAAAAACATCATGAAAATCAACGGGTACATGCTTTCCATGACTGTCACGAAAAGTCTGCCTGTCAAAATATAAACACTGGGGACCATCTCAATACATTCCTCAATCACATCCACCAAAAATATCGCAAATATGTCACAAGCAAATTTCACAATGATGTGTCAAATATTTGGTGCTTAGTACACTTTGAGTAGTATATTCATGTGTAGTTTCATTTCACGTGTCCTTGCCGAAATCGCGATAACATCGATATTCGAAGGTATAAATAGCGAGAAACAACAACTTTGAACTTACTTTGAATGAATCTAACGAACGAACGCAAGAACTCAAACTCCAAGCAGCGTTGTCTCCTCTCGCTACGGCCGACAAATCGGATCATATCCAATCTATCTAGCGTACAGACGGGAGGCAACACTGCTTTGAGTTGGCAAAAACTGCACAACGAACCTTTTTTCCGGCGTCCCTCGTTAACTCTGCACTCAAAGTCGTGTCAACCGAAAATTAGTCCAAATGCTCCGTCCCGAAAGATTGACGTCGTATATTGGTGGTGTGGTAGTCAACATACAACAGTTAAACAACAAAAATCACCGGGAAAATTCTAATTAATGCGTTTTTTTCATGGTTGCAGACCAGCAAATCTTGCCCTACTTTTGTACACGCCACAGAGCTTGACATTATTAAGTTCAACAAACAAGATACAGAGTTTGAAGCTGCTAATTTTATGTTGGGGGTGGTTATGTGATACCAGCGGCGTATGGATATCGTTTTTTTATGGTTGTGTGGTTGTGGTGATGAAGGAAAGGAGTGGGGGGTCCAAACCATGAAATGCGCGACCGAACCCTGCGCGTCAAAGCAACGATGCGTGCCACACACCGTGATGTGTGTGGAATGTTCTTTTTGTCTCATTGGTTGGAGAACTGGACATTGAACGTTTGACGATTCGATTCTTACCCGCGCCATTTGTGCTGAATCCATGGAAAAGACACTTAACTCTTAACGCGCTGAGTATTTTCAATATATTTTTTTATCACATCTAGTCATGGCTGCTGCGAAGCAGCCATGGCTGGATTTGATAAAACAATTCATCTAAATTCTACTCAAGGAATCATTGGTGAAAAATCCATGCAATATACAAGAGGAAATTTGATTGAATATGCCCCAAATCATATTTATTTCAGTGGCAAGAGAAATCCTGTCCTGGACAGGAATATCTGCCAGCAACATGCAAGAAGTTAATTCCGATTGTCACTGGATCACGGTGGCGCTGTGTACTTAGGCATAATGCACGTCAATGGAGCACTTGCTTTCAACTGCTGCTAACTCTGCTCGTGCCGGGTTAGTAAGTTGGATAGTCCGACAGTTACTCACCACTGCTAGGTGGTTCTCTCCAGGTACTCGGGCTTCCCCACCCGTAAAACTACCCGACACGATATGATCCTGGATGTTCAAAGTGTTATTAAAATGCAATAAAAAATTAAACAATAGCAGCATGTTTTTTAGATGACCTGACTGAAAGTCAGGGAGCGCTAAAGTGATCACTTTTTGTCCGTCGTCCATCCTTTGTCCATCGTCTGTCACTGGGTCGAAATGAACCAAATTTCATATGCATGTTTCTTATCATATGTCTTTTCAACTTTGTTTAAACAAAGTGGCCACGCCCACAAGGGGCACCAAAAGGGGCATAATTCTGTTAGCACCCCAGATTTGTTTTTTAAAAAAATTGAAAAATCTTCTTCTGCAGAACTTCCATTCAGAATCTTTTGATACTTGGTATACAATATCTTTAGATCAGATTCAGGTTTGTTTGATGCAAATCCCTGTATTCATATTTGGCACCATATGGGAACCCGAATTTTAACTTTGTACAATATGAGGAAATGTATTTAAAAATCTTCTTCAGATCTACCAGTCAGAATCTCTTGATATTTGGTATACAGCATCTTTGGGGGGTGGGGTGTGGGGGGGGGGTGGGTGGGTGGATTGTCAGCTTTAAGTTTGTTCAAGTCAAGTCCCCAGAGTCATATTTGGGCTTCCTATAGGAGCCCGAAATTAAATTAGTGCAAAATGAGGAATATTATTTAAATCTTCTGTGTGTATGTAGCATCCTGAGTGGGGTGAGATTAATTTTTGTTCAAATCAAGTCTTTGGGTTCATATTTGGGCTCCCTATGGGCAATGTGAAGAAATTTATTTAATTTTTTTTCTTCTGGTCTGCCAGTCAGAATCTCTTGATATTTGGCATACTGCATCTTTTTTTTGGGGTGGGGGGGGGGGGGGGGCAGCATGAAGTTTGTTCAAATCAAGTCCCTGAAGTGATATTTGAGCACGAACTTTAACATAGTACAATATGAGGAATATTATTTAAAAATCTTCTTCAGATCTACTAGTCAGAATCTTTTGATGTTTGATATACAACATCTTTAGGAGTTTCAGATTCAAGTTTCTTCAACTCAAGTCTCTAGGTTCATATTCGGGCTCCCTATGGGAACCCGCATTTTAACTGGTGCAATATGAAGAATTTATTTAAAAATCATTTTCTTCCGATCTACCAGACAAAATCTCTTGATACTTGGTATACTGCATCTTTGCTTTGGCAGCTTGATGTGTGTTCAAATTAAGTCACTGGAGTGATATTTGGGCTCTCTGTGAGAGCCGAAATTTTAACTTTGTGTAATATGCGAAAAAGTTTTTAAAATCTTCTTCAGATCTGCTAATCAGAATTTTTTGCCGATTGGTATAGAGTATCCTTTGAGATGGGGGAGGGAAGGGGGGATTCAAGTTCGTTCAAATCAAATCTCCTTCTTCACATCCACCAGATCTAATAGGTTATTTTTTTTCTTTTTGCTTCAAAATGAGTTTTGAAGGAGTTTTGAGTGATGTTATGCACCCCACCCCCCAAAAAACCCAAAACAATTCATCCAACAGACCCTTCCCCCATCCCACCCCTAGCTAAATTAGATTAACTGTATTAACATGTTGATGCAGAATGTGACCTTACATCCTTCTTTAAACAATGTTATCAGGTGAGCTATTAAGGCCCTTTGGGGCCTCTTGTTTTAAAAACAGATGCTAACTCCAGAAATTCCATATTTGAGAGATGACCATTCATTTGGTTCACTTCGACACAAACTGTATGAATGTAAACCACGTATTATAAAGTCTATAAGAACGCTGTAATTGCATGCAAAACTGCACGTATGTCTGTAAGCACTTGTTCAACAAATCTCTGTAATGAGCTTTGTTAAAAGTAAATTTCTTATAACGAGTTCATCGCAGCAATTTTTTTTTTTTAAACGTGTAACTCTCAAAGACTCGTGAATGCATTTGGTGAATTGATGTCGTTTGCACCTATACACAGGGAATAACCAAAGACGCCTTTTTTCCACATATATGTTTCATGGTCACACTATGATTTTAAACATTTGAAAGAACGCCATGATTTTGAATCGAGGCTTACGTCCCACTGGAGGTGTGTGTGTGTGTGTGTGTGTGTGTGGGGGGGGGGGGGGGTGCGGTTAATAACATGCCATAGACATGTCCCGAGGGCAGTAATTTGGGAGGGGGTACTCCCTCTGAAAATCTTGACATTTTTTAAACACCCGAGGTTCATTCTGAGGTAGTGGCGGCGCCAGAGTTCCCCCCATGAGGGGCTTGTGCTCCCCGACGCGGTGCTACGGTATTCCCAGACAAGCACACAATAAAAGAGACAGTTTCCCCGTGGGGGAGGGGGGGGGGGCTAACGCTCCACGACAGGGATATGCCTCCCCCTGTCGATCCTCCTCGCGCCACTCAAGATCTAAGGCACTCAAACTGAGCTAATTTATCACAAAGACAACATAATTTGTTATGACAAGCCGTCACAAGCTATTAGTTTTTCCCGCGTATCGCGCTTCTCCAACGAGGAAAGTACCACGTATACGTGACTGAATTCATAGAGAGCCTGAATATTTTAAGACTATGTTTATAAGACAGAATAAGACCTGATAAGACAGACATTTGTAACGGGTGGGGTGGACGGCTCCCCAGGGGCTAGAACCCTGGGCGAAATCTCCCTGTTGTTCTTCAGATTCGTGAGGATCTGGGTCAACTAGTAAACCATGGATAAAATATAACTCAACTCCAGAGGTAGAATAACCATAAAGTAATGTGTTGTGGTCTGGATGAATTCACAATAAAATAGAAAAACAGTTTGTACGTGGTTTATTAAGAAGCCAAAAATAGTATGATACGAAATGGACATGATTGTGAATAACGGATCAAAAACCACGGGCCCACTACACTTTGTACCCAAAAGAGGTTTAAGTTCCACCCAACATATGTTCAGTAAATGTGGATGGTTCCCACAGAACTCATACCTGGAGAGAATCAGTGTCAGAAACGTTGATTCTCACCAGGGCCGAGTTGAATGGGTCCGAAAATGACGGTGCCCATTACGGTTAACCTTTTTACAGGTTACAAAGTGTCCCCATAACTAACCTCAACAGGCAGTTGTACTGGCGCAGCTGAACTGGAGCTTTAATGCCAAGAAGTGGACGGCGAATTATGAGCGAGACAGCTCTTAAATAGGATAATTTCGCGGGGAAAGATTTCAAATACTGGAATCTGATTGATCCCTCGCTTTCACCTCGACAAATGAAACAGCAGCAAAATTCACTGCGGCGTGAACCAATAAATTACATTGATTACATTTTGAACATGGAAATGACTTGAAGCCAACAAAAATAGAATTACACCTCTGTAATGAGCAGACGAATTATAACAGAGTAATTTAGAACTTCTATTGTATATTTTATATTTCAACTGCTGTTACTAAATCCGTTACACATTTACTGCTTTGGTCAAATTTTGGTGAACATTTTCTTGAGGAGAATTTTGCATTTGTTTTCTTTTTGAACTGTTTTGGTTTTTTAATCTATCCTGCGAAAAAACGCAATCCTGTCCGACCACGAAGAGTGCTTGATTTTTTAACGGAATTTGGCGTGAAAAATGCGCAGTACTCGTGACAAAAATGGCACGTGAAATTCAGGGTTTTCAGCGCGATCATCGTTAGAAGACTGACTCGACATCTTAGACTCCAATCCAGACGAAAATGTCCCAATTAGAAAAGGGAGGGTGGAGGTGTCACATCACCTGTTGATGCCTCCTGCCTTCTAGGTCAAAAACAAGGTTACGCGCAGCATCCCCCACTCTCCTCTCCAGCGTCCCTGCGAATAGGTCTCCACACGCTGAATACATCGCAAATCACAATTTTTAATCCTTTATTTATCTATTTATTTATTGGTGTTTAAGGTCACATGCTTATGCACAATGACTAATCATGACCGTGACAGTTTTACGGGTGGAGGAAGCCCAAGTACTCGGAGAGAACCACCGAGCAACGACGACCAGCTGCCAGCTTCCCAACATCGTAACCCCGCACTGCAGCATAGGCAGGGTTTGATTGGTTGAAGACATGCGCACCATCGACGTGCAGTACGCCTAGTACACGGCGTCATCGTGCCCCCATGTGGACAATCGGGGTTAAGTGCCTTGCCCAAGGACACAACGCGGGAGTCCAAATCGATCTCCCAGACGGTCACCCATCCGAGGATTAACCGGGCTCGACGTTGCTTAACTTCGGTGATCTGACGAGAACCGGTTACCGCGACGCCACCGCGCCCCCTTTTAATCATTTGAGGTGCTATATAAATAATAGAATTTTGTTTATTTTGAAATTCCCACCTCTGATATTCCTCAAATGCAAATTAAATATACACAAATTATACATCAAAATGAAGGTTGAGATGTATAGAATACGAAACACATATATAATAAACTCATAGGGTTGACAGCAGGCACCACTGGTTCTGGAAGTCTGCTACCGTATTCGTACCAGAACTGATAATAAAATAATATTTTACGAGAACAACTTGTTGCCAAATGTGCTTCACATATCCAAGAACAAAGCTAGGGTATCAACATTCTTGAAAACACACAGACAGAGCTGCATGAGGGTAAATTTCAAAACCCTCGCTTTTGTTTACATTCAAATTTTCTTTCGATTTCCGGTCAACGTCATCGGACGGAAAAGAGCATCGATATACAACGCCGTCTAAAATCAAATAACGAGAAAGATCGCCTTAATACAGCATACTATTATTATACAGAGACTGCACAATTGCCATGTTCTGTGCAAGGTTTCATGACACCTGTTGAAATTTATGAGAATTACTATTTTGTTTTTTCGATGGAATTTCGTGGTATCGAGTGATGTGCACCTGTCCGTCGAGCATATAAATCATCTTCAAGAATTAAATGCAGATAGTGTTGTCCTTTTCCAAAATGCAGTCCCATCGCTGCATTCGAAAATGTTTTGATTGCCTAGCTTTGTTATTGAATATCTTATGCCCATCTGGCCACAAGTTGTTCTTGTGAAATATTATTTGATTATCAGGTCTGGTGTGAATACGGTAGCAGACTTCCAGGAACCAGAGGAACTGCTGTCAACACCATGAGTTGATTACACATATGTGTTTCGCGCTTTATACATTTCAACCGCCATTTTGATGTATAATTTGTGTATATATAATTTGAATTTAAGGAATATCAGAGGTGGCAATTTCAAAATAAACAAAATTCTATTACTTATATAGCAGGGAGTGCGGTGGCTCAGTAGGTAGAGGTGCAGGCTGCAAGCCGAGAGGTCCTCGGCTCGAATCCCACCTGCGGCAACCGCGTTGTGTCCTTGGGCAAGACACTTCATATCCATTGCCCGCGTGGGGGCACGGTGGCGTTGTGTACTAAGGCGTACTGCACGTCGATGGTGCCCTTGTCTTCAACCAATGCTAACCCAGTTTGTGTGGAGTGAGTTAGTATGTTGGGGAGCTGACAGTTGCTCGCCGTTGCTCAGTGGTTCTCTCCGTGTTGGGGAGCTGACAGTTGCTCGCCGTTGCTCGGTGGTTCTCTCCGGGTCCTCCGGCTTCCTCCACCCGTAAAACTGTCACGGTCATGATTAGCCATTGTGCATAAATATGGGACCTTAAACACCAATAAATAAATACTTATATAGCACCTTAAACCCTGGTGATATCTTCCACGCCAGTGCAGTGTCATCAGTTGGGAGAGTCTATATTCATTACTTGGGGGAAGACCAATCAATATTTTCAACGTGCAGCAATCTTGATTGGTCTACCACACAAATTCACCGAGCAACTATCTACTTAATGAAGTCAGGCCATATCACGATCATGGACCTGAAAGTGAAAAGGTTAAGTGCGAGAAAATAATTGAAGTGTTCAACTGAAGGGATTCGTAATATCAGTATTGTTTCGTATTGCCCACGTTGTGAGAAACCTTGTCAGACTGGAAATTACTTTTTAAATGAGTTGAAATTATACAGTCAGGCATGTCACTGAAAGGTCTTCGGTCAGAATGTTGCATGAGTACACGAGTTACTCCAATTTTCCCCGATTGGGTCACTGTTTGGAAAGTCAATGGAATTTCTCTCGCTGTCCTGATTTATCACCAGAAAAGGAAAAATGCACGGACGCCATACTCCTTCATACATGTAATATACATCTCCTTTCCAACAATAATATATAGCACATTGTTTTCTACCGATATATTGCCATAATTGGGAGTGCTGAAGAAAGAAAACTGTCTCTATTCGACATTTGATATCAGAACTGACGACACTCAAAAAATTCGTAAACATCTAAAAAATGCCCTCTTTTACACCCCTTATCGTGTTCTGTTTTTATTTAGAGTGATACACTTGTGTAAACAGACATCATAATATTTTTTATTAGGTACAGTTCTGAAAAATATATACAATACAATTGGACGTTATTAGACATAGGTTCCTATATAAAATTTTACTCGTATGACTTCGTACAATCGTGATTCTGTAGCTAATAACCCCCCGACGTTGAAAGCGCCTGAGCGAGTCACACCAAAACTAAAACCGAGTTGGGCCAAATTGTCAACTAATATATGATCGTTGACAACCCGGCCCACCTCGCATTCAGCTCCAATGCCTTATAGATGAGTATTCTCCAATGTCTATACGTATTGTGCTCCTTCAGTTGTTCAATGAAGCTTGTGGAAGCTAGAGATCATTCTCTCACTTTGCAGGAATAAAAGAATTTTTTTATAGATAAGAATACATATATCTGTTATTGATTCCGTTGTCTCGTTGTTGTTGTAACCCAAAATGACATATTGTGTTTCCAGCGGTAGTAAGATCTCACATCCCTCTTTTAACTTTTCCTGCAAGTTTATTAATATTGTTTTCGAAAAGGAACATTCAAAAAAGAGGTGCGAGATTGTTTCTTTATCAATATATCAGAGGGTACATAATTCTGTTTCAGATAAATTACATTGATAAAGTTTAGAGTTTGTGTAGAGAATCCTATGTAGAATTTTGTATTGCAGACTCTGTAAATAAGAATTATCAGTAACTGTGAATGAATTTTTGTATATCTGTTCCCAGTCACCAGACAGTAAGCTGGTATTCAAAATTTCATTCCTTTTTCTTTGCGTTTGTAGAGGAGATGTAGCAAACTGCTGCAAGAATGTTGGATGAAAGGCCTGACAGGACCTTTTGGGAGTTTTTAAGTTTTTCAATTTTTTCGTTTTCTTGGCGTTAGTTTTGTTTAGTATTGTCTCATTGTTTCCTTCCACAATTTTGGAACAGCATGAATGACTCTCTGGTAGACAGTAAATGGTACCTTGAGGTTGTATTCTTCGGGAAAATCAGTAAAAGGTAAGATTTTTCTATCCTCTGTTAAGAGATCATTGATAAAAAATACACCAGCCTTGAGCCTCCGTTTATCAAAAAATGTCTTTTATTGATTTTTATTTTATTATTTTATTTTCATTAAATTGCTCCTGAAAATATCTCTTCTGGAGTCAACGTGTTACTTTCGTCCAGAAGTGACTGAGCAGTTAGAGCACTTTTTCCAGAATGGGTTTAGAAGTTCTCCCATTCTGTGTAGTCCTCCTTTATGAAGGTGCTAGATTTTGTTGCTTCCTAGATCTTCGATATCGGTTAAAACTAGAATCCTCCAAGGAGCAAAGATATTTGAGTCTAACAGTTTTTTTTATCCAAGATAGGTTTTTGTGAGTAACTGTAAGCTTTTAGGTGGTGGAATTTAATTCCTCCGTCTCTGTAGTATTAATTATTGTAGATCTTTTTATCCTATCATTTTTCCCTGACCATAGGAAACAAAAGAATTTAGTTTGTGATTTACAAAAAATATCCCCAGGGGGATCGAGTAAACAAGACAGTGTATCAAAATCGGTGAAGCAAGCGTTTTTACTACAGCAGTCTTTCCGATTAGAGTTAAATTTCCGAAGGACAAATTATTGAGTAACTTTTCAATTTTTTGAAGTTTTTTTGAGATAATTGTTTAGTATATAATTTTCGTTGAACAGATTGTACTCTATTCCCACTATTGTAAAATAATTTAGGTGATTCCAGTGAACTTGTTTGTTCGCCGGTTTGTATTTTCTACCTATAACTTTTCTTCGATTCGATCCAAATCACTCGCGTTTTCTCAAAGTTTACGTTTAGTCCAGAAAGATTTGAAAATGATTTCACCGTTTCAAGAGCGGCATTTAAAGAGTGACCATCGTCACTTAGGAAAAGAGATGAGTCATCTGCATATTGACTTATTAAGTATTCTGAGTCATTCATTTTTATTTCATTGATATTTGTGTTGTTTTTTATAGCTGCACTAATGATCTCGGCACAGAGGATGAAGAGGTACGGGCATAGAGGATCTCCCTGCATAACACCCTCTGTAGATCGAAACCTTCCGTGCAATGACCATTGTTCAATGCATAACTATATATACTGAGTAAAAAAAGACAGTATAATAGAAACAAATGTAAAACAAATAGCATAAAGGATGAAATTTAATAGTTCTAATGTTGCATGTTTGTGGACAAGAAGTCGTTCAAAGAGTTTAATGACATGTTGTTGTTGTCAACCCAACCATATACAATTTTGCTACGGATTTCAACATAGCACGTGCTACCCGAGAATGTCAAAGTAAAAGGGTGACCGACGATTTTCTTTGTGTGATGTTGTGCTAGAGAGCCTGGATTATTGAGAAAACACGCAAGTTTTTGTCTTCCGACATTTTAAAAAATGCCAAGGTTAACCGAAAATCAGAGGTTGCGTGCCATTGGTATGCATGAGGCTGGGATACCTCCAGATGAGCTCGCTGCTGAGTTCGGAGTCACTGTAGCCACTATTTACCGTCTCATTGGAAGGTATAGATCCACTGGATCTACTGCCGACCGACCGCGTTCAGGTCGACCAAGAGTTACGACCCCTGCACAAGACAGACACATCAGGACGCCTCACTTGCGGGATCGCTTCCTTCCGGGAACGAGGACAACAACAATTACTCCTGGTAGAACTAACAATAGAATTAGTGCACAAACTGTCCGCAACAGACTCGCTGAACACGGCATCCGAAGTAGGCGTCCATACCACGGACCAATCCTTACCCAACGTAATCGTACCGTCAGAATGGAATGGGTACTTCAGCGTGTTCGCTGGACTCAGCAGCGTTGGAGCACAGGTCTTTTTAGTGATGAATCACGATTTTGTCTTCGGCGCGCTGATGGTAGGGCAAGAGTGTATCGCCGACGAGGAGAACGTTTGCTGGTGTTTGCGTGCGGGAATGCGACCGTTTCGGCGGGGGTAGTGTAATGGTTTGGGCAGGAATTTCCTTGCACCGTCGAATGCAGTTGATCTCCATCGATATTAATCTGAATGGACAGCGATATAGGGACGAAATTCTTAACGCTGTTGTTATCCCGTTGTTCAGCGCTAACGTCGGGTTGCAGTTATTCCCGAAAGGCAATGCCCGATGTCACGTGGCACATTCTGTCGTGACTTTCTTGAGGAGCAAAGCATCGAAATTCTTCCCTGGTCCCCCACTTTCGCCAGATTTGTCGCCAATCGAGCATCTTTGGGATCAACTGGACCGTCGGGTACGACTTCATGATCTTCAGACGTTATATAGGCGATTTAATGTTCTAAGGCAGGAATGGAACGCAATACCACAGGGTGACACCCAGAGACTTATCAGGTCAATGCGTGGTCGATATCTTGCCATCCAAGAGGCAAACGGTGGACAAACACGCTATTGACTGCATGTGTGAACTTTTCGTTTCACAACATGTCTGAATTGCGACGTCCCGACGAGGCGCTGGAAAAAGTAAGAACATGAAATTATGCAAATTCATACAGCTGGACTCAAAATATGAATTTACAATAATTTGTTAGAGATTAAAGTCGATAATACTAAAAAACTTGCTCCCCAAAGTTTATTATACTTTCTTTTTTGACTCAGTATATATTGTAATAGAAACCATTGTATTATTGATGGGCCAAATTTTAAAAAAAACGTAGTGTTGTTTCGATGAAGGTCCATTCTAGCGAGTCAAATGTTTTTTTTAAAATCCAACAATACAAGAATTCCAGGAATGCTCTACTCTTCGCATTTTCTGATTAGATCAAATGTGAAACGTGTTGATTCTCCAATATATCTTCCTTTTATGAAACCCAGTTGAGTTACTTCAGAAATAAGTTTCGGCAAGACTGTTTTAATGCGGTTAGCAATGGCGGTAGATCCTATTTTAACATCGACGTTTATTAAAGAAATAGGTCGCCAATTTTTCATGTCTACTTTCGATTTATTTGGTTTGTGTATACACGTAATAACACCAGCTCTTTGGGTTATTAGTAGTTCTTCTGTATTATAGCCGTAATTCAGTGAGTTTATCAAGAAAGTACCAATATCTTTCCAGAAAAACTTTAGAATTCAGCAGTAAAACCATCTGAACCGGGAATTGTATTTTTTTTTCATTGTTTTAAGTGCATAAATGTATTCGGAATCGGTCAAAGAACTCTGCGAGAATTTTTTTCGTCATTCTCTGGGAAATTTAGAAACGGATTGTTAGCGTCAAAGAATGTTTTCATAGTTTGTTCATCATAATTAGTGCTGGATATTTTTGTCGCGTAAAGATTTTGGTAAAATGTTTTCTGCTCGCATAGTATTTCTTTCAGATCGGTCGTTTCGAATCCATCGGATTTGATCAATTTGGAAATTAGTTTTTCAGAGTAATGCCGTTTTTCAAGGTTACACAAGTATTTAGTTGCCCCCCCCCCCCACCCTTCCATTTGGCCTTAGTTCTCCAAATCATCCCTCTTATTTTTTTCTCGCTAAATGTTTTCAGCTTGGTTTCTAGTGATTCGATTTCTTGCACGACTGATGCATCACCACTGTCCAGAGCTTGCGTAATAGCACTTAATTTTATCTCAATTACCTCTTACCTTCTTTGCAACTTTCGTTTCCAAAAAATAAAGTTATGTCTTTTATTATTATTATTATTATTATTATTATTATTATTATTATTATTATTATGCTTAGTCTGTTGATCTATGGTTTCTGCGGTGACTTGGTTTATGACAGTTACATATTCTGAGTCACTCAAAATACTGTTATTAAATTTCTAATGTCCTTTCCCCGAGGTTGACTGAGAAAAGATAAATTAAGTGTAATCGGGTTGTGGTCTGACTTGTATCTAAAACGAATATCTGTTTTTTTTTAAAACATTTGTAAATCGGAAGACATTAAAAAATAATCCAATCTTGCCATTTTGATATCTGCTCGCCGCCATGTATATCGTTTTAAAGAAGTATTTTCCCTTCTCCAAACATCATACAGGTCCAGTTTATCCACAAATTCTAAAATTGTTTTATTTGAACTTTTGTTATTTCTACGACTATAAATGACAGTGCCTTTTTCGTAGCTCTGTGGTACAACCAGTCTCCTCCCAATAGAACTGAAGTATTACCGATGTCATTGATTTTAAGAAATAAATTATTGTAAAATTCAGGTTTGTCATGCGTTTGGACCATAGACAACTGCCAGTGGTAGCCTTTGATCTTGGATAGTTATGTCTAGAACAATGGAATTGCCTTCTGGGTCTTTTATAATTTTATGTACAGAGTAGTTGAATGTATTTTTAAATATGACATCACAAATGGCTTGTTTTGTCGAAACTCCCAACGATTCTTTGAAACAACAATTCGCCATTTTACCCCAATTCTTTGATACTTTAAATAGCTCATCCCACTAAGTTGCACACAAACACCCAATCTATCTGTTTCTCGTTTCCATCGACTGCTATTCCATGCCACTCTTGAGTCGATAGCCCTGTCAACCTTCAACCAATTTACACGAATCCAAAGCGCACAAGACGAGTGCATCCGGCAGAGATGTTCTTCTCGTCTCATCTCTCCCCACTTTCTGTCACGCGACAGCAAGAGTCCGAGCTGGTATTCCAAATTTGTTTTCACCCCAGTACCAGTTGTCAGCTTTTAAGAAAGATATACGTCGAACAAAGTATTGCATATCTGAGCAAATTATCAATCAGCATGATCGCAATAACAGCAGGCTTGAATGAGCAATGTTAGTATTTAAAAGAACATACAATCTGATACAACAGGAAATTACAGGAAATCTGAGGGAAGTACGGATTTTCCGGTTATGAAGATTGCTATATATCAGGGGCGGACTGGGCCAAGAAAAGTTACCGGGGATGCCCCAAGGGGCTCTCATACCCGTAGAAAATTTTGGGAACTGAACAAACGCGGCTTCCTTGCATCTGAGCGATCAATAGCAGAGGACATCTCGATGACATTTTTGTATCATCTCCTGGATCATTCAACAAAAATGGTTCCACCGAGGGGAGGGGGGGGGGGGGGGAGGGCACCACGAGGACCATAGTTCGGCCCAATCCGAGAACATTTTGCTTTTGAAATTGATGGAATGCTGTTTCCTTTCACTTGGGCGATCAATGGCAGAACAGACTATACAATCAGATCCATTTCGCCTTTTGGTCATTTTCACGAAATTACACGCACCAACAGGTTTTGGACTGAATCAATTTTGGAGGCCCCAGGGGAAAACCAATAAGGGTCCCGCAGGGAATTTTCCCGGTGGACCATGCGGCCAGTCCGCCTCTGCTGCGTATAACTAAGCAGATTACAAGTTTCTTTGATCTTTACTGTCCCCTTGATGAATACGCCAGTAGTATGTCATGTTCCCCTACAGGTACAGGTCGGGGGATCTCATGTGACGTCATTGTCACGTGACCCAGTGGCACCATGTTGTGTTGTCATGGTAACCCGCGTGAGCGGCCATGTTGTGACGTCATCCCCATAGTGATACGTGGTGTTAGTGCGCATGCGCAGCGAGTGTTGTTAGGGTGATACGTGCTTCCGTCGTCAATTTTGTGTACTGGAGGCCGCCATCTTGGTCTCTATGGTAGCTCGTGATTGCTATGTTACCCAATTTTTCTGCAATAAGACGGGGTATGTTCGGAGGATATGTTCGATTGAATCGGAGTAAATCTAATTACCACAAACAACCAAATTTTACGGACTCGGCTAGGAATCTCTATAACGGAATGCCTTATATGTATACAGGGGAAATCTGATTCAACCTTGATCAATGTTACAGTCGAGACTGAGATAGGAAAAGCTAGGAAGTAATGGATGAGATATGGGGCAGAATAACAGAAGCCAATAGTACTGGTACAAGGCCGCAATGGAACAAGACTGTTATAGAAGCTAATGATAGGACAGATAGGCCATATACCTGTAATGGCCTTGGAGCTTTGGCGACAAGATGGAAGCGGTTGGTAAGACTACATTAGACCCATTGAGGGCTTTTACATAGCCTAATGCGACAAAAAAGGTATTCTCCAAAAGGTATCCTCGATAGGTATCCTCAAATAATACAATACCAGGCCATAGGTATCCTCAAATACCCGTATGTGCCTATGTGATAGGGCATATTGTGTCACATTGTGCATTTTCACATAAGCACATATGACAAAAAGGGATTCTCCAGTAGGTATCCTCGATAGGTATCCTCAAGTAATACAATACCAGGCCATAGGCATCCTCAAATACCCGTATGTGCCTATGTGATAGGGCATATTGTGTCACATTGTGCCTTTTCACGTAAGCACATATGACAAAAAGGGATTCTCCAGTAGGTATCCTCGATAGGTATCCTCAAATAATACAATACCAGGCCAAAGGTATCCTCAAATACCCGTATGTGCCTATGTGATAGGGCATATTGTGTCACATTGTGCCTTTTCACATAAGCACATATCGGCACATAAAGCATGTGCCTTTGTGCTAGGGCACATTGTGTCACATTGTTCTTTTTCACATAAGCACATATGACAAAAAAGGGATTCCATAGCCACAGGTGTTTTCAAAAAAGGGGTGCTAAAATTCGGGTGCCTGGGGATATTGCCATTGGATATAGGCTTTTATTATGCAGAAGGGAGATAACTCTGCATACAGATCATGAGAAATTAAGCAATCTGATTGGTTATAAATGATCTAGATATATGAAACAACAAGAGTACTTGGAATAGGGTCAGAACTAATAAGAACAGACCAGAAATTGCTAAATATAGTAATAATAAGCAAAACTGTTCCAACTAATAGGCTCTTCTACGCTACTGGAGTATACTCCTGAACAAAGGAACATGGCTAGGTAGACATAAACTATTACATATATAGATAGAAGCAGAGAATTCTGAAAGAATTCGAAATAGTAAAAGTTGGGTGGATTTTGGTGATTTGGAGAGATTGTCGGGTTGTTTGTGGTAATTAGATTTACTCCGATTCAATCGAACATTCCCTCCGAACATACCCCGTCTTATTGCAGAAAAAATGGGTAACATGGCAATCACGTGCTACCATAGAGACCAAGATGGCGGCCTCCAGTACACAAAATGGACGACGGAAGCACGTATCATCCTAACAACACGCGCTGCGCATGCGCACTAACACCACGTATCACTATGGGGATGACGTTACAACATGGCCGCTCGCGCGAGTTACCTTGACAACACAACATGGCGCCACTGGGTCACGTGACTATGACGTCACATGAGATCCCCCGATGAGATCCCCCAACCTGTACCTGTAGGGGAACATGACATATTACTTACGCCCGTCGCCTGGACAACGGCACCCGTTGGAACCCCTTCCCTTGCCGGCAATCCCGCTTTGAAGGTTGTTTTTGGTGAGACTCTCGAATGGAATAAATTGAAATCGTTAGCTTTCCGAGAGCCCCTTATAGATACACGTTATAGGTAAGACTGCTGAGAGGGAAATGAACCTATCTGTAAATACCAACTAATTAAATTTTTTTTTACATATTAAAGTTCATCATGTCTGGTTGCGTGCCATTTTCTGTTATTACTCGCATCTAATTAGGTATTAACTATGATATTAGTGTATCGGAAACCACAAATTATTAGCAGTAGAAACTGAAAACATGATAACCAGCCTCACTCATATTAATAAATTAATTCCGTTATAGTTATTAAAGTATTCAGGGGTTAGAATTTTATGAATAAGTGTCTTTTTTTCGTGGCATGTACGGTGTTCTTGCCTACGAACAAATATGTAATTGCCTTATACTGACTGACGACGGGAACACACTAGGGCTGTCGCGACTATCATTTTTTGTAATCGACTAATCGTGACCAGTAATCGACGGTTAGTCGATTAATAGTCGCTTCCAATGATTTTTTAGCAAATCATTCTTCTGTTCGTAAAACTCTGAAAATGACAATGGCACCAGTGTGTTGAGACGAAGTGGGGTTGTGGGAACAATAAATCGGTCCCGACTGAAGCTACATGTAGTCCAATCTTGGACCCACAGTCCGTAATATAATTTTTGGGGTTGGTACGTCCTGTAGGACGTACCAACCCCAAAAATAATATTACTGACTGCGGGTCCAAGTTTGAACTAGATTGAAGCCGATGAATTAAAATGACTTTACCAAAGAACGTTCCTGCATATGTTTTCTTTCTGCAATAAGTTTCTCGAAATTTTGAACATTGAGATCTATGCAATTCTCTCGTCAGTTGTTAAAATTGGATCTTAGTCTGAAGTTCCGAACTTTGAGAAGTGATCTGACGTTCTGACTTTCGTCATAATTTTGTCACTTCCGCGCTTTGGGTTTTCCAATGGGTGCATTCGTGTGTACAAGACTGGAGAAATTCAGAAGAATCCATTCTTCTCGAGTAACTGTGAGTGTTCTTTCTTACACAGTCAGTGACAGTCGTACAGTCTTCCGGATATGAATGTTAACTATGGTTAGATATTTAAAGTTATTCACCTTCATTGATCATTCACCTCACAAAACAATGCAATTTAGCCCCGACGTGTAGTAGACGTGTACCACCTTGAAAATGAACGATGATCGACTAAAAATAAAAAAACGTCGACTACTTCAATAGTCGACGGTTAGTCGACTAATCGAATAATCGCGACAGCCCTAGAACACACTTCACTAATATATATATTTATATATAAAAATAAAATTTCGTCATAGTTGCCCTCATGCACGGGAGTTTACACCCTTTGAGTGGCTTTACTTTTTGACCAGTGGATTAGTAAAAAATGACAGCGACACTGAAGTCCGTCAGCTCCCGAGCAAGATTGCATATTTGACAATTTTTTTTTATTACAGGCGTGTTCTATGAATTCCCCATCAACAGCAAAACTAAACCATGCAGAAAATGAACATCTGTTCCGCACATATGTCCGGAACGAAAATCGCTGACGGACTATTTTTATAAAGAAGCGAAATTTCACCAAAATTTTCAGCAAATCGTGCAACGCAATTACAATTTGAATCCCCAACGATAGCTAAAAATCGTGTCCCCTAAATTCCACAAATAGTGCACCGCAATTACAATCTGAATCGCTAACGATAGCTAAATATCGTCCCCTGAGTTCCAATGTGTTTTATGTTATGTGCCACTAGGCACATAGGACACATTAGAACTCCGGGGACGAAATAGTAACACGGGTTGCCCTCGCAAATTTAGTTGGCGATAAAATGTGTTCTTTTTGTTGATAGTTGTCAAAAAAATTGCTGCGTGTCATTCTAATAAGTTTTTTTTATAGACGTGAAGGCGTGTATTAAACATAGAACGACACGCGTGTGTGAATGGGTTAATCGATGTGGCACTTGTGCCGTCGCGGAAGCTTAAAACTCGAAGCCTGAGGCCTCTCGTTTTATCCTTCCGCACTGGAATTCGTACCATATCGATTAACCCATTCACACGCGCGTGTCGTTCTGTGTATGTATCAAACATTTGACGAGGGGCGCGATAGCTCGGTGATAAGATCATTGAACACTACACCGAAAGGTCGTCCGTTCATGACCAGCAGTAACTTGCGTTGTGTTGTTGGACAAGACCCTTAACCCTTTACCCAACGTAACGGCCAAAACCGGCCAGCGCTATTCTCAAAAATCGCCAGTTAATTTTCATTTTTTGTCTCAAAAACATAGGTTATGCTCGTCGAGCTCGTTCCAATGAGGGGTCATAACCTATGTTTTTGAGACAAAAAATGTAAAAGATTAGTTATTCAAGAATTTTTTTTGCAAGTATCGTCTGCTTTTCATGTTAGGTAAAGGGTTAATACCAATTGCCCACGTTGGGCACGGTGGTGTTGTCTACTAAGGCGTACTGCACCTCGATGGTGCACATGCCTTCAACTGCAGCTAACTCTGCTTGTGCAGATTTGTTATACGCTCGGAAGTCTGACAGTTGGTCGCCGCTGCTCGGTTGTTCTCTCCGGGTATTCCGGATTCCTCCACCCGTAAAACTGTCCGACACGAGGCGACCCTGGTTGTTCAAAGTGTACGTTAAGCCTCAATAAAACAACAGACAAACAAACAAACAAACAAACAAACAAACAAACAAACAAACAAACAAACAAACAAACAAACATTTGACAAACAATGTATATATAAAATATAGTGAATTAATATTTAGAGGTTATTACTTGGTTAGTTTCATATCGGCCGAGATATCAGCCCAGAGTATCTTCACATCAGCCTGAGACCGAAGGTCGATGGCTGATGTGATGTTACTTAGGCCTGGTATCTTGGCCGTCCAAAACTAACCAAGTAATAACCTCTTTATTTATTAAACCAAAACAAATAATTAAAAAATTCTCGGATCTGTTACAGTTTCTGACAGTGTTATTGTTTCTCGTTCTTTTCACAAAATCCGAAGTTTCCTCGTCTGCTACCCCTAGTTCAGCTATCTGAACGTCTAGGCTTCCCCACTGATGAAGCCGCGACGTGCGGACAGCTAAACTACCTCTTTTTCCACTAATCTTCGCTTTCGACTCTGAATTTTCTTTTGAGTTGAATTTTTTGTACAACTGTCTTCCTTTTTCTTCTCCACATCCATCTAGTCCTTACTTACTTACATCATTATTTCCTCATCATACCAAAACTATTCCCTTTTGTATGGTAACGCCATCTTTACCAACTGATTGCTTTCGATGAATAACGTCGAACGATTTCACTGTGAACAAGATAGATAGGGGAACTAATCTAGCTTGGTTCATATCAGCGTCATACCAGCCGAGTTTGAAGTCAAATCAGCCGAACTCGATAATGGGCAATTCTGGGAAAGAAAATCATATCTAATAAATAAATTTATTTAGGCCAACCTCATGACCTTATGATAGGCCAAAGTAATTTGAGATTTTTTGAGGAAGACCCCCTGACGTTGTGCTCCCCTGTTTGTGTCCTGTCATTTGATACCCATTTCCTTTGGATGTTGTTACTGATAGAGAGAAGAAGAACAGCCGCTGCTTTTCTGATAAAACAAATGGTTCTTATCGTATACTGACCATCATACGGCCACCTAGCTGAATGAATATTTTATGAAAATTGTCACTTGGTTTCTAGTAAACTTTTTCATAGTGTTGGCGCCTATTTCGATGAGAATCTTGGGTAATATTTGCGTTAACTGCATCCATTCTCCATCCGTACTACTAGAATCGACATAATTTATGAAAATAAGGGGAGAACACAATTTTAGAGGAGAAAAACGTCAGCCAGTTTGGGAAAACCTCAATTCGTCTACAGCATCAATGATGGGAGCCATTTTGTTCATACACAGAACGAATGGGTTAATCGATATGGCGGGAGGATATAAAGAGAGGCCTCAGGCATATGTGCGGAACAGATTTTCATTTTCCGCATGGTTTAGTGTTGCTTTAGACGGGGATTACTTATAACAGGCGTGTAATAAATATCTATATTCTTACAAATGATCAATTTCATTATCATCCGAGGATGTGCTTATTATTATATAGAAAATATAATTTGATATGGAGTATACAGCCAGTCAATTGTGTGGGTTAAAACAAGCAAAATACACTCGGTAATTGCCAAGAATAGTATTCTCACCGAGCGTGTGATGGGTCTGGGGGGGGGGGGGGGGGGGCTGTATGTAGTGCTCTGAGAGTGAATCTGGGATAAAATTTGCTAGGAAGACAAGGAAATTGTGTCGTTGGCAGAGATGCTAATGCCCGTACCGTTCTCACGAGGAAAAGATTCTCAAACAGATCTTATATAGGCAAAATGATTCGTGATTGTCTGAAGTTTCATAAAAATGCAAAGCTTCAGAATTACAGCCACAAGTTACCAAGGTCCCAAATGTCAGATATGGTGTCAGTGACTGTTTCACCAAATTTCTAGCCAGTATTCTTTCCCAATCTTACTCAAAAATGACTTACAAAACAAATGTGAAGAAGATCCGTTCATTATTCAAGTTATCGCCTGGAAAAAATGAGTATGGATGGAAGCTAGGACAAGACAGACAAGCCATTTACATATGACTGGCTTTCAAACCATGGCAATAGCCCTTATTGACTTCGGAGTCGTGTTTTTGCTTCATTTCCTAACGAACTATAATAACACGTTCCCCAAAACCAAACATTGTATCAGTGTTTTTTCCTCAATCTGGGTGTAAGGTGCTTAATGGGCGAAAATAGTTGAAATGGGGTTTGAATTTGGAGGGGCCAAATGAGATTTTTTTCTTTGGGGAAGGAGGGGGGGGGGGGGGCTACCCATATCTCCACTACCTCCACACCTGGGCCAAATGGCTATTTTGGGCCAATATAGTGTGGATTTAGTAAATAATTCTCATTTATGGTGATGTGATAAAAATAATCTGTCGATGTTCTCGATTCAAACTGTTTGCAGTCAGGTGCATTTCAGCGCGATGTCAAGGTCACACTGGAGTGTTTAACGACCAATGTATGCTCGTTTGGGAGATGGCATTTTGCAGGTGACAAATGGGACAGTTTTGTGTATGTTTGCATTCAGAAGTTCTTTTCAAAAAATGAATAAGAAACCCATATGTGTTTCCTTTATCACAATGTTCATTTTATGTTGTAAAATCCTCATTGGGGGAATAAAAAATTAATTATATGTAGTTTTATTGGAACCGATGCACGAAAATTGGAAATTTGTCCCCAAAATGAGAAATCTTTGTCCATTTTGACTAATGTTTCGAGCAATCAACTGCGACATTGAGCTGAGTGTATTAAAAAAAATGATATAGTAAGATTCTGATTGCGTGTTGCTTTCTTCAGAAAAGGCCACACTGAGAGCTTTCAGAAAACATTCAGATTATGAGCATTGTGTATAGGGGAGGTAATTTAAATGCGAAATATGCTCGGCCGTGTTTATGAGAAGTTGTTGATGACATTTCGTCGCCCTAGTGCAAGAATGTTCTATGTCCCCTATGGGACATAGAACATTCTAGCACTCAGGCGACGATTTGTTAAGTATAGAACCATAAGAATGTTCAAATTCTTCGACTTTATAGGTTCCAGAACAGACAAATCACAGAATGGAAACCCTCGGCTGCATCAGAAGTGTAAACACGTAGGAAGCTCCTGGCTACTAGTAACCAATAGGAATGCAACGTGGGAACATTGAAGCGAAATACTTCATTTGAAGTGTAGGGATGCTAAATTCCAGAATGGGTGACCAAAAATTGAATTTAGTCCTTCGGATGGCACATTCACACAGTAAGCTGTGATGTCAAAAAGATTTTTGTATCAGTGGAAAATATATCTATGTACATCCCATGCTGACAAACGAAGAGAAGGGCAATCGTGAACTTGTGATTTAATGAACATGAATGATTCGAAAACATCTTCATCTCTCATCACAAAGCCGGTCTTTAGATGAGTCTTATTTGTGCACAACGGCAAATATGGATCCACCGTTTTGTGGCCTGGTAGGAGTGAAAAGTGTCGATAGTTTCGCCTTCTCGGCATCTGTTTCGTAATGTACTTTTCAGCCCCCCCCCCCCCCCACACACACACCTTAGAATCATAATTTACAGCTTCCGTTTATAAGTCTTCATCGTTATTGTTGGCTATCCTCTTTGAGCTAAAGTCTACTGCAGAGGGTTTCAACTAATGACACATTCACACCGCAAGCTTTGATGTCAAAAGGCGTTTGTAGCATTGGAAAGTATATTTCTATATAGCATAAGCAGCATGCTGACGGAAGAAGAGAGGAACAGTGAAAAGCAATCTGCGACTGGTGTCAAGCCAAAAATCCTATTTAAATATAAATTACGCATGGCACCCAATGGGAAGCGGGACAAAAATGAATATATTAGATTTCAATCTTTGAGTATATGCTCATATAGAGTACGCCAGATAAAAGCAATCTGCGTCGTACACGACACCGTCGATGCTGTTTGCTTTTATCTGGCTTACTCTGTGGCCTTTTAAACTTATTTATCTGCTGCATTGTTTGATTTGACAGGTGAGCCCTAAAATATATTACATATATTATATATATATTAGCATCTCGGGGAACCTGACCAAACAATATCTGTAGTGACCCAAACACTGCAAAACTTTGATAAAAGTCTTTATTTATTTATTTATTTATTTATTTATTTATTTATTTATTTATTTATTGGTACTTAACGCAACGTCAGCAGCTAAGGCTATATGGTGGCGAGAAAACGATAAAAAGTAAGCATGTCTATTATGAAGTAGAAATGTGAAATAATTACAATAGAAATGGCAAAGACAGGATGGTATAAACAGTAATGAGAGATGACACAAGAAACGTGAATACCTCATATATCAACCTGTTGGGTTTGAGACTTGAGGAGTTGATAACTTTAAAAATGATAGAACTTTGTGTGGGCTCGAATGATAAAATAGATTTCTCAGAGATCCTACAGCAGCCCTTTGACCTGGTTAAAATCAGTGCTAAAAGAATATGTTTCACTGACAGCATCTCCTGGCAAGGAACACACTCGGGGCGCATATTACCCTCTAACAAAAATGAATGTGTGTCTTGTATGACAATATGAATCGTCAAAAAGTCTTTCAATACCTCACAATTTGGGCACAATTTCATAATTTGGACAGATCGCAATTTGTGGGAATTTAAAGACCTGTATCAGACCCATCCCACAAAATGTAAGATTCAGTATTTTCCGTACTGTTACTGATACTCTTTATTTAGCAGTACAATGTTACATGATATATTACAATAAGAACAAAGAAACACTTCAAGGTGTATAACATAACTGTACTGCATTGATATGGAATTGTCACTAAGGCTGTCTTCTCATCATTCCCTTTTAACAAAGGTACACAATCCTAATGGTAGAATGACGTGACATCCCGCCAACCCGGTATACATATTTTTGTATGAAGCCAAATTTGTCTGTGAACGAGCTGACAACGGAATAAATAATCGATAGTGAGATTGAGAGAATTAGCAATTATTTAATCCTATCTCTCTGTGGAGATGTAGGATTAAATTATTGCTAAATCTACCCATAAATGCAGAATGGATTCGACACAGACAGTATTGAATGAGACGGTACCAAACAGGGCACCAGTGTTGAAAGTGGTAAGATTGGTGGCTAAGATGTTCAAGATCACTATGAGGAACCGACTCCGAATATTTCAATCTTCGAGGTGCTGAATTTCTGTGGTTTCCAAATAGTCGTCTAAAACGTCGTTTCGCCGTACACCACATCATTTTAATTCCTCTTAAATTATATCATAGTTCGATATATTTGATAAATATGTTATTTTAGGGAATTTCATACAAAAATGTTGCTAAATTTATTTATTTGTGTTTAGGGTCACATACTTCTGCACAATGGCTAATCGTGACTTACACGTGGATATAAAGTCAAGTCCAGTCAATCGTTTATACCCATGTTGCCCATTTTGAGGAATTCTACCCCAAGCATTGCTGAATGGATCCTATTTTACCAGTAAAACAGTAAAACAGACTATATTCCCAACAACCTAAACTAGCCTACTTCTAACGGCCTGTGTTGATCACACAGTACAATGATCGCAAAGGCCATAGGGCCATCTCTTTCTCGATCGGATGAGTATTAGCTTTCTGTCCGATTCAAGGTTGGCGGCGGGGGATTGGGTGGTGGGTACCGGGGTACACTCCTGTCGGGGAAGGTTAGCACCCACCACCACCCCCCACGGGAAAATCGGACAAGTTCGTCGGGAAGATAAAATTATGTAAACACCATTAAGATAGAGATCTATAGAATATACCTATAGTAGCTTGGTGTACCAAATGTCCATCACGAGTGGTGAAGTGGTGTTAACCGCGAGCCTTTGGCGCGCGGTTAACACCACTTCACCACAAGTGGTGAACATTTGGTGCACCAAGCTACTTTGTGTATATTTTATTTATACCATGATCGTCACATTAATAAGAGTTTAAATGTTAAATCAATATTCACACGTGCGATTCTGTTTTTGTTCACATGAGCAGCGGTAGGCTTTACTTCCGTTGGTAATTTTATCGCCGAAACGAAATAGAAAACGAAACGCGAAAATTATGGGGCCTTTTTCTTTTTAATAACATAATACAATACTATTTCGAGTTATGGATGTTTTTTAACATGAGACAACGTACGTTTGTTAATTTTTGGTATCTTATGAGTTAAACTTATTTAAAAACGTAATAAATAATTGCTGATTTCATTTCACTCTTCACGAGGCGACGAGTGATAAATTTAGACAAATTTGCATTCAATGCGAGGTCACCAAAGGTCAACTTGGATGTATACTCGCCCAAAAAAGAAAGTGTGCATTGCAGAAATTGATCAAACTCCAAAAAAAATAATTTCGCAGGTGTAAAGAGTGTTAACCTGTTCATGAATAAGTTATATTGAACACAAAAACAGCTTTCCCTGTTAAAATTGCATTAACGTTAAATGACGTGCGGCACGTTTGTGAAAAGGCATGTTTTGCACGTGGAGAGTCTGAAAATTCATGCAGCAGTGTGAATTCTTGGGTATTTAAACACTAAAGTAAGGCCTTCCTATCGTTCACATTCAAACTTGCGCTGCTGTTAAAATGACTCCACATCAGTATGCCAAGCTTGACAATGAATCATCGTCTCCTTGCCCTAGGTATGATTAGAGCTGGCAGAACACACAGAGAGGATGCCCAGCATTTGAACTGCCACCGTAACACTGTAGACAGGCTAGTCCATCGACATGCACAACATGATGACGTTCGAGACCGACCCAGCTCCGGGAGACGCCGAGTTACCACCCCTGCACAAGATCGGTATATCCGTGTCGTCCATCTCCGGAACCGGCAACAAACGGCAACGACGACAGCCAGGAACATCCCTAACCTGAGACGGATACATCCTCAAACAGTAATCAACCGGCTGAGAGAATACGGCTTACGTCCTCGAAGACCTGCAATTCGTCCGATTTTGACGTTACGCCATCGTCGTGCTCGACTGCAGCGGTGTAGACAGCATCCCTTACACTGGTGACGACGTGTTTTATTCACAGATGATTGTCGTTTCCATCTTTCATCATCAGATGGCCGCCAGAGAGTGTACAGATGTCGAAACGAACGCTACGCAGATCCATGTGTCGTGGAGCGAAACCGTTATGGGGGAGGGTCTCTCATGGTGTGGGGTGGCATCACTGCCCGTAACAGAACTGAGCTGGTCATTATTGATGGCAATCTCAATGCAGCCAGATATCGCGATGAAGTGCTTACACCTGTTGTTGTCCCATTTCTGCAACGTCACGGCCCCGGCGTCATTCTACAGCAGGACAACGCCCGACCCCACGCAGCTCGTGTTGTTCAACAGTATCTGCAGCAACAACAAGTGGATGTTCTTCCCTGGCCCGCAAATTCGCCCGATATCTCACCCATTTAGCACGTATGGGACGAAATGAAACGTCAGCTACGCCGGCTTCCCCATGCACCGTCAACGCTTGTGGAACTCCAAAGACAGCTTATCAGAATATGGAACAACATCCCACAACACTTCCATGCTAATTTGTTCGCTTCCATGAGGCGTAGATGCACAGCAGTAGTCGATGCAAACGGAGGTCATACCAGATATTGAGTGTGTGACTTTTGTGTTTGACCCTTAGTGTATTTGACTCTCCATGGCACCAAGAGTATTCGTCGTAGCGTAATGCAATTTCTCGTATTGATCACAAATTGATTCATCTGTGATTGAATAAAATTTCCATGAATGAAAATGATATATATATTTTTTTTAGTGTTATTTTTTAGCATGCACACTTTCTTTTTTGGGAGAGTATAGTTCCACTGTAGGTGTAAATTTTAACTACTGAAATCCCATTGCTGGCGTTTCACCACGGTTGGTGTGTAAAGCTAAAAGTTATGTCATAATCTCTTTATATATAGTAGAATAGGTAATCATGGTATAAAATACTCCCGAAGACTCGATATACGTGCACAATAGGAATAACCCGGTGGGCATATAATCACTGTGGCATACCAACTTTTCATAGCATGGCCCCAGCTCTGGGTAGCCATATTAACATGGACCAAACTATTTGAAGATATCTTCAGATATTTGAGTTTGTTAACTTGGCTGCCCTCTGTTCAAGTCTGGGGACTCTTTAGCCGCCCATCCACTGTCAGTGGACTAAATATATATATATATATATATATACGATTTGTCACGGATATAGGTTCATGGGTTGGAAACAACACGGAACAGAGTGTTGTTTTCATTAGAGTAAAGCTGAATTTAAGTTTAGAGGAAATGTCTGCCATGAGCATTGTATTCCGGTCCCATTCCGACTTTAGTGAACTTAAACTTAAGTCAAGGTGCATATGACAGTTCCAATATTTTCCAAAAATGCCAAACTGTCCCCGCCAGCCACTGATACCACCGACACCAAAATGTGATAACCTGTTTTCTAAGATTTCATTTTTCTTAATCGTATGACCTCGACCTTTGCCACCGCTCTTGTAGATGCTGAGCAAGACACCCTCAATGTTTGCTTCACTCTTGTGTGAAATTTAGTGAAAATCCATCCAGCTACGATAGAATTACGACAAAGACACAATTTTCCGGTCGGACAGATAAAACGTTTCTATTATAGGGGTTTTATAATCAGGTGATCTTGACCTTTGTCATTTGAACCTGGTGGTGCTTCATAACACTCTTTCTTTTTGTCATTTATCCTTATGTGAAGTTTTGTGAAAATCCTCCCAGCCATTAAAGAGTTATCGCGAAGCACAATTTTTCGGATGCACAGACAAAATTGGGACAGTGGGATGAAGGTCGGACATCTGCATTTAAAATGCCTCATTTGGACATAAAAAGACTAAACAAAACTTTATTTGTATCGTAAACCATAGCTTACACCCTAGTTAAAATGAGCTCGTTAAGCTCGAGACAACGAGGCGCGGTAGACTTTGTTTAGGAACGAAACAAAAAATATGATTATTACCACTTTTGCGGGCGTTCCTAGCACATTAACGACGTTTTGCCTGGCGTTGAAACCTCGTAATGCTCAACAAATACAAGTCATGTGACGTGTTGGGCCGTTATTTACTATAACAGCCCAACGCGTCAATAACAGCCCGACACGACTAAATACAGACAATGACGTCACCTTTCTCAGCCGATCAACAATATTTTTCCCAGAATTCCATTTGGATCGAAATTCAATTCGGATTTTTAATTTGTAAACACAATTAACACATTTGTTTCAAGTGTTTCCTTTGTGTCACGGATAGATAATGTATCAAATATAGGAAGCGATACAAACAAAGTAAGTGATGACAACTTTGACGAATAAACTCTTTGCCTAAAGTTCGCATTTCGAAGATATATTTCATCATCTAACTTTCCAAATTTCGCCGTAGACTGATCAGACGATAGTCATGTTGCCCGGTTTGTTTGTCAACAAATCAGACAATAGTGTCGCTGTTTTTTTTCATTCGAAAACGCCGAACTTCATTTATTTATCTTATTTCACAAATAATTTAATCG
This sequence comes from Pictodentalium vernedei, assembly GCA_031216915.1. NCBI lineage: Eukaryota > Metazoa > Mollusca > Scaphopoda > Dentaliida > Dentaliidae > Pictodentalium > Pictodentalium vernedei. Next base: position 181,017,436 of record CM062295.1, read on the forward strand.
CAATGTACCCGATGTACGAAAGTGGAAATAATAGAAATAACAGTACTTTGTCGGGCATTACAGTGTATCAACGGCTCAACAGAAATGGTTAACAGCCCTTGAGCTTATTAGCAGCCCTCGACTTCGTCGCGGGCCGCTAATAAACTCTTGGGCTGTTAACCATTTCTGTTGAGCCGTTTATTGTTATATTGGAAACTTATGCGTATATTGCAAGGGGATATATTAACTCCCTGATAACTGTTGTCAAAATAGACAAATGTCAAGCAGCAAAACTTTCCAATAGTGTAACTAAGATTTTAACCAATCAAGTCTTATGTGAAAGAGCTATGTTAAACAAGATTGAATAAGTTAATTTCATGGTTGCATTATGGGAAAAATATTCTTGAAATTTCTACATTATTGTATTACGGGTGAGGGTTAATATCAACCCACCGCCCACCTTATATTTCATATTGTTGACGTTGATTGCTCTACTGAATAACAGAAATTTCAAAAGCATTATCTTCCACTATTAGAAACCTAAATCACTTGTTCACTTATTTCCATCATATTTGATTGCTGTGGATAACAGTCGGGAGAAAAACATCTTTATGCCACTTAGGTAAAAATATTTGCATTTGTTATGTATAGTTTTGAAACCGAATTGATGAATATCGTAAGATGAAAGAGAGTCAGGTTTATCTCATTTGTGCCACCTCCGACATCGATTCACTGCAACCGCCTCTGAAACGTACTGTGTATCGTCCACCGACCTCTATATAACTGGACTGATGGAACGTCAGCGAAAAAAAACGTCTGCCCCATCAAATATGGCGTAAAATTAATCAACGCAATAACTCCTCCTATCGATGATGTTGGATGACGCGAAAGCGTTTACGCCGTGACTATAGCTTCACCAAGCGTAAATACAGATTACTACAACAGTCAATTGATTTGTGTTGTTGTATTCCGTCGAGTTGACGAGATGGCCGATCTCATCTCGTCAACGAGATGAAATACAACAACACCGATCAATTCACTGTTGTAGTAATTTGTTTATTATATGTCAATTAGTATTTTAAACTGATCACAACACCTGAAAAATCAAATACAACAAGAATTATATTAGCCAAATAATCTTTAACAATTTATGGAATTGGGGAATCACTAACGCGTTGTAATATCGAACGTTCGTGTCGAACATGAAACTTGAAAGTCAAAACAATGGAGGCAAGACTTCATTTCAGTCGGAATTGCTTTCGATAACACAGATTCTCGTACGTTTTGTTGGATTCACATCTTCAAAATAGTTGTTAAATGTTATTTTGCAATTGTTCAGCGCGGCACTTTCAAATAAACCTCGACTGGAATGTTTGTCAACGGAGTTGAACGAGGAGACACTCGTGTTTATGTTCTGTGCTTATGTTCTATATTTATTTATAGGTCACTGGTAGAAATAGTCCGTTCACGTGCGCCTCGTTTGAGACAGGCATGATAATGAACTGGAAAACTAGACACTCTTATTTTCCGGTGAGCTAGGTTTGATGGACAAACTCCTGTGGCACTGAGGGGCTGTTTGTGGCAGTCATATAATAGTAGTATTTACCTGGCACGGAAACTAGTAACACTCTATATAATTTCCAATCTCGGCACTTGATTTATATAGTTCGGAGGCGGTGAACTGGTCACTTTTCACAGATGGGCAATATTTCCACGGACGCAATAATATTAGATTCCAAACCCTATTTAAATAATCATCAAAAAATTAATTATTGAAGTAGCGGGTACAACCCGTGCTTCATTAATTAAAATTTTGCTGATAATGGTTTTTATTTCCTGGTAAACACATGCGTGGATATCACGTGAAGCGTCGAGATTGAACATTCGCTCCGAGCAGTGAACCTCAGACCTTGTTATCGTCAACTCACCACAATAACATATATGTTCCAATAAGACACTACCCATAGCCCAAAAACTTCATCGTGAAACACGAGAGGCTTATTTACTAAACTTGTGATTGTTAAAAAGTTGCCTTGTTCAAGGCAACTTTTAACGATCACTGGTTGGGAGCGCGGTGGCTCAGTGGTAGACTGTTGGACTTCTATGCTAGAGGTCGCGAGTTCGATCCCCGTCCGGGATTACCCGCGTTGTATCCTTGGGCAAGGCACTTTATCCCGGTTGCTTACAAGGGGGCACGATGACGCCGTGTACTAAGGCGTACTGCACGTCGATGGTCAACATGTCTTCAATCGCTTTAACCCTGTTTGAGCGGAGCTTGAACAGAGTTAGAATGTTGAGGAGATGACAGTTGCTCGTCGATACTCGGTGGTTCTTATCGGGTAGTCAGGCTTCCTCCACCCGTAAAACTGTCACGGTCACGATTAGCTATTGTGCATAAGTATATGACCTTAAACAACAATAAATAAATAAATAAATAAATAAATAAATAAATATAACGATCACTGGTTTAGTAAATCTAAACCTCTCGTGTACCTCACGACGGCACTGGATAAATAATCAATAAACCAGATAAACTCATTCCATCTCAGTTCAAATCGTAAATCGCTTTGTAATTTAAACGACACTTCACCCGGAACACCGTCTGCTGGACGTGTGAAAATTCCAGAAAAATGAAGCGGCTTACTAGTCACTCCGTTGATGAAGCAATTACGAAACGGGCGACGTCATTTCAAATATTTCGCGTGGTGACGTCACACGGTAACATTTGCTACTGGAGCCGCAAACATAAAAGAAATTACTCCAGCTCTCGTCCAATCAGAGAGCGAGGATTTTACTCTTATTGGAACATTATATGTTATTGTGATGAATAACGATGGCATGGCCTGAGGTTTGCGGCTTGTGGGGGTGTGGGGTATGCTCAACCTCGACGCGAACCACAATAACGTGTATGTTCCAATAAGAACATTGTCAAAAACACACATTGTGAAATGAACAAGGCAACGTATAACGGTAACCAGTTTAGTAAATATACCTGTGTATCCCACGGCGTCACTGAACAAATAATCAGTAAATCAAATAAAGGTCTAGGTCACTCTCAGTTCAAATCGTAAACTGATTTGTAATTTAAACACTTCATTCGGAACATCGTCTGCAGCAAGTGTGAAAAATCTATCAAAATGAAGCGGTTGGCTAGTAACTCCGTTGATGGAATAATTACGAAACGGGCATAGTGATTTCAAATATTTCGCGTGGTGACGTCAAACGGTACCATATGCTACTGGAGCCGTTAACATAAAAAAGACTACTTGAGCTCTCGTCTTATCAGGCGACAAGGATTTCAGTCTTATTGGAACATCAAAGTATATTCTTTAAAAAGCAATAGGCGATTGCAAGGCGTCAGAAAATTGAAACTCGGGGAATGTTTTGGTTGCTGAGTAGTGTTGTTTATTTATAACAGCATGTGCCAAACCACCCTTCCTCCAAACTGGCGGCGGTTGAGGCACTTTTCTACATATAACCAATGAGCGTTCAAGCAATCCAGTTGTATACAGATCGGTGTTGTTGGTCTAGCTTGTTTTGAATATGTTTGCCCCTCCCACATCAGTTCACCTGCCACCCCTGGGCCGCATAGTGTATCGTTTGTCGACTTACGAACAGATCAATATATCAGCAGCATATTCGTAACCCGACTGCACATTAAAAGTATCCTTTCGCTTCTCTTTGAAAAAAAACAACATTTGAATATGCACTGACAACATGGTACTTAACCCTTTCAACGCTGGCGTCCTGGAAAGCATCATTTCAGTCAATGCTGTCAACGGCGAAATGGACAAAACCATTCTGGCTTCATGGAAGGTTCAGTAATAATTTAATCCAACAGCTCTGTCGAGCTGTTGGATTAAATTATTGCCGAGCTTCGTTTCAGATTTTTTGCTCTTTTTATCGTCCGCTCGTCCACTACCATACTTTTCTTCACGCACAAATTTATGCACACCGGGTTGGTATGGTTAAAAAAATCATTTTCAGAGAAGTGAAAGTGGGCAGGTACCTTACAATCCTATTGGTAATACACACGTCCAGAGGTCTAAGCAACACCGATAGTTACAACTCGGTAGTCGGTACGTTAGTGATATCAGACGTCTGGTCATCATCGTCCATGCTTTTCGTTAATCCGGCGTTCGCACTCTTGGAATATTTCCTGCGAGTAGTTATGAGAACATTGTTGCTGTCCGAATCTGCTTCAACTAGGCAGCCAATGTTGCTCAATGATTTTGACTTTAATTCTCCAGGGGTAATTGATCTTCGAATCCGGGAAGTGTCATCCGATGTGAACCACTGGCCGCTAGCTGTTGCCTTGTTTTTTGAAAATTTTGTTTCATACAGACCGTATAATTTTGGTATAAAGAGACAGATAAGCGCGACTGTAGCGTTTAGTAATAGGGCAGTAGCTACAATTATAGTTTTGTGGTATGATCTAGAAGTCACAAAATATGAAGGAATGAAAGTAATCCATATCAGTAATGTTGTGTCCACACAGTATGAGATGTATCTGGATTCGTTGTAATTATCTGGCAGTTTTCTGGCCTTGAAAGCGTAGATGGCACAAACTGCTACCAAGATCAGATTGTAACTTGACGATGAAATGAGACCCTGGAGAGGAAAGAAGCAAAATAATTCAACCAGCTTTTCTGTCCTGACGGGCATGTTTACCTTCACCGTGGGAGGAACCAATGCTGTAGTTATGGTGACAATGACTACCTGAAAGTATACAAACATTTTGTTGATTAGATAGAAAATGTTCGAAGACAAATCAAAAGTGTGCCACAAGTTGGTAGTATTAGCAATGGTGGACGTGGAAACTTAAAAAAGAGTAAAGGGTACAGTAGTTTTTCACAGAGTGGTGGTGGTGGTGGTGGTGGGGGGGGGGGGGGGTTGTCGAATAAAGATAGGAAATGAAAGTGATAAGAAGTGTAAGAGTATTCGGCACTGCGAGCCGTTGCCATAGCTTGTGGCATGATGTACAGAATGTATCTAATGTTTGAGCATGGATACCGACGATTGTCTTTTAAGAAGGCCCGAGAATTATGTATACTTATTTATTAGATATATTTTCTTTCCCAGAATTACCAATTATCAAGCTGGGCCGACGTGTCTTCAAAATCGGCTGACATGACGCCGACCCCGGCCTATATGAAACAAGCCAGAGTTGTTCCCCTTGATGCGTCGTTACTGGGCGCAACTAAATTGTTTGCATCGAAATCGTTAACCGTTACTCGCCAAACGCAATCGGGAAAACTGGTATTGCCGTGTATAATGGAGTGATTTAATGCAGAAGTTTTGAATGACGAGGAATTAATGAGTGAGTGTGAGGATTAGGTGGAAGAAAGGAAAAAAGAAGTTGTGATTTAGAGTCGAATGCAGCGATTCGTCTAAGTGGGAGAAGAGATAGTTCAGCTAATCGAATGTCGCGGCGAGGCCGAGAAGTTCGGATAGCTGAACTAGGAGAAGAGGAATCGCCAGACTTTGAAAAGAATGAGAAACAATAACACTGCCAGAAAACTACCAAATCTGAGAACATTTTGTCATTATTTGTTTTGGTTTAATAAATAAAGAGGTTATTACTTGGTTAGTTTCCTATCGGTCGAGAATTCAGCCCTCAGTGACTTCACATCAGCCTTCGACGTTCGGTCTCAGACTGATATAAACGGGACTATCACTGATGGAACATACCCCGAGTTGTTTTCTGTAAATTCGATCATGGCCAATAGATCGAGATCGAAAATGACATTTTGTTGTTATTTTTCTTCAAATGAAACGGACTAGGGGAATCTTTTCACTTCTAATGATGACAGGAATTACAGTGGAGATAAACGTCTCTTGTTTCGTTAGACAATCGGGAATTTGACTATGGAAAACCATTTGTTAACTCTTTCCATAGTCAAATTCTCGAATGTCTCACTCAACAACCGAGGTTTACCGAGACTCAGATCGATTTTAGTGAACGAGGTTCAGAAATTTCATATTAAATCGTGACGAATTTCAGATTCTTTCCATTACATAATGTGTAATTGGACAATTCACCATAGCAACTGAACTGGCCAGCGCTATTAAAAAGAAATCGCAAAACAAGTGTTATTATTGCATTGAACACATACCCCATGACACCGTTACAATGAGGGCATATAAGCTATGTTTCCGAGAGAAAATCATGACAAAATGTTTAGTTATTTAGGAAATTTGTCGTCTGCTACTTATAGCAGGTAGACAGTTAATTAAGGAATGATCGTTTCTTTTTGTCTATTTCTTGAGTTATGAACCCCAAAAAACGAAGTCCAAACTGTGTAAATGGGCTACATGAACCCCCAAAAACAAAGTCCAAACTGTGGAAATGGGCGTAGCCCATTTACACAGTTTGGACTTTGTTTTTTGGGGTTCATAACTCAAGAAATAGACAAAAAGAAACGATCATTCCTTATAATTAAACGTTCGCGACCCAAATAAATAAATAGTGTTAGTCGTCCTCTACTTCAGCGAACAAAGACTTAAAAACTAAAACTGGTAGACATATTATTTTTCTGGCATAAAAGAGGGCGCATATTATTGAAATGCAGGTAGCAATTAACACACTTTCCAAGTCAAATGCACTTATGTCATTAAATTTTTTATTGACCAATGAATTACGTAATGCAAAGAAAACGCCATAAGCCAAGCCTCCCTCAAATTTCATTCAACTGTTCACTTCACGTGAAAGTTACGTTCCGTGGTAGGTGGAAGTAGGCCATCAGTATTACATTGTATTTTGGTTTTGAGCGTTTCCCGAGAAATGAAAAACACAGTTTGTAAAAGTGGAGTTAGATATAAAGCCAGATGACATGAAATTAGTTGAAATCAATGTCAAAATTGCCGTATTCGTCGTGACCAGCCATTGTTTACAATCGATTTGGGTAAAACGATGAACGCAGACGATCACCCAGTGTGCGTAAAAAATGAAATGTCAAATAAATACAGTTGTGAAGAAAAAGAAAAATTGACCCACCACGGTCATTTAAATATTTTATAAATAATTTCATGGTGATAAATTAGTAATATATATCTATTTTTCTTTTTCACATTTAGAACGTGCCAGTGTTCTAACTTCTACTGATTTGACACCATGTTGCAACTCCGAAGACTGGTATTTTAGGGGCGTGGCTGGGGGCGGACCTAATTGTGTTTTTTTCGGTTCATTGAGTTATGAAAAGAAAAAAACAGAATCGTGTGAGCCAATCGTTTTATCTGAAAGCGCATGAATCGAAAAAAAGTTTAATTATTGAACTATTAATTCAATTCTACTTCAGAAACCAACACTGTGCCAACGTTAGTACGTCGACGTTGACGTATCACGCCATTCCCGTATTAGAGATGTTGTGAACGATATTTTCAGTAATATCCTATTTAATGATGATTGTGGGATAATATTTTTTTCCCGTTTCTTTAGCTTCACCAAGATCTGACCGATATCTATGCCTACGTTTGAGGAAGGAAAACCTAAATATTTTGAATGAGCATCTGTCGAGAGGAATGTGATAGAATAGTGAAAAAAATCTGAATGTCAAAAATAATCAAACTGAAACTAAGAAGACAGCACTGCGATCACAAAAATGCCATATTTCATGATCAGATCCTGATCTGGGGCTAATACTATAGAACTTTTACAATTGTATTATCTAGAATTGTATTTTTTAATTATAACTTTAAATGGGTTCAAATGAACAATTAGCATTTTCAAAGGTCTGGTAATTTGCCAGACTTGTTTTGTATTGCCACCAAGTGTGGTCACACTTTTTTGAGCTCCTGCTGTTTCATAGTTTTCTACTGGACATTGTTGGATTTATCTGCTGGAAATTGCAGTACATATTCCTTACAAGTTGTGCATTATTTTGATGTGACTTTGAAGATAAAATTTTTTCATCATTTTTGTGTTTTTTTAACAAAAAAACACTCTGAAATTAACTGAATATTTCTCCATCTTGGATTCTTTCCTCAAGTGCAGAGTTAATCCTGATTATAACACCTATTGTTCTGAACCAGATTGGACTGTTAAACCCATTTGCCACTCTATTCTCTGCTAATGAGAGACACAACTAGTGCCATTACATTCATGTGTTTCAGTAATGACAATTAAAATGTGTTTATTTAATTACACCTCAGATGAGCTCCATTCAATTAACAACACAATGGATCACCTTAAGCATCGACCTAAAGCATATGTTTTTAAAGCCTTGAAAAAACAAAGAATACTAAAACCAGAATTTTGTTTTACCAAGAACAGCTCAGATAAAGTATACCAACCAAAGAGATTAAAAATTCAACACAGACAAGCAATAAGACCAAAGCCTATTAACTCTGGTGTGAATACCAACAACATTCATGTTATCAGCATAGATACCACTACTCTTTCCCAGAAAAAGTACCTCTTTTGAACTTCGGACTACTGAATACAAGATCTGTTGCTGGAAAGGAACATGACCTAAAGGACTTCATACAAGACAACAATCTCAGTGTTTTGGCTCTAACGGAAACATGGTTGAAAGAAAATGATAGTGACAGTTTTTCTATTGGACAACTATTGCCACCAGGTTTCTCCATTTTACATAACTCACGGGGGAGCCGAGGTGGTGGTGTAGCTGTCATTCACAGCAATGCCCTAAAAGTAAAACATCATCCTGACACCTATAAAACTCAGCCATCTTTTGAAATGCTAGACTGCCTTATGTCGACCAACAGTTCACTTCGATTACTCATAGTTTACCGACCGCCACCATCAAAAAGAAACAAACTTACATCAGCACAATTTTTAAATGAATTCTCAGAATGTCTGTCCTTCTATGCCTTGTATGGAGGAGATATAGCTATTGCCGGCGACTTCAATATCCATGTTGACAATTTAAATGACACTCTTACGAAGCAATTTACTAATCTGTTCGATTCATTCGGCTATTCGCAACTGGTTTTGAAACCAACCCACAACAGAGGACACACCTTGGATCTAATTCTTGTTCGTCAAAGTAACAGCACGTCAGTATAAAACATCTGTGTCACAGATCCAGCATTATCTGATCACTATGCAGTCTTGGCTGAATTGACACTAGCAATCTCCAAAATTCCTCCCAAGAAAATTACTTATCGAAAATATAAATGCATCAACATTGATTCCTTGAAAATGGATATAAGTTCATCAACACTGTCTCCAAATTATTTTTGTAGTAGTCATGGATCATCTGAGCAACTGTTATCTTTATTTGAAGAAACTCTTAAGGGCATCATGGCTGAACATGCACCACCAAAGTCAAAAGTTATAACTCATAGGGAAAAAGTGGAGTGGTTTACAGAAAACGTTAGAGCTGCTAAACAACAGCGTCGCAGACTTGAGCGTCTATACAACAAAACGAAGCTTGAGATTCACCGGCAGATGTTCTGCCACCAAAGAAATACAACTAATAAGATCATCAAAAAAGCGAAGAGGGAGTACTACAATTCTCTGATAGAGGGATCATCAAATACTAGGGTGTTATTGTCGGTAACCAATAGTCTCCTTGGTAATGAACAAAAAGTCATTCTCCCAGATCATCTAAATACCAATGAAATTCTGGAAAAATTCAGTGATTTTTTCGTAACCAAAATTCAATTAATCCTGGATAGTATACCATCACGTGAACCACCAGAGTTTGATCAACTTGACATAAAAAGAGATTTTTCCAGTTTTCACACTGTCTTGGAAGAAGATATTCGAAAAATGATTTTGTCATCATCCAATAAATCCAATGATCTAGATGAAATTCCAACATTCCTTCTGAAAGAGACAATTGATCATCTTCTGCCAGCCATATCATCTATTATATCTGCATCCCTTCATGAGGGATTTGTTCCACGCCCACTGAAAAAAGCACTTGTTACTCCACTCATCAAGAAGCCCTCTCTTGATCCTGACAACCGGAAGAATTATCGACCAGTATCGAACCTCTCTTTCCTGTCTAAATTGTTGGAAAAGGTTGTTGCTTCACAACTCAAAAAACATATGCATGAAAATGATCTTTTAGAGCCTTTCCAGTCTGCATACAGAGCCAATCACAGTACAGAGACAGCTTTACTGCGAGTCAACAACGACATTGTTAAATCAGTGTCTGAGGGTAAGGCTGTACTGCTTGTTCTCTTGGATTTGTCAGCAGCATTCGACACAGTCGACCATGATATTCTTTTGCAGACATTGACACAGCATGGCATATGTGGAACTGTCTTATCATTGTTTGCATCATATCTAGAAGGTCGCAGTCAACAAATATATATCAACAAGACCGGTTCAGAAAGCAAGATGTTAAAGTGTGGTGTTCCTCAGGGCTCAGTTCTTGGTCCATTTTTGTTTACTCTGTACACTTCTTCTCTGGGTCGTCTTCTTAAAAGGCATGGCATATCATATCATCTGTATGCGGATGATACCCAACTGTACATTACATTTAATTCATCTCTTCAAAGTGACTCAATCACTGCAGTCAGCAACATGGAAACTTGCATAAATCTGGTGCGGGAATGGATGATAGATTTTAAACTGAAAATGAATGACTCTAAAACAGAATTCTTAGTGATATCCGGGGTTCGCATGCCTACACCCACTGTTACATCAATTCAGGTTGGAAACAACATCACCCTGAAAAGTGAATCGGCCAGGAATTTTGGACTGATTATGGACTCAAATTTAAAGCTAGACATCCATATCAATAAAATATGTCAAAAATGTTACTGGCAGCTTCGGAATATTGGAAGACTGAGAACTTATCTTAATCAATCAGCACTTGAAAAACTTGTGCATTCCTTCATCACCTCACAACTAGACTATTGTAATTCAGTGTTAGTGGGGCTGTCGCAGTATTTGATTCAGAAGCTTCAAAAAGTTCAGAATATTGCTGCTAGGATAATTACTGGTACCAAATGCTCTGAACACATAACATCTGTTTTAAGACAATTACATTGGCTTCCAGTTAAACAGAGAATCAATTTCAAAATATTGATCTTAGTATTCAAATGTATCCACAAACTGGCTCCAGTTTACCTGCAAGAGTTCATCACTGTATACACTCCATCACGCAGTCTGAGATCTAAAGATCAAATTCAACTAGTCGTACCTTTTAGCAGATCTAATCTGGCTAATGATCGTGTGTTCTCCATCGTGGGTCCAATATTGTGGAATGCGTTGCCTATTAGTGTCAGAATTTCAGAAACTATCAACATCTTCAAAAGAAATCTTAAAACTTTCCTATTTACTGAAGCATTCTCCTGAACCTCCCTAGAGGAAACTGAAACATGTGACTCTTTATTTTCAGAAAAGTGTATTTTATTGCTGTGAAGCGTTTTAGGGCACTCTTCGTGGTTTTACGCTTTTACAAAATCAATTATTATTATTATTATATCTTTTAAAATGCTAATGATTCATTTTAGTCAGTTATATTAATAGATAGAAAATACAATTCTAGAAGTTTGATAGTATTGGCCACTGGTCGCGACACTCTCACACCAGTGGATGGAGACTTCAGTAGAGATGGGTGGTTATTGGAATTTTAAGTTCGGTATCGGTTTCGGTATTTTTAGTGGGCGGGGCATGCCTCGGTATCAGTTCGGTATTCGGTATCTGAATAGACGGAGATTTGCTGATTGTACCAAAGGGGTATTCACATTAGGAAAATTCAGAACAAGTTGTTCTTGGATCATTCTACCACAGCACTACAAAAGTCGCTGCCAATGAGTTTATTTTGTTTTGGCAACACAGATCATATCTACAGTAATTTTGTGACTTGCTCTAAACACACTAATCTTTAAAGGCGTATTTTAGGCTTTAGTAATCTCAGAGCATGTGCCCCCAGCATTCCATCTTTAGGAGGTCCTGCTGACAATAGACATATCATCCGGGCAGTGATTTCTAGTCAAGTCTTAGCTGCCTCTTAAGGCAGCCAGTACTTTGCTTGAAATCACTGCTAAGCAACTGGACATGTACAGCTTGTAGTCTCGTGGGAATTCGGGATTATTGTCCAGGCCCTTCTTTCATGAAAATGAAGCCTCAAACTGCAACCAGGCCTTATAAATGGCGAATGTTGGAAATTTCTAATGGTTTCGGTATTCAGTGATTGGTTCGGCTCGGTTTTTAGGTATCCCCATGATATCGGTATCGGTTCGGTTTTTCGGTATATTGTCCAACTCCAGCCAATGCAGCGGAATACTGCCCAGGCAGACCGAAGGGAGGAAAGAACAAATAAAACGTATACATCTGAAATTCTATGTTCTCACATTTAATTTTCGAAATGAGCTTCTTCAGTTCACGTTTGTAATCACAGAACTTTTAGTTTAGTTATACTGAGCATTCCTTTTCTTTTCCCATTTAGAAGAAATTGCAAACCTCCTAATTCAGTACCTAATTGCATCCGTCACTGGTAAAGCCTCAGTGCAAATTATATGCGAGGCATGCGGCACGAACTATGCGAGCGATGCAATAAAGTCATAATATTAGTTATCCTTTCGGGGTGTATGGGGATTTACACAGGTCTGGGGACTCAAACATCATGAAGCGCAGTCGAAGGGTGTGTGAGTTCCCAGAACGGTGTAAATTCCCATAAACCCCGGAAGACACAAGTATAACGGATTTATTTCCGAATCTTTTCGTTTTGTTTAATCCTACAGCTAATATACCTTTCAAACTCAACATGTTCTCCTTTGTCCAATAAATATGTTCTTGGTTAATTGTCACACCCTTTGTTGTACTTGGCTGTATTTACTGGTATTACTTTTATTCTCCCATCTAAAATTTCGGTTTCAGTATGACTTGCAAAGTGTTTTTTAAAATTAATTTGAGCCACTTTTAATTAAGCATACACCAAAACAAAACGCATCACACCCCTCCCCAAAAATAGCAACATAAATAAATAATACCTACACGATACATATGTATTTTTATTTTCATTATTAGTTTTGTATAATATTTTACTTCAAAATATTCAATTAACCATATTTTTATTTTTTTCAAACATATAAATGAGCTAGTAAAACTATATTTATAATAATGTAAATAAATAAGACTTTTTCAACCTTTTTACCAGTTATTGTGTATTCCTGTTTTACTCCGTAGTTAACCACGGTGTAAAAATTAAAAGATACTGTCAACAAAAAGTTACAACGTACCTCTCAGCCAATCAAAAAGCAGTATTTCATGTCATTTGGAAATAACCTAAATTGTTCAGTTTGAAATGACCAGGGTCATATTAAAATAATTGAGAGATCGCAATGAAGCTTCAAGTTTGCAGGGATGCATATTTGCCCTAAAATGTTACAAAAGAGGATCCCCAACGAGTCCCCTATTTATTGTGAAATATATTTGTAAAACGAGTTGAATATATCAAGTCTGGACAGAGCCTTTGGTGAGTCCAAGGGCTAATTTACTGAACTAGTTTCGGAAATATTACTTTAAACTGGGGACGAGTTGAATGAAGATGATATTTATCAAGAAGAAAAAAAAATCGTTGAAAAATACAAGTTGCTCGTTTAGCATGCGAAAAGATTATTCCACAAAGCGAAGCCAACAAAATAGGCTTCATTTTCGAGCAGAAAATAATCAATTTAAGTGGAATGGGGTTGGGTTGAGGTGCGCTACCCAAATAGTTTATTAGAAATGCGATTTGCTGTCAGACCAATCTCCTAACGAGAAGGTTTCTTCACATCTAGTATATAAATGGGTGGTGGTGGTGGGGGGGGGGGGGAAGGGGTGGGGATTCAGTGATTTCGAGATTCAGTGCAGCTAGAAATCCAAGCTTTGATTATCTTCCTTGATATGCAATGTTATTAGAAAGTTTCCATCGCGTGGGGCTTTCTGTCTTGGGACAGGTTGGACCCCGCTAGTTCATAATAATTGCGAGTTGAAACTTGAATCAAGTTGATCACGTTATTCGGATATTAATTTTAGAATTTGTTCTCGAAGCTTGGGGTCCTCTTCTTAACAAGGAGAATCGGGACAATGAATATCCGTCAGAAATTAGTGATACATAGAGATTATTACCATTATGTGGATGTACAAAATATGTATCCGACTCGAGCTCCGGGTTCTAAGGGCAGATCACGACGAGACGAAGACGAGTCGAGATCTACTCTTAGAACCCGGAGCGAGACTCGGATACATATTTTGTATATCCACATAATGGTAATAATCATTTTATCTTACAATATATTGGGGATAAGTCAAGAATGTAGACGAATATATAACGAACTATTTATTCGTACGGATGAACAAAAAGAAAAAATGGAACTCACGCGAATGGAACGTGCTTGCATCCGACCCCCTGATACAAACATCTGTATCAGGGGGTCGGATACACGACAGTTGTGGAGTTAATACAGACAAAATACATGTTGATTGTAAGATAAAAAGCAATACCGATTGCCACTATTGTGGTACCCGCTGACACTCTCCATCACAAATTTCTTTCAGGAGCATTCATGGCTTCGACCTAAAAATTGCTCACCCCCACTTAGTGATGACAGAGTTAAGCACTGGCACTGCATATAATTAATAATCTAACGGGAATAAGATGGATGATCAACAAAAACTGTTTGCACACAAACTCAGTTCAAACTGAATTCGATCATATCTCATACCATCATTTTAAATCTAATTTAGCAGAAACTACTCCGATAAATTCAAATATTTGACCAAATTTACCAGTCGGAACCACTATGTTTAATGAGCGGAACAGTGTTTATTCGCATATTTAATATTTAACCACTTTAAATCTGTATGATTCTGGTGCAAACCACCCCTCACCCATTATCATTCTATTTTGTTGTTGTAAAGAGGATAAGTGTATAGAGATTATTACCATTATGTGGATGTACAAAATATGTATCCGAGTCGAGCTCCGGGTTCTAAGGGCAGATCACGACGAGTCGAAGACGAGTCGTGATCTACCCTTCGAATCCGGAGCGAGACTCGGATACATATTTATAGTATGATAATGGGTGAGGGGTGGTTTGCGTATTGGTAATAATCATTTTATCTTAGAATATATTGGGGATAAGTCAAGAATGTAGACGAATATATAACGAACTATTTATTCGTACGGATGAACAAAAAGAAACAAAATGGAACTCACGCGAAAGGAACGTGCTTGTATCCGACCCCCCGATACAAACATCTGTATCAGGGGTCGAATACACGACAGTTGCGGAGTTAATACAGACAAAATACATGTTGATTGTAAGATAAATGCACATTATCATGACCATGTGCATGTCCTAGAATTTGTATCAGATTCAAGGTCGTGCTTACAATCGGATCGCAACGAGCCCGTCAGAACGAGTTGGGATCTGATTGTAAACACGACCGAGAATCTGTTACAAATTACAGGACATGCATTTGGTCATGATAATACATTTATCTAACAATCCCGTTACATAAAGCCGTTTTCCCCGTTTTTCAGTATAAATTGGGTTGGGTTTGGTAAAAAAGTTTGAATTTCATATTTTAATGCGTAATAACAATGCTTATATGTGAGGTGTTTTCGAATGTTCAACCTGTCTGTCACGGAATCGGAACAGGGGGCTGATACAAACGTTTTTCGAGTATTGAGTTATGACTGAACCCAATCTACCACATCGGCGAGGCCAGGGAGCGGATTTCCTAAAAAATGTCAATTATAGGCCCCCAAAAATTACTTTTAATTCTCAAAAACCGCCGCATTAATTTTTTTCCGTGAACGTTGGAACATTTTATTGATATTTTTTTCAAATATCAGCGTTGCTTGTGCCACGAAAATAGGAAACATAAATGCTTAAAGTCGAAATTTTTTAGATCGATTTCAATGAGACTGAGAGCGTAGACGCGTGAACCTGGAAGCGTGAATCACACACTGGAATTGACTTTTGTTGAAAAGTTTGAGTAAAAAATGCTACAGATTCCGAAAATACGAAGTCGTTGAATTGAACGAAATGAACACGCCTGTTTATGTATACAAGCCTCCGAGTGGAAATGTCACTGTTTGAGAAATATTTCTAGCTGTGAGTATGGACATGCATTGAATGACGCCATTAGAGAGATTTTGTCGGTTAGTTCAACTTTTGTATTTTATTATACGTCTCCTGCTTCGCATGTTAATATCAAAAAAAAATAAAAAAATAAAAAAATGCATCTCTGAAAAACAACAGTTCAGCGATCTGAACGCAGCCGCTACATTCAGATCGCTGAACTGTACGTAACATAATTTACAACCACTGTAAATCTATGTTCTGATGCAAATCATCCCTCACCCATTATGATACTATTTTGCTGTTGTGAAGAGGATAAGTATATGCACATTATCATGAACATGTGCATGTCCTGGAATTTGTATAGGATTCAAGGTCGCGCTTACAATCGGATCGCAACCAGTCAGGGCGAGTTTGCATCCGATTGTGAACACGACCGAGAATCTGATACAAATTACAGGACGTGCATTTGGTTATGATAATACATTTATCCAACAATCCCGTTACATAAAGCCCGTTTCCCCCGTTTTTCAGAATAAAATGGGTTGGGTTTGGTCAAGAATTTTGAATTTCATATTTTAATGCGTAATAACAATGCATATATGTGATAGTGTGGTGTTTACCGAAAGTTATATCGCTATATTCCTCATAATTCATAGTTCCAACGGCAATAAAAAATAAAAATAAAATCCTCCCTCTCTCACTGATTTTAAAAAAAATCTATAAGAATGATTTTTTGACCTTATATACCTAGCAGGGGGCACGGTGGCTCAGTAGATAGAGGTGCAGTCTGCAAGCAGAGAGGGCCTCGGTTCGAATCCCACCTGCGGCAACCGCGTTGTGTCCTTGGGCAAGACACTTCACCCCCATCCCCATTGCCCACATGGGGGCACGGTGCCGCTGTGTACTAAGGTGTACTGCACGTCGATGGTGCACTTGTCTTCAACCAATGCTAATCCTGCTTGTGTGGAGTTAGTTTAAACAGTATTTATTCACCAATTGAAATGTGTACACATTTCACAATAACAGTAGAGTAACAAAGGTTCTGAACAACACTAAATACAATAGTATACACAAAACAATGAAAGTAGATTACTGTGTAAAGGAGGGATTCGACAGAAAGCTTGTGTGGAGTTAGTATGTTGGGGAGCTGACAGTTGCTCGCCATTGAATAAATAAATAAATAAATAATAAACCTAGCATGCGCGTATTCCTCGCAACTGGTTTATGTAGACCTACTCTCGCTCCAGGAGGGGCGGAATTATTTTGCGAGGTGGGTACCTGAGCCGCGAGAACACACTTTTTCTGTATTGTGAACAATTTTTATTATGCGGTAAACGATAGATTATCGAAGAAATTGCGGAAAGATAGAAATCGTATCCTCCACTGTTGTGAAGATAAAGAAATTTTCACTTTCACTGTATCAATCAAAATAGCGGCTTTCAAAGCATCACTTCAAGGTGAGTTTGAGTCAAATTATCACTGGAAATGATCAAATTGTTTTAGTAACTTATAATGAAAAGAAAATCTAGTGTTTTTGAGTGGTAGCGATCATTTCCAGCAATAATTCAACCCGTATTCACCTTGAATTGATGCATGAAACCCGCCAGTCTAAACATGGCCCGAAAATCCGTAATATATATCAGTTTTTGGTTGGTATGTCCTTTTAAAGGACGTACCAAACCAAAAACTTATATTATGGACTTTTTGGCCATGTTTGGAAAAAACCCTCCAACTGAATCACATTGCAAGACGCTATCTGTTCCGAGTATCGATCAAATGACTTCCACGTATCAATGCTTCAATGCACTGTTTACTTTCATGCATCAATTCATGATTGAAACGAGTGGAGATAGCAGATTCTTCTAAAAGAAGTATGATAAAAAGAAAATCTAGCGTTTTTGAGTGGATACCGAAAGTTATCTCACTTGTTATCGAGAGAAATTGCAAGCGCTCGCGATAAATATTTGAATCGGTCATTCATGGGATAACTTTCACTATCCACTCAAAAACACCAGATATTCTCTATTCATTATGATTGCCTGCAACGAGAAACTCAATAATGCATCCATTCTCATGATTGTTTAGCCCCTATGTGTTAATTTTTCAAGAAAACATAGTTTCAATGAGTCATCTCATGGAGGTGGATACCAAAAGCGGACAGGAAATAGTTTGCATATATTTAAACAATTTTTTTCAGGATTCGGGCCAGATTTTACAGGATGTTGCAGGAATTTCCATTGGTTTTATCGAAAAGAATATTCCTAATTGTTTAACCCTTTACCTAACATGAAAAGCAGACGACACTTGCAAAAAAAATTCTTGAATAACTATTTTTTTTTCATTATTTGTCTCAAAAACATAGGTTATGACCCCTCTTTGGAACGAGCTCGACGAGCTCGTTCCAAAGAGGGGTCATAACCTATGTTTTTGAGACAAAAAATGAAAAAATAATGAAAATTAATTGGCGATTTTTGAGAATAGCGCTGGCCGGTTTTGGCCGTTACGTTGGGTAAAGGGTTAAATGGTCTAAGCTAACATAAAAATGTCAGATTCAAGTATCAAGATCAAATGATTAAGACTGTAATCTTATTTTAAACATAATGGGCAGGACAAAGGCTTGTATATGCATAGATTTTAATCAATAGCGTTCTATAATATTTATTGAAAACATAAAAACAAAAACACAACCATAACAGGACCCATAAATGCTTGTCTTACATGAATATACAAATGATGGGTCATAATCTGATCTGATTGATAATTATCAATCATGATATGGTGGGAATTGAACTAAGCTAACAACAAACGGTTTGGAAACAACCAGTTGCCATTTGTATTGAGTAAATTCAATTCGGTCTAAAAAGATGGGCACTACCAAAGGGTATAAGCAGGACTCACGGGAGAGTTGTTTTTGAGATGTCAAAAACTGTATCAGAGCAACAAATCCCGCAAATCAATTGTTTTCGGGGTGGGTGTCTAAAACTCATTGGAAAAATCTAAAAAGGTGGGTGGGTGGGTCTTGTTAAAAATGGCGATGAAAAACCTAATGTCTCGCAAAAAAAAAAAATTCCGTCCCTGTTCGCTCTGACATTTCTTGGTCAATTTGCTATAGTTATGCCTTAACATTCTGGGCATTTCAGCCACAAAAATATTTTGGGTTCTCCCGTTGGCGTGAACAGTTAATTTTTTTCCCATGATAAACCCTGGACCTTCACCTGTGTGGGATACACACCCCAAACAAGGAGGTGGGGGTGTGGGGGTGGGGGTGGGGGGGGGGATATTTTGTCCCCATTGGAAGCAAAAAAAAAAAAGATTTTGTTCCTCACACTCCATTTAGCTGGCTACACATCTTTACTACCAATGATTGTTCATTGTGCCATCTGCTTCTTGAAAGTCAGATATTTCTTCAAACAAAAGAAAAGGTTAACACTTGTGAGTTAAAGTCGAATCCATTCGTTTTAGACGTTGTTGTGCACATGCTTTGAAATTAGCGCATCATTGTGGCGTGAAGATAAAATCGTATGACCTGAACAACTGTAACCGTTTAACAAGAGACAGTGATTATTTGTTTACGTGTCATATTGTAAACTATGAAGCCACTGGCTACTTGGTGAAATGGTTGTGGGAAGGGAAAACAAACGGAAGGTAACTTTTTAATTATCCAGCATAAACAAAACATGTGTGCGAGATGGTTTTACCTTTTAGTTCTAATACTGATCTGACTCAGTATCGCAAATATACCCCAATATATTGGGGTGGGGGGGGGGGGGGACATTTTTGAAATATTATTGGTCGATCATTCCGTGCTGCCTTTAATGTATGAATTTAATGATCAGAAAATGGGTGTCAGATCATGTGATAAAGTATATTTGGTACATAAATACAGAGAACGTCACACGCGTGTGAATGGGTTAATTATCCTGCCGCAATGGCACACGTGCCATATCGATTAACCCATTCACTCACGTGTGTCGTTCTGTGTTTATTACACGCCTTCACATCTATAAAAGCAAATATTTGAAGGACACTCAGCAATTCGCCACTAGGCACATAGAACACATTGGAACTCAGGGGACGAACTATCAACAAAAAGAACACATCGCCGACCAGATATGCGATGGGAACCTGTGTTACTATTTTGAGCTATCGCTAGCGATTCAAATTGTACAGTACGTGGAGAGTGTATTATCACTAAATCAACAGCAGAGTGGAGATTCCACCCAAGTAATAATTGCAAATTTGTTGCAAAGCCTCACCAGCACAAGCAAAGTTTCAGCTAATGGACCTCCGGGTTAAACCCGGAGGTCCATTGGCTGAAACATTGCTTGTGTGTTTTGTCGATATGTACAAAATTTGAAAGTTATAGCTTGGGTGATAACTCCACTCCGCGGGTGATTTAGTTACAATCCACTCTCCACGTACTGTAATTGCAGTGCACGATTTGTAGAAAATTCCAGCGATATTTCCGGTTCTATTTAAAAATAGTCCGTCAACGATTTCCGTCCCGCATGGATTTTCATTTTCCGCATAGTTTAGTGTTGCTGTAGATGAGGCTTTCATGGAACATGAGTTCTAGGGTATTGACTAGTAGTTCACAAACATTATTAGCCCAAGAACATTAGGTTTCACTAGGGGAAAAAATCGGAGAAAGCTGATTTTTTCAGGGAATGTCGAGTACATGTCACTGAACGATTAGACAAAAGTCCCCTAAAATCCCAGTTGAGCTTTTTTTTCTACAGCCTTTTTTCGAAAACGCGTTCGAAAAAAATCCAAAAAAAATCGCACGAACTTTGTAACCTCGAATTGATCCAACTGTATTTTTTGTTTACGCGTATTTCGAGCTACATAATGTCTAATATACATTTACCTAGAGGAAAATGTGCATTCTGTGACAATTTCTGCGAAAAATTATTGAAAATTCACAAAAAGTATCGGATTTACGCAAAAAATGACGATTTTCCTAACGGATTTGCCCAAAGGGTCGTAGTACAGAACGGGATGTTAGTTGGACAGACGATAAAAAATCCACCACCATTTGAAGACTTTTATCATTGCTTACAAAATAGACATTATGGAAGACCCCCTCTGCTTCTGGCCGAGTTCCCCTTTTGGCATAAAATTCGTCAGCATGAGAACTCAACTATTTTCGGGCTTGGGACCGAACAGACACGTCTGTGTCTGGCAGCATTAGATCAATAAATAATATTTACAGAATGTACAAAAATCAATAAATAATATTTACAGAATGTACAAATCAATCAACATGGATTAAGTTACATTGACTATTATCAACGCTATATACAGAAATGACATGACCTATATACATATTATTCATCGAACTCAGAAATTTCCGACAGGACAGTGTTTCTGTGGTTGTTACAAGAATCCGAACTGCAATTACACAAACCTGAGCCAGAGAGTCCTGCCTTCTTACACCCACACCTTTTTATACAAGCACTCTTGCAACCACAACTGATCAGATTCAGTAGGTTATCGGGGGCACATGGCTTTGTGGCTGCAGTCGGTACAAGAAGTCCATTGTCTAGCGACCACACCAATCCGTCGGAGGAAGCGAAGTGCCCAGCCATTGTTGGACCTGGAGATAACATCTGTAGACATGTTGTTGTGCAGCATCGCTGCTTGGTGGGAGTGAGGCTAGGTCGATGGGTTTATTCAGTTTAGATTTTGCTACATAACGCTTGTAAGTGACATATCTATATTGGTCGAGAGAGGAAACAGTTTTACTCCCGTATAAGATCAGGAGAAGTTGTTCCCCGGCAGCGGCTACTGCACTTGGTGTACTGTCATCCGCCAAAATTGTGTTGACATACTGTTCTGAGTCGCTAGTAACATCGGAGACAATTGTACTGAATACTTTCTTCTTACCAACTCGAAAGAGTGCAAAAGTAGTGTCACAACCACTTATAGAATGTGCTACAGGGAGGTTGCTTCTATGGTCACCCATTTTGGTTGCTATTTCACTAACTGAAACTAGTAAGTTTGGGGTAATGGAATACATCATGTGAATATTACATCTCGGTTGAACTCGAGAGGTAAGAATGACTAACAAGTCTGTGTCTGTTCCCACAACGACAACATTGTTGTCATCTTGAGCGATGTCAAGTGCAGTTTCGGCTATCAGTACATCAGCATCAGCCTCGGCCTGCTTGGACTGAATATTGATAGCAGATAGCTCCTGCATTAGAAGATCGATCAGTTGGGTTTTGTTCTTGGCATTTGCAAGGAAATCGGATTGGGGTGTGGTGTCTGGTAACTCGGGTGAGATATTGATATCAATGGAATACCTGTCTTTAGATCTACGGGCTTGTTCCATGCCCTTTGTCGACATTGTACAAGCATAACCATCAAAAACAACCACGACGTTCGCCCCAAAATGTCTCACTAGATAATTGGAATATGATGTACATATGTCCTTATATGACGACTGTTTAGGCCATACAACTGCCCTCAATAAAAATCCACCATCTACAACAAACAGAGAATGTTCTGGGATTTTAGTTTGCTCGGAACCGTATGTTTTGAGGATCTTACCGAGCGTGCTTTTCTGTGTCTTTCTCATTCCAGCAGAATCAAAAAATGCTGGTGGTTTCGGGGCGAGTTCATATTTGAGATACTCTTCCATCTCTGCTTGTGACTGAATAACACATGTGATGCGGTTGAACAGAATTGTGGGGTCAATCACTACCTTACTTCCACGGACTTTGATGCTATTTGCCATCGATGCGAAAGACTTCACAGTGTCAACACGTCGTAGTTTGATGCTGTTGAACGTTTTGCTTACAACATTCGATACGCAACATTCACCAATTTTGCGAACTTGGTCACACCTCACAGTTTCGTCGGCCACAAGCCCGGTCGCTATAGAGACTAATTGTAGTGGATCTCTATTCTGAAAGGGGGAATGCACTCTGAGCCAATTCAGTAATTTGGTGATATCATTGGCATCAGTCAATTGTGAACTTTGACGGAGATCCCGATGTTGTTCGCCATGACCAGTGTGAACATGAACAAAATTTTCGAGAGCATTACATATCGGAAGGCAAAGAGGTAGTCCATGTACCCATTTCGCAACAGTGCTATCGGTTATTCCCCTGCCATGTGTGAGACCACCAGGGAGCTTGAACATTCTCATTAAACACTGCTCTATGGTCTGATCAGAATATATCCCGTCCCAGAATTTATCTGAGCGCCTTATGGTAAAGTAACCTTTCTCAGTGAACAACTTCAAATCATCCTGTTGCATTATTTCTGTTAGCTCATTCATCTGCTGCAAATAGAGATGAGAACTTTTTGCGTATGCAAAATGACCACCTGCGTGAAATACTGGAATCATATTGCGAACACAATATGTGTGGAGTTCCCAGTCGCCTGTGCGCTCTGCTCTCAAGAACAACTGGAGAAGACCTATTTGCTCGTAGTATTGTACCCAAAGCTTTCCTGTGCGTCCTACGGACGCATTCTGGAGCAGTTCGTGTAATTTTGACAGGAGATGGTTGACACTTTCTTGATTGGCAGCGTCAGCTGTTGTACAGTCACCTCTGGCAAGTCCACAGAATATTTCATTGACTTCTGTGCAGTCTATGTTATCTAGTGTTCGGCTTTCTTCAAACACAAGTTTTGTAATGGCAATTTGTGTTAGCAAATGGGCACGAACTGCTCTTGAATATGCATGACCACTGATCAAATGATGGATTGACCCACCAGCATAAACAGTCCCCCAAAGTTCATCCAAGCCGCTACCAGCCATGATCGAACCAATTGCCCCCTAAATATGACATAATCATATGGAAGCCGCCGAGTCTAACAAAAACTTTTGTCAACTTATCTGACGAAGACACAATCTCTGTACAATACAAATTTGTTTATGAGTACACATCAAGGGCGTGCACACATTACATGCCAATGCATCTTGAGTGTAGGCGAACACCACATTATGTGATTTAATCGAACATGGAAATTGAAACAGTGATGCTATAATACGGTATTTGAAAGAGAAAAGTCGATGCCGTTTGAATTTGAGTTTAGGGGGTATGGTTAATATTTCACACGTTTCACCAGTTCATTATGGAATAAATGACTATTGTTATATATCATTATAAAGCCACTGCTTTTCTGCAATTTTTGATATATAATTTAACTCCCAAAGTAGTCGTAGATTTGATTTAATGGACGTTGTGAACCGTTGTGTGTCTGAAAACAATAAATTTTTTTTTCGTAATTTTGTACATTTTCGTGAATATTTCACCATTGAGTGTGAGGATTGGTACAAAGTTGGCATTTTCTGTTGGGGATATGTATTCTCAATATAATTCAGCACGATATTTATGATTCTCACCCTACTAAGGCGAATAAGAATGAGAAATATGGAGCTGGGTCGATTTTAAAAAAAAAAAAATTTTTTCATCAAAAAAACGCAAAAACTAAAAAAGCTCAACTCGGATTCGCGGGGACTTTTCACACTTTATCCGCAATGTGTGTCCCGGAAACATATAAAAAATCAGCTTTCTCCGATTTTTTTCCTTACTTTCTCATTTTTATGTCTAATGTGCCTGGACTATATATTATATGTAGTATATCTTGGCCTTGACTATGGAAACATCATAACTAACTACGAAAATATACCATATTTTATAACGTTTTCCGAGGGACTACAGGCCACCAATCAAATTCTATGCGGAATTCAACGCTGCTGTGGACTCCGTTTTACCCACTTTTCGTGGAGTTTGCACACAACCTATCGTTGATGTAATGTAATGTCCATTTACTTAAACGATATTCAGACACTTTTCCGTGCTCCAGTTGTATATATTTGGATTTATTGCAATTAATAAGTACTTAATTCACTTTGTAAACATCAAAGATATTATCACACTCAGTGGAACTACGCTGCGTAATCATAAAACTACAGCTGAGTCTTCCTTCATAATATTTAATAAACACATATATTCAATAGTAACTGAATGCCATCAAAGATTCGCTAAAATGGAGTCTCGACCGAGAAACATTTCTTGCGTTGATACGAAGAAAATGAATGTCTATGGCATGTTTAAATTGAATCGGATGGAATATTTCAGTTGGTCGAATAAGCGAAGAATTAAGGTTCGCTTTTCCAGCCAACTGTATCATTTCAACAGACTGAATCTAAAAATAAGCAATGGACTATTTGAGGGCGTCTGGTTCGTTACGGTATTTGACTAGTGGCTTGAGATCTTTAAACTATAGCTGGACACGGTTCAGGAACATTTTTTCCCCTTGGCAGATACACACTAAAAACTAAAGTGTTAAAACTGACACTTTCAAGGTGTAAAACCCATTCTAACTCTTAGGGTTTGATTTTAACACTCAAAGTGCAAGCTTCAAGCACTTAGACATTACAATCGTCAGACATCTGAAACTTGAATGGATGGCACTTCCCATGTGTCTAGCATTGGTGGTTCTTCCAGAATCGTCCATAATTTGATTTGCGATTGGTGGGTACATAATTAAAAGGACACAATGCAGATGACGCGGATCAGGCTCGATAGTTCGAGCCTGATCCGCGTCATCTGCGTTGTTTCCTTTTAAGTGTCGCGACATTACACTTGTCAAGTGGTATTATTGTCAACACCTGTCAAGTTCTGGGATATCTAGACTTGAACAAAGTGCTAGTTCAGCACTTAGTGAGTGTTAAATACAGCACTTCACGTGTAGTTTTTAACACTTTAGTTTTTAGCGTGTATGTGCCATAAAACTTGGTAAAGCCTGATTATAATAGTTTCATGCATAGAATTTATTCTCTTATATTTCTTTCAAATAGATTCTCAATTAAAACATGAGACGTAAGAAATCTTGCCATGTACCTTTACCTAGGATCTGTTTTCGTATACTGTTGCCTCGTCAGTCAGGTATAGTGCCTAAGTTGTTATTCGTTGGCTCTATACCTTTCAAGAATGAAATAAAATGCACCCCCCCCCCCCCACTCCCCCGAAAAAAACGATGTCTCAGAGCTGTCAGGTACTCTTCTGTTACTTAACTTCATCTTTCACTTTGGTAACTTAAGTTTTGATTTTGATCTTAAAAATCTCAAGCAGTTATTATAGCTGAATGTGTAACCTCCATCTGAGCTCAAACTTTAAGTTTAAAATGATGAGGAGGGGTGGGGACGGGGTTGGCGGGGGTAAAATGGACGAATGGTGAAAAAACTTCAATTTATTATCCTCGGGGCCAATGAAGAAAACCAAGGGGCCTGAGTATCTGAACATGTTGGATTAAAGGGTCATAACTTTAAAACCTACCATGTTCAAATACCCAGACCAATAACCCTGGCACACCGATTGAGGGTTTCCCAAATTGAAAGTAAAACCTCGGGAAAGGGGGTGGGCTGAAGGAAGAGGGTCTTATATTTCTCTGGGAATTTCCTTTTGCTACATTGAGTCTTTTTTTCTAGACGCTAACCAACGAAATGAAATTTTGATTGAATGCGAATGTAAACCTGTGTATTTTCTTTGATACCAGGAATCTGTTTATAAAGAATAAAATTGAATTGATTCCCAGATTCATTTTCTGTTTCGCTCTCTTTTGCAAAGGTATGTAGGCAGGTATGTCAAATTGGCTAGGGATATCACCAGGTGAGGAATTGGCAGTGTAGACCGCGTGTAGTTTCCACCAGGAGTGAGGCTCGGGTAATTAATAACGACACCTTTCTCCAATAAATGAATATCAATAATAATTAATCTGGAACTTATATAATACTGTGGAATTCCTCTTTTCTTGAATTACTCGTAGCACATTTTATATAATCGACAGCTCACTCTCGTATGTCATAATTATTCACCTGCAAAGCATCCCTTCGACGCTTTTGCTATACCTAATGTCTTTCAACGGAAGGGAGCTAGTATATGACTGCCTGCGAGGGGAATGGATTGGGTGGCAATATGCCAGTAAGGTGAAACTCTACCTGAAAAATATCCACTTGGAAGAAAAGAAAGAAAAACCTCAAGACCTGCACATAAAAGTTAAAAAGTATCACATTTGTTTCAAAGGGTTAAAATTTAGAAAAATACCCTGAAAATGTTACAGTAACCACCATGGCAATATGCCAGCGAAGTAAAACTCCACTTAAAAAAATATCAAAACCTGCACACAAAAGTACAAAACTTGCACACAAAAGTACAAAATTAAAGTAAATAAGCAGCTAAAGGGTTAAATAATATAAAAATAGCCCCAAGAAGCATCCTAACATAAAATAGGAACCATGGCAATATGCTACAAGGTAAGTCTGCACTTGGAAGAAAAGAAAGACAAACCTCAAAACCTGCACATAAAAGTAAAAAAAAAGTATCACATTTGTTTCAAGGGGTTAAAATTGAGAAAAATACCCTGTTACAGTAACCACAATGGCAATATGCCAGTAAGGTGAAACTCTACTTGAAAAATATCCACTTGGAAGAAAAGAAAGACAAACCTCAAAACCTGCACATAAAAGTAAAAAAAAAAGCATCACATTTGTTTCAAAGGGTTAAAATTGAGAAAAATACCCTGAAATGTTAAGGTAAGCACCATGGCAATATGCCAGTAGGGTAAAACTCCACTTGAAGACAACATTTCAACACCTGTACACAAAAGTCAAAAACCTGCACACAAAAGTCAAAGCCCTGCACACAAAAGTCCAAAATTAAAGTAAATAAGTAGGAAAAGGGTTAAATAATATAATACTGGCCCTAAGAAGCATTCTAACATAAAACTGGAACCATGGCAATATACTGCAAGGTAAATTACTCCTTGGAAGAAAAAAAAAAGACAAATATCAAAACCAGCACACAAAGGTCAAAAACCTGTACACAAAAGTCAAAAATTCAAGTAACTAAGCATGGAAAGGGTTGAATAAAATATTACTATCCCGGAAAAGCATGCTGACATAAAAAAAATCAAAACCTGCACACAAAAGTTCAAAAGGTATGAATCCGAACGCTGACGCCGACGCCGACGCAGACGCAAAAACACCAGCTCACATGTAATTTTACAAAAAATGGCCCGAGAAACAGAAGATCTACTCTGTGGGTCCTTATGAAATAATTGCTAAGTCTCAAATATTAAAAAAAGATATTTTTTCAAGTTTAGAATTCACAGAAATGCGCGTAATCCTACGAATGTTTATTAGCTATTTAATTAGTTATTCAATTAATTACTTATCACTCGTTTATTTAATTCGGTGTCAATTAGGCCGACTATTGCTCAAAATTAATTTATCTGTACAATAGAATCCTGGGGTTCTCACTATTCCTTGTTCGTCTAATTATGGTGTCTTGTCTATGGCAGCCATTTAATTATAAAAATATACTTCTTTTAAAGTATTTGTCGACTAATAATAATAAACAGATAGAACGCGATGTGCGTTTGAATCGGTGGGTGTTTTACACAACGAAATGAATGGCTTAGTCATATTTCGCAAGAGCATCGTCATTCCAGAGAGTTATGTAAAACAAAAACACACCGCGTTCTGTATTTATTACACATCCCATGCGCTAAAATTCATTTAAATAAACAAATTATGATTCCAATGTTTAAACCTAAAGGTGAAGAGTCCGTTTGTTTTGTTTGAAACGGCGAAGAGTCCGTTTGTTTTGTTTGAAACTGTACTGATCAAATGGATCGATAAAAAAATCAAAACGACCTTTTGGGAACCAGTCTAAATTCGTTATCTTTTCTATTGGGCGTGTTTGTTGAAATTCGTATCCATGTTTCTCTTCGACTCGTATCCATTCACGCCTAACTATTTGGTGGCTATTACTGTTAGTAAAAATGTCAGTACAAGTTTGGGCAGATTTGCAAAACAGCCGGGAGGAGCTTTTTAAAAAGAAGTTCGAAGCAAGATGTCCGAAGATTTACCGAAATAAAGGCGACCAATTTAGATATAACGGGATCCGTAGACGAGACGGCCACATGGCTGTGTTAATGTTGTGGTTGGAAATGATTGCTTTTTTAATATTGTCCCATTTTTGGTTAACTAACTTTTTGTGAACCGACTTTATTTTGCTTTGGACGTTTTCATTTTCACACTACGCGACAGACGATCGACAATTGTATAACGAAAATTGGAAACTGTTCGAAGCGTAACTAATGAATTGATGGGAAAGGAACTCGTATAAACGGTGCTGGGAAAAAGTTCTGAGTTGTACATCACCAGTTGAAAACAGAAATATTTATGTCATAGCGGCGATTCCGTTAAATACAAGGATTTAAGGTTTAATGGAAATGTAATAAATATACTACTCAAAGTTTGCTAAGCACCAAATATTTGAGACACCATTGTGAAATGTGCTTGTGACAAATTTACGATATTTTTGGTGGATATGATTGAGTAATGTATTGACATGGTCCCCAGTGTTTTCATTAGCTCTCTTGACAGACTTTTCGTGACAGTCATGGAAAGCATGTACCGCTTGATTTTCATGTTTTCGTGTACTCTGTACATGTACATGGCATATGTAGGGTATTCAATCTTCTTTTTAACACAAACTCTTGTGATTTAATGATTGAATATGGCAAATGCAAATGTAAGAAGACATTTGTCTGAACCAAAATTGTGGCGGGCTGTAGGGATGGTGGAGCAAGGGGCTACCCATCGTCAGGTTGGTGAAGCCCTTGGTGTGCACCATGCGGTGATCACCAGTGCCTGGGCAAGATTTCAACAGTATGGCACACCAGTAAGACGGTATGGTGGTGGCAGAGACAAGGTAACATCTGCAGCTGAAGACCGGTTCTTGATCATTAAGGCCCGTAGGAACCGCTTCGCCACAGCAACCCAGCTTCGAAGTGACTTTCAGATTGCATCCGGGGTAAATGTTTCGACACAGACTATCCGGGCAAGGTTGCACGAATATGGTCTCCGATCAAGAAGACCATGTATTCGCATTCCGCTGTCCCAGAACCACCGCCAGGCACGATAAGAATGGGCCATGGACAACGTTGGGTGGACCAGAGAAGAAGAAGATTGTCGACCTGTCCTTTTTATAGATGAGTCAAGGTACTGCCTATACCACACAGATAGGCGTTCTAGGGTATGGAGAAGACCAGGAGAGCTATTCCATGTAGCCAACGTAGCTGAGCATGACCGCTATGGTAGAGGGTCAATCATGGTCTGGGGCGGCATCAGCAGGGATGGACGTACATAGCTCTGTGTCCTTGACCGTGGTGCATTGACTACACAGCTGTATATTGATGAGATCCTGGATGTCCACGTCAGATTGTATGCAGGTGCAGTGGACAATAGATTCATTCTTATGGACGATACTGCACGTCCTCATGTTGCCCAGGCTATCGGGGAGTACCGACAGAGGGAAGGGATTGAGCGTGTGGACTGGCCAGTAAGATCCCCTGACCTCAATCCAATCGAACATGTCTGGAATGAGTTGCAGCTTGCAATTTCAGCCCGTCCAGTCAAGCCAAGAAGTGTCCAGGAACTTGGTGCCATGCTGGTCCAAGAATGGAACAACATCCCACAAGGACCACCAGGAACCTGATTGGGAGCATGAGAAGGCGTTGTCAAGCTGTAATTAACAGTGATGGGTCTCATACTCGATATTGAGCCCATACCAGTTCGCTCGGTCAACTTTTTGGCAAATTTGAAAAATTTCCTCTTTTACCAATAATATCCATTTTCCATGGTTATCGTATTCAATAGCTAAAAAATAATGTCTAACAAATACAATTTTAATTTCTGTGCTTAAATCATTAAATAATTAAATAAAAAATATATACACTTTTCATTACAATATTTTAACAAAAACGTAAAACTGGTAGTTGGATATACTTGGTGCTTAGCAAACTTTGAGTAGTATATATGTTTCCAAATACTCATCGATTTTATGAATTCTTTTATTTCTTGAAATAAATCCTTTCACCATAGCCCACATGGCACCACGAAAGTCACCTAAAGCGGCGTCAACTACATACTGCACTATTTCACACCTTCTTAATCACCCAAAGGTGGCGTGCCTCTCCAACCTTCTTTAGCCTGAAAACTTTTCCTGTTTCGATTACAATAATTCTAATTTAATTAATTTCAAATGGATCAAATTGTTTAGAATAGCCATGGAAGCTTACTTCACATGTCCAGACACCAGCGCGCTTTAATTAGTTTTAGAGAATACAACACTACCCCTGACCTGCGATGGTTTTAGACTGTTAACTAAAACAATTCATATGGCAGCGTTTGTGGATTCACAGCAGTGGCGAGAAAATGACATGTTTTAAAATAATTTTTTAACCGAGGTCCGTTAATTCTTGAGGAGAAGGGGACAGTGGTGGCAGAGGTGGGTGGGCGGGTGGGGGGGTGGGGGGTGGGGGGGGGGGGTGGTGGTGTGGCAATGCTGGTCATTGGTCATAAGGGATCCGAGAAATACATATGGAAACCAACAAGTCGAGCTGTTAAGCAGACGAATGGGCTGTTTTGTAGGGGTGTATCATTGATAAGAAAAGTTTTTAAATGTCGAACGAAAACGTGCTCTCTTGGTGTCTCAGAAACTTTGTCGATATTTTAACAACCTCCATCCAGTCCATACCATATAACTGCTGTGGATTTGCAGAAACCTGACGGTCGATACACAAAGTGGTGCTTCAAAGTCAGTAATGAGATGGAATATGTCTCATGCCAAGAAATTTTCTACAGTTAGCAATTATACAGACGGATGATTTATGAGACTTTAACGAAATTAATTAAGCACTAAATGCGATCACAAATATCAACACTTCGTACCATTTTGCAGTTTAAACTGGGGATGCTGGTTGCCTTGGTTCTCCTAATATTGTCGCTGCCCTCCCCTCCAAAAAAACAACAACAAAACATTGGCTCAACCGGACTTTCAAACAACATAGAACCCTACTTTGATCTAATACTGAGCTACACACGTCACAAATGCCTCAGCTTCGTTTTTAGCACACTGAATTTTACAAAATATTTTGGGGGAGGGCGAACTAGACCTAACAAGGACTATCCGGTCGCTACCCCCTCCTCCCACTTCCTTTCAGGGAAGTGGGAGGAGGAGATAATGACGGAGCGTCCCCGTTAGGTCCAGGGAGGACCCCGATCCTCCCTCCCCACAATGGCCTTCCAAATATAATCTTTGGCGCTCAAAACTGGCTTGGGCATCACTTATTATATATAGAATCCCGGCTATAGCCTGACACTAGGTACAATGAGACCAATGTGCCGACTGAAATATAAAATCATTGAATACATTTTTTGTCGGAATTATTTAAAGTGATTATACATTCCATACCTGTAACGAGACTTAAGCTCAGGTGATTATTGTCTTCATTCTATGGCAAATAAAACATCAGAGCCAAAACGTTGCATCGAAATTGCAAAACAACTTTATCGCAGCGATCGGGACTCGCCTTCAGTCAGTTCAAACAGACTATGCACTGCAACAACTGAACCCTCGTCATCTGCAGATACACAGAGTTCAGGAGTTCCTGACTACAGATGAAAGTGACGTAGCGAAGACAGGGTCGTATTATTCATAAGGCTGACAAGGCTGAAATCTAGGGGCCCGCAGGGACAGGGGGCCCACCAATTTTTTTTTTGCTGAGGCACTGTTACCAGCACCTTAAGGCTCAAATGGCTAAAGGTACTTTGCACTCTGCACTGTAGCGATACATGTACATATATATACTCTCATAAGTATACTATATATATATTTATATACAGTGCATTATTTTAATGCTTATTTAAATAATATGTCAGGTTGTGACTAGAATTCTTCAGGAGACCTGCAAAATGGTTATAGGGCTATGTACTGCGGCATAGTGCCTACCGTACCAGGGTCAGGCTGTCAGCTGTAGGGGGGTGAAAGATTGAAATACCGGAAGAGGCCCCGTCCCGAAGTACCTAAAAGCCTAGAGGCCCGGCCATCGGTTAATACGGCACTGAACGAAGATAACCGATTGTGGAGTAGGGGGTTGAGGTTAAACCTCGCTCAAGAGTCACGACTGATAAAATATTCCAACCATATCATCAATAACAATAATAACACTTTGGCCGGCCGCTGATTTGTTGCGATTCTCGGGCGAGAATGCCTTGATTAGCCCCGTGCTCCCAAATGCCTCCTTTTCTGAGACGAACTGCTTGATGACATCCCGTATCCCATTCTTTCCAATCTATCCGATAAGAATACTAACCCTCTCCTTTGTGTCACCCACTAACCACATGTCACCCATTCTCCCATCCCACTTCCCCATCATACTCCCGGTGAATCTTACTCTGTTGGACTGGTATTTTGAACATTCTAATAGAAAATGTTCCAGGGTCTCCACTACGCCTCAATTACACGATGAACGCATGTCTTGATGATGAAGTTAGAACATTAGTCAGTCGGAATTGCAAGTTATTATCAAAATCAATACTTATTCTAATTTATTTGTGGATAAATAAATCTACATCACGACTACATCTTATTTAATTAACACTTAACGAACTCACAATTGGTCGTGCTGCAGCCCACAACTGCCCGAGTCGGGTCTCACAACCATCCGTTTGTATAGCATTTGTATAGCAGACTGTGGTGTGTAACATAAGTCCAAGTATCAAATCTATTCTGGTAAGACATTACGATAGCGAATCGATAATGTGACTCCAAATGCCGACTAAAATATCCCAGTTGGCAAACCAATTGTTGAGCGGCGCCCCATGATGAAATTTTCCGATTACTCACGTATTCAAGTGTCTTATCATCCCCCTAACACAATTTTCGTACAGAATAGAAAGAACTCCCAACCTTGGGTGTCACTTTAAACATTAGATCCTCATTTTTGGTCAATGCTACTTCAATAGAGGAGATCGGTATTCCCAATGATGGGTCGCGTGAGGGGGATGCATCGTCACCTTTGCTTTCAAGACAAACCACACCACATGTGGAATAACTAACAGGCGTAATCCTGGTCAGACTCAGCGTCAAATAAGTAGATTTTGGTATATTACGCGCTGGATCCTTTGTGTCAAAAATAACTTTAAAAGTTAATCTCATTTGTAATATTATTAATAATATGGTAGACCGAGTGGAAAACAAAACTTTAGGTTACGAACACATTGAAATATGACTGCGTACAGTCTGAATCGAGTTGCGTATCTTCGTTGCTTAGCAAAGCGAAACTGAGCTATCATTTCGAAAAGTTCAACATTCAAAATGCATTATTAAATATAAATAAAGTATTGCCAGTACCTGTATCACATATTTTTGCATAGTTGAACTATATGAAAGGAAATGAGTAACATATGAAGCGATTGGCAGTAACCGCCATCGCAGGCTCCCTATTTCGCCACACACGTGTTTATTGTTTTGGAGATAAATGTGACGTGTACCCAACCCCAGGTGTTCAAACATTGGGGAAAGCTGATAAAGTCTTTACAGGAAAACCACATAAGCCTATTCAATGTATTCATTAGATATATTTTGGAAATATTTTCGCTGGGAGAAGGTGAAGCTACTGACTCATCCCCCACTGTCCTGCCCAAGAATGCTGCTACACTCTAAAATCATTTGGGTTAAAAATCAACCCAAATCAATTGGATTCATATACACTCCACCCATTTGATTTGGGTTAATATCTATCCCAACTCATTTTAGAGTGTATGGCGGAATTGCCTTTATTTCTCATATATTCTTCAGTCATAGTGCGTCTAAAAAGGTTGAGGTTTTCTGAAGCATACACTATTTTTAATGTCAACTGAACATACATATATATCATGTGATGTGCGTGGGCTCAGAAGTGGGGTCCAAACAAGCTGACATGACTCCAAGTCATTATTTCTATTCCATCAACAGATCGTTATTTAAAGCTTCATTCAGTATTTCAACACAACACCATCAAATAATGTAATTACAATTGGATAACAGCACACAAAACATTTCCATTTTCTTGGGCAGGAGATTCTATTAAAGAATGCTCTACTTGATGCCATAAAAGTCCATCAAAACATGTTTTTGTGAAACCATTTACACCATCGTCGAAGACTTTCAAAAAACACATGCGTCACGGAATTCCGCTGTGAGCAAGTCAATTAAAAGAAACAAATTGAACTTGATTGCTGTTCAAGAGCTTCTGAATTGCCACCCGCTTTACAAGGTCTTCACGGAAAAGTCAACACTCAATCAACTTTTGCAGCAAGGGTCTCGCAACAGTACAGATATAAAAAATATTGGCCGCTCCCTATCGAAATTGTTTCAGAATTTGGGAGTGTTGTTGGACCGTTAGTGAGGTAGAGTCGGTATTGGTTACGTGAGGCAGAGGTGCGGTGGGGGTATGGTTTATGAAGGTAGAAAATTCATACGTGTTCTGAGCTCATAATCTGACAAAATAGTACACATTATGTAACTATTAGAAGTGTGTGTGTGTGTGGGGGGGGGGGGGGGGCAGCCTGACGCCAAGCACTTTGAACCCAGCCTTATGGACATTTGTTTTCGAAATGGGGTGCACACTGGCCCTCTTTTATGACTAGTATGTTACGCACGTGGGCACTTTGGACCAGAAAATTTATTGTTGATTCCTTTAGATCCAGACATCACTCTGGCGTAAAGGTACTTGTGTAAAAAAGGACCGGCGCATAACACTAGCTCTATGGAATGTATCGCACGACACTTCCAACAGAGTTAACGTTTTGCACTAGCAGCCTCCATCAAACGCGTCTTTAAAATGCAAAACTTTCATAACTACTTTTTGGAATAACAGAATGTTTTACCTTGAGCCACCCCAGCTCCCAAAAAAGAAAATGGGTTGTGACCCTTCATTGGAACGGGATCGACTATCTAGTTCCAATGACTTGTCTTCAGCTGTGTTGGGGTGACATAAAATAATAAAAAAAAATTGAATAGTCCTGTTGTCCATTAGGGCTACTGACCCTCCTCAACTATATTGCTGTTTATCATTTGTTTGCTCATCCACTACTGGGTTCTCTTAGACGAATTTAAAAAAAAATGTTAACCCTTCACCCAACACACACGATATCAAAATCTATTATATTAAATAACTCCCGTTTCTCCGGTTTCCTCTCCATCCGTAAAACGGTCCAACACGAGGTGACCCTGGCTATCGAAAGTGCCGCTAAACCAAACAAATAAATTTATTTATTTATTGGAGTTTAACGACATTTTCACCAACCTGGGTCACTTTGTGTCGGACAGTTTTACGGGCGGAGGAACCCGGAGAGACCCACCGTGCAACTGCCAGGAACTGTAGGACTCCCCAACGTACTAACTCCACACAAGTAGAGTTAGCATTGGTCGAAGACAAGTACACCATCGACGTGCTGTACGCCTAGTACTTAGTACTTAGTACACAGCGCCACCGTCCCCCCACGCATGAACTCGGGATGAAGAGTCTTGCCCAAGGACACAGGGCAGTTACCCCTGGCGGGGATCGAACCGTAGACTTTCGGTTCTAGACTTCACTAGACACCATTGCTAAGTCAAAATGTTATCTTTTTGTGAGAGAGCGAAAATACGGCAACTTATTAGGGTCAGGACCTTTTCATTTAATAATCTGTTTTTACAGATTTGTAATCTGTTTTTACAGATTAAGATTATTAGAAGACTGTTTTTATTGATTAATAATCTGTATTTACAGATTATTAAGAGACTGTTTTTACAATTTATTAAATGGCTGTTTTTTACAGAGTTTTATTATTGAAACAGATTATTAATCTGTAAATACAGTCTTGTAATAATCTGTAAAGCAGTCTTCTAATAATCTGTAAAAAACAGTCTTCTAATAATCTGTAAATACAGATTACTGATTTGTAAAAACAGATTGTTAATCTGTAAAAACAGTTTGTAATAATCTGTAAAAAACAGTCATCTAATAAACTGTAAAAACAGTCTCCTAATAATATGTAAACACATATTACTAATCTGTAAAAACAGATTATTAAATGAAAAGTCCTGACCCTAATACGCTGGCGTAGTATTCCCCAAGTATTTAAGGAACTTTTCAAAACCTGTGATGAGAATCAAATTGGATTTTACTCGAAGCAAAATTGATTCTCATTGTTTTCCTTGCGAGAATCAATTTTGATTCTTTCATCTATGGGGGTTGCACACGGTTAATTCTCGCCCAATTTGGAATTGACCTCGCCATATATACCACTAACAAACTATGTAACAGACATATCTTACCGACAACTTTTCGTGTGTATTGAACCAACAAATTATAACTAATAATAAATGATAGATTTCTCATTTACATTACGCGAAGCACTTGTGAGAAATGTTTTTCCAAGTCGTTGTAATGTCTTAGTAACTCGTTATAACGACTCATTAAACTCATTTTAACGACTTAAAAAGTCGCTATAAAGACTTATGCAACTCGTGTAACAATTTAGAAAATTTGTTATGACCAGTTAGTAAGTCATTGTGACAGTTATGTAAGTTGTTATAAGGACTTTCGAAGACGTTATGACGAGTTTACTAAGTCGTTATAACGACTTTAAAGTCGCAATAACGACTTATGTAACTCATTATAACGCGTTACTAAGTCGTTATAACGCCTTAGCAAAGTAATGTACATGCAGGATTCGTTGTAATGAGGTACTAAATTCATATAACGACTTATAAAGTCGTTACAACGACATAAATAACTCTACTACGACGTAGTAAACACGTTATAACGCTTTAGAAAGTGGTTATAACGAGTTTGCTAAGTCGCTATAACGAGTTAGTAAGTCGCTATATCGAGTTTACTAAGTCGTTATAACGAGTTCGTGAAGTCATTATAACGACCTTATAAGTCATTTTAACGAGTTACCAACTCGCTATAACGAGTTAAGTAAGTCGTGTTAGCTAAGTCGTTATAACAATTTACTTAACGCGTTATAAAGAGTTACTAAGTCGTTATAACGAGGTTGAAATTCGTTAAAACGACTTATAACGTCTACTTAGAAAAAAAATTCACACATATTCTAAATACACGTCCGTAGCGATTGCTCTGACTATTTTGCCGCGTTTAGATTCAAATAGTTGTATGATATATACAAAGTTTATATGTAACGTTTTAAGTCCAATGGAATTCTCAGAAGTTTGCAGGAGGCTGGATTTGGAAAAATTCTGTCCTAGTGGCTAATGGGTTAACCTTTTCGCCACACATGTCTATTTGCGTATATAATTTGCCAATAAGAATACTATAGTATATAGGTTTCTTTAGATCATGCTGAATTCAGACCACTAAATGGATGTTTCAGACGTGACGTTATTTAGGTGGTTTCGTGACATTGTGATCAATAATGATTCCAAAATAGCAACAGTCCGTGCGTCAGAGTCTCACCTCTTCGACTAAAAGAATCACATCAACATTTTCCCAATTTAATTGCAATAACCTTAACCCTTTACCTAACGTAACGGCCAAAACCGGCCAGCGCTATTCTCAAAAATCGCCAATTAATTTTCATTATTTTTTTCATTTTTTGTCTCAAAAACATAGGTTATGACCCCTCGTTGGAACGAGCTCGACGAGCTCGTTCCAACGAGGGGTCATAACCTATGTTTTTGAGACAAAAAATGAAAAAAATTAGTTATTCAAGAATTATTTTTGCAAGTGTCGTCTGCTTTTCAGGTTAGGTAAAGGGTTAATATAGAATTTAAGCATGTCGTTCGCAACAATTACTGTTGTGAATTTATGAATGCTTCAGCAAATTCAGCTATCACCTACAGGAAATACATATTTTTTCTATTGAGGATGTATTGGTGTGTATGCAGAGAGGATGGATAATTTCATCGCGTTTACACCCAGCCTCTTTACCGCATTCAACCGAACTCACACGTGTATTTTGTTTATTCAAACTCTCACAAGTACTCTCAGTACTGGACCCACACTTCCGTGTTTGTGGGAGAGAGCCACATCTCAGTCAAGGGCCATAATGTAAAGCATCATCCGGCGTGCATAGCCGTGAGTTAGGGACGAACACAAGCGGGGGTATATGCACGAGGTTCGGTGTTATCTGCGACAAGAGCGCTGTAGCATCCAAAAGCAGGAGACAGGGGTTTCAAAAAGGGCTGTCGACTCTGGGCATGGGTTAAGACCTTAAGGTAAGATGTATCATAAATTGTGATGTGACACTCGACAGTATTGACATTATATATAATTATATCACCCTTTAAGAGGAACAAGGTGCCATCAAGGGTCGAAACAAAACTTTAGAGATCAACCCACTGATTGTATACCTTCTTTGTTTGGCGATTATCAACCAAACTGCGATATTATACCTAATACCCACCCCCACCCCTCTCATGGCAATGGCATACGCAAAGTACGTTAGAAACGAGTTCTCGACCGTTTCTCAGTTACAGTTCTTGGAAATTAAAGTCTTTTCTACTTGTGCCCAGTAGTCAAAAAGAGCATGCGTGCCACCCTAGCCCCGAGGAAAGGGGGCAGCTGCCACTTGATCTGCGATAACAAATGCGCAACCATTACCTCCGATGGTGGATGTCCATATGTTATCGTGGATAATACCGTGACCCCATGTATAGGTTCTTGTTAAAATAATGGGTTACCGAAAATAGGAGGGCGCAACATCCATATATAGGCGGAAATTCCAGAGGGCTCCGTGAACATTACGCCCATGTATGAGAAGATGTATGATGATAAGATATCGCTGTAACGGATTTGTTACGAGAGTCCTTGAGAGTGCAGGAATTTGACAAAATACACGAATACATGCGGGGAAGTCTTTATGAGATCGACAGTGCTCTCTTCGGTAAACATGGTCATAAAAGTTGCGTGCCTAAAACCACATATGTCCGGCCAAACGCGAGAGCTGGACCCCAACCAGCGTCTGTATCTGTCATTGATGTCAACGTTTGGTTTCACTTTGAATATTCACCATCTAGTAGTTTCCGGCTTTAAATGATCGACCCGGTGAACTCAAATAACGTTTTGGCGGTTGCCTCTTTTATGAATTTAACCCTTTGAACACTGCTTATACCTTCCATGTCAGTTCAATGGCAGAATTTCGTCGTGTGAGAACCACAAGGTTTTATCTTCCACTGGAAGATAGAACCCTATGGTTCTCACGCGGCGAACTGAAAGAGTCCATATTCATTATTCAGAGGATAGACCAATGAATGTTTTCAACGTGCAGCCTTGGGGCTGCACGTTGATAATATTCATTAGTCTACCTCACACATGCATTTGTAGTCCAGGCGCAATATGGTTTGACCAGGACAAAATTTGGGACAAGCTGATTTTGGTGTCATTCGACGCGGAATTTATCTGGGCATTTTTCATGCAAGGAGGCCGCAAGGAGGGGTTTCATAGAAAAAAAAATCCTTAGTGGCATCAATTTCTTAATGGTCTTGATATTTTGCGTGAGATCTGGAGAAGTTTTGTGCGTCATTCGTACTTTAGGCACGAATGCCAATCCTATAAAGCGGAAAAATGAATGAGAAAATTCACAGTTGTTAGGGAAATGGCCCCAAAATACCATTTTCTTCAATTTTCACACCCATATGAAGTTGAGTCTGACTAGAACAGAAAAAACGTGCTATAATTCTGCTGCCGATGTTTTTCATAACTCCCGAGATGGCGAAGAATGATAGCGATCAACTTTCTTCGCAATGATTAAATCCCGAGATGAGATCTGACCGAAATCACGCCGGTGTTCCTCAAGGCACTCTGCTGTCGCCAGTTTCGTCTCCAATCTCAACCGGCTGGAAGTTCAGGCAATTCTCCCCTCGACAGTCTCCACAAGCAGAGACGCATTTGATTGCGTTCTTTCTACAAGAGCATATATTCGTTCCGCAGGGGTGTTTGGAGGTCATTTTGCATTTGCAACGTATACATTTCAGGAGAGCTTCAGGCGCTGCATCCCGGTCAGTCATCACGGGTATCAACTCATTTTCGAGAATTTCCCAGCCCCATTTCTGAGGATCTAGGATATCAATATCCAATTGCTTCCATTCCACCGTTTGTAGGTGGCCTTGTAGGCTGTGAAAGTATGCCGCGAGAGCAGTTGGAGGTAGTTTCTGAGGTTCGATTCCTGTCTTGCTGGAAGTGACCATTGTCATGAACTTTGAGTATCTCAAGCCATTCAATGTGTCTGACTGCTTGCCAGAGTACAGCATTACAAACAGTTCAGCACCGATTCTTCCAATTTCTGCTTGAGATACGGCGCTGTCGTGCATTGCAGCCGATATCTTCCGAATCTCCCTTGACTTTTCGAACCTCTTGAGAAGCTATGTTTTCCCATGGCCAAACGCTGCCGAAGTAACATCACACCGACTCCATGCATGTATGAACAGGAGTTGTCGCCTAGTTGTTTCTCCGATCTTCGCTATTATATCTGCGATCTTCCATGCCTTCCCACCCCTTTGTTACTTCTATGCTTCTGATTGGAAATAAACATCAGCCGAAGTATGATTCCAAAGGTGAACGGATAGCACTAGTACATCAGTATCATCTGCGGCAATGACAACTGAATTCCCTTGAGATGAAAGTTTCATGGCACTTTCAACAATCAGGGTATCAGCATCTCCCGAACTGCAGTTAACAGTATGTCCACCCACTCTCCGTAATATGGACATCAATCTTATGAACTGCATTTTGTTATTCTCGCTCGACAAGAACAGTTCCTGGTTCTTGTGTGCAGTCATGGTGTCCGTCAAACGGATATCGGCACACACGTTGACAGCTCTCCTTATATGCTCATGACTCTTCGTGTTTGGTCGCTGTCCATAACCATCGAAGACGACACAGCAATTCTGCCCATATATGTTGGCCATATATCCAACATTCTGATGGGCTACTATCGAGTAGGTAGCCTTCGCCTTCCATTTGACTCTGTGGGGGAGAGCCCCTCCGTCAAGCACGTTCACGGAATCAGATGGTGGCTTCGAACGTGCTACTCGATCTGTTATTGCAGCTGCTAGGTCTGCTTTGTTTGCTTTTCTGAGAAAGAAGTCTTTGAAGAGGGCTGTTGACATCACAGTCAGTTCCTACTCGAAGAACTGTGCCACGTCGCGCTCCCTCTGAGCAATAGCTACCAATCGAGTGAACAGAGCTGATGGATCTATTGATACCCTCTGGTTATCCGACTTCACCCCGGGGTTCAAATGGTCTAAAGTGCGAATTTGATCGCTCCTTTGATGGGGGCATCAGAAACAACAACATAGTCTAGTTTAGAGTGTATCTCCGCTCCTACCGACTCGGTATTGTCGCAGTTAATACCATCACCCAAGGAAGCTGACAATCCCGAGGACAGGGAGAGCAATCTTTCATTCTCATCGAAAGGATCGTACAAGTCAAACCACTTTAGTATTTTCATCATGTCGGTGTTGTCTCGTTTACGACGAGAAGTGCCCACGTCTACATGTTGTTCACTGGTCCTGAGTTTCATGTCAGTCAGCGTTGTCATAAATTCGTGTATTTCAGCGCATTTATGCATGGTGTAAATCCACTCCCGACGCACTGATTCGGTCATCCCACGACCTCGCGTTAGTCCACCTCGACTTTTAATTGAGCGCCTGAGGACTTGTTCAATCACAAGGTCACTTGAAGGTCCTGCCTAAACCCCGGAACTCCGGCGTAGAGCATGGAAACCATCAAAGAAGAACCTAATATACAACCACGGATGTTTCTCGGAGAGCTCAAGCATCATTTGCAGATACAACCTGCAACAATGTCCCGTGGCAGCGAAGAGGTTCAGCATATTACTGACTGCAATAAGGTGGAGATTCCAATCGCCAAAGCGTTCACCTCTGATGAACATTTTCAGTGTCTGGACATATTCTAGATATTGTATCCATAGTTTAGCAGTGCGCGATTGTTCAGCCAGTTTGGCTTTGTACTCGTCGAGGCAAATGTTTACCCTTACGAGAGCTTCTGAGTTTGCAACATCGGAAAGAGCTATCGAGCTGTTCAGCACATTATCATACAACTCCATGACACTATCTAAATCTTTCCTGTTGATAGATTTCTGTCCACTCCCGACGCTACATGATTCACTCTGTATATCCTGTGTGTTAGTGAGTAGAAAAAAACTGGATTCACACAAATCCATGTCCTCACATTCTCAAACATTGGAATGCTGGTTTCGGAAAATTGATCGAAATTCGCTCTTACACCACCATCAGTATAAAAGCTATAAAACATTTTCCCCAATGCGGATTTTTGATATTTCGGGAGACATTTCTCTTCAAAATGCCACAAAAATCAGCTTGTCCCAGATTTTTTCCGGGTGCGATCACTTTACTTGGTTCAACGCCTGTACTATTAGCATTCATCCTAATATACTTATCGCGTTTCCGTACCGGAAAAGCGGCCTCTCTGGTCTAAAGGGTTAACACATTCAATTCGACGTGCCCATACCTGTAAAAATGGAGTGGACGGTCGTTTCGTCTAAATGGTAACATACAGGGTGACCAATATTTCGTTCTCGAATTTGTTGAGTTCTTCAAGACCATGATCTACGTAATAATGATCTTAAATCTTAGGATAGAAACATAGTTGCTCAGTTTATTTATTTATGTATTGGTGTTTAAGATCACATACTTATGCACAATGGCTAATTGTGACCATGACAGTTTTACGGGTGGAGGAAGCCGGACTACCCGGAGAGAACCACCGAGCAACGGCGAGCAGCTGTCTGCTCTTCAACATCGCAACTCTGAACTCTGCACCGCGGCACAGGAAGGGTTAGATTGGTTGAAGACATGTGCACCATCGACGTGCAGTACGCCTTAGTATACAGCGTCATTGTGCCCCCATGTAGGCAATTGGTGTTAGGTGCCTTGCCCAAGGACACAACACGGGAGCGCGAATCAGTTGCTGAAATGGTCACCCAACCAACTACTAACAGCGCTCGATGTTGCTTGACTTTGGTGATCTGACGATAACCGGTTACCGCGACACCACTACGCCACCCTAGTTGCTCGGTGATTACGGCAATGAACTTCAAACCAAAAGGGAGTGCGGTGGCTCAGTGGTTACGGCACTGCACTGCAAACCGAAAGGTCCAAGGTTCGAGCTCCGCCAGGGGTAACTGCGTTGTGTCCTAAGGCAAGACACTTAATCCCGCTTGCCCATGTGAGGGCATGGTGGCCTTGTGTACTAAGGCATACTGACGTCGATGATGCACTTGTCATCAACCAATGTTAACCCTGTTTGTGTGTAGTTAATACTTTGGGGAG
This sequence comes from Pictodentalium vernedei, assembly GCA_031216915.1. NCBI lineage: Eukaryota > Metazoa > Mollusca > Scaphopoda > Dentaliida > Dentaliidae > Pictodentalium > Pictodentalium vernedei. Next base: position 181,061,586 of record CM062295.1, read on the forward strand.
TATGGCTGTTGCTTGTCGTTGCTCGGTGGTTCTCTCCGGGTTCTCCGACTTTCTCCACTCGTAAAACTGTCCCACACGAGGCGACCCCAGTTGTCGAGAGTGTCGCTAAACCCCAATAAATTACCTTGTCAAAAGCTGCCGAGAGATCCAACAAGACCAAGAGAACTGACTTACGTTGACATAACGAACAAATTATGCCATTGCAGACTCTCAAGAGGGCAGGTTCTGTCCTGTGGTTTGGCTGATAAGCTCTTATTCGCGCTACATCTCTGAGCAAAGAGTACACCGTCGCTCGTTTTGAATGAAATAATTCAAAAATAGGATAAACTTTGAAATGAAGTAAAAACGTCAAAATATCGCCAAATCTAAAAATAAAAAACAGCTATCTCTATTTTTTTTAGCTCTACAACATACTAAAATTTCATAAAAATTCTACACATTTTATCTTTTGACCAAATGACCCTCTATGACGTCACCTCGGCGTTCGGGTATAACGGCTGAGAATTTCCTAGGACGTCAATACATTTTTAGATGTTTTTTTTGCGAAGATTACAGTCCCATAATTTAGAAAGGCTGAGGCTGAAAATGAGGCTGAAAATAAAAGGTATGGAGAAAATCTAACTTCATTAAATTTTGTATGACGATTACGTCAATTACGTCACCCGAAAATTCGATTATAACCGTTGATAATTTGCCGTGACAATAGTAGATTTTTAGATGTGTTTTTTGGCGGAGATGATATATCCAAAATATGAAAGAGATAGGTTTGATACTTCAGTTGATATTAAAAGATAGAGAAGAAAACGTTAAAAGTGACGTTCATTTGGATAAAGGACAAATATCAAAACTATAATCCCCAACTGCACTACTAAATGACACCATTAGCAAGCATACCATATTTGGTTACTGTAGCCTTTAAAATGTGGCTGTGGTGTGACGAACGAAAAAAAGGTCTAACTATCCCAATAAGTTATTCCAACTTCGTTTGGTGTCTTAAAGGGTTATCGTTCGCTATACGTCATTCCAATTTCGTTGGATGACTTAATTAGAATCTGAGATTCAATCTTCTTGCATTTCTTTTTCGACAAGTGTCCCCTACGGTGTTGTGAGACGAAAACGGGATACACAAGTACACACAAAGTGAGCGGAGTGTGGGATCTAAAAAACAAATATTGTTCCAACCGTAATTGGTGCGACAGGCACCCTAAATAAAAATGTATCAAAGTGATGGAGCTGATCCAATCAGAGATACCAGTTGAAAAAGTACAAAAGATAGCCCAATTTGGAACACATAGAATACTCAGAAACGTAATATCTCTCGAAAGCCTGTCTGAGTGATAAAGTACGGCCCCCGTGGACGCAATAATATTAGATTCCAAACACTAATTATAGGAATAATCATCCAAAATTTAATTAATTAATTAAAATTTTGTTGATGATGATTTCTATTACCTGGTAAACGCATGCGTGGACATCAGTTCCCAGCATGGATTACGACCAGTCTACGGCGATTGTACTGTATTGCTACCACTGTCGCTCAGTGGATAATGTCACTTAACTGAACCTCCCTGAAAGTGAAGACATTGTCCGGAAAACATAATAATAACTAAATGGTTTGGAAATCGCAAAGCGAATTCTCAAAAATCATTCAACGAAGCACGGCCATCATCGAAGCGCCCAACAATGAGGGGAAGGTATCTGTCGCCTTTTATCGTGGAATTGAAATCCCTTGCGACCCGAATAACCTTATTTGCTTTCCAGCTTCCAGCTTTATTTGCTTATAAATCCGCTAGAGTCGGAAGCGAAAGCCAATGATCTTATTAAACCCCCTTTTTCGAAGAAAATGGGGGTATACTGGATTATATGCGTCCGTCCGTCCATCGGTCCGTCTGTGCGTCCGTGTGTGAGTCCGTCCGAAAATATTCATAACTTAAGTAAATTATTATTTTTTATAATATTTGTTGGTCATAGGTATGCCCACACTAGTTATTATTTTTTTTTTTATCACTTGTTCACTTAGAAATTGTGTCCGTCCGAGCCAAATTTTGTCTGTTAAGCCTGTATCTCGGGTATCGAATGTTCTATTGCAATGAAATTTGCCATGAACACTGCTTATGGTATAGGCTTCAAAAAAGGGATTCAACGATATTTCTCACAGTCTCCTTTTTAGAGTTATTCCCCTTTCTTGACTTAGAAATTGTAGGAAATAGACATTATTTGTCTGTTCAGCCTGTATCTCAGGTATGGGTTTTCAGATTTTGGTGAAATATGGCATGCAGTTTGCCTATGACAAAGGCGTCTGCCTCATTGCATAAAACTCCCAAACACCAAACAATTTACCATACCTTGTGACTTAGAAATTGTTGAAAACTTTCAAAGAAAATGGGGGGGGGGGGGGCATACTGAATTGGGGTTATCGGATATTTGTGAAATATGGCATGCAGTTTGCCTATGACAAAGGCTTCTGCCTCATTGCACAAAACTTCCAAACACCAAACAATTTACCATACCTTTTGACTTAGCAATTGCTGGAAATTGTTGAAAACTTTCGAAGAAAATGGAAGGGGGGAGGTATACTGGATTGCGCCCGTCCAGCTGTGCATCCGTCCGTCAGTCCATACGAGAATATTCATAAATGATATTTGTTGGTCATAGGTATGCGCACACTAGGCGCTACACCACGCGGGGTTATGCACCGGACGAAAGTCCAGCTCTTGTTTAGCTTGAGTGTGCACTCTGGCAGTAAGGTAGTGGGTTGAGATCCCCCAGAACCTCGAACTGGAAGATGGCTAGGAATTTTGCATAACTACAAGAGTTCTGCTAATAATTTCCGAGTAACAAATATATACAGGAAAATTACACTATAGTTTGGCGTGACTTGCGATAATTATTGCGTAGAGACAAAGCTACGAACAATAATTTGTTAGTAGCAATTAACAGTTTTCATACAGAACATTACGCAACATAATGCTGAGTCGGTTGGGCCACTTGTGAAAGCATGCGATTATTATGGCCTATTCAATTTAGATGAACTGCGAAACCTTTAAACAGATTCTGTTATGCACTCTTAGCTGCCACGAAGTAAGTAATCGGGACATGCAATAATCTCATTATGTAAGAAATTCTATTTAATGTTCTCAAATTAGGGTTTCAGAAAAAAAACATATGTTTGAAAGTTGGCTGTATACTGTTACTCTGGTCATGTTCGACCTTTTATCTTTGAATAAATATATGTTGAAAATCCTATAAATATTGTCACTACGACACAGTACCGCCCATTTAGAGTAAACCGTGAAAACAGTCATGGGAGTAGCCACTTGAAATTTTCATTTTTTTCCCACAAGGTCTGTTGAAATTGGACATTCCATCTTGAACCCCCCGAAACCGAGAGTGAGCTTGTGGGAACCCTTGGTTGATTCAAGAAGTTCACATGTTTTTAACTTCACATTTCCGTCGCAGTTCCCATCGTAGCATAAATGGAACGAGGCCAGTTCCCAATTATTCATTTAGTTGTATGCAATATAACCTAGTCAGGGACGTAGCTAGAGGCCTTTTAATGGGGGGGGGGGGGGGGGGGGGTGAGACCCTTTGAAATTCTAACTGGGAATCCCGACACACGAGCGCCGTACGATGGTAGGCGCGAAACTGCGAGCGCCAAAGGCGCGAATATTTGGCAGGGGGTCTGGGGTTCTCCCCTAGAAAATTTTGAAAAATTGGTGTGCTCAGATGCGTTTTCATGGGTTCTGGTAATAGTTATAAGGCTAATTTTCAGTTCCAAATTCAGTGATTTTTTTGTAGGGAAACATTTTTAATTCGAGTTGGATACAAATTTTCAATATCTTCTTGCTTTGCCCGAATTGTCCCCAGTGGCTCGTACGCCTCCTGTCTGACGAACACATTTGAAACATCGCCTTTGGGAAAGTGGGAGTTTTGTGTTTCTAGAGCATTTCATAGGCACTTGACATGATAATAAGTACTTTTTTTTATTAACCCTTTGAACCCGTAAGACCGCTTTTCCGGTCCAGGATCATGACACACCGTACATTTAAAAAGTAGAATGGCTGCTCAGTGAATTTGTAGGGTAGACCAATCGATATTTTCAACGTGCAGCCCAAAGACTGCACGTTGAGAATATGGATTGGTCTACCCCAAATGATGATTACGGACTTTTCTAACTGATGTCATTCAACTGACATGGAAGGAACCATCAGGGTTCAAAGGCTTAACATGCCGTTACATGCGACTCGGCTGGGTGCATTGTGGAACCAATCGCACCATGTTATATATAACATCAACCTGAAAGGGGCCGCATCAGTCTGCAGGCTGCGTGGAGTCGGAATTCTTTGACCCGATTTTCACCCTAAAGTCTCGGTAGTCGGAATATTTCCTTATTATGGTCCTCCAGTCGGAAAAATAGGTTTGTTAGTGAATTATCCCGTATATTCAGTAGTTTTTAAATTTCTAACTGTTGATATTTTTGCCTTCCGAATTTCCAACTATTGAAGTTTTGACAAATATTGGGGGGGGGGGGGGGTGAGACACCCCACCCCCTCCCCTGTCGCGATGTCCCTGACTAGGGATACACGTTAACACATATGGCGGTAAGGCTGCCCTGAACAGAAGGGGGTGGCACTTTATATCATGCTCACCTATGTTGAATGTTAAATTCTACTGCGGTTAAAAAAAATACACCTATAGTCGGAAGTTCATCCAACTTGACCTTTGGCATGACCTTTGGCATGACCTTTGGCATGACGCAATTTGCGAACTGCGATACATTCACACTTCGCGATGTTTCATTCAAATTTTCAACATTTTGCGGTACTATCTACTACGTGCAATGACTTATTAAGTTTAAAATACCTACAATTAATATTTAAAATAAAATATAAGAATTGTTAATAATAATTTGGCTGAAAAAGCAAGGGTAAATTCCATCAACTTTGACGATGTGTCTAGATGTCAATCAAGCATTCACGAACTACCCACCGGCGCAGATGTAAACAAAACAAACCCGTGTGTTTGCGACAGAAAGTGTAGTTTTTTCTCCATTTTAAGTGACAAAGTCGATTATTTATTAAGCGCATGGTATAAATAAAACAAATAGGTACTAGGACCGGTAATCAGATTTAAACCACTCGTAGAATAAGGGTTTTAACCACTCGGCAAGCCGAGTGGTTAAAACCCTTATCCTAATCTTGGTTTAAATCTGATTACCGACCCTAGTACTTATTCACTCCATATTTTCAACACCTTCATTGCATTTGACGTCATAGCGTAACCTATGTTACTTCCACGGTCGTATAAATACAATGAGGCCACCTTCGAGTCATTAATTGATTTATATGAATTATATTATCGTGGTAAATGTTATCAGATATCGGGGTAGTGTTGTTACCAAGAAGTAGAGATGCAAAAACTTAAATTGACTTAAAAATGTCAAAAATGACGTTAAAGAAAAAAATTTCAAAAACCGAGCTACCTTTTTATTTGTTCTAGCTCTATAACACATTAAAATTTCATCCAAAGCGAACAAACTTAATTATTTTTACTTAATTTTTGCGACGTTGACGTAATATCGTCAGCACAACGTCAGCCCCCTCCCACCCCCAGACAATTTTTTTGTCGGGTGAAAACTAATTGCATTTTTGGTTATGGTTTTTGTCGGAGTATATATTTCTGAAATTTCAACAGTGGGAGATCAATCAATAAGTTTATAGATTCCGCAGGTTCGTCCAAAAAGAGGTAAATCTGACGTTGTTTTGCATAAGCGTTAAATTTTAAGACTATGATAGGCGCATTTAATTAAAGTAAACATCAAACTTACAGGTTATTAAATTTCATAGCTGTATGCATTATGAATACGTACGAAGCTATACGTTTAAGAAAATGTGCGTTTTTCGTGAGGAATGCCCCCCCAACCTATATTTGAATTAAAGTAGAAAAATGAAAAATTGCGATAAATAGAAAACTTTAAAAACACACCTTTCAAATATTTTCGAGGTCTGCAACATACAAAAATTTCTAAAAAAATCCGACGCATTCAAATGTTTTACCCTATAACCCGCTATGACGTCACCCAATAGTTCAGTCTTAGCCGTTGTAAATTTCCTACGTCTGTACCACATTTTAGATATGGTTTTGGTTATAGAATGTATTTCCAAAACTTAAAAGAGCTATGCATGATACAGGAGGAGATATTTAAAGTTGAAAGAAAACACAAAATCGGAGACAGAAATTCGAAACTTGTATTTGATCAGTTTTCAGAAAAATTATGTGGCTATAAGTGTTCCAAATGTATGACAATTGAAGGAGAAGTACCCAAAACTGTGCCTGAATAAAAAGCTCACGATCCCAATAAGTCTTTCCAACTTCGTTATAATAAGAACAGTTAAATTTCTAGCAGATATTCTACAACATGTTTCTGTTAAAACTATAACATTTGAGCGAATACGGCAATATTGTGAACAAACTGAACAGAAGCAGAAAAGCGAACGAACAATTTCCCCACCAGAATTGTTGGAATGCTTTGTGTGATTGTTATTTTTGTATTTGAAGATTCCAGACTAAAACTGTTCTTAAAAAATTCCGATGCTCTCTAATTTGTTCGTTATATCCAAATTTAGACTCGAAACTCTACTTACGATGCATGGCATTGCATGCTGCCATTATAACTATGACTTAGATCGAGCCGGACATCGCGGATCTTTTCTTGGAGACAATGCTTCTAAGGGGAGACTCTCCGCAAAGTCTACCCCCAGCCAAGTCGTCATTATTTTTATTATACCAAATGAGTTTTATTTATAATGGTAATAGAAATTTAACCCTTTACCTAACATGAAAAGCAGACGACACTTGCAAAAACAATTCTTGAATAACTAATTTTTTTCATTTTTTGTCTCAAAAACATAGGTTATGACCCCTCCTTGGAACGAGCTCGACGAGCTCGTTCCAACGAGGGGTCATAACCTATGTTTTTGAGACAAGAAATGAAAAAAATAGTGAAAATTAATTGGCGATTTTTGAGAATAGCGCTGTCCGGTTTTGGCCGTTACGTTAGGTAAAGGGTTAATCTTTCTAAATGGATACAACAACTAATTCAACATTCACTTTGCTTTTGGAAAAAAAAGTTAACTAACACCCCATCTCCCCATTGTTATGGCTTTGAAAGTGACACATCCATAGTGTCTTGACAATTGTAAAAAAAATATTTGCATTAAAGTTCACCAATCTCTGTAATTCGCTTCACGCCTGGTGTTTTCGTGACACATCTCCGGGACGTCTCGATCTAAGCGGTAAACATTGCAAAAATGTTAACCGGCAATGTTCCACAGGCGGGGAACATTGCGAAATAACTGACAACATCCTATGGTGAATCAACATGGTATCTTAGAATGATGTATGATAAACGTTACAAAAGTTAAAAATCAGTTTCTCTGGTCCTCCCGCATGGTACTTTTGGCTGCTGCAGTTCTATTTTATAACCAATGCAAACTTTAAAAAAAATATTAAAATTAAATGGTTTATGTCTGATATTTTACCCAAATTAATAAAATTGATACACTTGTGCCTTGAGTGCAACAAGGCTTTGCAATGCTTTAGCACTGCAAAGGCTTCTTGCACTCAAGGGACATAATACACAACCATCCATGCTATTTTGTAGATTATGAGGCCTAAATATAAAACAAACCAAGAACACGAACTTTTGATGGCAAAGAAATAATTACAAAAATGAAAATTAAAATAAAAAAGCCCACCCACATGCAATTTTACCAAACACAAAATGGCCTGAGAAACAGAATATCTACTTTGTAGGACCTAACGTTGAAAGGTCACTACAATGAGCTTGCAGAAAACACGTATTCAAAACGAACATCTTTGTTATCTCTCTAGAAGTGCCTCTTCAATTTATGTCTCATTACATATAATTATTGTCTTCAGCAGTATCCTTTATTTTGATTTGACATGATAATTTCAAAGTATTTTTTAATCAAGCGGGCGGATGCTTGATCAGAATTCAAAGCAAAACCCTTTCATGTCATTTCGTGAACAGAATGTGAATAACAGCATAGCGATAAACAGGGATTATTCTCTCATCACTAATAACACAGAACAATGCTTCTTCCTTGACAAAACGTATTTGATGGGGAATATGGGATTGGTGGCGGCTGAGCTTCCAGGAGATACCGGCTGTGATAAAGAAAGATTATTACTTGGTTAGTTCCGTATCAGCCCGAGGTAACTTCGCATCAGTCTGAAATCGAAGGTCATCGAACGATATGACACTGAGCAAGTAATAACCTATTAATTTATTAAACCAAAGCAAATAATTACAAAATGTTCACAAAGCCCGAAGTTTCATCTTCTTTTAGTTCAGCTCGTTCTAGTTCAGCTATTTGAACATCTCGGTATCCCCATCGGGGAGCCTCGACACTCCGATAGCTCGACAACCTCTTCTCCCACTTAGAAGAATCTCCGCTTACGACTCAGAGTCTTAGTCTGCGTTGAATTTTCTGCACAACTCTTCTTATTTCTCGGCATCCATCTAATCCTTTCCCATTGCCATCATTAATTCCCCACCATACAAAAACTCAGCTTCGAAATACTCCATTATGCCTGGTAGCGCCATTTTCCTGGTTGCGTTCGACGAATAACAGTGAACGATTTCGATGTAAGCAAATTGGTTGTGTCTTGTAACGACGCATCAAAGGAACAACTTTTATATAAGGCTTTTATTGTTCCTTCATACAGGCTTTTGTGGGTCTTACTGATGTAATTTACAGTTCCTTGGCAGTGGTTCCCAGTTTCTATACAGGCAGCCAATACTTCACTAAGCATCAACGCTAAGTCAAGTGTTTCCTTATTATGAGGGAGCAAAAAATAATTAGAATTCTCCTAGCCTCTAAGGACACTTCAGCATCTATGACAAGAATCAAATGAGCAATGTTGGTTCTCGTTGTTTTCCTTGCGAGAACCATTTAAGAGGATCGACTCTGATTCTCGCATAAATTTTAAGCTCTTTGCTAACGTCCAACAGTGCAGTTTTAGATAAAGGACAGATGCTAATTCCAATCACTGCACTAAATATAATTGTGTGGTAAACACGCCTAACTTGAATCATTAACTCGGGCTTCACAAAAGATACAACGCTAAATAGGAAAATCGCCAAGAAAATAATTTTTTTTTTATCAAACTATATCATATAACCTCTCATTGAGACGAATTCGTCGAGTTCATTTCACTGAGGGACAGAAACTGTGGTTCGAAAATGGAAAAGGCATCTATTTTGGTTATTTGCAGTTCAGGTTTCATCATTGGTCCTGTCATCTCCAACTTGAACTACGTAAAGGGTTAATTAATCTTCGCAGCGAAAGGTTTACACAGTTCAGTGTGATCAACGCCAACGCAAATAAACGTGTCAATGTAATTTAAATTCACCAGTTAAAAATGTCTAAATACCTCTTAGAACTGTTTGCATTATGAGACGTGTCGGCAATAAGTGGAACCAATGTCCTCTGAAGAATTTTACGCCGCTCTAATTGGATATGTAACATGAAGAATTTTCAGGGGAAGTGTTCAGGGTATACTTGAACTCAAAAGCAGATTTGCTTTACAGGAGAAATTTAATTGGAGAAATGTTTAACCCTTTACCCAACACGAAAAGCAGACGACACTTGCAAACAAAATTCTTGAATAACTAATAACTAATAACTGAAAACAATAATATAACAATAACATGATTTTGGAGAGCATTATGGTTCATTTGCGGCCCTGCAGCAATGATGAACAGCCCGAGGGTTTATTAAAGGCCCGAGACGAAGTCGAGGGCCGTTAATAAGCCCAAGGGTTGTTCATCATTGCTGCAGGGCCGCTAATGAATCATGATGCCTGACAACAATCATGTTATTACTATTATTACCACTCCCTGTTACAGCTAACTTGAATCTAAAAATAGCCGGGCCGCGGGTCGCTAATGGCTATTTATACCATTATCGCCCGCGGCCCGGCTCTGTCGAATGACGTCACTGAATTTAGGGAGTTTTAACGGGCCGCCAAACTTATGATACTCGACTAGTAACTTATAGATTGAGTGGTAATAATGAGAATTAATTGGCGATTTTTGTGAAAAGCTTTGGCCGGTTTTGACCGTTACGTTGGACAAAGGGTTAAAAGTGTAATTGGTTGACGACACATTAGTTGGTAAAGCCATGCAACAAAGTGAACAAAGTGAAGGGATTATTTTGTCTTACACGAACGTTAACCCAACCACAGGGCGTAGCGAAGGCAGTTGAACTGGTGCTAAATTATTTTTCAAAGTTGATTTGTAACATGAGTATTTTTTTCAAAAATGCAATACTGTCATTAAGGTAAGCCTAAGTTTAGCAAGATTTTGTCCTTCAATAATTGTTTTGTTACTTTATATTAGATAGTGCCTGTTGGCCCTCTCCAATAAATTATAACAAAACAGTTTTCTACGTATATTTCTTTATCTACTGCTGCACAAACGTCAAGCTAATGCACACAGTGTAAAGCCACTGAAGTGGCTTTCAGCTCTTTTCACTGTAGCCCTGTTAGTGGCTTGTAGCTCTCTACGAGTTAAAGGGTCATTCTTAGATATCGACACGGCCCTACAGGTAACCATGTATTTTCTCACGCGACTTTATCTGATACCCGAACTTATGTCACCCAGGATAAATTGGGTTAGTACAGTACAGGCGCCGTATACTGGTCACTTTCCATGGGTGGTCGATATTTCTACGGACGCAATAAAATTAGATTCCAAACGCTAATTATAGGAATAATCACCCAAAATTTAATTAATGAAGCACCGGCACAACCCGGTGCTTCATAAAGTAAAATTTGGTTGGTAATGATTTGTATTACCTGGTGAACGGCATGCGTTGACCACCTTACTGCCCACGTTTGGATTACAACCAATCCACGGCGACTGTACTGTAGTATCGTCACGTATCGTAAAACACACTATTTGGTGATTGGACGGCTGTGGTGGATTGTACAAAATGACGGCTGTGATGCCGGATTAATTAAATGAGAGTTGCGAAGCCTTTGCATCACGATTGGGCTACTGCATGTATTTATCCACAAATAAATGAATTTTTGAATGTTTTATTTATAATTACGACTAACTAACATTCCAACTGCATCAATTAGGCATGCCTTCTACAAAGCATACCCTTGATAGTGGAGGTGGAATATTTTATCAGTCAGGACTTGTGCCATCAGTCAGGACAAGTCCACAGGGGTGGAGCCATGGTTCCTCCAAAGTGGGTGCTATGATCCCTGACATGGGGGCTAGAGAAACACTGGACCCACAGGGCCGGTCATGGTTCTGCGCGGTGTGATAATTTTTTTGTTTTAATAAGCCTGTTTCGAAACTGCCTTCTTGACTTTTTTGATCTATGCAAGGTCACAGGTCGCGAAGTGTAAACATTTCAAGAAAACACTTTGTAACCAATGGGAGAAGAGAGCGGGTGAAGTGCTTCGGATCCCATTACATTCATTAGTGCGAATTCAAAAAACATTTAGCCAAGGTTAGCATTTGTTTAAGGCAATGGCAATATTGTTTGAGAACTTTCATTATTTCGAATTGAGTTCCTATCTACTTAAATGGTGTTTGAATGCACGTTGTGTCATGACTCTGTGGCGTGGACGCTGTCTCGACAACTTTCGGGGATTTTCCAAGCCGAGAAACTCCGTGCAACGAGTGTTTCCTTGTTGCCAATCAACATAAGTCCTCGCCTGCGTGAAAAAAGTATTTAAACCTGCGATTAAACCTGCGATATCACGTCGTTTAAAGTCATCTAGGGTTACCCCTTCAGTTAATTCGAATGATGGGAACGGTTCTACGAATTTAAACGTAATATATATTTTTTAAATCAGTTATTAAATGGAGTTTTCTGGCGGCTTTTGGTTAAAAATCAAGTTATTTTTGGCCGTCAAAATGACGTTTTTTAGCAGTATGTTTCTAATTTCCAAGTTCATCAATGCGTATCCAATGACCTAGAGCTATAGGTTAGACTGCACAATTCTTGAAGTGATAACGTGGTTACGTCATGTTGATTTAATACTTATTACTTCAAGAATCATGCAGTCCAGAATTACAGCCGTTGCTCAAGTGCATAGCTTCATTCACGATACAGCCCCCTTCTTAACTGTTGGCACAGGAGTCAGAACCTTGGGAGAGGCGGACTAGGTCAAACATGTCCTGAAAACCCGTAATTTGTTTTCTTGTTTTGGAACGCCCTTTTGAAAGGACTTACCAAACCAAAAAAAAATAAAATACAGTCTTTCGGGTCATGTTTGGACTAGGGGATGGAGGTGGGCAGTCGTAACCAAGAATCCTTGACTCCTGGGCCAACTGCCGCGCCCCAAGTTCCAGGCTCTGGGATTACTACACCCGGTCCCCATCCCCACCCCGGGCCCGGATCCATGACCAAAATGTGCATACATGGATATTGTATTTTTTGTGCTTGTCCTCAAAGCAGGTGGATATACATATATTTCCAACAGTATTCTTGCCAGTATTGCAGAAACTTTGGGACTCAACAAGCTAATCTGCAATTTATGGACCACCAGATGGTGAGTCACATGTTTTTACTGGCTGTCAGGTATGGTCAGTGGTTGATGCCCATGTCCGTTGTTTTGCATAAGCAAAATTCCAGCCAGCGGACATCCGAGTGGAATTCAGAAATCACTTGCCTCACAGTGCGAGTCGAAATAAGTTGTAGAATAACCACTATAAACTACTAGTATGCATCTTCAACTACACCAATCACACAGATAACATTAAAACTGTAAATTTAAATTTAAATTTTTCAAACTTACACAAAAAGCCTCAAGCAAATTGAATCACGTGACCCTCGGGGAACAATTTTGTTCCGATGATAGATCACATTATGTGGTTTGTATAAAACTTTTTAAAAAAAAATTTTTACCTGCTAAATTCATGAATTATGTGTGTAGTTGCAGTCAATTTGTTAGGTAAAGGGTTAGGCAGTGAGGTGTGTGGATTATGGAGATTCTTATCAATCCATTTTTTTATGATTGAAAAAAAAAATAACAGTACCAGAAGGGTAAATTCCGACCACTCATGGGTCGGGTTTTTTGGCATATCAAATCTACGTTAACGAAAAAAATTAGTTTTCCCGAAGTAATATTCTTTCGTGGACGTTATAAATTACATTTTGAATTTCTATGCATTGGAAAACTTAATGCAATAAGAATTCCAATGCAATTAACCCTCTTAAGTGCTGTGTATAAACCCAAAACATGTAAAAAAGGGTTACACAAAACATGTACATTATCACCTAAAGCGTCAAAATAGGTTGTAACTTAACTACAATAAAGAATACTGCTCCTTCTGCTTCTACATTGATAATACAAGAATCTTACATAATTTTCTGGGAAGCTCTTTGTTAAAGATTCACTAAAAGGATGTCCGATTCTTCTGTTATTAGTATAGGAAACACATCTATAGTTTAGACCGGTAGTGTTTATTCTTTAACTCACTTTGGCATGTACTGTATATGGACAAAACATTATTTGGACACGCGACACTGCAGCGAGCAGACGATTTTCACCTTTTAGGGACCACGCCCCCTCCCCAACCTCTTCCCGCTAGAACATCTGCGTGTTATGCTTGAAAATTTTTGTATTGATTGGTTGTTTGGATACTCAGAGTTTGAATTGTCACTTACGCACTCATCTTCGTGTCGTTTGAGTGATCTATCTGCGGTTTGTCACTCGTCAATAACCTCCCCTTCCCCACCAAAAAAAAAAAAAAAACCCAACATGATGCCGAATCGGCCTTCGCTTATGGGGAAAGGCTTCATTGCGGTATTCATTTGACGAAGAAATCAATATTATTTTGTTCTGTCCATTAAATGGGGTGTTGAAAGTATGTTATTTTTTCTATATTTGTTGGTATTAAATCGAAAAAACACACTTTCCTTGTTTCAAGCGAAACATTTTGTTTGTTTCTATCGCAGGTATGACAGTCTTGACAGATAGTCTGATCGAAGAGATTACCCGAAGCGACCTCTGATCTTGCATATTATTAACGTCAAAGATGGCGAATCGACAATGGGCATATTTTGAAAACTCATCAAGTGATCGGCATCCATAGAAGCGACAAGATGCTCACAAATCCCCATTCTCCCATTGCCTACTATTTATGCCTAGAAAATCATACACGAAAAGAAGCCAATGGGAGAATAGAGATGTTTTTGTGCGAGTCTCGCCGTATCGATGGCAGACAGCTTGTTGAGTTTTCAAATGAAAGACAAAAAATGTGTAAAAGATAAATTTGAACACCAGAAATGAATGAATGTGGATCCAAGATTAGTAATTGATAAAGGTATACGGTTAATATTTGAATCTGCCCTCCATAGACAATGGGACCTCGAATTATTTATAATAAATCGGATAATTGTCGCTCGTAACCCACTTTCCACTGAATAGGAACTTGTCCAACTCAGTGTTTTTCGGCCATTTCTGCGACTTCTCCCAGTAATTATGAACAACCCAAGAACGCCCAACGGTCGTGTAATGCACCATTGTAAAGCTTATTCTTTCCTCTTTCCACCGACACCGGGTACTTCTGGATACTTTGGGTGAATCAAATTTGAGGGGGGGGGGGGGGTGTATAATGATGCGTGCTATCGTTTTGGAAAAACAAGTTGCGTACCTTGTTAATATTTATATACCATTATGGAGGCACGCCAGCATCGATTCAAAAATGCTATCAGATATCATTTTTCTTTCGATTTCTCAGCTTGTGCCCAGTACCCATGAACGCGAAGAACATGGAAATCGCTTTGTTTACACCCCGCGACCTGTGGCCTTGCATAGACTAAAGTCCCAAGATGGCAGTTTCGAAATAGGCTTACTGGGAAAAGTTCGCAATATTCGTGTACCTGTCTCTAGAGGGTTCGAGAGAGTCAAAGCGAAACGCATCCCCTCAAAAAAAAAACAAAAAACAAACAAACAAAACAAACAAACAAACAAACAAAAAAAAAAAATCAAAAAAACCAAACCCCAAAACAGTCGGGGCTTGTGGAACTCGAGTATTAAAAACAGGTGTTGTGACACCTGTTTGTGAGACCCGAGTTCCACAAGCCACAATAGTTATTTATTTATTGGTTTAAGGTCACATATTTCTGCACAGTAGCTAATTGTAACCGCACAAATTTAATAAGTACGATTTTACCAACAACAGAGACTAGATGTCGTCGCCTGAGTGATAGAATGTCTATGTCCCCTGGGGGACATAGAACATTCTAGCACTCAGCCGACGATGTGTGTCGACCAGTGATTGTGTAGAAAGCTTCTGCTATCAGACTAAAATAGAACTCTCGCAATGTAATTAACTCTGCCTCGACCACACTGATTATATACCTATCGTTTTATTCCTATTGTGCACGTAATAATAATAACACTGATTTGTCGCGGTTCTCGGGTGAGAAGGCCTTGGTTTCCCCTGTGCTCCCAACTGCCTCCCTATTCCCACGTTTCTTCTCTCCTCTCGACAATCGAAGACGAACTGCTTGATGACATCCCTAGCCCCATTCTTCCCAATCTCCCCTATTAGCATATTAACCCTTTCCTTTGAACCACCCACTAAGCGCATGTCATCCATTCTCCCATCCCACTTCCCCATTACACTCCCAATGAATCGTGTTCTTTTAGACTGGTATTTTGGGAATTCAAGTAGAAAGTGTTCCAGGGTCTCCCCCACGCCTAAATTACACATCAGGCACTCCTTTTCACTGTTTTTCCCAATCCCCCCCCCCACCCCCCCCCCCGCTCCAGGGACTGCGAACTCAGCTTGAACTACAGTGACCCCCCCCCCCCCCCCCCCGCAAAAAAACAAAAACAAAAACAAAAACAAGCTTCGCTTTATCACGTGTATCGGTTCTTCGGGAGTATTATCTCTCTATCTTCATGGTATTTGCATGCCTTTTTCTCTTCGACGCAATTGGCCGACTTCCCCGACGGGGGCGGGAGCTGTTGAGGGGAGCGCGTTCTAAATCTCCCCGAAGGAGGCGTAGCCACATTGAGCCTCCTTGGCACCAACCCTGGGTCCCCCCCCCCCCCCCAGTTGGTTACTTCCCGACTTCCATGCCCTTCCACGAAGAACATCCTGCAGCCAGATCATGCCATTGTGTCCGACGATTTTTCCAAATCACCATGGGCCTGTTTTTGTTGGATCCAATGATATTTAATAATCATGAAATAAAATAACAAATGACAAAGTAATAATGTTACTCACGCTACTGTTTGTTGTTTTGAAAGGGAGGCAATCAAACTCCTTCACAGGTATGAACCTTACACCTACACCTTTTCCTCTGTCCGGGACCGACCTGGGCATGCGCCAGTGCGTATTTGGTTCTGAAACATCAGGACCTGGCTCTTAAATCTCAGAAATAGGCTTCTCAGTTGGCGCGTAACTTCTCAGATCATATTTTGATATTCTTTCGATGGATAATCGAGAGAGACACTCTTACATGTATTATATATATATTATCATTTATCATTGTTGTAGAGTGCTTAAGTTAATACTTCAAGTCTTAATTACCAAGCATTAATCTTCACTGTGGTTTCTGATCAAGTCTTGGCTGCCTAAATAGGCAGCCAAGACTTGATCAGAAACCACAGTGAAGATTAATGTTTGCTATAGTGTACTAAATGAAAATGATGAGAGCTATTACATACTTGCAGTGTGTGTTACAAACAGCAGTGTGACTCCGTAAATTGAAATCTGGCGCATGAATTGAAAAAATAGGCTCCGAGGCTAGAGCGTATTTTAAATAGTCCTGATCGGTCCCTGTCTGTGGAGTTTGTGTATGCGGTTACATTAGTAACATTGAATTTCAGAGAAGGTCTCAGTCTTGCTCAACACCATCAGCTTTCAAAATCCCCAATTAATGCTACCCAGGGAAGCCAACATCCTGTATGGGAGGGGTATCATCACAGGAAGTAGTCGGACCGATTAGGCTACTATTGGTAGATAGTTATCCGCCCTAGCGTCGAGCGTAACTTAATTGTAACAGTTGGGTACACTTTTTTAAAGTTTGCCCGACGGAACATTTTTCTCATTATGAGCAGGGGCGTTTCCAGGTTAAATGAAGTGGGGAAGGACAAAATATTTTTTTCTATTGCAAATGGAAGCAGAAGAGTATTAGTACTATGCCATGAACCCGGTCAACCCTTATTTGGGCGAACTCATCTTATGTAACGCCATAGTCACGCGACCAGTTACGTTATGAGGAGTTATTTTGTGGAGCTGTCAGTATAGTGATACGTGGTGTTAGTCGCATGCACTGCGCGTGTTTTTAGAGTGATGCGTGTTTCCGTCGTCCATTTTGCATACTTAAGGCCGCCATCTTGGTTTCTATGGTAGTATGTGGTTGCTATTAGAATGAAACTGTCTGAAAGGCTTCTAATAGCCAGGGGTATGTTCGGGGAGTGTGTTCGATTGAATGTGTGTATACTTAATTGCGCCAAATGGACCCGACAACTACCAGAATCATCAAAAACAACTTTATTTAGTTCGAGTTCCCAAAGAACCCTCTTTATAAGAGTGACTCAGAGAACTACAGGGGTGGGGAGAAATGTCCTAGGAGTATGACCAATTAACACAAACAACCCCATAACTATTTTGACGAGTGAGGATTTCTTCGGAATCCTCTGCATCTATCAATACTATCCATATTTCATTCATCCTTGGACATGTTTCACCTTTCTATTGTTTCTGTCGGCTCAACCCTATTCGACTGTTCCGGAGTATACTCCAGTAGTTAGAGGATCCTTCCATAAACTGAAACAGTTTTAGTTTTTTAGTTAGTATTTTTAGCTTTCCTGATTTGTACTGACCAGTTCTAACCCTATTCCAAGTACTACTGTTAGTGTTCCGAACAACGTAAGTCAGGTTTCATCTAACCGGATTATCCAATCAGACCACTCGTCCAGGCATTGCACGGGCGACTCAAATCTTGTCGAGCAACTGAGCTATCGAACAATAGCTAGAACACGTCACTCCTCGTAGGATTCATCTCGGAAAATGGCCGACGTCCAGTCAATTGAAAGTTTGAGATGTCGAAAGTGAGGTGCTGCAACTGAGGTACTGGAAGTGGGGTGCTGAAGGTGGGGGTGCTTCGTTTCTTTCATATGGACCGAAAGACGAAGCCATGTCACCGTTTGTTGATGGGAAACCACATTTTGATGACTACAGTGATCCACTACATTAAACAAATCGCAGTTTGTTCATTATTGGTAGCCACATTTGCTTAACAGACAAGATAATTTGTGTTTCATTGCCAGTACGTTATTTTCAAACGTACCGAACAATTATCATTCTTGTTCCAAAGTGAAAATCTCAGAAGGCGGCTAAAAGAGGATACTATCTATAGTTTGTTTATTCTATTGCATATTTAACCAGGCACAAAGCAATAAGGTAGAATGTCAGACTGCAGATAACCAATTTATATCTTTCTAAATTGAATAATACATCTCATATTTAAAGTTCACCATACTAATGCTCCAAGTGGAACTTCTATTCTCTGTAAGGCCAAACAAAAAATACATGTTTCATCAGTCAACGATCTACCGCAGATTTTGATTGAACTTTCTGTTTGTTTTAGGAATTAAGAACCCATCAGGATCGCCTTACACACATCAGACCTTCATATCCACAACTATCTTACCTCCTGCAGAGTTCTGAGAATTTCACTGAGTTTTCGACGCGATACAGAGTGTGTTCAATTCTACACACGGCAAGCACTGATAGTGATCTCCTCTTTGTTTTGCCACTTATCAATAATGATAGCAGACACTAACTGTTAAACAAGTAAGAATTCTGTCTTGTATTTCCCATTGCAATTGCTAGATGAGTATACATGCACGTAGTCAGCAAGCTATATTCGTTAGACAGTTTGCTAGTGACCTCATATAGTAGATGCCCCTCTCACACTTCTTTCTTAAACATTCTACTGCAGGGAGCGCGGTGGCTCAGTGGTTACGGCATTGAACTTCAAACCAAGAGGTCCACTTTTCGATACCCGCCACGGGCAACTGCGTTGTGTCCTTGGTCAAAGCCCCTAATCCCGATTACCCATGCGGGGACACGGTGGCGTTGTGTGCTACGGCGTAATGCACCTGTCTTCAACTAATGCTAACCCTGTTTGTGTGGAGTTAGTACGTCGGGGAGTCTTACAGCTGCTCGTCATTGCTCGGTGGTTCCCTCCGGGTACTCCGGCTTCCTCCACCCGTAAAACTGTCGGATACGAGGTGACCATTGCTTTCGAAAGTGTCGTTAAACTACAATAAATAAATTCAATATGCTGAATGTTTCCACGACAAGTTTTACAATTTCAGAGTATGTACCTGTGCTAAGGCCAAATAAAAAATATACTTGGCTCTCGGATAATTAATATTCCAAATCAACGAGGGCTTTTATTTTTATTTCTTATTTTTTGTGTTTGATAACTGGAAGAGCGCTAAATTATTTCTGGTCAGAAAAATTTCTTCACAAGTTCTTACCTTGTTAAAATTTATGGGAGAGTGCCTAGGCACTCTCCCATACATTTTAACAAGGCAGATCCATAAATGCAAAATAATTTCACTCCACTGATTTTATGAAGCACATCCACAGAATATGAAGCCTTTAAGTTGTGACACCTGCGCTTCAGAAAATTTGGACTTCCAGAACGTAACCAGTTATTAAAGGAATATGAAATGCATTTGTGTTAAGATATGTTTATGCACCTTTTTCGAAAAATAAATACCATCCACATAATACTTGAGATACTATCTGTAAAACAGAGCATACTGGAAGTTTACAAAACAAATGTAATAAACAGACACTGTATTTTAATTATGCTTTGTTGAAAACATGTGCAAATGAATGTACATCAGTCATAAAAGATAAAAAATATTCAACGAGGGGATTCAATTTCAAAGAGAGAGGTGCACGAGAAACGAACATTTTTTAGCCTAATATACAGGTAGTCGTACATTATAGTATTTACATTTAAATACACGTGGTCAACAAATTACACATTCGGCTATTTCTACTACTTCAAATCTTTCAATCCGAAGGACTCCAAGTTGAAAAATGGACGCAGTGGATTTGTAGACCAGTAGTATATCACGTGCTGATCTGGTCTGATTTGAGGACTAGGCGGGTCTTACCAGCTGATATAAAAAATCTTATGACTGGTGACGTCACGTTTTGGTTATAACAACGCACGAGGGTGACATCATCAGCAACACTGTCATCACCCCCATCAGTGAAACCATTAAATGCCATGATAAACGTCGTGTCATAGTTGTATTGCATGGCAGCTGTCACGGTAAACTGTGTAGACGGCTTTGTTATGTTATACCGGAAATTATGTCATATCGCAACTCCTGTTGTAAAGATAACGTGTCCCATAACGTCTTCAACATAGTTTAAAATCGTTGATACAGATCGATCATGTGACCATAGATGTCAGCAGTCACGGTATCACTCACATATTCGCCAGGTGAACCGCACGATTCTATATTACCATGGTATTCTGCGCCAATCGAGCACAACCCTAGACTACAGTACCGGGGTATAACACTCAGAGCTTGTATAGTTTGTTTGTGGCAATAGGTAAGCCAGCAGATCGAGAAAACTAAAGGTGAACCAAAAGGAGTCCACATAGTTCATACTATACTAATAAATCGTTCAAGCGAACACACCATTCAGCATGTGACTTAACATTATGTGCTACCCGTAACACATGTACATAGTACAGGGCTTTATGTAGGTCAAAAGGTGACAGATAACAAGAACAAGTGTACAGAAAGGCCATTCTCTACCACTATACTCTATGCGGCCAATGTGATGCTGTGATGACGTGAGTGACGACTATAGCGTCACAACATAACTGTTCGTTACTCTTTAAAGTTAAATGTACGACGGAAACACGAGAAACCGTGGAAATTACGTATTGTGGGTGCGCATATCACTGCGATAACAGATGAAGTTAATAGTGACGTTACTATAACAAAAAATGTGACCACACCACTGAAGACAGACAAGCGGGTATTCGTACATCTTTTGACATTCGACTGTAATATGTGACGAGAACCGAATGAAAGTAGTCACCTGTTTGAAAAGAAAAGTGTATTCAACGGGGCATCTCACATCCCCGCCTACACACACGTTTCAGCACCATCAGCCGCACTCTCTAAGATCTGAGAATTAAGGAAATGACATTTCTGGAGATTTATTTTTCTTTTTTTTTCCAGTACACTGAACCATGGACCGGTGTTCTTTGAATATTTGTGCAACCTCCACCCCTCCACACACACCTCCATTGAGCTTCCGACGTCTCTGTTCGATGTATGTCATAAGATATCTGTTGTTAAAAATGGTAGTAATTAATTAAACTAACCATGGGCGTTGCGAAGATGACCAATTGAGGAGGTGAGGATGTAAATCACATTTGTTTTAACAGTCTTGTCCAAATCACGACTGATAAAATATCCAACTGCATCATCGACGAAGGCATGTTTTGCTGATGTATTTGGAATATTAGTCAGTTAGGGTAAAAGTTAAAAAATTCAAGACTCCTGGGCAATTTATCGGAGCTTGAACAGAGTTAGAATGTTGAGGAGCTGACAGTTGCTCGTCAATGTTCGGTGGTTCACACCCGGTACTCCAGCTTCCTCCACCCGTAAAACGGTCACAATTATCCATTGTGCATAAGTATGTGACCTTAAACGCCAATAAATAAATAGATATATAATATCTGGATAAATACATGTAGTAGTCGAGACACATGGGTAATCTTCTCATTTAATTAGCACGTACCTTACTCCAAATTAACGTACCATACTCCAAATTAGTCATCTTGAGACCCGAACAAACCAAGTTCGGGTACAGTAGACCTCCCTTTGTATGACCAATTTGTGTGTGTGTGTGCTACAAGTCTAGGTAGAAAACCTGCAGGGGCCAAAACTATACTTTTACAATTGTATTTTCTAGAATTGTTTTTTCTACCTATTAATATAACTGACTAAAATGAATCATTAGCATTTTAAAAGATATGGCAATTTGCCAACACGCAAATTGTCAGATCTTTGAAAACGCTAATGATTCATTTTAACACATTTAAAGTCATAACTAGAAAATACAATTCTAGAAAATACAATTGTAAATGTTTTATAGTACTGGCACCTGGTCTCGTAGGGAAGTACAGGATTACTAGTGAGGCCGAAGTGATAACTAAGACTCCAATCTATATGAAAATATCCGAAATGGAAAATTATTGGGGCCACATCCTTTCCTTAGTTGCGGCCTGAACTGAGCCTCAGTATCAGATAAAACACATAGTCGCTGATTATAATTTTGATGCAACAATTGGTTTGCACATCGGACCCAATGCGCCCAGTTCAGTCATCATCTGTATTCGAGTTATTTCCAAGCTCAAATTACGGGTTCTATTCCTGGACATCTTAACGAACTGAAAAGAATATTACTAATTATTAGGCTTTTCCCTCTGGAAAAGACTATTGTTTTTCTACGGATTATTATTTTTTTTTTTTTTTTTTTTTTTTTTGGTTTTTTTTTTTTTTTTTTTCCCCACACATTTTTGTCCGTACGATTCAGAAGCCATTTTCGAACCGATTTTCACACAATTTGGCACACGCATAGAGTGGCAAAAAATCTAAAAATGTACCGAAGCGGAATTTTCGATTTAACCCTTATTTCGCCAGAATTGGCAAAAAACTGCCAAAATTGGGGTTTATCGGCACTTTCTCGAAACACGTCTTTAGGATTTTTTTTAAACATCCATCATTACTAGACCTGCCTATGACACAACCTTTGATACACACGACATATTTGGCGATGCATATGGTAACCCTCCACAGGCTGCCAAACATCGAAATTTTGATGAAATGGGCCCTTTTCAGACCCACACAACACCCAAACGATACCCGAGAGGTAAACATAACTTCCTTTATTGGAAGTGGAATTTACCGAAGATCATTTTTGTAAGTAATAAGGGTGTTCAGAAAACCAAGTGTTAACCCGTTTTGGGCTGGTTAAACAGCAATACCCCCCAAAAGCTCAAAACTTCATGTTTTCCGTGGATTTCTCTAAACGAGTCTTGTAGATTTTCAAGAAAAATTGGTCACTCTCAGGTCTTGGTGTGACATTACAAGTTGCATGGATAAAATATTCCGGTCAGCATTAGTTAACCCTCCCCGAGCTGCTAAACGTAAAAATTGTGATAAAATGGGATGTTTTTAGACACCAACAGCACCCAAACGATATACCACAGAGAAAGGGGCCTTCATTTATCGGACGCAAAATTGATCGGAAAATATTTTTGAAAGTGGTAAGGGTATTCAAAATTTGACGTCTTAACCCATTTTGGGATGGTTAAAGAGACATACCCATTAAAATCTTAAAATACCCGTTTTCTGTGGATTTCTCTAACAACATCCTGTAGGTTTTCAAGAAAAATCGGCTATTTGCAGGTCTTGGTGTGACATTACAAGTCGCATGAACAAAATATTCCGGTCAGCATTAGTTAACCCTCCCCGGGCTGCTGAAGGTCAAAATTGCGATAAAATGGGCTGTTTTTGCACACCAACAGCACCCAAAGGGTACACCACAAAGAAAAGTGCCTTTTTTTATCGCGCATACAATTTATATGGAAACATTTTTGTAAGTAGTAAGGGTATTCAAAAGTCGACGTCTTAACCCATTTTGGACAGGCTAAAGAGAGATAGCCCTTGAAAGCTTTAAATTCCCATTTTCTGTGAATTTCCCTAACGGTAACTTGTAGGGTTTCAAGACAAATTGACTATTCGTAGGTCTTTATGTGACATTAAAAGTTGCATGGACAAAATACTCCGGTGAGCGTTTTTTAACCATCTACAAGCTGCCAAGCATCGTAATGTTGTTAACATGGGACTGTTTTCAGACACGCACATCACCTAATGTATACATGAGAGATAAACATAATCTCCTTTGTTTGAAGTGGAATTCACAGAGGACCATTTTTATAAGTAATAAAGGTATTCAAAAAGCCAAGCGTTAACCCCTGTTGGGGACGTTAACAGGGATACCCATCAAAAGCTTAAAAAATCGTTTTCCCTGGATTTCTTTACAAACATTTTGGGGGGTTTTCAAGAGAAAATGGCCGTTGATAGGTCTTGGTGTCATATGACCAGTTGCATGAATCAATTATTCTGGTAGGCATTTGTTAACCCTTCATGGGCTGCTAAATGTAAAAAAAAATGAGGAAACAGTCTGTTTTTGGACACCAAGAACATCAAACGGAAATGCCACAGAGAAACGTAACTTCTTTTACCGGACGCAAAACTGATAGGGAAACATTGATATTGATATTAACCCATTCTACCATTAATGATGGGTTTTACCTAAACATTTTTTTTATCAAAACCAAACCGAATCATTTGAGACTACTTTACTCACCTTTCTCATAACATCAATGAAGGAACTTTAGTGAGACAGTTAAAAACAATTCATCAGACACTGTGGGGGTCAAGAAAAATCATGGAATCTAATTGGTGTTTAAGGTTTGTAAGTAGTAAGGGTATCTAAAAGAATGAAACTTAACCCATTTTGAACTGGATAAGGAGAGATGCCCCTTAAACGCTTAAAATTTACATTTTCCGTGGATTTCGCTAACTGCTTGTTGGGGATTTTCAAGAACAATTTGACATTGGCAGGTCTTACAAATTGCATAGATAGAATATTCCGCTAGTCGTTTGTTAATCCCTCTACAGGCTGCTAAACGTCAAAATTTTAATAAAATCGGCTGTTTTCGGACAGCAAAATGGGTATGCAATAGATAAACATGACCTCTTTTATCAGACTTAGAATTCCTGAGGGATAATGTATGATAGTATTAAGGGTATTCAAGGGAGCGTGGTGGCTCAGTGGTAGACTGTTGTACTTCTATGCTAGAGGTCCCGAGTTCGATCCCCGTCCGGGACGACTCACGTTGTGTCCTTGGGCAAGGCACTTTGGCCCGGTTGCCGACATGGGGGCACGATGTCCCCGTGTACTAAGGCATACTGCACGTCGATGGTACACATGTCTTCAACCTCTGTAACCCTGCCTGAGCGGAGCCTGAACAGAGTGAGAATGTTGAGGAGCTGACAGTTGCTCGTCGATGCTTGGTGGTTCTCTCCGGGTACTCCGGCTTCCTTCACCTCTAAAACTGTCACGGTCACGATTAGCCATTGTGCAGAAGTACGTGACCTTAAACACCAATAAATAAATAAATAAATAAATAAATAAATAAATAAATAAATAAGGGTATTCAAAAAACCAAGCCTTAACCCTGTTTTGTCGGATTAAAGACAGACAGCCCATGCTGTGTACGCTGCCTACATTACTTGTAAAATCGACACCCCCCACTAAATCTTCTGCGAGGTGCGGTTTCGGACCCGACCACCTGACGGTTCTGACCACATCAAATAACACACCTTCGTTGTATTTAGCAGCAAGAAATTTCCCCAAGAAGCAAAGACAAAAATACGTCTGCGGAAAATGATGGCAAATATTTTATTTAGCCTGTATTTTGTCCGTATAGAAAATTTCTCACCCACATATACCTAAAAATGATTCAATGATACAATTGGACATATTTCTCTCATAAAACGTGAAAAAACACTTGATTTATTGCATTTTAGGATTGCGCATGTATATTCTTAGAAGATTCTCTGTCTGTTATTAAACTACGGCGTGTCTTTGATCTCGTTTGGGACGATCAGTGATTAGCACCTTTTCGACAAGAGCCATCGAAATTGAAAATAAAAAAAATAATCAAATTTCACTAAAACCTTTTACAGAATCGTGTTTTTCAGAAAACGCTTTCGCGATTACGTGTGTCGTTTTCAAAATTCGGATCAGTAAGCACGAAATTATAAATATGTTGTTGTCAATAACAAAATTGAAAGCATGTCGGTCAAACTTGCATGATGTCAGAACTCGACTCGGGTAAAATACTGCGGTGTAGTGAAAGTACGAGAGTAAGAAACGCTGATATCGCAGTAGGCTTTAAAATGTCCATGGAATGGTCCTAAAATCAAGTTTATATTTGCAGCTTTATTGCAAATAAGTTTCCCGTTGTTTCTTGTTGAAATGTTATTTCCACCAAGGCCAAGTACCAGTGGGATAGGACACCTGCCCCATGAACAACTGCCTGCTATTAAAATTAATTAGCGGGGACATCCCCCCCCCCCCCCCCATGCTGTTTATTTTACCTAGGACACCTGCCCCCTGCTGATTGTTTACGTAGGACACATGCCCCCCCCCCCCCCCCCCCCACACACACCTACTGTTAGATTAGATTAAACATATTTTATTTGCCATTTGACAATGCAAATCAGGATTGGAGGACAAGTGCTTACCACTTAGAAGCCCCTCCGTTCCTGTACGGTGACTATGACTAATAATTTACAATATGGCAGAACGTATTCCATAAATAACATAATCTAGCAAAATCTAAATATTATAAACATTATAGACAAACACAAATTAAACTGAGAGAGAGAGAGAGAGAGAGAGAGAGAGAGAGAGAGAGAGAGAGAGAGAGAGAGAGATCAAAAAAATAAATAGAATATAAAGAAAACATGAAATACAACATTAGATCCAGTGATGATGCCCGCCACCCACCCATTTGCATTCTGTAGTATCTTGGCCGTAATGGGAGTCTAAATTAACATCTTGATTACAGCCACTGAGCATAGGTTTTCACTTCTGGGGATGTTCACACAACTGTTTTTTCACCAAGTACACCTGCCGTGCACCCGTTTGTTTGCTAACGGGCCCCTACTCATTGACCTTTCTATTTTTAGAAGTACCCGGGCCGACGGGGAGAGGGCGTTGTTGGGAGCATGGCTAGATTTTGCTATAAAATGGGGTTGAAGGAAGGTACTCTCAAATCTGGGGCGAAAGTGGCGAAAATGACAAAAGGCTACTTCAACGTATAGTAACGGTATAAACTACAGTCGATCTGGGCGATGTACAGACGAAAAATCATACCTTGGAGCCGGTTAGGCAATTTGGCACAAAAAACTCCGACTTCATGCTCAATCGCTGCTCTACAGTAGTTTACAACAGTCCTCAAGTCCATTCCAAACTGATAGAGTCGGGACGAATAGTACTCTCACTTTCCACGCGATGCGTGGTGTTCTTCACGTGGCCTCGACACTCGCAACAGATGCCAAAATGTCGGCCAGGGTGCGTAGAACAAGTTCTGAAAATTAGATGTCGCTGCCTTCAGCGATCTAGACACGCTTCATGTTTGTGAGAAGTGCAATTTTAATGTCTAATTGGCAAATTTTCGTTAATCGTTACCCGCCAAAAAACCTACTCACCGCCGATTTCTTTTCACTTCAACTTCTGAGGATTATCTAAGGTTTAAAGATAGTGTCAGGATACCCCTCCCCCGCCACTCTTTTGGGGCTGGTTAGGCAATGTGGCACCGAAACCTGGGACGTTATGCTCAATCGCAGCTCTACAGTCGTCTACAACACTGCCGGTGTCCATTCGAAACTGATAGAGTCGGGACGAATAGTACTCTCACATTCCAAGCGATGCGTGGTGTTTTCCACGCGGTCCGGACACTCCAAACAGATCCCAAAATGTCGGCCAGGGTTCGTAGAACAAGTTCTGAAAATTTCAAGTCGCTGCCTCCAGCGGTCTGAAGACCGTTCGTGTATGTCTGAAGTGCTATTTTAATGTCCAATATGCAAATCTTCGTCAATCTTTTCCTGCCTGCCAGAAACCCAATCACCACCAATTTCTCTTGACTTTAAACTTCTGAGATTCTCGTAGGTTTAAAGGTTGTGTTGGGGTCCCTGGTGGCTGTCTTAAAGAAGCAACTTCCATTTACAGTCAACTCTCCACCAGTCACACACAATTGTAACATTTAAGTGGACTTACTCCAGCGAGGAGGCACTGAAGGATTCTGCGCCCATTCCCGACGTCTTTTTTCGAACTGGCTTGAAAAGGAAGGACCAAATTCAAACAATTACCTTCTCTCTCCAAAACACCATATCTCAACCAATTCTAGGCAGATTTCCATGAAATTTTCACTCCTTGTTCATGAATAGTTGTGGCATCACTTTCCATGAAGAGCGATATGAATGTCGCATTTCGTCACGTTGAATTGGAAAAGAGCATATGCGCAGGGATTTCTCTGAAAACATCTTGGAAGATTTTAAAGAAAAAATGGCCATTTGCAGTTCTTAGTGTGACATTACAAGTTGCATGGAAAAATATTCCTGTTAGTACTTGTTAACCCTCTACAAGCTGCCAGACATCAATATTTTGGATGCATTTGAGATAAAATGGACCATTTTCAAATAGACACAGCACTCAGTGGGTATGTGTGAAACAAACATAACTCCTTTTGTGGGTCATTAACTTGTCGGACGACGATATTGATAATTAGCCCACTCCACCGTTAATGATGTTTTTTACCTAAACAATTTTCTTATCAACTGAGTCATTTGAGACGAACGAAATGGTTTGACGCGCCGAAGGCGCGCAGGGACGATTTGGAGGACAAGCCCCTTTCGACCCTCGTTAGCTGTTTGTTGTTGTTGTAGGACGTCAAGGCGCGGTGGAGGAGGAAAAGGAAGGAGGGAGGTGGCTTAACCCCATCTAGGCTTCTTCCGGCTCTTTTTCTTTGGAGTTGGTTGAGATTGTGATGTGGAAGTCGACGATGTTGAGTTTAGTGTTGAGTTTGGTGAATGGATTGCGTCTAATTTCTTTTTGAGATCTGCCTTGGATTGTTCCCTGAACTCGTGGGTTTCGGAGGCGATTCGGTTTCCCATCTCAACTGCTCGCCTTCCCATCTATATTATTCTCCTTAATTCTTCGGCGGTGACTGCAGACTTAGGTGGCTGTGTTGTTGAGATTGACACACCCGGGCTGTCCGGTAGAGAAGGAAGTGAGGAGTGAGTGGTGGAAGGTGGTGAAAAGGCAACCTCCGGTTCCTCCTCAGTCTCCACCAGACGTTCCTCATCCAACAGTACCGGCTCAGGAGCTGGCAGTTGGTTGGGTGTACTAGTGGGACTAGGACGGGAACTGGCAGCTGCCTCCAGGACCTCCATCCTCTCGCTCACCTCTTTCTTCCTATTCCGGAAGGCCTCCAGGCGCCTGGAATCCCGGCGCTTGGTGGACAGACTCTTCTTCTTCTTGCTCTTCTTCTTTTCAGGGCCAGGTCCACGCTTCTTCGGGTGAGGACCAGTGTGAGAGGGGTTCCTCTCACAAAAGGTGCTACCTCTCCCCGAAGAAGGTGTGGCGGTGTTGTGCTCTTCAATGACGAACTCCAAGTTCAGATGGACTCTCTTGCCTGTCTCCCGGACAGTCCAGGTGACAGGGCAAGAGATGCCCAGAGCTGCTATTGTTCTCTTCAGTCGCGCTGGTAATTCCAGTGTTTCCATAATTATGGTGTTAATTAGGATCGAGCCAAGTCATTTGAGACTACTATATTCACATTTCTCATAACATCAATGAAGGAACTTCAGTGAGACAGTTAAAAACAATTCATCAGACACTGTGGGGTCATGAAGAATCATGGAATCTCATCGGGAAAAGCCATGATTCTCCAGAATCATAAAGTCTAGTATGTTAGATATGATTTTCTTTCCCAGAATTGCCCATTATCAAACTCGGCAGGTATGACTTCAATCTCGATTGATATGAAATCGATCTCGCCGATAACAAAGAAACAAGCCCTGTTCCCTTTGATGTGTCGTTACTAGGCCAACCCAACTATTTACATAGGAAACCTTCTTTCGTCGAACCCAATCGGGAAAACTGGTGTTACCAGGCGTAAATGAGAAGTTTGAGGCGGAGTATTTGGATGACGATAAATTAATGACGGCAATAAATGAGAATTGGGTTTGAGAATAGAAGAAAGTAGAGGGTTGTACAGAAAATAAGCCTTTTTTGAAACTGCCATTTTGGCTTTTAATCTATGTAAGGTTACAGGTCACGAGGTGTAAACATTTCAAGAAAACACGTTGTGAGCAATGGGAGAATGGAGCAGGTGAAGTGCTTCGGACCCCATTACGTTAATTTGTACGAATTCAAAAAAAAAACAAACATTTAGCTAAGATTACCATTTGTTTAAGACAATGGCAATATTGTATGAGAACTTTAATTATTAGGCTTTTCCCTCTGGAAAAGACTATTGTTTTTCTACGGATTATTATTTTTTTTTTTGGGGGGGGGGGGGTTTGGGTTTTTTTTGGGTTTTTTTTTTTTTTTTCCACACATTTTGTCCGTACGATTCAGAAGCCATTTTCGAACCGATTTTCACGAAATTTTGCACACGCATAGAGGGGCACAAAATCTAAAAATGTACCGGAGCGGAATTTTCGATTTAACCCTTATTTTGACAGAATTGGCAAAAAACTGCCAAAATTGGGGTTTATCGGCACTTTCTCGAAACATGTCTTGTATATTTTTTTTATACATTCGTCATTGCTAGACCTGTCTGTGACACACCCTTTGGTACACACTACATATCAGGCGATGCATATGGTAACCCTCCACAGGCTGCCAAACATCGAAAGTTTGATGAAATAGGCCGGGTTCAGGCCCCCACTGCACCCAAACAATACATGAGAGATAAACATAACTTCCTTTATTAGGAGTGGAATTCACCGAGGATCATTTTTGTCAGTAATAAGGGTGTTCAGAAAACCAAGCGTTAACCCATTTTGAGCTGGTTAAACAGCAATACCCCCATAATGCTCAAAAGTTCGTGTTTTCCGTGGATTTCTCTAAACGAGTCTTGTAGATTTTCAAGAAAAATTGGTCACTCTCAGGTCTTGGTGTGACATTACAAGTTGCATGGATAAAATATTCCGGTCAGCATTAGTTAACCCTCCCCGAAATGCTAAACGTAAAAATTGTGATAAAATGGGCTGTTTTTAGTCACCAACAGCACCCAAACGGTATACCCGAGAGAAAGGGTCCTTCATTTATCGGACGCAAAATTGATCGGAAAATATTTTTGAAAGTGGTAAGGGTATTCAAAAAGTGACGTCTTAACCCATTTTGGGCTGGTTAAATAGAGATACCCATTAAAATCTTAAAATACCCGTTTTCTGTGGATTTCTCAGTCAACATTTTGTAGGTTTTCAAGAAAAAATCGGCTATTTGCAGGTCTTGGTGTGACATTACAAGTTGCATGAACAAAATATTCCGGTCAGCATTAGTTAACCCTCCCCGGGCTGTTGAAGGTCAAAATTGTGATAAAATGGGCTGTTTTTGGACACCAACAGCACCCAAACGGTGCACCACAAAGAAAAGTGCCTCCTTTTATCGAGTACACAATTTATACGGAAACATTTTTGTAAGCAGTAAGGGTATTCACAAGTCGACGTCTTAACCCATTTTGGACAGGCTAAAGCGAGATATCCCTTGAAAGCTTTAAATTCCCATTTTCTGTGAATTTTCCTGACGGTAACTTGTAGGGTTTCAAGACAAATTGACTATTCGTAGGTCTTTATGTGACATTACAAGTTGCATGGACAAAATACTCCGATGAGCATTTATTAACCATCTACAAGCTGCCAAGCATCGTAATTTTGTTAACATGGGGCTGTTTTCAGACACGCACAGCACCCAATGTATACATGAGAGATAAACATAATCTCCTTCGTTGGAAGTGGAATTCACAGAGGACCATTTTTGTAAGTAATAAGGGTATTAAAAAAACCAAGCGTTGACCCCTGTTGGGGAGGTTAACACGGATACCCATCGATAGCTTAAAAAATTGTTTTCCCTGGATTTCTTTACAAACATTTTGTGGGGTTTCCAAGAGAAAATGGCCGTTGATAGGTCTTGGTGTCATATGACCAGTTGCATGAATAAATTATTCTGGTAGGCATTTGTTAACCCTCCATGGGCTGCTAAATGTAAAAAAATTGAAGAAATAGTCTGTTTTTGGACACCAACAAATGGAAATGACACAGAGAAACGTAACTTCTTTTACCAGACGCAAAACTAATAG
Source organism: Pictodentalium vernedei (assembly GCA_031216915.1). NCBI lineage: Eukaryota > Metazoa > Mollusca > Scaphopoda > Dentaliida > Dentaliidae > Pictodentalium > Pictodentalium vernedei. Next base: position 181,093,661 of record CM062295.1, read on the forward strand.
GGAAACATTGATCTTGATATTAACCCATTCTACCATTAATGATGGGTTTTACCTAAACATTTTTTTTTATCAAACCCAAACCGAGTCATTTGAGACTACTATACTCACCTTTCTCATAACATCAATGAGGGAACTTCAGTGAGACAGTTGAAAACAATTCATCAGACACTGTGGGGTCATGAAAAATCATGGAATCTAATCGGGAAAAGCCATGATTCTCCAGAATCATAAAGTCTAGTTTCGAAGTGAGTTTCTATCGACTTAAATGGTGTTTAAATGCACGCTGCGTGATGACTCTGTGGTCGTCGGTGCTGTTTCAACAACTTTCGGGGATTCCCCAAGCCGAGAAACTCCGTGCAACGAGTGTTTGCTTGTTGCCACTCAAAACAAGTCATATCACCTCCGTAATAAAAAAAGTATTTAAACCTACGGTATCCCATCGTTTAAAGTCGTCTAAGGTCACCCCTTCAGTTAATTCTAATGATGAAATAGGTTCTAAGAATTTAAACTTGATATTTCACAAAACTAGTTGTCTCAACGCGACCAACATGGAACTCGCCTTGTTTACACCCCGCGACCCGTGACCTTGTATAGATTAAAAACCAAGATAGCAGTTTCGAAAAAGGATTATTCAACGCAAACTAAATTCAGAATCGTAAACAGATTGATTGATTGATTGATATTTTATTTGCCAATACACTAAAATATAGCAATATATACAGACACTTGTTGAAGTACGAGGAGAGATAGTTCAGCCATCCGAACGTTTCGGTTTCCCCAGTGGGGAAGCAGTGACGTTCAAATAGCTGAATTAGCAGAAGAAGAAACTTTGGACATAGTGAAAAGAACGAGAACCAATAACACCACTATAAGAAAACTTTACGTAACGAAATGTAGTTATTATATATTATACTTAATTTGTATACTTTTTGTACATTGATTTATTATATGAAAATAAAAATTTGAAAAAAGAAGACAACTTAAAAGATCTGAGAACATTTTGTAATTATTTGTTTTAGTTTAATAAATAACATTCGGTCACAAGTTAATATGAAGTTACCTCGGGCTGATATCTCAGCCGATATGGAAGTAACCAAATAATAACCTTTAACTCTATCGTGTTGCTCGCATTGCGTCCAGTGTGTTACAGCCACTACTCAAATAGACAAAATAAAGACCATCAATGGTTATCTACTACTATGTTCCTTAATCATTTTTTGGCACCGTTTGAGACAATCAGGTGCCGGAGTAGCTTCTATTTCAGCACACTTCCATGCACAGTTAATCAACTAACCCCGTTTTATTATTATTATAAAACGCAACAAAGAACATCCGCTCATTCCCATTCTGTAAAAAGACAGATGTGCAAACTCAAACATTGAAAACACGACTTCTTGGACCTCCTGTGGAAACGCAGGTGATTGGTATTTTGCTTGATTACTGTTGTAAACATGATCTGTTTTACTGAAATAATAAATAATAGAGCCCAGAAACCAACACATGTCATGAGAGCCCTCTAAAGTAGTTGTGGTTGCTGAAAGAAGTTACCTTAAACTAGAGGCACGGGGGGGGGGGGCACATGCATATCCACCCTTTTGTTGAGAGAGACAGGGAGAGAGACAGAGAGAGAGAGAGAGAGAGAGAGAGCGACAGAGAGAGAGAGAGAGAGAGAGAGAGAGAGAGAGAGAGAGAGAGAGAGAGAGAGGATCGGGCTAACATTATCTTTATCCATCATGGCAATCTTATTGGGAATTTGTGGGAGGAGGATGCACAGACTATTCATTTTTATATGTGACTGAAGAGACCCTCGTTTGATTTGACTCTTCTTCCATCTTCAAAGATCAGAAGAATGCATATTTGAGGCTCCACATTTAACAAATTTTCCTGCGACAAAATTTGTTAATTATGGAGCAACTGATGTGAACTTTTCTCAATTTAGTGGTGATTAGTCCCAAACAGAGCTTTGTGTATTTTGTTCCTAACATGCCACTAAGTCACACTAATTATCACTGATATACATCACTGTGCGTGTCACCTATGACAGTGCCGCCACCTCCTACCCTCCTCACAATTCCAGTCAGTGGCGGCGTCATGGGGGAGTATGGGGGGTACTTACCCCTCCACTTTTTTCGCCAAGCGTAGTAAAAAAATACTATCATTTTAATTTTTGTATTGAACGTTGCGGTGTAATGGTGGGTATGCTTTATTCCATGTTCCCAAGTGCACTAAATCAGAGAAGTTTTTAAATTATGTCTGTGTGTGCCCCCCCCCCCCCCCCCCCCCCACACACACATTAGCTGCAAACAACAAACAAGAGCCGAGGGCCCAAATTGCAACAAGGCGTGCCGCGTCCAAACGGTCTGAAACATACCGCTTAAGAGTATTCGAGGAATGCTAGAATCGAGAGCGTGCAACGCATCCGTTTGGAATGCAGCCTACTTTCATTTTCGATTTGAGTGTCGTTTGGTGCTTTGTGCTCGCACTTTACAACCGCGTTCTTCCGTTAAAATGTCACCATGTACGACGTTTTCTGTAACTGAAAGGCCTAACCAATAAGTTTCAAAAGGATAAAACTGTTTTAATTTAATTGTCTGAGAATGCTCCAGAGAACACCATTTACAACGTAAGTTTTAAAAATTTTCTCAACTCCGGGAGTGGACACACCTCCAGATACCCACACCGACTCGGCGCTGCGCGCCGAGGCCGCCGCTGTGCGGCGAGAAACACCCAGCTATACCCCCTCACTTCTGTACCTCTGGCGCCGCCACTGATTCCAGTTCGAAATGCTTCCTAGCAAATACACCAATTCAATATAAAACGTTCTCTTCTGGAACTGATTGCAGAGATAGCTGAAATCAGATGCTATGGTATTGTTGGAAATGTAACTTATATTGCAGTTGACACGCAATAAAAAGAGACAAACACGCTTCCTGCATAATAATTTTACTAGATATGACTTTCTTTGACAGAATCAAGCTCGGCAGATATGACTTCAAACTCGGCTGATATGTCGCCGATCGAGGACGATATGGACCAAGCTAGAGTGTCCCCCTTGATGCGAAACAGTTTGCTTACATTGAAATCGTTTGCCGTTATTCATCGAATGCAAACAGGAAAATATGGCGTTACCAAATATTAGAAAGTACTTTGAAACTGAGCTTTTGAATGGCGAGGGATTGATCATGGCCATAAGTAAGGATTATGTGGATTTAAGAGACGACAGAAGAGATTTATACAGAAAATTCAACCCAAACTGAGATTCGGAGTGGTTAGTAGAGATTCGTCGAAGTTCAGCTATCCGAACGTCGCGGCTTCCCCATGACACTGTGCGCTAAGGCGTACTGCACGTCGATGGTGCGCATGTCTTCAACCAATCTAACACTGCCTGTGTCGCGGTGCAGAGTTCAGAGTTACGATGTTGGAGAGCTGACAGTTGCTCGGTAGTTCTCTCCGGGTACTCCGGCTTCCTCTACCCGTAAAACTGTCACCGACAAGATATGACCCAGGCTGTTAATGTGTCGTTAAACGCTAATAAAATAAAATTAAAATAAATAAATACCTAACGAATCGCCCGCATCCACGCAATATACAAATGCATCAGTAGCAGAAAAAAAAAAAAAAAAAAAAAAAAAAATAATTATAAAAGAATTTCAACAAAACCCTATCATGTAACCCCTCATTGGTACAGGCTCGTCGAACGCGTTCCAATGAGGGATCAAATGATATGGTTTTGCTGAAAAATTTGAAAAAAATAATATTTAAAATAATAAATTTTGATGTCGTCTGCGTTGGGTAAAGGGTTAACAAATAAAGAGGTTATTACTTTGGTTAGTTTCATATCGGCCGATATATCCATCACCTCGCGAACAGGTGCCACCTTCCGCAATTTCTTTGGACAGGTAAACCTGGGTGCTTTAACTACTTTCACGCAGTTTTGACTCTGAATGAAAGTATACTGTAAAAAATGCCGATAAAATCACGATAGCAGTACTGTTAACCAGTTGCTGTTACTTCTACTGTCAATTTTACAGAAATGACTGTTACTGCTTAGAGTTTCATCATATCAAAACTAACAGAGGAATGCTCATAAAGAGCGGTGCAAAGTCTTTTTTCCGAAGGAACGAATTAACTCTTCAATTCTTAGTGTGGCAAAATAGCGTCGCCCATGAAGAAAGATTCTTGTTTTTGAAGACGAATTTCAAGATGGACTAATTAATATCTTTAACCTGCAGCCATACAGCTGCATGTTAAAGATATTAATTGTCCACTCTGTATGACAAACCAACAGGGTTCTCATGTAGTGAAGTGCGGGATCGCGGTGGCTCAGTGGGAGGCTGTTGGACCTCTATGCTAGTGGTCTAGAGTTCGATCCTACACGGGGCACGATGACGCCGTGTACTAAGGCGTACTTCACGTCGATGGTGCACATATGTTCAACCGCTGTAACCCTGCTTGAGCCGAGCTTGAACGTTTTGATACAACTTCTTAGATGTCAACAAAAGCGCCATGTCTTTTGCTTATTTCTCACAATTGTTATTTTCATATTTTTGGGGAAAATAGCTAAAACCCCGGGAACTTGTTTGATGTGCATCGGTGACGGATCACACAGAGTAGATCAAAACAAAAAATAGGCTAATTGGGTGAGTGGGTCTAGGCCTGCATACATTATGCAAACATTCACTTTGTTCACCTGAAAAGATTTAAAACGAAGTAAAGAGAAAGTTCACACGAACTCCACTCGGTATTAATTCGTTAACTCGTTCAGAACAACGCTCTATTTTATAACAACGGCGCAAGGTTGCGTTCTTGACCCTATCGATGGAATTCTATGATGCAAAACACTGGTGGAAAAGGCTCTTATATTACCGTGGGGAATAAGCTTCCGTAGCTTCGGTGTCTGTTGTGTAATTCCGGTGCTCAGCTGATAACGCGTAGATAAATTAAAGATGATAACAATTTAATAGGGAATCTGGTATTCCAAATTCTAACAGTAATAGGCATTTAATAACTGAACTTGTTGGATATTCGAACAATATTACAGCAATAGCTCGTGGGATTTCCCAATAATGTGAATTAATGTAACGTCTGAAAATCCAAACTATAATTGAACCCTTACTTGTGGTCAGTGTTATATATGCAATAAAATGAACGAGTCATGTCACTACAAGTTTGCTAGGTATAAATATTAAAGTATGCCTTCACCGCGTATTAATCAGATACCATACTACATTGTTGTACAGAGCTTTCTTAAACAAACTCTAGAAGGAAACACTGAATGGAGGTAATTTGCAAATATCTGCTACGGGAGAGTGAATAGTATGTATTGTTTTGTAATATAATGATAGCTAGAGATGGGCAATATACAGAAAAACCAACCGATACCGACATCATGGGGATACCGAAAAACCGAAGCGAACCAAAAGTTTAATACCGATACCGTCTGAATTTTTCAAATTTTCCTACATTCGCTACTTATAAGTCTCCGTTGAGGCTTGATAACAGTTGAAAGGTTAATTTTCATGTGACTGATGACAGAAGTTACTGATTTTCTTTTCAGAATTGTTAATCCTCAATGGATTTGGCAACTGTCCTAAATTCCCACTAGACTACTACCTGCACATGTCCAGTTGCATAGTAGTGATTTCTAGTCAAGTCTTGGCTGCCTATTAACCCTTTACCCAACGCATCGGCAAAAACCGGTCAGCGCTATTCACAAAAAACGCCAATTAATTTTCATTATTTTTTCCCTTTTTTGTCTCAAAAACATAGGTTATGAACTCTCTTTGGAACGAGCTCGTCCCAAAGAGGGTTCATAACCTATGTTTTTGAGACAAAAAATTAAAATGAAAGTGTCAATGACACTGTAGCTCAACTTGTCAAGACATGTACATGTATAGTATGTGACACAGCAATGACAAACATCAAGGTAATGACCTGATAACAAAGGTACATATAAAGTATTGTAACGGTCTGTACATAAATACTGACCGTAGCCTGTAACAAATGTATAGGTAAAGTATTGTAAAGGTGGGTGACAGTCAGATGCTAAACTAGAAAAGAAATCTTTGAGTTCCAGAGTGGGTCTGACTGAACCCCAAAATATTTGTTCTCATAGCACAGTGATAACAAAGGCACCCCAAAACACACTCATTCCTGTCCCAAGGTGAAAACAAAGGTACCCAAGAAGTTTCGTGAAGATCAGTTCATAAATACGAGCTGTATAGAAGTTGTGACAAAAAACTGATTTGACCTAATTTCGGTACAAAATGGCCACTGGCAGCCATCTTGAATTTTGGACCGCACTCAGAAACACTCGTTCTCGTCCCAAGGTGATAACAAAGGTACCCAAGAAGTTTCGTGAAGATCGGTTGATAAATACAGCCTCCAGCCCGAGCCGTATTGACATGTGCACTTACAGTGTATAAGTAGCACTAAATAAATCAAAATTCATCTAATTTGCATAATTTCTGCACGAGAAAAAAACCCGTACTGTATGTGATGTATTCCATTTTACTAAGCATTCATACACAAATTTATTCAAATCAGAACTTTCATACAGAAGTTCTGTACACAAGACTGATTACACTGATTTTGGTACAAAGTGGCTGCTGGTGGCCATCTTGAATTTCGGACCACACCCAAAAAACACTCGTTCTCATCCCACGGTGATAACAAAGGTACCCAAGAAGTTTCGTAAAGATCGGTTCATAAATACGGCCTCTAGCCCGAGCCGTATAGAAGTTGTGTACAAAAAACTGATTAGACCTAATTTCGGTACAAAATGGCCACTGGCAGCCATCTTGAATTTTGGACCGCACTCAGAAACACTCGTTCTCGTCCCAAGATGATAACAGAGGTACCAAAGAGGTTTCGTGAAGATTGGTTCATAAATACAGACTCTAGCCCGAGCCGTATTGACATGTGTACTTACTGTGTGTAAGCAGCACTGAAAAAATCAAAGTTCATCTAATTTGCATAATTTCTGCACGAGAAAAAAACCCGTATTATATGTGATGTATCCCATGGTACTAAACATTCATACAAAAAAATATTCAAATCAGAGCTTTCATGTGGAAGTTCTGCGCAAAAATCTGATTGCCCCTAATTTTGAACAAAATGGCTGCCATCGGCCATCTTGAATTTTGGACCTGACCCAACCCAGTACTTTCGTTACTCGCATGCATTTACCAAATTGCATTTCAATAGAACGATTGTTTCAAAAGTTTGTGAGAGTGAACTTCACTTCTAAATTATTTTTAACTCCTTGAGTAAACAAAAGACAATTACTCTTGCAAAAATTGTTAAAATGACCCCAAATCCAATGCTGGTGGCCATCTTGAATTTCGGACCACACCCAAAAAACACTCGTTCTCATCCCACGGTGATAACAAAGGTACCCAAGAAGTTTCGTAAAGATCGGTTCATAAATACGGCCTCTAGCCCGAGCCGTATAGAAGTTGTGTACAAAAAACTGATTAGACCTAATTTCGGTACAAAATGGCCACTGGCAGCCATCTTGAATTTTGGACCGCACTCAGAAACACTCGTTCTCGTCCCAAGATGATAACAGAGGTACCAAAGAGGTTTCGTGAAGATTGGTTCATAAATACAGACTCTAGCCCGAGCCGTATTGACATGTGTACTTACTGTGTGTAAGCAGCACTGAAAAAATCAAAGTTCATCTAATTTGCATAATTTCTGCACGAGAAAAAAACCCGTATTATATGTGATGTATCCCATGGTACTAAACATTCATACAAAAAAATATTCAAATCAGAGCTTTCATGTGGAAGTTCTGCGCAAAAATCTGATTGCCCCTAATTTTGAACAAAATGGCTGCCATCGGCCATCTTGAATTTTGGACCTGACCCAACCCAGTACTTTCGTTACTCGCATGCATTTACCAAATTGCATTTCAATAGAACGATTGTTTCAAAAGTTTGTGAGAGTGAACTTCACTTCTAAATTATTTTTAACTCCTTGAGTAAACAAAAGACAATTACTCTTGCAAAAATTGTTAAAATGACCCCAAATCCACCTTGACCTATATTTTACAACCAACAAGTTGAAAGCGAATATCAATTTGTTATGTCGCATCGTTAACAAGTTGTGTGTTTTTAATATTTCTTTCTACACACTGTCACACAGACCGGAATGTTGAACGGCAGAATTTCTAACATCGACGTACGTAGAAAGGAGCCACCACCCTCTTCTCCGTAAAAAAATAACCTAACATCAAACAAAAATAGCATCTTATATTACAAGCGAGTGGTAATAAACCTACAGGTCGCAGTGTGTTTCAGGATGTCAGGCTGCGCATGTAAGCTTAGAACTTTCTATGGGTTAATTTCATTACACTGAATGACTAGACTTTATTCAATACTTTTTTCTGATAACACGCAGAAATCAGCTGCAAAAATGCAAAAAGAATCGACAGCGAAGTATAAATTCAGCTAATACACCTAATTGACTTATATCGAATGATCACTTGTCTGGGGGGTTTCTTTTTACAAGTTTTTCTGAGACAAAATTTAATTGCAATAAACTGCACGAAAGTAAGCGACATCCGTAACTTAGCATACAAGTATTTACTTAATCAATAATACCATATGCTAAAATATTTGTCTAACGATTAATGCATTAGCAGTATTTAACCCATCTAAAATGTATTTCAGCGGGATAGTTCATTGAAGAAAGAATTTGGTCTCAAGATCGAGAGGTCTAAAATCAATCCCGACCTCCGTTATTTGCGTTGTGTCCTCAGGTAAGAACTATATCCTAACTGCCCAACTGGAAGCACAATGCACTAAGGCGTACATCACGTTGATGATACAATTGTCTTCATCCAATGCAGGTCCTACTTGAACCCGGAGAGTCGGCGTTTCTCTCCTGACACCCCGGAGTCTTCTCCCTGTAGAACTACCCGACACGGTATGATCCTGGCTTTTGGGACTGTCGTTAAAGCATAATAAACAAGTAAACATCTAAAAAGGATGTCACCCGAACGGTCACTCTTTTTAGTGTTCAAAACATTTCAGCGTCACACATGGCAATTCTCCGCGCACAACCAAGATCGTTTAGGGCCGCTTAATATCGCGGCTGTGGTAAGGACCATATCGATATGATGAGCTTAGAGGTGGATATCATTTGTAATGAACACTAAAAAGTGCACGATTAACTTCCATCAAACCTTTTGGCCTTCTAATTAACTGGTTGGGTGCTGAAAACCCATATTTGGGAGTTACTCTCAAGTGCACGTACCGCATCTGAAACAGCTCATTTTCTGCGAGAGTGCTGCGTATTACCTTTGAAGTTCAATTGTTTGGTCTGCAAGGATTTGTCTTGTTACAATGTATGGAAGAGTGCCATAAATTGTAACGAGGCAAAGACGTGCAAAAACATTCTGATGACCAAAAATAATTTAGCTCTCTACCAGTTAACATCAAACAATCGTGGACTTAAGCTTGGCCCTACGAACTAATAATGCAATAAGCTATACGAACTAATAATACAAGAAATAATTATACAGAGACTACAAAAGTAAGAATTTACAATACTTTACTCAAACGTTTATAATGAACAAAGATATTGACAAGTTTAACGATCATGTCAAGAGAGAGTTGAGCCGAAGACAACAAACACACAAAACAACACGCTCAGAATGAAACAACGTAAACAACGTTGCTGAGGTAAAAATTACTGTTCAAGCTAAAATATAAAGGGATTTTATTTCACGGTATAACCCGTGAATGTCATAAATGCACTCAGTAATGACTTCCTTTGTAGAAGTGTCCATGACGGTACCACACATTAAGTTACCAGTTTTATCCTTACATAACGTAACTGCAAAAAGGCTATTACAAAATTCGCCATTCAATTTTCTTATTTTATCATTTCTTGGTCTCAAAAACATAGCTTGTGACCCCTCATTGGAACGGGCTCGTTTGAGGGGTCATAAGCTATGTTTCTGAGGTAAAAAACGAAAACGCTTTGTTACTAAGGGTCGTTTTGTTATTCATACTCATGCAATACGGTGAAATGGGTGGGTCTTTCCTGCATTTGAGAGGAAGTTCGGTCACAATTCAATACTACAGATCTACAGCTGTGGTATTAAATTATTACATATCATCAGTACCGTTTTCGATTCGTTGAGTCAAAATTACATCACTGATTTTCTTTTGCAGTCTGCACGTTGGTCTCGTTGCGGTTAGTATTTGTGTTACAGCCATGGTCACATTAGAAGCATCGCGCCATGTAGAAATTATAAAATGGTATGTGCATGTCATATTTTTTACTTTATCGTGTTAATGCTCGGAACGTTCACGTCGCATTTACTGTGCAAATACCTTTACAGGTATGTATGCGCGGCGGACGGAAATGGGATAAAGGGGTAGCGTAAAACAAACCAATATCTGACCGACATTCATGTCACCAAAAGTTATCTACACAATATGTCGATCGAATGAAAACTGTAAACACGAAGCTTTTGATGATAAAGGAAATCCATTAATGTAGATTTTATCCAGTGACCTTTACAGCTGTTTGGCAATATTTGCAATATTTGTAAAATAATAAATCATTTTGTATTACATATTAACGATTGCGTCTGTTCTTATAGAGAAACCCAACCTTCCTGTGTGGTCGTTTTACAGAACGAAAGCTGGGATAATAGAACCAATACCCTTTGTAACATGATGAGTTAAACGTTAAGATTTCAATTTGTTTGTCTTATTGAAAAGTTCCTTAAAGTCTTCTGGTCTTGATGTAAAAAGCTGCATGCCTCTGTCAAATAACTATCAACTTGACGATCAATTTACAAATACAGAATTGTGTTTTGATATTCGAATACACGCTCCCTTTCTACTACTATGTAATTGGACGCTTTGACCACACAACAATGAAACCTCCCCACAATTGGAACAAAATTTGTGGTCCCGAATTTTTGTCTGTAGAACAGTTTTGCTGTTTGGCAATATTTGTAAAATAATAAATCATTTTATATTACATATTAACGATTGCTTCTGTCCTTATAATGAAACCCAACCTTCCTGTGTGGTCGTTTTACAAAATTTATGATCCGGAATTTTTGTCTATAGAAAAGTTTTTCTAACCCGGTACCTCTTAATTCTGGATTGGTGGCCATATAGCTTGATTTTTACCACAAAAGAGCTGCGTTTTTGATTTCCACTTCGCACATAAATAAGTTATACGCACAGTGTGTTTGACTTCGAATGAACTTTTCCTATCTCATTGGAGGGGGTGGGGGGGGGGGGATTCCAGGAACATATGGTGATTTTTAATTTTCAACATGTTAGACCACCCACCCATCCCTTTCTCCACACTGTTTTCCATTTTCGACAGTTTTTCTGACCAATGTCTGACAGCACCCCTCCACCGCCCTTTGAAGGATATTCACAGTCCTACTCGGAATTCACTACAGTTTAAAAATGTTGACAGGGTGATCTCTAATAATATAGTATTTTTCTCCAATATCATTTGTCATTCACAGGACGTTGCGAGCATGGTGAATCGAAAAACGTCTGCAAAATATATAGAGGATATTCACGAAAATTTGATGAATACCGAAAATATCTCGTGAGTGGCTACAAAGAAATATGAGGATCTTCACGAGCGACGCAGTATTCATCAAATTTTCGTGAATTTTCTTTTTATTTAATGCTCTACGACTACAAACTCTCCAATTTGTGGCCTTTATTTGCCATTAAGGCGCAAAATTTATGTGCCGAACCGGCGTCCATACAAAAATTACAACAACCAAACTCCAACCATTGGAATGTGTGAATATCCGCACAAAAAGTAGTCCCGTCTTATTTCTCCCCTAACTTTACGATTTACCAAGGCTGGCGAATTGAAATAATCGCAATGTGTTTCGAAGAAATAGAACAATAACAAAAAACACCACTTTCTTATTTTCAATAACAAGACACGTCATTTTATTTTTTTTTGAACTCAATGCACTGAAGACGTGTGAAGTTGAACTGAAGAAATTTGAAAGTGATTTCGGCTTTTCGCTGGAAGGTGAATGAGAAAGTCAAACTTTGAAACCGCTGATTTAATGAATTGATTTAGTCACTGTCACTATCAATTATTCGAATTCGTTTGTATTTGGGACTCTGGAATTCATTACTGATGTGCTGACTCGTTTAAAGTACATGTGATTCGTCATCCGAACCTACGATGAAATATCGATTTCTAAATATCATTTTGATATTTCGTTTTGCCGACCGACAGGGGAATATGACTTAATTTTTCAGCGTGAATTGATGCCTGAGCATTAAATAAAATTAGTTTTATGCAAGTTTGTGGTCTATTTACTCATATCCTTCAAATATTGAGGATTTACAGTTTGGATCATTGGGTAAGGGCGAGCAAATGAAGACAGGTAATCAGATGTTGAAAACTAATTTTATTTTCACAAATACTCACTTCCAGGATTGAACGTAGAGTTGTCTCTGTGCTTGTACCCATGTAAAACAAACATGGACAATGAGATACCAAAATATACAATGTATTAATCAGGTTTCAACGTAGTGTACCACTAAATATTTTGATAGTATGCTACTTGAACAATTTGACCATCATCACGTGATTATAAAAATGCATTAATACCTCTATTTTGTAGTATTCTGGGGTTGAATGACTTCTGTTCTATTGAGTGTATTTGATTAACTATACCTTTTCATTCTTTAACCCTTTACCCAACGTAAGGGCCAAAACCGGCCAGAGCTATTCACAAAAATCGCCAATTAATTTTCATTATTTTTTCATTTTTTTGTCTAAAAAACACATAGGTTATGACCCTTCGTTGGAACGAGCTCGTTCCAACGAGGGGTCATAACCCATGTTTGTGAGACAAAAAATGAAAAAAAATTAGTTATTCAAGAATTTTTTTTGCAAGTGTCGTCTGCTTTTCATGTTAGGTAAAGGGTTCAAGTTTTCTTTAGCTTGCACATGCAATTTATAAAGAGATTTTTCTTGCAATTTTATTATTTTATTTTAAACAATGATGGTGAAAATGAGTGGAGTAAAGAATATGAACTGTGAGACTGTCAATGACCGGTAATAAATTTGTACACATATTGAGAGGAGTAATTTTTGCGGAGTGAAAATTTGAAAAAAGCGAAACATTTATTGAAATTTACATGATTTTTATGATTCAGTTTCTTTCTGTTTCTACAGAAAAAAATCATACTGGTTGAAATAGTGACTAATGACTCATTGAATGATTTCTGCAAATAAATATAACAAAATCAACATTTATATGGATGCACCTGTCCTAAAAAGCATATAAAATCATTAAAAGAATGAAAAGAAAAACATGTTTAGACCATGGAAAAATTGATTTCTCACCACTCCGACCACCCATCCACCCCATCTTACGTTCCTGGAAAAAAGCTTTTGACCCCCCTCCCGTCTCATAACAAGCTTGTGAACACTGTTTAACCTCGGTAGAGCATTCCAATTGACAAGCGTTTTACATCAGAGATTAACTACCAGAAGCATGAAAAGCAGTTATGAATTGATTGAGCGTAAACACTCATCAGCACTTGATGAATTACAATTGTCTCTTGTCAAGTGTCGTCTGTCTGTTGAGGCAGACGACACTTCTCCAGAAACAATTGTTAAACTTATATTACTTCTTCTCACAAAATGTGAACTGTCAACGTGAAAGCAACATGTGCAGAAAATGTGCAGAAAACTCAAAATTAGACACTATTCATGTTTCGTAATCCAAATTCTCTAATCCAGATACCCTCTGTCAGAACAAAATACAAAGAAGGGTGCCTAGGCTAAAGCGATTTCACTGACCGTTCATTTAATCTCCTTGTCCCTGCGAAAATATGTTCTCAAAAGCCACCAATAAGTATAAAATGAATTTTGTTTACTAGTAGTACTCGCACCTTTCATGCTATTTCTGGGTGAGAGAAATGACATCATTCCTTGACCCCGTCGTGTATGATCTCACACAGGTAATAATAACAAATGAGATGGTTAGGAGAAAGTCTATCTTAACTGTGGATAGTGATTAGACCTGCGCACTTTCCCCCTATTCATCTTTGATATCGATGGGCAGAGTTGATCTTTAGCAAATTGTGAGTAGTATACAATAAATCATAGAATTCTTACTTTAACATGAAACGGTTTTCGCCTGCTGCCATTTCGATTGACGAGTAAACAAAAAGAATCTCTCTGTCTGTTAGCCGTGTATAGATTGGATGAGAATGTGTTTGGTAAATACACAACTTGCACATAACGTCTTAACTCAAATTACTTTATAATATAAGACGTTTATAAGATGTGAAATATCATTGGTTGCATAGTTTGTTCTTGATTTCATCTGACTGTGTGTGGTATATACACAACTTGCACGTGACGGCGTAAATCCAATGAAATTCTCAAAAATGTTGTAGAAGGCACGACATATCGTCCCTTAGGTCCAAGAAGACGACACCCGCAATGTCTTAAGCATTACAGGTGATGCCCTGTTGCATTCAAGGAACGATTTATACATTTAGCAGGACACCGTTCCGGCGTCTCACAAGAGTCGTGGAGAATAACGACATTTTAAAATTCCATTTTTTTTTCGAGAAATCATTAATTAGTAACTTTGTATAATATTGTATGAAAGTGATAGAACTTTCAGATTGTTAACCCTTTACCCAACGTAACGGCCAAAACCGGCCAGCGCTATTCACAAAAATCGCCAATTAATTTTCATCATTTTTTCATTTTTTGTCTCTAAAACATATGTTATGACCCCTCATTGGAACGAGCTCGGTGAGCTCGTTCCAATGAGGGGTCATAACCTATGTTTTTGAGACAAAAAATGAAAATAATAGTTATTCAAGAATTTTTTTTTGCAAGTGTCGTCTGCTTTTCTTGTTAAGTAAAGGGTTAAACAGGGAGCACGGTGGCTCAGTGGTTAGAGCATTGGATTTTCAAGAGAGAGGTCGACGTTGTTCAATCCCGACCAGCAGTAGCTGCGTGGTGTCCCTGGGGAAAACACTTAATCCCGACTGTTCGGGGGTGGTGGGGGGGGGGGGGCACGGTGCACGGTGGGGCACGGTTAGGGTGTACCGCACGTTGATGATACACTGCTGTTATCTCTGCTTGTGCAAAGTTCGTTAGTTGAAGAGTCTGGTCGCTTCTATCCTAATAAACGTAACGTCAAAACCCGCCAAACGCTATTCACAAAAATCCCCACCCAAATATCTCTATTTTTACAATCTTTACCTCCGAATACATAGCGTACAATGCTTTCGTTACATTCTTTACGCCATCTGCAATGCTTTAGCACTACAGATGGCACCTTGAGTGTACAGAGACGTGACCAGCGGCTGGTCTTCAGTCGTCCTACTGAATGTTTACCGGTGATTTTTTCATAGTGATGCTGTTTTACTTGTTAAGTGCGTCTGAACCAGCTTCATTTCTTGCAAGGCAAATGGCAGATTAATTGTACTGTCTGTGGAGGAAATTGTCGACCTTTCAATATGTCAACATGAGTACAATTTGTAATTTGATTAATAGGGAACTCTAAGCCATTATGTGATTGCCTCCGACGAATCTCATACACGGAATCACTGAAGGTATAACAGCAGTAAATAATAGACTGAGAAATTCCCGCCTTGTAATGTGACAGGCGGAGGTGATGCAATATTCGAAACTTAGCAGACGAGGTTTTGGTATTCTTGTTTAGCATTCTAAGCAATCTGCGCCTCTTTCCTGAAAATTCCAGAGAAACAGAGTGTGAGCTGATGATTTTTGAGGCATAAAAAGTGCATTCGACCACAGTGTGGTTTTGTCACTGTTTTCTAAACAACCCGATTCTGATACGTAGCAGTAAAAAGAGGGCACGCAAATCGCACCCCAACTAAGATGCTTGAGCCATCAAGTCTTATTTCGAATATGCTTTGGTCAAGACAACCAACGTGATAACTCCTCCCAAACGACTGTTGATGCCTTGAAAGTTGTTACGTTGTGACTGTAATCACAGCATAAAAGCTTTCACTTCATCAAACTTCATGGTGTTTCCTTAGCACGAAAACTAATAACACTATATCAACTTTGAGTGTTCCAACAATACAGCTGTATAGAGAAAATCGGGTTTTGTTTGGAGTTTCCTGATAAAATGTGCACGCGAACTCTGCTCTTAAATTTATCACTTTTTCTCTCTTATTTGTAAACTTTGTCACATCCCTAAGTTTTTGGAAAGACAGATGGCATCTTTTCCTTTCAAGGGACAATATAATATAATGTCAGTACTATTGAGTGCCGCATTACAAGTTTGATACACTGTAAACTGCCGGTCTGAACTCGTACCCCGAGTAGAGTGCCCTTTTGAGTATTCCTGCCTTTTTGCCCTGAGAGGAAAATCATTCGATGTGTCTAGAGACCAGGTAAAGTAGTTGATATGGTGCGAAAAATAAAGCTTCAAGAAAACTCTAATAGAGTTGAGCTATTTTACGGAAGAAATAGATGTATATTGTCTGATAATTAACAGCCCATCCAACACATCGAATGAATACCTCTTTCCATAACTAAAACTGCACGACTTTCTTTCTTATTTTTTTTATTGGTAATAGAGATGGTAATATTCGATTCAAATTCACGACATCACAATTAATCACACCGTTGTTACCGCTAATGCAAAGAAAATAGTTTGAATGAGAGTAGTTGGGAGAGAGATCCAAGCGTTTTTGAAAAATCTACTGGAATTTCTGTTGTAACTTTTTTCGTAAGCGATTGATGGGAATTTTACGGTGAAAACAACTTGAGACCCAAGCGTTTTTACAACTCTATGGGAATTCACTTTGGAAATTTGCTAGAGCTTATAATCTCAAGGAAACGTCTGGGGCATTTGAGAACCAAACAGGGGACTGGCATAACACAACCCTATAGAATTTAGCCTACCAAAGATATTGTTAGAGATTTATACCTCCGTTGAATATTTTTATAACTATCGCCGGACATTAAAAGATGAGGTTACGTAATCTAAACAACAATTTAAAAAAAATTCTCAAGTGTGTATGTGGGGGAACCCCACTGATCTCTGTACAAGTGGATTGCTGGGACACTCAGTGGTTACATATAGAAAATTGTCCCAACCGTCCCATCATCTTAGGGGACGGGCGTGGTGAGGCGGGACGCTTCGGAAGTTGCTATAAATAAACAATACTGTTGTACTGGAGGTCCTTCTCAAGTATGTTCATAGGCATCTGTTTGGTTAATGTAGAGTTGTAATATATTATCTCTCTTGATACGCTCACTGGCGGAAAATCTCCCTTTGCTGTCAATCAGTAATGAAGCTTCAAAGTGACGAGACGCCCGATGTTAATCTCATCTTGGAATGTAGTGTCAATGCTTAATTATTGAATCAGTGGTTTTATGTGGTTTTACCCAAGTTTACCATAATACTCAACAACAACAACCCCCCCCCCCCCCCCCCAGTTTTCCGACTTCTCGCAATCGCCGCTTGATTTTAAAAGAATATACTTTGAGTCTTTGAAAACGAATATGTTGATGATGCACATTTTTTCGCGGTAATACAAATTTACTACATATTTAATTATTATTGACAAAAAATCAAGTCGTCGCCTGAGTGCTAGAATGTTCTATGTCCCCTATGGGACATAGAACATTCTAGCACTCAGGCGACGAAGTGTTGAGATAGGGAAGTTGATGCAATGTAACTAGTTATCGTGTAAGGTAAACACAGTGGTATTTGATGAAGCAACAGCTGTTATGCTGTGACTACAGTCACAGCATAACAGCTTTCACGTTATGAAACGTCATGGATTGGGAGGAGATACCGCGCTGATTGACTTGATGGAATTTTAGATGCACTCTAAAATCAGTTGGGTGGAAAACTAACCTAAATCAGCTCGGTTGAGTCAATTGGGTTCATTTTCACTTTACCCAGTTGATTTGAGTCGATTTTCAACCCAACTGATTTTAGTGTGTGTGTGTGTGGGGGGGGGGGGGGGGGGGGTGAGAGTATGTGGAGGGGGGGGGGGGGGTCAGACTGAGTAGAGTGGTTTTTCGCTGACGTTCCAGCAATCCAGTTGTATAGAGATCAGTGGGTAACCGTCTCAATATGGAGACCGAGATCATATAATTTTGGCGCCGTGAACAAGAATGAGAAATATCATCGTAACATGCCACGTATGAGTAATTTAAAGGTCCTCTCAATAAATTTATGAACTTCACCCCATAATAACACTAAATACGATAAACGAAACGAGAAAACACGTTTTAGAAGATCTTCAGTTCCTTTTTTGTTTCCTGAAATACAATTTGAACATGTTCAATTTGAAAAAGGTCGCTATGTATCGTGCTTTTTGTTTTCTCTCAATAGAGTGCTGTCAATGTTGTAGAATTAAATGGTTTCATGAAAGGCATTGGAGAAAAAGTTGTATAGAAAGCGGTTAGTTCCAGTCATCAAAGAAACGAATTTCCAATCATCAGTAATGCCATGGGTGATGGACTGAATGTGATTGATACATCAATCAGAAAGACTGACAATGGATAAATGTTTACAGTCGTTATCTGTAGAATATTTTACATAAATCAATCCGCATTAATCTAGATCTATCTTGTGTTAATATGTTGGTAATTAGCACAGTAGACATAGAAACATTTCGGCCATGGTACTGATGCTCTCCTTCAGCTGAAAGTTTGCTTGCACTCTTTATGATTTTTCATAGGGTTTGAGAATTACTGAGTACAGAGGAAATCCAGACTCCACGTGTTGCAAACACACATTTAGTCTCATTAAGTCGGATGAGATGCTGAAAAAGTATTTAAGGAACGTGGTAAGCTCAAAGTATTTTTATAAAAGTGCCTGTTGCTTGAAGGACTCGGCCTTTCTCGATAATCCAAACTGAAGAATATGTTTTCGAGGAGGATTAGCAATAATTTAACCCTTTGAATTTGGATTGTATCTTCCATGTCAGTTCAATGGCAGGAATTGGAAGAGTCCATATTCATTATTTGTGGATAGACTAATTAATATTTTCAACGTGCAGCCTTGGGGCTGCACGTTGGACATATTGATTGGTCTGCCACACACATTCACTTAGCAGCAGGATACGTAATAAAATTATGATGTATCATATCCCGTGGCCGGAATTCAAAGGGTTAAGCCAGGTAGGAACATTTCCGTCTACATTGAAGCCTTAGATATCGATTCGCTCCTGCTAGTATGTATGTACTTCATTACGCGCCTAGATTTGATACTTGGCGTTACGACACACACACGGTCTTTCATACAAATACCCCCGTCGTACTTATCGTGTCTTATCCGACAGAAAACATTATTCACAGCGCACTCTCAGGCTAGCATTATTTTAATTCTTCGTACTGCGACGATTTTGCAAAGTTAGACTCAGAGAGGATGTTTTGGGGATTGCGTAGGGGCAGAAAAGTAAGCATGCTAAGGCCAAATTATCATGGTATAAAAAATTAATTTACTCTTTCATCACTTATGTTCCTGGAGGATATTGTTTAGAATACTATCTTTTGAGAAATATAGCGCGTTTGAGTTGTATATTAACCCTTTGAACCCGAGAAGCCATTTTCCGGCCCACGAACATAATGCGTCTGAATTTCATGAAGTAAGATAACCACTGTGGTACAGAAGGTAGAGTTGCAGGCTGCAAGCCGAGAGGTCCTCTGTTCGAATCGCACATACGGCAACCGCGTTGTTCCTTGGGCAAGACACTTTACTCCCATTGCCCACGTGGTTGCGCTGCGGCGTTGTGTACTAAGGCGTACTGCACGTCGATGGTGCACTTGTCTTCAACCAATGCTAACCCTGCTTGTGTAGAGTTAGTATGTTGGGGAGCTGACAGTTGCTCGCCGTTGCTCACCGTTGCTCGGTGGTTCTCTCCGGGTACTCCAGCTTCCTCCACCCGTAAAACTGTCGTGATCATGATTAACGACTGAGCAGAAATATGTGACCTTAAACACCAATAAATAAATAAATAAATAAATAAATAAATAAATAAATAAATAAATAAATAAATAAATAAATAAATAAATAAATGCTAATGGGATGTGCGTTGAAAATATTAGTAGGTCTACACCGAAATAAGGAATGTGGACGCTTCCATTTGTTGCCATTGAACTGACTAAGAAGATATCACCAGGGTTCAAAAGATTAATACAGTAATAAAAAGGATCAGTAATAATTTAATTCCATGGCCCTATAGGGCTGTGGGAATAACTTACTACGGAGTTTCTCTGGATTTGATTAATGGAAGCTATCGTTTTTCCGGCCTTTTTGTTGGGGTTTAGCGACATCTACGACAGTCAGGGTCACCTCGTGTCAGACGTTTTACGGACTGAGGAAGCCGGAGTACCAGGAAAGAACCACTGAGTAGCGACAAGCAACTGCCAGACTCCCCAAACGTACTAACTCCGCACATGCATGGTTAGCATTAGTCGACGTGCAGTTCGCCTTAATACACAGCGCCACCCTGCTTTGCCCAAACACAAACGCAGTTATCCCAGGTGTGGATCGAACCGTAGACTTTAGGTTTGAATCACTGCAACACTGAGCTCCCTTCCCGGACTTTATAGCCTGGGTCAATGAAAGGCTATTAATGAGTAGCGGTATCAATGCACACGACACTGCAGAACAATTGGTCATCTGAACCGTAATGCACTGTGATATCACAGGTGTTCATGGTGAATTCCGTGTTTTAGGAACACCCCTGCCCTTAGCCGCGATGTCATTTTCCGAGAGTTCGTAGCAATGAAAACGTCCACCTATAGTCCTGGGTCATCCTCAGTCTTTCCACCTCTCCACAGCACACGCAGGCTCTATATCGCTTCCCTTTCTATTTCTTTGTTTGAGCATTCCCATTGTTATTATGTAAGCTTTACGTCTCACCTGACTTACATCGTTTGACATGGAAGCTTTGGTCTCAACAGTGAAAAAGTTCTTTGGGATTCTGCACGACTACGATATGCCAGATTTGAAATTTCGAAGATTTTTACTCACGAGAATTTGAGATCGTCACTATGCCAACTTGTGTGTTTTTATCCTGCCATCCTCAGTCAGTCGTTCTTCGAATACTAATTCAGTTCCACACTCGCTGTCCCATTGGGAGCCTCAAAGTGCTTCTTCAACCGACATTTCTGCGAATCCTTCCGCGCACGAAACTAGCATCGCCATGGATTGTTTTCTACCTTCGGAAAATTTACCAGCTGATAAAATTCCAGGTTCTACTTCTGCTTCTACTAGCGACCATCTTCAACAAGTCAAAGTTTTTGCTTTGGAAATATATCCTTTTTATGAGGGCTAATCTGAATACATACAAAGATGCACTCAGGGCTAGCTCTGGTTGTAGATTGTTCCAATCAGAGATGATTGTCATGGGGAAAAATACTATTTCCTCAATCTTGTAGGCAGCTTTACATGATGGGATTACGGGAGACGAATTTACTTTCGTTATTAATTGCTACCATTTAATGACGTATACACCTGGAACTTAATTAAGCACCCCCTGAAATGTTTCATGACAGTGAAGTTGCTGTTACGGATTATTTTGTTTTAATGATTGCTATGTCTTGCAGTACATTTCATCTAGTGAAACATGATGTTTCTGGTTGATATCGTACGCCAAACACACCCCCTATCCACGTGAAGCATGCTTCCCACGAATGTCACAAAACCACTATCATCCACATGCAATATCTGGGTATAAAACAAGAAACTTTGTCACTTCTTTTATCAATAAATCTTGACGTGGCAAGGAGGAGACTTCCAGAGGCACTAACATGGCAAATCGTTGGCATGCATACAGTAGACATGTCATTCAAAGCTATTGGAAGGCAACACTTGGCAATAGTCGTTCTGTCATCAGCATACTTGTCCGAAAACATCATCAAACCAACGATGTTAAGGACCAAGGCCTAGAAAACCCCGAAAGACCTTTCCTCGGGAAGATCGGAGTCTGGTTTGCCTCGTTAGGCGTGAACCCTTTGCGTCAAGTGGGGTTTCCCCAACAGGCGTTTGTGCAACAGAACTGCCCGAAACCGTCTCAAAGCACTGGGTATGACGGTCAGAAGGGTCATCAAGCGTCCAGCTCTGTCCCATCAGCATCAAAGTCAACGTGTGGAGTGGTGAGTAATACGACAACACTGGAATCTCGGGACGTGGAGTAGAGTCCATTGGTCAGAAGAGAGTAGGTTCCTGCTTCACGTCACAGATGATCTGATGAGACTGTGGAGGTATAGACATACTGCTTACGTGTCCAGGAACACCAGACCTACTGTTCCTTATGGTGGAGGATCAGTAATGATCTGGGGGTGCCTCTCTCATGATTGTAAACTTGATATGGTGACTGTATGTGGGAATTGCAATGGTCATCAGTATATCCGGGACATTCTCAATCCGGTTGTCGTACCTCGTTTTGACAAACACCCGTTGGCTACTTAGCAAGACATAGCAATCATTAAAACATAATAATCAGTAAAAGCAACTTCACTGTCATGAAACATTTCAGAGGGTGCTTAATTCAGTTCCAGGCGTATATTTCTAGTCTTTTTATATATTGGGGAACACAGGCAATTTTCCAATTATCATGGAGTGGACCAGAGTATACAGACTTTTGATCTATATTCTGGAAAATGGGGCAATATTACCTGTTATTTCGTTTAGTAGTTTTAGTGTATCTGGGCATTCTGCTTTACCATATGATGGGGTTTTAAAGGCGCTTTCATATTCCATTTTGGCCAGGAAATTAGATGTTTTAGGAAAAAGGTTTTTAATCAGAAATATAGTTGTGTCTAAAAACTGTTGATCAGAAAATTTCCACTGCAAGGGAGAAGGCTTTAGCTCATGTAGGTGACTTTAGCTTTAGGGTCTGTACTCAGAACCTAAAGCTGTAGCCATCTTACTCAACAGTTTACCGTAATATGTCTTTGTACGTTTAATAAAAATACCAAATGTTTTCATGCATTTGGGTTTGTTTTCATTTTCGTCAGGTGTTATCGTGTCATGTATATTTGTGGATTTCCTATAATCTTGCCTTAGAGTTTTGGAACGTGAAAATATTCCCATATTTGAAGAATATCTGGATTTGATGGTCACCATTTTTCTACTCTTTTATGAATCTCGATTTCTCCTATTGATGAGCAGTTGAATATTGCTTGACACCCGTGGTAGATTATCTTTCATTTTACGATATAAGATAATCCTGTCTGTTGAAAGTATCATCAAACCTCAATAAATAAATGAATTAATAAATTATATTTCATTTTACATTTTTCTTCTGATACAATCATTTCTAAACTGGATAATGCCCATAGATTCATGTGAAGAGTTCAGTTCAGTGTCTGCATGATACAAATCGACCACCAGTTCGATGAGGTCAGACATTGCGACAACTCGGGGCCCCATTACTCCACTTCTAAGGCCATGGTACTTAATTTCTTTCCTCACAGCTAGCACACTACCTTCATGCATTTGTTTTGTTCATGCCTTCTGTAAACATGCATATTATTAGTTACACGGTGTTTCAACGGGGTGTACGGGACAGTACTATTCTTCTGATTCGTATTTCCTGAGGCTGAAAGCCGAAGGAAACACGAATCTCATGAGTAGCACAGTCCCGTACACCCTGCTGAAATACCGTGTTAAGAATTTATTACCCTGCCCCTTCAGTGCGTCGAGTTTTGTTTTATTATCACTTTACCTAACATAACGGCCAAAACCGGCCAGCGCTATTCTCAAAAATCGCCAATTAATTTTCATTATTTTTTTCATTTTTTGTCTCAAAAACATAGGTTATGACCCCTCGTTGGAACGAGCTCGTCGAGCTCGTTCCAACGAGGGGTCATAACCTATGTTTTTGAGACAAAAAATGAAAAAAATTAGTTATTCAAGAATTATTTTTGCAAGTGTCGTCTGCTTTTCGTGTTAGGTAAAGGGTTATATAATCCCCAATCGGTATTCAAGTGACAAAAACCTTGATAAAAGTACTAATTAGAGAAACTGAAAGAAACATATCTTTCTTTGTTATTGGACAAGAACGATTTGGAGTTATTTCCCTTCGATTGAATGGAAACGTCTGGGAGACTTCAATTCAAGGACATTGGGAAATGACACGTCGTTATTATTGCGGGACACAAGTTGACTTTGTAAGTGTTTTATTTGACACAGTAGTGTGTTGTGTGTCTTGGAGAATCGGTATACGAAATTCAAACTTGTACAGGTTCTTTAATAAATTTCGCTGAAGAGACAAAACATATAACGAGGTTGGTTCCATGTTTCTCTAAACTACCACGGATCTGTCGTGTAGTAAGCACCACAACAATCTCGACAGTAAAATCAGACATTGGGGGATATGTACACATGTTTTATTTCAAGTTTTCGGAATATTCTCATGAACAAATATTGTCCTCATTTTGTTTGTGAGTCTGAATGTATTACTGACAAATATGTTTGAGGCGATGGGTGAAAGGGAGATCGGCGTAGTGTACCACAGAATATCTGCACATCCCTTTTAGCTGTCATGTGATATTCCCATACACTCCGTTGAACTTCGTGCACCCGCATTGGGGCAAAATGTACCGTTCTGGGTGCATTGGTTACTGAACAATCAGGAATCTTATATAATTTAAAAAGGGTATTAAATGTGAATATTCAACTGGGGAGTGCTTAATAAACTACAGCGCAGCATATTTCCTGTGAGTGGTATATAAATATTCATTTTGTCCTCAACTATTAAACTTTCTTTACGGGAAAGTTTATGCATCGTAGGTTAAGAGGAAGGGTTAAACTAACATACTCAAATACGATGTTTTTATGTTTTTGTATACGTATGTTTTTTACAATCAGCAGCAAACACTCACATAAAATTTAATCGGCGATCCCCACCCTTCACTCCGGAACCGAGAAAGTTGAAATTTATCCAAACCCAAGAAGTAACAGAAGAAGAACATAGCTCATTGGCCACATACAAAACACTGCCTAAACAGCAACCATCTGAGTGGGAAAGGTGGTTGTTGCTATAATATTGCTATAATAAACAAATATCGGCATAAATAAAAAGGTTGTCAATTTTCCGACACCTCACAATCGCCGATCGCGTTTTAAAGAAAGTACTTTAATGTTTCTACAAAATGAGTATGTTGATTATGTGCTCATTTTTCGCGGTAGTATGAACTGAATATTTACAACATATTCTGGTTTTTATTTATAAAAGAACAAGTACCGATACTGGAGAGTTGATACCATGTTACTAGTTTTCGTACTAGGCTTTCGTTTGATGTTGTGAGTGCTGTTATGCTGTGACTAGTCACAGCATAACAGCTTCCACGTCATCGAACGTCACAGATGGGAGGATTTAATGCCTTGGTTGATCTGATGCCACCTTGAGAGAGCAAACTGAGTTGCGACGTTTTTCACTGACGTTCCAAATTTCCAGGAATCCAGTTTTAAAGAGATCGATGACACAGGTTCAAACAAATCACCTAATGGAAAATGAAATATTTATGCGTAATAAAATGTCGTCCATAATGTGTTTATATCATTAGGGTGGCGATATTTGTCACCTAATAAGTAGATATTTTGCGGTAGAGTGGGCATCAACAATGGAAACTATTAACTGATCTATCATGGCTAAACCGCAACTCAATAACTTCCATAATTCAAGCCGCAGAATGTGATGGAAAATACTTCCCCAGGGACGAGGATCCGAATAGAGACAACATTTACCGATACACAACAAATACCGTCTTTTCTTGACCATATCAAAATACGTAAATTTCTTTTTGCCTCATTTTCTACACAGGCGTCTCTTCCTTTAAGAGCCCCACATCATTTACCGTTGTAATGAAATACATATCCGCATGGATATTCTCGCACGGGATTGATTAACGTCAGTCGACTCCAGTTCCCAAATAACCAGTTCAGTATAAAGTTGTTATACAATAATATATTATAGTTGTAAGTGTTAACTCACGTCACAGACTGTATAGCCTCTCAGTTTTCCAGTTTGAGAAGACGGCCACGTCTCGATGTCGATAGATAACGCTGAGCATTCACTAAGAGCACAACCCTTGGCGACTCAGACGATCGATGGATCCAGTGTCAAGAATCTATGAATTCGAACCTTTAGCATCTTAACATTGCTTCGTCAGCCCTTTTATGGGAATGTACAAAACGTATGTTGGGCGCTCAGCTAGGATCTGAAAATTTTGCAACATGATGGGGCGAGAGTCCAACTTCACCGACAGTGTTCCTGAATCGTTGATGGTTGGAACGAAATTGAAACCTAGTTCAGTATAGTTCTTTAAAACAATATTAATAACTTTTATTACCGTGGAATATTGGTAACAAGGAAACAGACGAAAACGAGAGAGGTGGGTGGGAGCAAAAAGAAATATTACGAGCGAAAACATGTTGAAAGTGAGATACCGGACAATCGTAGATTCAGAAACCAAGAAGGAAACAAAAAATAGACACAAAACTAATGATAAAAAACATGAATACCGAGGTTTACACATCTGATAAAGAAAGTGGTGAAGAGAGAGGATACCACCAGAGTGTAAAGAGGATGTTACTAATGTATTTTCTGTCATTCTAACGTAGTGAAATTAAAAAAAATAAAGAGCGGTATCAAAATTATGCCATAGCAAAGCCGTAAAGATGCTTCCAATTATCGATGCCGTCTTGAAAATCCAGTTGCGGACTGAAGACGGAAGATTTTCGAGAATATAATCAGCTATAAATGTAATCAAATTCTTCAATATGTACACAAGCTCGCCTTTTTCGGTAGTACCAACGACGCTAATGAAGTTAACTGATTTATAGTACATGAAACGCCAAGCGTACTAGAAAATCATTTATATAACTTTCAAGTGAAACGGAAACTCCATTGACAATGACATCGTTAGAATTCGACGTGAATATAATTCATCGAATGGTCAAGATACAATGACGGTGAGAGTTGGTTTGTGCACAATAAAATAGTCCCCGTTTTAAATAAAGAGTTGGCCATTTCGAGCTGAGCTATTGTCGATAAATTGGTTATAATCACCATGCGACTCCGGGATGATGTATTGAAGTCTCAACCTCGTTTCTGTGACATATATCGACCTAACCTTCGTACATGCCCAGAGCCGAGAATTCGACTTCAATACACTATCTCGCAAAGTCCCATGTTAGCAATATCCTGTAGTATTACTAAGTTACGAAAATTAATTAGTTGGAAAATGGTAATAAACACTCACCTAATCAAACCTGCTTACATTAGAAGCAGTTACGGAACCTGCGGGTTAAATCCAGAGGTCTCTTAGCTGAAACTTTGCTGTGCATTTTGTACGTTTTCAAAGAATTTGAGAGTTATATCTTGGATGAAATCTCCCCCCCCCCCCTCCGGCAGGTTTTTAGAATAGTTACCGGCGTGTGGAGGGTATAGCAAAAACTGTTGTCTTGGCATTTTGAAGTAAAAAAATTCACGGCCAGTAGGTTGTTTTCCAGGTTCAGTCGTTAATGTGTTCGGGTACGTCACATGATGGATAAAATGTGTGCAGCTCCAGTTAACTGGGTAGTTATGTATCTGTTCTCTAAAGTCGCCCGTTCATGCCAGAAGAAAATTGGTAAACCATGTTTGTTCTGAAAATTTAGTCACGCGAATTCAAAGATTTCTTGATTCTGTAATTCATGAGAAAGCGTTGAGATCAGGTCTGAACATCTGCCCCTGAGAAATGGTGATATCCTCACGGGTTTATGTTTAGTTGTATGGCCTTCAGAGTTTGTGTTTATATCTATGGCATTCAGGGTTTGTGTTTATCTGTTTGGCCTTCAGCGCAAGTTTCCAGAGTTTTTTTTTATCTTCGTTGTCATTGGAGTTTTCATCTTAAGTTTTCGTGAAGGGCAGCATTTCGGAGAATGGATTATTTCAGAAAACTGTGATGAGGCAACTGGAACATAACGTCCATCTTGCAATAAAATTTCGCATGCAGCTGATACACGAATTGTTTGTTTTTGACCACTGCAAAAAGTAGCGTTAAAATTACGGAAGATGGAGTACAGTGACTCTGTGATTATGGTATTGGACTTCAAACCGAAAGGTCCACGGTTCGATCCCTGCCAGGGTAACTGCATTGGGTCCTTGGGGTAATGTCAATTGCCCACGTGGGGGCACGTTGGCTCTGTGTACCAACTTTCACGTCATCGAACGTCACCGATGGAAGGATTTAATGCCTTGATTGGTCTGATGCCACCTTGAGAGTGCAAATTGAGTTGCGACGTTTTTTACTGACGTTCCAATTTTCCAGCAATCCAGTTTTAAAGAGATCGATGATACAGGTTCAGACAAATCACCTAATGGAAAATTAAATATTTATGCGTAAATAAAACCAACAATGGAAACAATTAACTGATCTATCCTGGCTAAACCGCAACTCACACATCGATGGAACACTTGTCTTCAACCATTTAACCCTGCTTGTGTGGAGGTGGCACGTTGGGGAGTCTGACAGTTACTCGCCGAGGTCGATGGTTCTCTCAGGGTAATCCGGCTTTCACCACCCGCAAAACTGTCACGAGGTGACCGTGGCTGTCGAAAGTGGTGTTAAACCCCAATAAATAAATTATGGTAGAATTACCGGCAATCAGTTACCGTTACTTCAGTCATAACTTTTACGGTAAACTGACTGATGCTGCTTAAAGCTCAAATACCGCGGAGGAAGGTAGTTTGTTCAGAACGAATGCATTGAAACCTTCAGTTCCTGCTATTGCAAAATGGCGTCGTTCATGACGAAATAATCCTTATTTTATGACACTCAGATTTTAAGGTAGACTAATTAATATCTTGAACCTGCAGCCATACGGCTGCAGGTTAAAGATATCAATTGATCAAATCTGTATGTCAAGCCAACAGCTTTCTCATGTAATGAAGTGAAAGGAAATATGAGACGGAATGCTGTTTGGATGTGGTGTTCCATTCTCCTTGTGTTGCAATATCGAAATATCACTATTAAGATTCATAGACTCCAGCTGTAGAGTACTTGTGAGATGCACTCATCGTGATATTAAAACAGTCCTTTATCATTTGTTGCAAAAGGATGGCCAATTACTTAATGATGTGGTTTACAATACAAACTATATCGATTTTCTCGTAACTTGACAGGCATCTTGCCACTTATCGATGTCTTGAATGACGATAGAGTATACATTTTTCATCCCCCTTCAATCACCACCCACAAGAACCGATCTAGGTTACTGAACTTCATCGAAACGCGTAAAATGGATAGCGACAGAGAGATCCTCGTTCCATAAAATCCTTTATTTAAGAGAACTGTCTGCGTGCCTGCCAGCGTGCCTGCCTGCACACTCGGAAGCCGGGCCACCAGCCCGCCCGTCTGTCTGTATGTCTGCATAAACGCGTAGAATGTGGTAAATATTCGAAAAAAAGTGTATATGTT
The DNA here is from genome assembly GCA_031216915.1 of Pictodentalium vernedei. NCBI lineage: Eukaryota > Metazoa > Mollusca > Scaphopoda > Dentaliida > Dentaliidae > Pictodentalium > Pictodentalium vernedei. The sequence goes on from CM062295.1 coordinate 181,123,124, forward strand.
ATGCTTGCATAACGGCGGCGGAACATTTTTGAAAGTGTGGTGGCAAAATAAAATATGGCACTGTACAATACCGAAATACCAATACGCGCACATATCTGCATTGCGATTTGCGTGGGGGTTAAAAGATCATTTGTGCAATGAATGAGGTTTTATGCTTCATCTTTTGACGAAAAACGTTAGTCTAAACGACAATATATCTGGAATGTTTTTGAAGTGGGAAGTGAGGGATGGGGGGCAAACATAAAATAGAGCATTATACTATACTAAAATTCGCTCGCGCGCACAAATATGCATTGTGATTTGCGAGGTAGTTAATAATAATAATTTGTGCGATTAATATGTTGTTGTGGTATCTTTTGCCAAATAACGTTAGTTTAACCCTTTACCCAACGTAACGGCCAATACCGGCCAGCGCTATTCTCAAAAATCGCCAATAAATTTTCATTATATTTTCATTTTTTGTCTCAAAAACATAGGTTATGACTCCTCGTTGGAACGAGCTCGTCGAGCTCGTTCCAACGAGGGGTCATAACCTATATTTTTGAGACAAAAAATGAAAAAAATTAGTCATTCAAGAATTTTTTTTACAAGTGTCGTCTGCTTTTCATGTTAGGTAAAGGGTTAAACGGTAATGTATCGCATGGCTATATACTTAGATAATCAATGCATTGTAGAATATGGAAAGTGGACACCAATTTCAGATTAAATTTGGATAACTGCGGAATGGCAAGTGCTGCTTCATATTTAGTCTTCAGGGTGTACGTGTGAACTCTCGGGATATTTCCGTTTGTATGTGGAGGGACGTTCTTTTCTTAAGACAGGGAAACTGTTTCTTTAAAAGCGAGGTGTCATTGCACATTGTAGGCAACAGAATTGTTATTGGTCGGGTATCCTCAGACCCGAAGCCAAGATCTGAAAATTTTGCGAAATGATGGGGCGAGAGTCCAGCTACTCTGGCAGTGTTCCCGGGTCGTTGATGGTTGGAACGAAATTGAAACCTAATTCAATATAGTTATTTAAAACAATATTAATAACTTTTACTGGCGTCATCCATTGTTATTCACTGGTATATGTAAAGGATAAATAACTCGTTGATGTTTGATAGGTGAGAGAATGCTCCCGGTCGAGGGCCGTTAGACCCCAGACGGAATGCCTTCTCTCGCCTATCCAACATCAACGAGTTATTTATCCTACTTAAAAAAACTTTTTGTTGTTTGATAGTTCCATAGATGTATAATATCCAACAGTTATCTGTTGGATATACAACTATCCATCTATTAAATGTGGGATAGTCAAACTATATACCAGTGAATAACAATGGGTGACGTCAATAAAGGTTTTTAAAGTTTGACTATCCCATGTTTAATAGTTGGATAGTTGTATATTCAACAGCTCACTGTTGGATATTTTACAAGTATTGAACTATCCAACGTCACACTATACCAATACTGTGAGTGGTGGCTGAGTGGATAAGTATGTTATTATATGAGAGAAAACAAATCTGGTAATTTAATTGGTTAAAACCCTTTACCCAACGTAACGGCCAAAACCGGCCAGCGCTATTCTCAAAAATCGCCAATTAATTTTCATTATTTTTTTCATTTTTTGTCTCAAAAACATAGGTTATGACCCCTCATTGGAACGAGCTCGTCGAGCTCGTTCCAACGAGGGGTCATAACCTATGTTTTTGAGACAAAAAATGAAAAAAATTAGTTATTCAAGAATTTTTTTTGCAAGTGTCGTCTGCTTTTCATGTTAGGTAAAGGGTTAAAACACTCATCAGACGTGTTGATATACTCCAATATTGCTGATCTATTAAATTTTTTATCGAAATCGAGTTATTTCGTCGCTCTGTCATTGTTGTCTATAAATGGCGCAGGTAGGTTGATATAATGATTCCAAGTACCTGTTTATGATAAAAATTTAAACGGTATTTCCAGCTTACTGGCGGGTTGGGAGGGACTAGATATGGTGACCAATGAACGTCGACGCTGCGTATTCTGCAATCCAATGAACTGATATGTCATAGTTATATATGTTGAAATTAAATTTATTATGAATATGCTGTTTTTCTTGGAAAAATCTGTTATAAAACAATGAATTTGCAAACGATTTTTTTCTGACATAATAATAAAACAATAACTGACTTTCGTTGAAATTGATACAAGGAATTATCAACCATTGAAAGGTAACACTACTTTTCTCGGGTTGATAATTCCCTGTATCAGCCTCAAGGAAAGTCAATAATTGTACACGGTCGCTCATGCCAAAGGTTCCGGGATAAAAAAAAACGGTCTGAAAACGTTTCGAGGTATTTGAACACTCTCTGACAGCATGAGTTGCGTAGATGATGCTGCTACAGCGTTCCGTGGAATCGGGTGGGGACATTAAATGTATGTCCTCTGTGTGGAAAGAGGCGAATTACAAAAGTTCCCCTTGGGAACTCCGGGAAGAGAAGTATGCTTGTTCACTGTGGTTTACCACTTTACAATGTAGGACCACGTGACCAATGCATGTGGTGGAGGTCCTCTAAAATGAGCAACATGGGTATAAACGATGGACTAAAGATGACTTTATCTACATGTTGTGGCCACAATTAGCCATTGTGCAGAAATATGTGACCTTAAGCATGAATAAATAAAAAAATAAATAAATAAATAAATAAATAAATAAATAAATAAATAAGTAGTTACGAAAACGTATCTTTGGTGCGAACAAGAAGGCTCTGTTTTTTTATCATTTCTCAACTTTGGTCAATCTTGCTGAAATATCCATTTGTCACTTGACGTTCGAAATGCGTTGAACAGTTTGTAAACTTTCGCTAAATAATTGTTCCTTGTCGGCATAATGTTTGTCAGTCGTAGTTATTTAGGCCTAAAAAAGTTAAAATCTGTTTCTCAGGCCCTCCCGCATAGTCATTTTGGCTGCCACATGCTCTCTTTTTTATAACCAGTGCAATGGTAAAAAATAAAAATTAAATGGTTTATGTCTGATATTTTACCCACGTTAATAAAATTGATAAATTTCTCCCTTGAGAGCAAGACGGCTCTGCAATGCTTTAGCACTGCAAAGCCTACTTGCGCTCAAGGAATGAATCATACTATTTTGTAGCTTATGAGGCCTAAAACAAACTAAGAACATGAGCTTTTGATGGCAAAGAAATAATTACAAAAATAAACGATAAAATAAAAAAACATTTTTACAAAAATGGCCTGAGAAACAGAAGATCTAATTTGTGCGGCCTTATCCATAGAAAAGATTGGATTAAGAACTAAAGAATTCTAGCGGTTCGACCTCGTATCATAAAACTGATATATGGCAGCATGACCCGATAACTAAAAGCTTTGACTCCATACAAATATACAGTTATATAACGTGTGGGCCAACACATAACACAGTAACTGATATTGTGTAAGTAAGGAAAACTATCAGTAACATGCCGTTTCTCTTCTATAATTGTAATTATACATATTTATAATGATCGTTCGGTATCGTGTTTTCCTGGAAAAGCTCAATTAATTTTTTAAGACTGTGTTGAAAATGATAAAGTGCTCGGAGCTGAAACAATTTTGAACCACAGGATCAAAGCACCTTCGAGATATTTATAGAAATAATAAGACCTGTTGAAGAAAGAAATTTCCGGATATTTTAAGTTTATATATGAAGTTCAGACAAACCCTCGCGTAGATCCACGCCGATAGTTCTGATCTAAAACATTATAGTTGATAATAACACAAAACTAATAATAATCGAGCTTTTTTAAAATCGTTCGTGGCACAATTCTTTGTTTTTAGAGCTAACTATTTTTACAGGTTAACCCCACTGGCGTATTTTTTCTCACCCCCCCCCCTAAAATATGGGTCCAATGCAACATTCACAAAACATGGAGCCCCAAATGGGTATCCAATATAGGGGCTTCACACACTTCAAAAGCCTCAGATTCGCTCTTAAAGCACTAAATTTTGCAATGTTTTCTCGGGGATAGGAGTGAGGGTGGGGACTGCTAGCCCTAACTAGGACTTTCAGGTCATTGCGTCTTTCACCCATTTCCGTTCAAAAACGTGGGAGGGGGAACGTCTGGAGGGTCCTAGTTAGGACTAGGGACTAGGGGAGGCCCCGAAACTCCACACAACGGCCTTTCAAATATCACCCCCCCCCCCCCAAAAAAAAAAAAAAACCCTGGCCAGGGCCCATATTATAGAATCCCAAAGTACATTAACGTCAAAAACCCTACATTTGAAGCGGGTAATTTTTTCCATAATGCTACTTGGAATTTAACTGATGCAATCTTGTTTAACCCTTTACCCAACGTACGACCAAAAGCGGCCAGTGCTATTCACAAAATTCACCAATTAATTTTCATTATTTTTTCATTTTTTGTCTCAAAAACATAGGTTATGACCCCTCATTGGAACGAGCTCGACGAGCTCGTCCCAATGAGGGGTCATACCCTATCGTTTTGAGACAAAAAATGAAAAAAAATTTTGATTGCAAGTGTCGTCTGCTTTTCAGGTTAGGTAAAGGGTTTAACAGAGCTCAATGAAATTACCTACGGAATCACTAAAAGAATGAATTATTTATCCAATGCAGTTTAGCGATTTGACGTGACTATGTTTAAAACACAAAAAGACACTTCTTGGGTTCCCACTCAAAACACTCCTGCTCTCCACTGATGCGAGCTTGACAAACTCTTCTAGAGAGGCGTCAAAAGCTGTGACATTGGGGAAGAAATTGAAAAATTACGAAAAATTTATGTCTGTTTTGCAAAGCAAATGGGCCAATTCGTTGATTGAAGGGTCAACCAAGTCGTCCGCACAGCAAAAAGACTTCCACACCTAAAACAACTGTTGTTTCCTTTTATGAGAAAATAAAGTGTGTATTTCCAACCGTGGTGATACAAATTCAAAAGGGATTGAAGAAATTTCCCCAACCATGTCCAACTCTAGCACCATTTTTCTTGTTCACAGCCAGTCCGAGGCGTGGCTATGATTTTTAGGTTAAGCTTCTAAGGCAGTCACCAAAGCATGGGGTGTACTGTGACAGCTACCAGCAAGTCATAACACTATCACGGTATCTTCGAATATTAACAAACGAAATCCGAAGTACCTGTCTTAAGTGAATAAGAAATTTCAGCAATTCGTCATGTTTTCAGATGAAGTTTCCATTCCTACAGTAAGTGGTATAACAGTCTATATATAAGGATCAACTCAATTGTTTAATATCTAGTTTAAGCCAGCTTCCAACAACCATATTTCTTTGATCGACTCGCAGTCTTATGAAACAAATGATCTTGATTCGAAGAAACATTCTATTACCGACATAATTAATATTAATAAATAGGATCGTTGAACGGCATGAAACGGACCAAAGTCAACTAGTGTGGCTGTTACCATCTATTTAGACAAACCAACCATTTCTATAGTTTCTATAGTTTCTGCAAAGAAGATTAACCCTTTGAACACTGGTGGTATCTTTCATGTCAGATCAATGCAACAATTGGAAGAGTCCATATTTATTATTTGAGGGTAGACCAATTAATATTTTCAACATGCAGGCTTTTGGCTGTACTTTGAAAATATTGATTGGGCAACCAATCACATTCACTAAGCAGCCCCCACCCCCCCCCCCCCCACCCCCTACTTAAGGAGACGTCCAACCTAACTTTGGTTAAATTTAAGGTAATTTTCTCAAAAGTCCAGAGAAAGTCAGAAAAGAATAACCCCAATAAATTATAAATCAGTTTATTTGAAATGAAACATAGACTTTGCGGAAACTAATATTTGCCATGGACCTGTTACATTATGGCAGGAAGCACTACCTGAAAGGCTGCTATGGCATAACAAAGAAATGAGATTTAAAACAATAAAATGCATTAAATTTACAGAATAGTTAAATTCTGCAATCCTTCTAGCACAGATTCGGAGAAATCTTTTTCTCATTCTTGCAGGGAACGGACAGCAAGACTAATTGTAATTTAAGATGTCTAAATTTCACAAGAGTTGCCATTTTTGTTGTGTTTGTTTACCTTTTTATGAAGTTCACAAGGTTCAAATCCACACAGTTCACAAGAACAAGTATGGAGTCATGAGAGAGTGCATCAATGTAAAATGAAGATTGTCCAATGTGGCTTTTGTCAGTTTGCCGTCATCATAACCCCCCCCCCCCCACCCCCACCTCACAATTCTCTGGCATTTTGCACGAGATCTGTGTCAAAGTGATAAAAAGACGAGATTGATACAGCAAAAAAGAGAAAACTTCCAAACTTCCTGATTTGGTATCATCTGTGACCATTTTTGGGGTAGCATGAAATGAACAATGACAGCTGCCAAGAGTGCCATGTGAATGCTCAAGTATGGCCCAAACAACAAAAATGACCTGCCCTACATGTCGAATACTTACATCAATCGGCTTCGTTAAGTCAGAAAGCATGGATTCTAATTCATTCGTGAACATGGTTTGGTATGCTTCACAAGTTTTGAAACTATTACCCTTCTGTAGTTGCTGTTTGGGGAGGCTTGACTGTTTCTTACTCGGGGGATTTAAGAACATTAATAACTGATCTGCTTACCAATACTAATGTCATAGGCAGTGTATCACTGACCTGAACATATCGCAATTATGTTGGTTATGAAATTCATTTATCCAAAAACTGATGAGACGTTGTGGCCTCTTTTCGGTAATTTGTGTCGTTTTTGTCCGACCAGGCGGCCACATGCTATTTCTGTCAACGGATTGTCAATACACATAGATGTTTGCATCCTTTTGGTGCCAATAGCGATCAAAATCGACGTTGATCCATCTTACACGCAATGTGGCTGTGCGAGGAAGAAATTTAACTTGACTATGGTACTAAATTTCGCTGTATTTGTTGAACAGTAAAAGAACTTTCCGAAACATTCTCCTTGACATTGGTCTTCTTCACAAAGACTTCTTTACGTCACAAATATAGTTCGGCTAAGGTCAAATTACATTTTCGTAAATATTCAATTGTGAGGACTGCAATGTATGTTGATATGAATACAATTTTCCAATTTTATGTTTTGATCATCGAAAACAACCAAATAACAGGAGTTGGAATCGGTGGCGTATTAATCCCTTGCAGAAACGTGCGTAACTTTCTACAGTATCCGGACTCAAGATTCCTACTAAGGACTGTATCTCGTTATTTTCACATTGTCAGTTGAATATTTTTCTATGAATATATCGTGTGTTGTACATTACATCGCCTCTCAGATTCGAAAACAGCAGTGAAATGTTTGCAGATTTCAGATCTTAGGAAATCAAAACAGTTTCCTTACTTGGCCCAAAACTCACGTGATCATAACAACAAGCATGTCGTCGAATACAATCTATAGTTTGTGGTCATCCCTTTTCCTCTGAGCATTTTCACCACGTCGGTGATGAAATGATAAATATGCTTTCTCCGAGTATGGAGTGTGGAGTCTTTTATTTGCAACTGATGCATTCGAATTACCGATCTATTCCTTGTTATTCTTGTTGGTAACTTATGCGGCTGGCAATTTCTTTGTCATCAAAAGCAAAAAAAATGTTTAAAATTTTTTAAAAGGTGTATAAATTCAGAGTTTGTGTACTTTTGTCATTATTTTGGTATATAATATGTCGCTGTTCACCGCTTTAATTCGTATTTAGGGCATTGTGGAAATTTAAAACAAAAATGTCAAGATATGTTTGACGGCCCCTCAATGAAGTTAAAACGTATCATGTCATTGGGTCGGAAAAGTGGTCTTGAGGGTTCAAAGGGTTAAGACATTTTGCAGTGTAATTCAAAACATTTTACAGATCTTCTCTGGACTCAGAAGAAGGGTGCTAAGGCGATTTAAATTTTAGAAAACGAGCGAATAAAATAAAAGCTGAAGCGTTATCCACCAACGTGTTTTAAGTGTGTTCATAAAGTCGTAGAGTACGTTACGGAACTTCCCGGTGTTACGCTCTGTTTAACAAAAGTAACACGAGGTTACGATTCATCTTACAGTTTGTGAACTGGTCAATCAACTGGAAAAGTATATATGTTACAGTCAATGTCGAAAATCAATCAATTTAGAAATTGCCTGAAATTTTTAGTCTATTTGTAAAGTGCCTGATTCACTCAGTCAATTTCAAAATTGACTAAAACAATCAGCCAGTTTACAAATTGACTGAACATTGAAGCAGATTTCTTGGCACATGGACTTATTCATATTCTTACTGATACAATCGGTTAGATTTTAAGGTCTACGGTCAACTGCATTACCAACGGAGATTCTTGAGAAAATGCAGAGTGAGGGTGATTTAAATGCAACATATTAAATACCAGCGGAGGAAACAGTAGAGGAAACAAGTGAAACAAACAATGAATGTGATTTAGATAAAAGTTCAGACAATTCTGAACAACAACTGCAAAATTTGAACTTTAATATTACTCAGCAACGCAAAAGGACTTCGTCAGCTTTAACACGCCGAGCGCATGTTGAAGTGCAGAAGAGTTATCAACACTGCTGCAAATCCAGAGGCCAATATTATAGAACCTTTACAATTGTATTTTGTAGAACTGCATTCTCTACTTATGGCTTTAACCATTTTACTGCCACGCCCACGTTATCCATATTTGGAGAACCTCTATGTACGCCTGTATATGAGGAAGTTTAATAAAATTTATCTGATAACCATAGAGTATAACAACCGTTGTATATACTTGAAGTATATACAACGGGTGTTGTATATAATTATAATTTATGCGAACGACCTCTGACCTCTTTCAATTCCATTTTCATTCATTCATTCATGAAACATCGTTATATCACAGGGCAGGTTTTAATTGTACGCTTATTGCACTTTGTCAAAATCCTCTGATGGTGTCATTTCTTATTTATTTTGCTTCAATAAAGGCAACCTAAAATTTTGCTTCAAAACATTGTAGAAATTACTTGAATGTTAATAGTAATTAGTATGCGGCGACTGCGAACTATTTATAGTCACGGCCTCGATCAAAAGTACTCGCGGAACTGCGCTAATTAAAAGTTCGTCTGCTCTACCTGAAAAAAAAAAACACTTCGTAAAAATTGTAAACAAACGCAAAATTATTTGTTATATTGGGACTACAGCATAAAACACGGAAGAAAACTGGAACTATGTCAAAAAAAGAATAACTCTACTGAAACACCGTTTTGTTACTGTTATTTAAATAGTTGAAATTTATTTTGTTCCAGCGCAGTTACATGATGCAAGAAGTGCAATCGCACTTTACAATCGCCGTCATCGATTTTGTAATGTAAGGGACACAACTCTATGCGTCTTGTCCTATTTCTTTTGTCTCGTAGACTGGTTTTCTTTAGAGGCCCGTGGGAAGCATATATAAGTCGGGTAGACGCACGAGACGGGTGTCTGATTGTTATCAGATAAAAACAATAAACATATAGTGTGTTTTTATATCTGTGTTATACAACTCGTTGAAATATGGTTTATTTTTTCTCGGCGAAGCTTCGAAAAAATAAACCATATTTCAACTCGTTGTATAACACAGATATAAAAACACACTATATGTTTATTGTCTATACATGACATACTTGAAACTCTATCATCTGATTAATTGTTGGAAAGGGCTCTCTGAGTCCTTTCAAACAATTAATCAGATGGTAGGTTTGATCTGTGCATACCAGAACGTACAGATAATCATCATAAAATAGGTGACAATAGTCGCTTTCGGCAGCGTAATTGTTAAATGGGTTGACATGAACCATTAGAATTTTTAAAGATATGGCAATTTGCCAGTTGGCAAATTGCCACATCTTTTAAAATGCTAATGATTTATTTTAGTGAGTTATATTAATAGGTAGCAAATACAATTCTAAAAAATACAATTGTAAAGGTTTTATAGTATTGGCTCTTGGTGATAATGTGCCAATACCAATTCTATAAATTGACCGTCGAAAAGGTGATTCTCGCAATATCATTGGTATCATTGTTGATAGAAATGAATATGGACATGTATAAAATATCAGCTGCTGCTGGAATTTTGAAAGGTTCCTTCAGCAGGAACCAGTTTGAACTGTGCAGCCACCAACTGGACGCCCTTAATGACATGTCACAAGACAAAGAGTTGGGGCTACGACAGGCAGCCCAACGACAATCTATTTATAGTGGACAAGGCTATGCCAAGCGTAATTGCACTGTTTATGGCAAACAGAGTAAAACAAACATGTGTAAATTAAAACTAAAAATTGTTCTTCATAATATTGTCATTGATGTCACAACTTAATCAATTGTATCAGTGAAAGTATGAATCAGTCAATGTATCAAGAAATCTGGTTCAATTTTCAGCCAATTTGTAAATGATTTTTTCAGTCAACATACAAATTGCATGTGTGAATCAGGCACTTTACAAATTGACTAAACAATTCCGGGAATTTACAAATTGACTGATTTTAGACATTGGCTTATATGCACATTAAGAGTGGATTGGCCGGTCCATCAACTGCAATATAGCTCAGAACCTTGTGCAATATTTTTTATATCTCCCGTGTAGTATAACGTGTTCGGTCCGTTGACGTATGACTACGGGCCATACAGTAAAATATGGAGTAGAGAAATTAAAATAGAATAAGAGGAAAATGAATTTAGTGAGACGTAAAATTCCAAATTAATTCAGTTTCCGACATAAATTTCAGAATTATTCTCAAATCAAACTTTATTTTAACGCGTAAGTTTCGATTCCATCTGTAGATGCGTCAAACGGTGCGCAGTGTGATTGGGGGGGGGGGGGGGGGCACGTTTAACTGTCTAGTGATAAGGACAAGTAAATTTACCAAATAGTCTCTAAACGTCCAATAAACTGTTGAGTGACACACCACAGGAAAGGCTTGAAAGCCCTTTTCACAGGCGTATTACTCAACAGCTTGTCATAAGCAAGAGCAAACACACAAACAGTGTTATTTCCATTCTAAGATATAGTACTAAAACACCTCAGATAAATATGGTGAACCCTTTGAACCCGAGAGGCCGCTTTTCCGGTCCATAAACATGATACATCTTAATGTCATTAAGTAGGGTGGCTACTAAGTAAATATGTGGGGTAAACCATTCAATATTTTCAACGTGCAGCCCCCCGGGCTGCACCTTGAAAATATTAATTGGTCTACCCCCATATAACGAATATGGACTCTTCCAATTGTTGGCATTGAACTGACATGGACGATACCACCAGTGTTCAAAGGGTTAAAGTTCAGGACTAACAATAACTACATGTCCGGTCCGACTGCTCCATCACCATCAAAAAGAACTAGAGCAGTTATTCAGCTTTAAAAATTGAATACTTTTAAAATTTTTAACAACTTCCCCGCTTATGTCAATTAGAAAATGTGTACCAGCAAATGATTGTTTGGTAATTGGACAATGGAAAAACACTTTTTGTTGTCCAGAAGTGGAATCTCGGCTGCCAAAAATGACAACAAGGCTGACTAAAAACAACATCCACGGTTATTCCGTCGATGTTTTACCAGTGAGAGACAAAAGGTGAGGGAATTATTCAAAACCTTACACGTATTTATGGCTAGTACTGACTAGTACTGACTTCCAGTTGTCTCCTAACGAATCCGTTCACTAGATTCTACCCAAAGACATATTTAACCATTTTTTAAAGATTTTAACTTTAGAAAGCCACGAAGCTTCAAATCTCATGATTGTCATTTGACCAGTCAGGTGCTTAACCAATCAGAAAGTGCCCATAATAGATTTGTTCCTTGATCATGAAACTTCATCTTTAAAACCATTGAGAGTAGCTACAGATATATTCAGTAACATGTAACGTCCTGGTCTGTAAAGAAGACAGTTAAATCCAATAAAGCTGACTGTTCCCATGAGTTTGAAGCAGGAAAAAATAAAAAAAGATCGACCAATCACATCGCGTGCGATAGATTGAGCTTTGATGATCTCCCTTGGTTTCTTCAGATCCTGTCTCGACTGATGTGTCCAAGAACTTAATAATAAAATTTCCATGCTCACAAAGAGGTCCCATAACGTGTCATGTGCGCACCTGGAAGACACAAAACCCTTATGACCACAGGATGCTGATGATGGAATATATCCATTCGGCTAGCTGGATATATAGCCTGCATCTATTTTGTTAATGTAAATTGCGTTAAAATAGACTAAAAGACTAATGACACAAGGTTTTCATGAAAATATTGATGGTGTGAAATTAAAGCCTTGTGAATCTCAATTTCGGGTCGAATAGAATCTCGAATCGAATAAGGAAGAAAATTTCGAATCGTCGCTTTTCAAATGGTCATATAGGTAGATATTACCCATTCTTTCTACATTGAAATATGGGATTTGGTGTTCTTCTCTCAAGGATGGTATTTTTCAGTTATTGATTGATTTTCGGCGATTTTGATTTTCTTCAAACTGGGGAGTCATTCAATAATTATGCGGAATATTCTAGAAACAAAATCAAAATAGTTTCTATAACGAAACTCCTTGAACTTTTCTTCTGCCATCAGGTCTCCTGTACAGGAGACCTGATGATAGAAGAAGAGTTCAAAAAGAGAAACATGATAAGAGTTTAGACATTTCGACGATTCGTGATCTGGAATACTATAGAATCTTTACAATTGTATTTTCTAGAATTGTATTTTCTAGTTATGACTTCAAATGGGTTGACATGAACCATTAGCATTTCCAAAGATGTGACAATTTGCCAGTTGGCAAATTATCATATCTTTTAAAATGCTGATGATTTATTTTAGTCAGTTATATTAATAGGTAGCCGGAGCACGGTGGCTCACTGGTAGACTCTTGGTCTTCTATGTTGGAGGTCCCGAGTTCTTCGATCCCCGTTCGGGACGACCCGCGTTGTGTCTTTGGGCAAGGCACTTTATCCCGGTTGCCTACATGGGGCACGATGACGCCGCGTACTAAGGCGTACTGCACGTCGATGGTGCACATGTCTTCAACCGCTGTAACTCTGCTTGAGCGGAGCTGCAACAGAGTTAGAATGTTGAGGAGCTGACAGTTGCTCGTCGATGCTCGGTGGTTCTCTCCAGGTTCTCTGGCTTCCTCCACACGTAAAACTGTCACGATTAGCCATTGTGCATAAGTATGTGACCTTAAACAACAATAAATAAATAAATAAATAAATAAAAATTAATATGTAGCAGATACAATGGTAGAAAATACAATTGTAAAAGTTCCTGATCGATATTCTCTGTCCGTGTTTCTCCAGAAAATAATGTAGAATCTGACTTGAACACATTTAATCTCAGATGCCATTTTCGTATGTCTTTCGTGTTGATTTTGCAATATTTTTCTTGAATTCTCTACTAGTATTTGTGTTTGACGCGATTGCATTGCCACTTGATCGTGAGAAAGGACCGCTTTGCGATAATAATACTGTACAAATGACTGTGAGTTTTTCATTGCAGCGTTGAGGGTTGAAAAGTAAAAATAATAGTACAAATATCACCCAAAATAATAGTGCTGTGTGATAATTTCTAGGACAATTAAAATAATATTGGAACGCGACCGTGCATTAAATGTGTCTTCTCAATCCCTAGAAGCCTTAATATGTTTATTTTCACTTGTTGTTAGTCCCCTCTCCCAATTCGCATTTGTGTAACGTTCTCATATATAAAATTTCGATTTATTCATGAGAGGTTTCTTCAATCAATACGATGGTTATCAACTCGTCATAATCAAATCAAGAACACTGATTGGATTTTAATGTTTGTTTGACCTGCCACCAATTGTGGGTCAAAGACAACTATCAATGAGTTCTGGGCGAAATTTTTCTTATTATTTTATTTTCATTCGTTTTTCTTCCCCCAAAACAAATCGTATTCCCAATTTCATTCGCCGAAAACGGTATTCCACTCCCAGCATCGTATTCCACTCTCACCGATGACGGACTATTTTTTTTTACATATTTTTAAATGTAACCACGGAATCAATTATGAAGAGTTGTTTTATGAAAACAAATAAGGAGAAAATAAAATAAATACAAAAGGTCACTGCTCGGATTCGATGGCGAATTTATCCTTTCGGGGACGCGCGGATTATTTCACGAGGCGTTAGCCTCGTGAAATAATCTTCCGTATGCCTCAGTCGATGATAAAAATCGTACTTGAATCCGAGCAGTGGACTATTTTCTATTTTCACACCGGATATCCCGACAACTCGGCCTGCCGGAAGATAAGTCGGCCTTTTTCGTAGTTTCGCGCGCGCGTTAGATATATGTTTGTTTAAAAGGCATTTGACGGAGAAAATGGCGGAAGAGAGTGAAGAAAACGGACGTTCTGAGTCGGTAAGCGTTCATTCTGCGTAAATATTTTCATTTTCACCCCTAATTTATTAATCCAAGGGAATAATCTCCGCGAGAATCTCTGACTGTTCATTTTTTATCCACGAATTTCCGTTTCAACCGGCATATTTGTCCAAAAATAATTAGTAAATCGCCATCAACTAATACCCCCTTCAATGTCTGGCATCTACGGGACACTTCCATGACCACGAAACGTTTAAAATTTCAATCTTGAATCTCCAATTCTGAATTTTTCATAAGGTGGATATTGAAGAGAAGGATAAGTTTGCCTGGTTGGAAAATCTTAAATTGGATAGATCAGGCCGACCAATCATTCCTCCCCAGGTCGTCTTACCTTTACCAATTGACATATCGTTATGAAAAATGCATATTTAGGGGTATTTCTTTCAAACATTGAACGGTTTTCTGGCATGAAAGGGGCGAAAAGATGTTAAATATTGGTAGGAACATTGATAACTGAAGGCGTGATGAATATTTGTAGCAAAATATGCCAGTTGAAATTGAAATTCGGCGATAAAATTTAGAAAATCAGATTTCAAGTAAAGAGTATTCCACTTCATTGACATTTTGCAACGTAAAAAGGAACAGACATGGAAAATAAACACTTACCGACTCAAAACGCCCGTTTTCCTCCTTCTCTTTTGATAATTTCTCCATGAAATCGCCTCTGAACAGACATGTATCTAAACGCGCGCGAGAATCCGCGTAAAAGGCCGACTTATCTTCTGACAGGCCGAGTTGTCGGGATATCCGGTGTGATTTTTTACACTGAACATTACCGTTAAAATTACCAGTTCTTGTTACTGGTAACGGTAATGACTGTTACTGCTTCAAGTTTCATCAACTTATAGTGGAGTGCGCATGTGTGGTGAAGCATAGGTTTTTTTTTTTTTTAAAAAAAACGGACGCATTCATCGTTTAAAGACCTGCTTTTCCTAAAGGATGTATTGCCGCATGTAGTTTAATACGGTATTTTCAATGTAATATTTTACGGTAGAAATACCGACAGCTTGTTATCGCCTTTTTATGGTAATTGTTACAGTGTAGATAGAGGACTTGATATATGGGGAATTTGCTTTGTTTGATAGTTTTAAGGGGGTTTAACAACACTTTCAACCGCTAGGATCGTAGCGTATCGAACAGTTTTACGGGTGGAGGAAGCCGAAGTACCCGGAGAGAATCAGCCGAGAAGCGGCATGCAATTGTGATGCTCCCCAACTTACCCACTCTGCATAAGCAGAATTAGTAGCGATTGAAGGCAAGTGCATCATCAAACGAACACACAAACAAACAAACAGACTTTTCGCAAATTACAGCATCATGGTGAATCTTATGAAAAGCACATAGTTGAAAGAATTACAATGAATAGCATAAGATCCCCTCCCCGCAAATTGTCGCCCCCCACCCCCGCCCGATTGAAGCTCAAAACAGGCAAATTACTCTAAAACAGAGACCAAAACTATAAAACTTTTACAATTGTATTTTCTAGAATTGTATTTGCTAGTTATGACTTTGAATGTGTTAAAATGAACCATTAGCATTTTCAACGATCTGACAATTTGTCAACTGGCAAATTGCCATATCTTTTAAAATGGCAATGATTCATTTTAGTAAGTTGTATTAATAGGTTGAAAATACAAATCTTGAAAATACAATTGTAAAATTTTTTTTAGTATTGACTCCTGGCCACATCCCAATTTTTAGTGTTGGGTAATTATCAGGATTGATAACCATATTAAGGGTTACATGGTGAACCAAATAACCCCACTGCACACTTATACTGAAATATTAAAATTTGTCGCCTCAAATTTTCCCCACAATATCACTTGGAATTTAACAGAGCACACTGAGAGGTGTCAAACAAGACTGACTTGGTTAAATTCCTCGTTGCTTTGGAGTGGATTGGGGTGGGGTGGGGTTTTCGTGGATTGCCATTTTAAATGCCACTTTAAATATATCAATACTGATAGTAGTAGGAGATGTGGGGATCGGGGCCGATTGGCCGGAGGGAGAGCCGGAGGGGGAAGTGACGTCTTAGTCACGTGACCTGGTGGCGCCATGTTGATTGTCATGGTAATCCGCGTGAGCGGCCATCTTGTGACGTCATTCCCATAGTGATACGTGGTCCTAGAGCATTTCTATTTATGGCATCTTACATCACTATTTCATGACATATTCAAGGTTTTAAGTCGAACAAACAATATTAGTATTCTTTCTGTACCATCCATATCTTTCGTCACCGCTGTTGAGTGGTGTTGTAATTCCAGGACCCCATATTTCTAGAAACTTAAGTATGGCTTAAGTCATAAAGTGGGCTCAAGAGATGAATAAAAAGGTACTGCGCGCCAAAGGCGCACAGGGACGATGTGGGATTGAAATCCCTTGCGACCCTAATAACTTTATTTGCTTATAAATCCACGAGAGTCGGGAGCGAGAGCCAATAATCTTATTAAGATTGAGTGTGCAAGGCTCAAGAGTGAGTTTTACTCAAGTCTTATATGTTTAAATTTTTTGCAGATTGAGTTTTACTCACGTTTGTTATATTAATATTAAAACAATTTTAATTAGAAATCGTCACGCTCTAGTTAAAGTTTACTCAAAATGCCGATTCATCAAACAGAACTCTAGCAACAACAAATATGGGAATCTATCTTGCATTTGTGAGGGAGGGCATTAAAAAATGAACACTAAAGCCCTTAAGGTCTCCTTGTGACGGAACAAATCACAAACGACGACGGAAACTAGGAACTTAAGTAAGTTTTGAAATTAGTTTGTTTAAATCTCGATTCTAGTCAAGATCTCGGCTGAGTCCAGAGTTGAACTTAAGACAGGAATCTTGAGTCTGAATGTAAGATTTGTTTTCGAAATATGAGCTCTAGGTCTAAAGAAGACTAATATCATCCTTGTGAATTGCATCCATTTTAACAGTAGCAATTCGACGACATTTCGATAACGTATTCCTCAACTGATGTTACACTTCCTTTGCAACATGCAAGACTTAATCCTGTTACAAATCCGAGACAAAACACTCGTCAGAGCAACGATGACGCTTAAAACCCTGAACACAGGTGTTAAAATATCATAGTTTCTACATGCAAACTTTACCAGAAAGCAAATCAATCTTATTAAACAGATCTCACCGAGCTCCGTCTAAAAAGAAATTGATTAAAGTTCCTACTTACATTATGAAAAAGATTGTTGCATGAAATCCTGGCATTTTGACATCAGTGGTCGAGGGTTAATCGATAAACTGACAATTTTTGCATCAAGAATAATAGGTGAGTAACAAACTGAAACATAAAAAACATATCTACCTAATTTGTTTTATTTGAAAAGAAAAATACCCTGCCAACGAAGATTATGCTTTATTACCTTCATTTGTTTTCGAAGAGTTCTAAAATATTAAAAGATTTATCTGTCAACCGAGTCATACAATTATAAAGAGGCAGAACACTGTTGTTATGCGAATTTCTGTTAAAAAACACATTAATGAAAACTTAAATCCTTTTAATCTATTTGGTAAAATACGAGGGATTCTTAATCAATTCTTAAGCTATCTTTACGTTCAGCAAAACCCAGACGAGTGAATCATAACGAGCGCGACAGACGTTATCTATTCTCAGTTCCTTAATCGACATTCGTTATCAACCGATTAAGGAACTGGGAATAAATAACGGTTGTAGCGTTCCTGAATTATAATCAAATCTCGTGCTTACTTGGCATTCTGAAAAAAAAAACATCACCGACCTCGACCTGAAGGAGTACATTACACACCTTGCCTTATGAGAGTGGTGGCCGGGTGGATAGGTGCGCTGGTCTCTCATGCCAGAGGTCCCGAGATCAATCCTCGATCGGGGAAAGTTTTCGAGGTGTCCAAACACTCT
Organism: Pictodentalium vernedei; assembly: GCA_031216915.1. NCBI lineage: Eukaryota > Metazoa > Mollusca > Scaphopoda > Dentaliida > Dentaliidae > Pictodentalium > Pictodentalium vernedei. Next base: position 181,141,319 of record CM062295.1, read on the forward strand.
CTGTCAATAACAGTTGTGGGGTTGATGCTGTTACAGCGCACCGTCCTTTCAGGTGGGGACGTAAAATCGCTGTCAAACTCCGTGCAGGCTAAGGATCCCTTCGCAGTATTTGAGAAGAACGAGGCCACGAAGTTACGAAGGTCATCCCACACACCTGCGCCATTGGGCCAAGGAGAGGCGTTAATATAAGGTGCATAACTTGCACGCCAAGCCTTGTAAAACAAATGAGCTTAAAAAAACTAAAAAAAAACAAAAACAAAACTGAATAAAAGAAACAACACTTCGTCTTACTGCTCCTTTGTCTTGTTAGAATGCACAGAAATCGTTACCGTGATAATTTGAACACGCGGCAAGCACACAATTTTGCGTTAAAGAAAATTTGTTTTTGAACAAGACGGAAACACGGAATGCTTAGCACATTCAGTATTATTTTAATCCCACGGCCACCATAGGACTGTGGAATTAAATTTATTACTAAAACGTCATAGAACACAGAATGGTGTTGCTCATTTTGGTGGAAATAAAATTCTGCTGAAGCATTTTGGAACTGAGTTGAGGGTTACAATCGTTAATATTTGATCATTAAATCTGAGAGGCGAGTCTTCCAGGAGATGGAAATTCGAATCAAATTCATCGCGAGATATCATGTTGAAAATGTTTATTTCCCAAGTTTGTAATTATGCTGAGGTGAGGGGAGGGAAAGAAACTTCAAACAGACCAGGTGTCACGACGGCCAAATCTGACCGGACTGTCTGAAAAGGTTAAGAAATAACTTCTCCAGGGTCGTGTCTGGTTATGTCCTCCAGAAGGGTTAAGTGACTAGATAAGTTACATTCATCTTTTCCGATCTATAGGGGATGTAAATCAGCCCTGGGAAATTTCCTCTCACAGGCCCACTTTTGTGCTGCACCAACGGAGATGCATTTTCTGGCATGCTCAAGGGTCCCCTCATCGGATTTTTACTAGATGAAGAAGGCATCAAAAAGCTATTATTCTCAAGTATTTAAAATCAAATTTGTTTCAGTCATCTTGTCATAAAATCGGAAAACGTTGGTCTCACGCATTAAAAACTGACTGTAGAATAGTTTAAAATTTGTTGTTGTTGTTATTTCACGCTCTCATCAGGAAAAGGGGAGATAACTTTCTCGTATGTCTGAAAGTTACATTCCATGAAAGTTCAACCTGACCACAAAATTTCCGAAACTCATTTTGTGGTAACAGAACGAAACTCTTGTTTTTCCTTGAAAGACTGTTGTGGATCACAGCATGTTTAGCAATAGCAAGGGCAACGAGAACGCTGATTTATTATCAGAATATCCCCAAGAGCATCAATACTAGTGTTAACCCCTTTACTGCCTCGCTCACTTTAGCAATATATGGAGGACTTCTATGTACGCCTGTATACGAGAAAGTTTACTAAAATTTATGACATACTTGAAACCCCATTATCTGATTAATTGTTGGAAAGGGCTCTCTGAGCCCTTTCCAACAAGTAATCAGACAATAGGTTTGATCAGAACGTACAGATAATCATCATAAAATAGGTGACAATAGTAGCTTTCGATAGTGCAAGTGTTAAAGAAAGGAAGAAATATGGCGAAAAAATCTCGATATCAATGTGAAAATCCACGGTTTCGACTCTCTTTGGTATTTTGAGATAATTTTACCCGTATGTATACACTAAGAGATTATTTGCCTCATTGCATTTTAACCCTTTACTAAACGCACAGGATATCAAAATTTATTATTAGGCTTTTCCCTCTGGAAAAGACTATTGTTTTTCTACGGATTATTATTTTTTGGGGGTTTTTTTTTTGTTTTTTTTTGTTTTTTCCACACATTTTGTCCATACGATTCAGAAGCCATTTTCGAACCGATTTTCACAAAATTTTGCACATACATAGAGGGGCACAAAATCTAAAAATGTATCGAAGCGGATTTTTCGATTTAACCCTTATTTCGTCAGAATTGGCAGAAAACTGTCAAAATTGGGGTTTATCGGCACTTTCTCGAAACACGTCTTGTAGATTTTTTTAAACATTCATCATTGCTAGACCTGCCTGTGATACGACCTTTGATACACACGACATATCAGGCGATGCATATGGTAACCCTCCACAGGCTGCCAAACATCGAAATTTTGATGAAATGGGCTGTTTTCGGGCCCCCACAGCACCCAAACGAAACACGATAGATACACATAACTGCTTTTATTGGAAGTGGAATTCACCAAGGATCATTTTTGTAAGTAATAAATGTGTTCAGAAAACCAAGCGTTAACCCGTTTTGGGCTGGTTAAACAGCAATACCCCTAATAAGCTCAAAACTTAATGTTTTCCGTGGTTTTCTCTAGACGAGTCTTGTAGATATTCAGGAAATATTTGTCACTCCCAGGTCTTGGTGTGACATTACAAGTTGCATGGACAAAATATTCCGGTCAACATTAGTTAACCCTCCCCGAGCTGCTAAACGTAAAAATTGTGATAAAATGGGCTGTTTTTGGACACCAACAGCACCCAAACGGTATACCACAGAGAAAGTGGCCTTCATTTATCGGACGCAAAATTGATTGGAAAATATTTTTGAAAGTGGTAAGGGTATTCAAAATTCGACGTCTTAACCCATTTCCGGCTAGTTAAAGAGAGATACCCATTAAAACCTTAAAATACCCTCTTTCTGTGGATTTCTCTAAAAACATCTCGTAGGTTTTCAAGAAAAAATCGGCTATTTGCAGGTGTTGGTGTGACATTACAAGCTGCATGGACAAAATATTCCGGTCAGCATTAGTTAACCCTCCCAGGGCTCCTCAACATCAAAATTGTGATAAAATTGGCAGTTTGTGGACACCAACACCACCCAATGGGTACACCACAAAGAAAAGCGCCTCCTTTTATCGAGTGTACAATTTATACAGAAATATTGTTGTAAGTAGTAAGGGTATTCAAAAGTCGAAGTCTTAACCCATTTTGGGTAGGCTAAGAGAGATATCCCTCAAAAGCTTAAAATTCCCATTTTCTGTGAATTTTCCTAACAGTAACTTGTAGGGTTTCAAGAAAAATGAACTATTCGTAGGTCTTTATGTGACATTACAAGTTGTAGGGACAAAATACTCCGGTGAGCGTTTATTAACCATCTACAAGCTGCCAAGTATCGTAATTTTGTTGACATGGGCTGTTTTCGGACACGTACAGCACCCAATGTATACACGCGAGATAAACATAATCACCTTTGTTGGAAGTGGAATTCACAGAGGACCATTTTTGTAAGTAATAAGGGTATTCAAAAAACCAAGCGTTAACCCCTGTTGGGGAGGTTAACAGGGATACCCATCAAAAGCTTAAAAATCGTTTTCCCTGGATTTCTTTACAAACATCTTGTAGGGTTTTCAAGAGAAAATGGACGTTGATAGGTCTTGGTATCACATTACCAGTTGCATAGATAAATTATTCTGGTAGGTATTTGTTAACCCTCCATGAGCTGCTAAATGTCAAAAATTTTGAAGAAATAGTCTGTTTTTGGACACTAACAACATCAAATGGAAATGCCATAGAGGAACGTAACTTCTTTTACTGGACGCAAAACTGATAGAGAAACATTTTTGTAAGTAGTAAGGATATTCAAAAATCGAGGTCTTAACCTATTGTCGACTGGTTAAGGCGACATACCCCTCAAAAGCTTAAAATTCCCATTTTCTGTGGATTTCTCCAAAAAATCTAGCACGTTTTCAAGAAAAATTGACCATTTTTAGGTCTTTGAGTGACATTACAAGTTGCATGGACAAAATATTCCAGTAAGCAATTATTAACCCTCGAGAGCCTGGAAAGTATAGACATTTTGAGAAAATGGGCTGTTTTGGGGCACCCATAACACCCAATGTGTTCCTGCGTGATAAACATAACCTTCCTCATTGGAAGTGAAATTCACTGAGGATCATTTTTGTAATTAATGAAGGTATTCACAAAACCAAGCATTAATCCGTTTTGGGCTGGTTACAGAGCGATACCCCTCAAAAGGTTAAAAATTCATATTTTCCGAGGATTTCTCTAAAAGCCTCTCGTAGGTTTTCAAGACAAATATTGGCCATTCTCATTTGAGACTACTTATACTCACCTTGTATGAACTCAAAAGTAAGTGTGTATTTATTTATTATCAAGAATAACCGCCCTTAAGTTCCACTCTCACCGTGTCCCGCTTCATCGGTCGCCAGCGGTCGATTTATCCAAACAAAATTACCAAGGTTACCACCTCCCCGCTGCCTCTTTCTCCAACCAAACACACATTGAAAAGTACGCCTCACCTCGTTTTCCACACTGCCCTGCATGATATCATTTATTATTTATTTATTGGTGTTTAAGGGCATATACTTATGCACAATGGCTAATCTACGGGTGGAGGAAGCCGCAGTACCTGGAGAGAACCACCGAGCAACGACGAGCAGCTGCCAGCTTCCCAACATCGTAACTCCGAACTGCAGCACAGGCAGGGTTAGATTGGTTGAAGACATGCGTACCGTCGACGTGCAGTACGCCTTAGTACATGGCGGCATCGTGCCCCCATATGGAGAATCAGAGTTAAGTGCCTTGCCCAAGGACACAGCATGGGAGTCCGAATTGATCGCTCAGACGGCCACCCATCCAATGATCAACCAGGCTCAACGTTGCTTAACTTCGGTGATCTGACGAGAACCGGCTACCACAATGCACCGCTCCGCCACTGCACGATAAGAAAGCAGTAAATCACGTTAGCTACAATGGGATCAGTTACTTATAATATCAAATAGTGTTGACACTATAGCGTTTCCCCGACAGTGGGTCCAGGTATATAATAGTCTGTAAAACGGCTATACACTGCCCCGCCTCCGCCCCAGAGTGGCGACGTGGCAGTATATATCTATCTTACTGGCGCTATGTTGTGCCTAAGGAACCTTACAAAAAAAGGTGGGGATCCCCAACATGGGAAGGGGGGGGGGGGGGCAGGTATATTTACTACTCTGTAGGTTATCAAATGCAGTGGTGCATGGTGCCAACATTCCCCCGGCAGTGGGGCTAGATGTATACTACTTTTTTTAAGACGGTTATACTCCCCTTCTCCGTCCCAGGGTATATTTTATCTACACATATGTACAAACAACACTTCCTATTTTCGTATGTAATTATTGTAGTTTATAACTTCATGTTTGTCGTTGTATGTATGGATATCTTCATTGTAATAAATAAAACTAATCCTACGGGAAAAAAACAATTGGAGAGAAATTTACTTCTGCTATTAACAGACAGGTGATAGGTGAGCTCTTCAAGGTGTGAAAAAATGACATAATCATGCATAACAACTGTGGTCTAATAGGAGATAATTGATACAGGGACTATACATGACATGCTCAAGAGTTTAAAGTTCACATTTTCTGTGGATATCTTCAACTGGTTCTTACAGATTTTTAAGAACAAATAAACCCTGGAGAAGAAGTATTCTCGCAAGCCTTCATTAACCCCCCACAAACCGTCAACTATCGAAATTTTAGGTAAATTTGAGATACAATGGGCTATTTACATTAGACGCTGATTCTCAGACGCTGATATTAATATTAACCCTCTCCACAAACAATGATGATTTAACCAAAACGTTCTTTTATCACACTGGGTCATTTGAGACTATTATACCCACTTTTCTCAAGACATCAATAAAAATACTTTAATGATGCAATTAAAAACAATTCTTCAGACACTCCAGGGTCATAAAAAATCATGGATGTTTATTAACCCTCTACAGACTGCCAAGCATCGTAATTTTGTTGAAATGGGCTGTTTTCAGACACGCGCAACACCCAACGTGTACCTGAGAATTACCCATAATCTCCTTTGTGGAAAGTGGAATTCACGGAGGACCATTTTTGTAAGTAATAAGGGTATTCAAAAAACCAAGCGTTAACCCCTTTTGTGGTTGTTAATAGTGACACCCATCAAAGGCTTAAAAATTTATGTTTTCCCTGGATTTCTTTACAAACAACTGGTAGCGTTTTCAAGAGAAAATGGCCATTGATAGGTCATGGTGTCACATTACCAGGTGATTGGAAAATTTATTCTGGTAAGCATCTGTTAACCCTCCATGGGCTGCTAAATGTCAAAATTTTGAAAAAATAGCCTGTTTTTGAACAACAACAACATCAAAAGGGAATGCAACAGAGAAACGTAACTTCTTTTACCGGACGCAAAACTGACAGGGAAACATTTTTGTAAGCAGTAAATGGATTCAAAAATCGAGGTCTGAACCCATTTTTGACTGTTTAAGGAGATATATATATGCTTAAAATTCCAGTTTTCTATGGATTTCTCAACAACAAAAAAATCAAGAACAATTGACCATTCGCAGGTCTTCGAGTGACATTACAAGTATGAACAAAATGTTTCGGTAAACATTTGTTAACCCTCCAGAGATTGCCAAACATAGACATTTGGAGAAAATGGGCTGTTCTTGGGCAACCATAACACCAAATGTGTACCTACGAGATAAACATAACCTCCTTCATTGGAAGTGGAATTCACCGTCGATCATTTTTGTAAGTAATGAAGGTATTCACAAAACCAAGCATTAACCCTTTAGAGCTAGTTACAGGGAGATTCCCCTCAATAGGTTAAACATTTGTGTTATCTGAGGATTTCTTTAAAAACATGCCGTAGATTTACAAGAAAAAATGGCCTTTCTCTGATCTTACTGTGACATTACAAGTTGCATGTACAAAATATTCCTGTAAGCATTTGTTAACCCTATACAGGTTCTCAAACATCAAAATGTTGATACATACTCAACTTAATTCGTCGTAGGGATGTATTATTCGAAAAGTTATCTCCCCCTGTGAATACTGGAGTCTGACTGTAATGTAATTAGCATTGATCCACTGAAAGGTGTGAATAAAAAAAATAATTAAATAAAGCGACAAGCTTCACATTTCTGGCTGAACTGAAAGTAATTAATAGGGCTATCGCACCTTTCCTTTTATTCACACCGAAACCTTCTGCATATTGTGGACTGTGGGTTCAACTGTTTTTACAACAATCAAATTTGTCTTGGTTTTAACATCAAAAGGAAAAAAATGGGCAAATGTCAGATTATATATTTTTATATGATTAGAGAGGACAATATCTATATTATATGCACATATGCGCAGAGCATTGCTAATATGAAGACTAAAAAATATTTTAATCTCTAAAAGTTGACGAAAACGCAATTTTCCATTATTTTACATGGCACTCTACACGAAATAACCGTACCTTTTTAAATGAACAGGGGAAAAAAATTGGTCGAATGAAATGGTTCGATTATATCACCAAGTGAGAGCATATATATTGTTCTTAAATGTCTGATGCGCAGAGCAAATATAACTTTCACGGGTTTTATATAATTTTGAGAAATATAAAAATTCCCCATTCAATTAGTGCTAATTTTTGCAAGCCAATTCCTAGCAATCAGGGGAGATAACTATTTGGTAAATAGATGCGAATAACGAGAATAGTTGAACATGAAATGGGCTGTGTTTGCGTACCCACAGCACCCGAAGTTGGGAGGAGAGATCAAAATAAGTGGAAGTAGAATTCACTGAGAATTATTTTTGGAAGTAATAAGAATATTCAAAAAAACACCACTTAACCCGCTTTGGGCTGGATAAACAATGATACCCATCAAAAGCTTAAAATTCATGTTCTCCCTGGATTTCTCTGAAAACATTTTGTAGATTTTAAAGAAAAAAATGGCCATTCACAGTTCTTGGTGTGACATTACAAGTTGCATGAATAAATATTCCTGTTACCACTTGTTAACCCTCTACAAGCTGCCAAACATCAATATTTGGGATACATTTGAGATAAAATGAACCATTTTTAAACTGACACAGCACTCAGTGGGTATGTGTCAAACAAACATAACTCCTTTTGTCGGTCATTGACTTGTTGGAAGACGATATTGACATTAAACCAGTCCACCGTTAATGATGGTTTTTACCTAAACAATTTTGTATCAAACTCTGTCATTGGAGATTACTATCTTCACCTTTATCATAACATCAATGAAGGGACTTCAGTGAGACAGTTAAAAGCAAGACACTGTGGGGTCATGAAAAATCATGGAATCTCATCGGGAAAAGCCATGATTCTCCAGAATCATAAAGTCTAGTTTTAATTAGTGTTTTTTTTCCCCAAATTTAAAAAGATATTCAACAGAACCATATCATGTGACCCACTCATTGGGACGAGCTCAACAATTCGAAAATGTTCGAATGAGCGTGGCTAGTATCGAATGGATTCACTGGAATCACCGAGATGATTCTGAATCGAATCGAATTTTGAAGCCTCATAGGGCCATACATAGACCCTATGTTTCCATTACTTCGAAATAGGATTTCATCGACGCGAATATAATTAACAGCTTACGAGTCGCTGACACAAAGTACCATTACATGTCTGTTCATACTGCAAACTATTTGATCGATTTTAGACAGTGGAAGTTGTGTCATCTGTAGTGTCAACAAGGAGCGAGCAATTATTTTAAAATATCTCTCGTTGTTATTCGATGCACAGTTCGTGATGTGAAGATTCTTCAACATTCGTTCAGATGCAATAATAAACTCATCAAAATTACTCCCTTCCCGTCATAAAGAACCATAATTATTTCATTTTGAGAAACAACTGGGTTGTGGGATCGGTGACTGTTTACAAATGCAATTTTATTGCAAATGATTGTTTCCAGTGTTAGAATGTTTGCAGGGTTACCTTAACACACCGGGGACTCCATGCCTGACAATGGTACTCTATACAAGATTCTCCAACACTAATGGCGACTTTATACACCAAAGCCATACGGACAATGGTTCTCTATCACATCACCGACTGGTCCAACGATGCCTACCAGACCTCAGGCAAGGGCATCGGAAGAATTCGATGGCAAGGGGGATGGGGGTGGGGAAGGGATTCAGAGTATCAAAGGGCACTCTGCTGTAGTTACGATTTAAGACTCCGCGCCTAACCCGGAAATTACGTCATAGTCACGCGACCCAGCTACGTCATGTTTGATTGTAGTGGTAGCCCACGAGAGCAACCATGTTGTGATGTCATCCCCATCGTGATGAGTGCTGTCAGTGCGCACACGCAGCGCGTGTTGTTAGGGTGACGAGTGTTTCCAACGTCCATTTTTTTACTGGAGGTCGTCAACTTGGTTTCTATGGTGGCACACGATTGCTGTGTAACTGAAAGGCTTTCAATAGGACGGGTGTGTGTTCTTAGGGTGTATTTCATTGGATAGGAGTAAATCTAATTGCCCAAGTAGACCCGATAAATACCCCAAATCACAAAAAACCCCAAACCACCCAAACCGACTTTATTTTGTTCGGATTCTCAAAGAGTAGTGTCATAGGACTATGTGGGTGTTGTTTTTTATATGGGAGAACGTATAATTACCACAAATGAACTAATTAATCTGGGTGCGACTAATTCATAATCCCCTGCTTCTAACTATTCTGGCTACTTTCTTCTTTTTTCTACCTGTTCCCACACCTGAACTACTTCTATTATGACTTCTATCTGCTTTGGACTACCTTTTCCGATTTCCCCAGATGTGTCTGTGTGCTAATACACAATCTGTAATTGTGTGTACATATCGCATGCAGTACATCGGCACACCCAGGATGTGTTTGTGTGCTAGCGCACAATGTTTGCACATCACATGCAGCACATAGGCACATCCTGAATGTGCTGATGTGTGCTTGGGTGTTAGTGCAAAATGTGCACATAACATATGCAGCACATACGAGTATTGGAGTATACCTTTTGGAGGATGCCTTTTGGAGGATACCTTTTGGAGGATATTTATCGGAGGATACATTTTGGAGGATATCTACTGGAGGATACCTTTTGGAAGATACCTATTGGATGAGAATTTTGGTTCCCAGTACGGCTCCATGGCCCTCATAGATATCAGACCACTACTGCTGACTTACCCGTAGTCACAATCATCTGCCCCATGATCATCTTCTACTGTAGTCACCCAATACTATAGTTTTCTACCACTCTTACAGCCTTTTGCGATTACTATTGACTTGTAGCACTGCTTCATACTTCCACGCTATGCCTGGCCTTGTCTCGACTCTGCCTTCGATCAGGTCTGTGACAGGGTCAATCAGATCGTTTCATTCATCCAACCGTGTATTGGTCTTTACATTTCCTTGACCAAGTGCAAGTTAGGATATTTCATATAAGAAACAGTCTGTTGATGGTATCGGGATATGCTTATGTATAAAAAGCACAATGTGTAAACACCACTTACAGCACACGAACACATGCTAAATGTGCCGATATGTGCTTATGTGAAAATGCACTATGTGCGCACAACACACGCAACTCATAGGCACATAAGATGAAAAAAGATTCTATAGGAACAGACACGCTATAGAAAGAAAGCATTCACTGGAACGTGGTGGAGCAAGGTGCCATCTGCAAGTCATCTCAAGGGACGAGATAAAGCTTTAGACATCCTCAGTCGATTGTATAGCTTATTTGTCTGGTGATTATCGACCAAACTCCGTCATTATACCTGATTCACCCCCCCCCCCCCCCTCTTCGCGTTGGCACACGTAAAATACGTTAGAAGTGAATACTCGAGAGTTTCTCAGTTACAATTCGGGGAAAGTAAAGATTTCCCCCCACTAGTGCACTTATGGGGAAAGGGCACGCGCCGAACCCCTAATTTCATAGCCTCCATCCAGCGGGGGTGGTTGGGGGTGTGGGGTGTGTGGGTGTTTGGGGAGCTGTACCCAAACCCCGCTTCCGGCACCTTTGCCCCCAGTAAAAGTAAAACGACTTCACCAAAACGATCAGAAATGTAACCCAAGTGGCCACGGTGGAACTTATCAAGCAAACGACACCTATTCCGGCACCCCTAAGAATTTAGAGTCTCGAATGTATAGTGTTTCCATTGGATAACCTAATGTCCAGAATTAGGTCGATCACGTGCTTCAAAAGATCGTAAGTACACACAGACACTGTCAAGAATTGATACCAGAAGTTCACAATTAAAACAGAGGTCCAGCATTACTCATTTATTATAAAACAAAACCTCCCCATATTGAACCATTCATCTAGTCTACATGAGCACCTACTTTATACGCAAGTTATATACAGAGCTTAAAATATCTAGGTGGAACGAACTCGACAAGGGGGTCATACGCTATGATTTGGGGCAAAATTCTGAAAATAATAAAAATTCGAAAGGCGAGTTTTGTGATTAGCACTGGCCGAATATAGTTGTTACAAGGGGCATGTCGAAGATGACCATTTGCTGGAGGCGGGGAGCGGGTTATGCCTGACTGTTCGCATATTGAACAAAAAGTTCTCCGGTAGTAAGGGCCAGAATTTAGAGTTATCTCCCTTGTTTTTCACGCATCAAAGCGCACGCGATCATTTGGCTTTTCCCTCTGGAAAAGACTATTGTTTTTCTACGGATTATTTTTTTTAGGCTTTTCCCTTTGGAAAAGACTATTGTTTTTCTACGGCTTATTATTATTATTATTATTTTTTTTTTGGGGGGGGTGGGGGGGGGGGGGTGCGTTTATTTTATTTTTTCCACACATTTTGTCCGACGATTCAGAAGCCATTTTCGAACCGATTTTCGTACAATTTTGCACACCTATAGAGGGCACAAAATCTAAAAATGTACCCAAGCGGAATTTTCGATTTAACCCTTATTTCGTCAGAAATGGCAAAAAATGCCAAAATTGAGGTTTATCGGCACTTTCTCGAAACACGTCTTGTAGATTTTATTTTAAACATTCCTCATTGCTGGACCTGCCTGTGACACGACCATTGATACACAAGATACATTAGGCGATGCATATGGTAACTCTCCACAGGCTGCCAAACATCGAAACATTGATGAAATGGGCTGTTTTGGGGCCCCCACAGCACCCAAACAATACACGAGAGATAAACGTAACTTCCTTTATTGGAAGTAGAATTCACCGAGGATCATTTTTGTAAGTAATAAGGGTGTTCCGAAAACCAAGCGTTAACCCGTTTTGGGCTGGTTAAACAGCAATACCCCCAAAAGCTAAAAAAATCATGTTTTCCGTGGATTCCTCTAAACAAGTCTTGTAGATTTGCAAGAAAAATTGGTCACTCCCAGATCTTGGTGTGACATTACAAGTTGCATGGATAAAATATTCCGGTCAGCATTAGTTGACCCTCCGCGGGTTGCTAAACGTAAGATTTGTGATAAAATGGGCTGTATTTGGACACCAACAACACCCACTGGGTGTACCACCGAGAAAGGTACTTTCTTTTATCGGACGCAAAATTGATGGGGAAATATTTTTGTAAGTGGTAAGGGTATTCAAAAGTCAAAGTCTTAACCCAATTTGGGTTGGGTAAAGAGATATACCCATTAAAATCTTAAAATTCCCATTTTCTGTGGATTTCTCTATAAACATCCTGTAGGTTTTCAAGAAAAATTGACTACTCGCAGCTCCTAGTGTGACATTACAAGTTGCACGGACAAAATATTCCGGTGAGCGTTTATTAACCCTCTACAGGCTGTCAAGCATCGTAATTTTGTTGAAATTGGCTGTTTTCGGACACGCACAACACCCAATGCATACCTGAGAAATAAACATAATCTCCTTTGTTGGAAGTGGAATTCACCGAGGACCATTTTTGTAAGCAATAAGGGTATTCAGAAAACCAAGCGTTAACCCCTTTTGGGGTGGTTAATAGTGATACCCATCAGAAGCTTAAAAATTTATTTTTTCCCTGGATTTCTTTACAAACATATGGTAGGGATTTCAAGAGAAAATGGCCATTGATAGGTCTCGATGTCACATTACCAGCTGATTGGATAAATTATTCCGGTAAGCATTTGTTAACCCTCCACGGGCTGCTGAATGTCAAATGTGTGAAAAAATAGTCTCTTTTTGGAGACCAACAACATCAAATGGGAATGCAACAGAGAAACATAACTTCTTTTAGCGGACGCAAAACTGACAGGGAAACATTTTTGTAAGTAGTAAGTGTATTCAAAAATCGAGGTCTTAATCCATTTTTGACCAGTAAAGGAGATATACTCCTTAAAAGCTTAAAATTCCAGTTTTCTGTGGGTTTCTCAAAAAAAAAAAAAATTCAAGAAAAATTGACCATTCGCAGGTCTTGGAGTGCCATTACAAGTTGCAAGGACAAAATAGTTCGGTAAGCATTTGTTAACCCTCCAGAGGCTGCCAGGCACAGACATTTGAAGAAAATGGGCTGTTCTTGGGTAACCATAACACTAAATGTGTACCCGCGAGATAAACCTAACCTCCTTCATTGGAAGTGGAATTCACCGACGATACTTTTTATAAGTAATGAAGGTAATCACAAACCCAAGGATTAACCCGTTTGGGGCTAGTTACAGAGCTATACCCCTCAAAAGGTTAAAAATTCATGCTATCTGAGGATTTCTCTAAAAACATCTCGTAGATTTTCAAGAAAAATGGCCATTCTCAGATCTTAGTGTGACATTACAAGTTGCATGTACAAAATGTTCCTGCAGGCATTTGTTAACCCTATGCAGGTTCTCAAACATCAAAATGTTGATAAAATGGGCTGTGTTTGCGTACCCACAGCACCCGAAGTTGAGAGGAGAGATCAAAATAAGTGGAAGTAGAATTCACTGAGAATTAGTTTTGGAAGTAATAAGAGTATTCAAAAAACAACACTTAACCCGTTTTGGGCTAGATAAACAATGATACCCATCAAAAGCTTAAAATTCATGTACTCCCTGGATTTCTCTGAAAACATCTTGTAGATTTTAAAGGAAAAAATGGCCATTCGCAGTTCTCGGTGTGACATTACAAGTTGCATGAATAAATATTCCTGTTAACACTTGTTAATTCTCTACAAGCTGCCAGACATAAATATTTTGGATACATTTGAGATAAAATGGACCATTTTCAAATAGACACAGCACTCAGTGGGTATGTGTCAAACAAACATAACTCCTTATGTCGGTCATTAACTTGTTGGACGACGATATTGACATTAACCCACTTCTCCGTTTATGATGGTTTTTACCTAAACAATTTTTTTTTATCAAACTGAGTCATTTGAGACTACTATACTCACCTTTCTCATAACATCAATGAAGGAACTTCAGTGAGACAGTTAAAAACAATTCATCAGACACTGTTGGGTCATGAAAAATCATGGAATCTCATCGGGAAAAGCCAAGATTCTCCAGAATCATAAGGTCTAGTATATGACATGTCATTGTCACCGCAGAGACAGATCTAAACCGCCCCAATAATAGTTCCCTGTTAACTTTTTTTTATCTTTATATTAAATGTTTTTCTCTGTTTTGTTCTTACGTGATATTATATCGTAATATATACTACTATGTGGGACAAAATAGTGAAAAATGTCTGGTGAAATACACAAATTGATAATTTGAATCAGCAGGTAACTCATGTTTTTTCCCTTCTTTCTGTACAAAAGCCTTTCAACTTTATAGTTGTATCCAAAACTAGTCTCCTTGAAATTGTGCGTTCAGGTCGAGGAAGTTATTCTCCTTCAGATAGTTTCAATTTCTCTATGAGGCCGAAGTTACCGCTCTGCCATGGCTCAAGCTTTATGTATGTTGATTTTAAATGAATCCTGTTTAACTGGTTGAGTGCTAGAAGCCACTATCAGGGCTTTCAAAAAATGAGGATACCAGAGTAAAAGCCCACACTTCACTTGCTTATATTTCATATTGAGTCAAACACAAATAATATTTTGTTTATATAAATTTGTTTTATTACAAATTATTGGAGAGTGCCTGTGGGCACTCTCCAATAATTTGTAATAAAACAAGTTTTGAATGACAAATTCAAACCACCAAAAATAATCTAGCCCTCAACCAGTTAAACGAATAATACTTCTAATGTCTGACGGGGAGCTGGAGGTTTTATTTCAATTAAAAACATGATATTGAGTAATTGATAGAAAAACAGCACCCACACCAAAGGATTTACCATTAGTACTGGACATTTTCATTCTATTTTCCCAGACGTTAGAAATTACCCGTGCTGACTGACATTAGGGGAGGAGAGGTATTATCTGTCACAAGCTCACAAAGATAGAAAAACACCACTTTTTAAAGTTAAATGGAACCATTAAAACGATAACATATCCAACATTTTTGCTTTAATCATATCTATGTCCGTCAATTTTTCTCATTAGGATTTAGTACATTTTTAGGACTTTGAAGTTACCCCATCGGTCTTTTCAAACAAAGTAATAAGGTGATGAACTAGGAAAAAAAGGGAAAATTTTAAACAAAAATGGAACCATTAAAAACTAATTTTAACAAAAAGTGTTTTATACCACTTTAAAGAGTATTCTATGATATATTTGGTGTCGTCTGCTTTCGCCTACAGTGCACTTTCGCCTACAAAATTATCAGGTAAAAGTGTAGACGAAAGTGCACTACTTAAGTTATGGGGATTAGTAGTTAATTACCCGCTCTACCCACAATAAATGGACTGACCGACAAAAGTCACCAGTGCAGTTTCTTGACGCAGCTGGCCACCTGGTAAAATTGCGATGTTAACTTAATGGATTCTTGTAAGAACAAGTTTAGAACATCATAAACAATGTGGATTTGTTATTTGTCAATAAAACCTTGCAAATTTGAATATTATTGGAACCGGATCAGTGAGCCGGTTCCAATAATACTCATATTTGTATGTTTTTATTGAGACTAGAGAGAGAGAGAGAAAGGGAGGGATAAATTGTATCTATATTTGTCAATAAAGCCTATGAATATGAATATTATTTTAACCTCTCTCTCTCTCAATCACCAAACGGTCAGTCGATTTAACTGTGTGTGGAGCAGGTAATTTGCTACTAATCCCTATACCTTAGTTAGTGCACTTTCGCCTACACTTTTACCTGATAATTTTTGTAGGCGAATGTGCACTGTAGGCGAAAGTACACTGAACCAAATATTTGATCATATGCCCTTCTATTCTGTAAAAAACATGAAATTTGTGGCAAATGAAGGTTTTTCGTTTTTCTCCCATAGACCGCAAAAGTAATAAACATTGTCATCTTCACCACTGTTTACACACAGGCGCATTCAAAGGTGCAGAGTCAGTTCAATATGCCTGTGATCGCTCAAGTACCAGCTGATGATTTATTTCTACAACTTCATGCCATGATGATGTAGTTGAAATATTAGTTGATCGTGATTATAGTTAAAACTCAAAACTTCCTGGAAATTTATTTGTGGATACATAAAATATACATGTAAGGCCTAAAAAAGTTAAAAATCTGTTTCTCAGGCCATCCCGCATGGTCCCTTCGGAAGCGGCATACTTAACCAATGCAAACTTTAAATCAAGTCTCGGAAGAAAGTAATGATTACTAGCAAGAGTGAATCGATATCTAAGACCTCAATGCAGACTGGAAAATGTTTTGTTTTTTAGAGAGAGAGAGAGAGAGAGAGAGAGAGAGAGAGAGAGAGAGAGAGAGAGAGAGAGGGGGGGGGGGGGGGGTCTTACACCCCTAAATCCGTTAAGTTAGGCAAAGAGTCAACGGCAGAGGATCATACTCCCCATGCTTCTTGTCAAAAATAATTATATGATTATACATAATTACAAAAGATCTGAACCCGCTGTGTGTTACTTCATTAGTGCTGTTACCTACTTCAGTACTGAGCCCTACTGGCCTATTCATGTTCCTCTCCCACCCACCACATCTGAGATTTGTTCAATCTTAAACTATACATTACTTAAATCTGTCGCCAGAGGACAACCTTGCCCTTATCCCTGAGAGCAGGAGATAGTACCCCCATGCATCTTGTCCCCTGCTCCGACGTCCTTTGATATATATAGATATTGGACTATAATAAAAACACAGAAGAGAAAGGGCATAAGACGCACTGGATAATTAAGCTGATAGACTACCGGGTGCAACCCGATCAATGGTCCAGTTAGCTCTTCGCTAATAGAAAGGCGAAACCATAAAGTTTGTGTGTGTTGGTCAAACAGTCCGACCGAAATCCTTAGTGGGTGAAGGCCGCTACTACATTCCCCGTATGTACGACCCTGTATCGTTGGTCCGCTTGCTGGGACCTTACTTGTCCTTCCCGTGTTTTCGTCAACGTTTTTTTAATCAAATCAGTGGAAAGTTATCCAGCATGTTTCAGTTCGGGCCCCACGAATACCAAATTTCGGATCGAATCGAGTTTGGAATAGAATCAGGCATAGGATTGTGACTCGAATTAAGTCTTGAATCGAATCTCACCGCTCTTAAGGTTGTAGATATTGCAGATTCCTAGAAGTTTAAATATTGCCAGTCTTCACTCTTGTTTTGTTTTCAAAGGCAGCTCGTCTGCTTTGGCAAATCAGTCGAAAAAGCGAAATATTTCAGAAACGGATTCAAAGTTGTATTAAAGCGGAACTACCTTGAACTCTTCTTCTATCATCAGGTCTCCTGTACAGGAGACCTGATGATAGAAGAAGAGTTCAAGAGGATGAGACATTTGGGTGCATCTTGAGATCATCTCGATGATTCGAAAATTTCCGTATTTGAATCGATTCGGAATCGTCTCGCTGGTTCGATTCGATTTATATTTAGTAGCTTCGTAGGGCCCTAGTTTCAGGAACAATCCACTTTTCCAACACTTGATTCGTTATCCGCCTGAAAGCAACACAAACGATGAAGCGGCCAGCAATGATGAATGGTAATTAAAGATACCACTCGAAGTAATTTACTTCTTTTAGAATTTCGTAAAAAATTCGACATACGCTTCATCAATTTGACACAGAAAAATAGAAAAAGCCAACAGATGCTGAGAATACATGAAAGAAATGTGTCCGAATTTTAGTCTCATTAACCTAAAGTCAACGTGACTGGGTTGGAGAATAACAAATGGAACATTATCTCTGAATTCTGCAATATGGCATTTTATCTTACAATCAACTTCATTTGAACCCCAAAACTCGGAAAAACGTTTCTATCGCCCCCCCCCCCCCCCCCACCACCCCCCGTTCCGATTCTGTATCAGACAGATTCAATTTCCGGTAAACACCGCACTATCACATATATGCATTGTTATTACGCATTAAAATACAATTCCTGAAATTCAAAATTGTGACCAATTTGAATCCAATTAAACTGAAAAATGGGGGAAACGGGCTCTATGTAACGGGATTGTTAGATTAATGTATTATCATGACTATGTGTATGTCCTGTAATTTTTATCAAATTCCTGGTCGTGTTTACAATCGGAACGCAACTTTGCGATCCGATTGTAAACACGACCTCAAATGTGACACAAATTACAGGACCTGCGCATGGTCATTATAATGTATATTTATTATATACTTATCATTGATATGGATTCGATTTTGGTAATCAAATCTATCCTTAAATATCAGGTGGAGTGTGATACTACTGATACTAACAAAAACGAAAGCAGTGATAAACTGCATAATCGAAAACGTGACCTGGTGAGAATTGCATCCTCTTCTTCCACTTTGCTCTATAAAATGTGCTCTAATACCAGAAACCATCAATTAATTTATTACGTCTTTTTACGTCTTTCTCGTTCTACAAATGCATCAAATAATTTTACGACTAATGTTGTTGAAAATACATTAGATTTATACCAGAACAACAGAGAAGATGAGATGGACAGAGATAAAGAGCCTGCCGTAGCAACCACTATAACAAAAAGGTTGTCGCCTGCTTTCGTACAAAATAGATTTTCTGTTTGTCACTTCAACCTGCAGGCATAGTATTTAATTATTACCCGAGGACAGGTATCACTGGGGCTTATGTGGAAATATAGTAACAATAAGCAAATCTGTTCCAATGGATATGTTCTTGTAGTCTTCGGAAGTATACTTCGATTCAATCGAACGCGCCCTATAGCACTACTGAAAACCAGGGGATTTGGGGTAATAACAAAACAACGGGACGCTCTAATTATTGAAAACAAGTAGGATTCGTGGGGAATCTGAGCCAAGTAAACAATTATCGGGTTGTTTGTGGTAATTCTACAAAGTAAACGGGGATTCTGGGGAAAATCCAAGCCAGAACACTACTCTAGTTCAATCGAACACCCCCCTGTTATTGGAGTTAAAAGCCCAATCTGAAGTTCATATCAAATAAAACTTGTTTTTGGTGATTTGGAGGGATTGTCGGGTCTGTTGGGGTAATTCTACGAAGTATCCGAGGATTTGGGGAAAATCCAAGCCAGAAAACTACTCTAGTTCAATCGAACTCACCCCGGGGCCCCTCGTACCATGGTATGGCGGTCCTAAAAGGGATTCTGGGAGGGGGAGGTGAGATCTGAGCCTAATAAACAATTATCGGGTTGTTTGTGGTAATTCTACGAAGTATCCGAGGATTTGGGGGGAAAATCCGAGCCAGAAAATTACTCTTGTACAAAAGAATACTGTTATTGGAGAAAAATTCCCAATCTAGAGTTTGATATCAAATAAAAGTTGTTTTTGGTGATTTGGAGGGATTATCGGGTTGTTTGTGGTAATTCTACGATTCGGGAAATTACTCTTGTACAAAGGAGTATACCCTTCGAACATACCCCTGTCTTGTTGTAACCCTTTGGGTAACATAGCAATCACGTGCTACCATAGAAACCAAGATGGCGGCCTCCAGTATACAAAATGACCGACGGAAACACATATCACCCTAACAACACGCGCTGCGCATGCGCACTAACACCACATATCACTATGGGGATGGCGTCACAAGATGGCCGCTCACTCGAGTTACCTTGCCAACTCAACATGGCGCCACTGGGTCACGTGACATGACGTCACTTCCTAGGTCCCCTACTAGGTCCCCCTGAATTGGGACGGTTCATCCCTGTACTACTACTGTCGCTTTTTGTCGATAATTTTGCAAACTTCATTTTCGATGCGATTTTGCGTGAGAAAGACGTTAGTTAATACTCCTGACTGTGATTTTTTATACTATGACATCAATTAAGATCAATATTAGACCAAAAAATTATTGGTAAATAACATTGTATTTGAGTTATATGCGGAATTCTGAAGCAGGTAACAAGATCCAACTCTATTATTTTATGCTCCAACTCTTCTGACCAAATTTCCAGTGCTCCGACCCTATTTAGACAAAATCACTCTAATATTGGGCTGTAAAATACACGAAATCCAATCTGGTTCGGGTCCGGTCTGTAAACTTACCTGGCCGACATCTTTTCAGAAATATGGCGCTGAAAACTTTCTGGAAATTTGTAAAAAGAATCAGAATGGAGTCGGAATTTGAGGACTATAGAGTCGGAACAGATCGGCAAAAGAACCGATTCTATGGTAAAAGTTGAGTCCCAGTGGGTATATTATAAAAAGATCACCACTACAGAAACGTTTTCTGGTGTGCTGTATCGCATCTCGTTGAGGGGAAGCGCGGTGGCTCAGTAGGCAGAGATGCTGGCAGCAAGCCAAGAGGTCCTCGGTTCGAATCCCACCTGTGGCAACCGCGTTGTGTCCTTAGGCAAGGCACTTAATCCCAATTGCCCACGTGGGGGCACGGTGGAGTTGTGTACTAAGGCGTACTGTACGTCGATGGTGCACTTGTCTTCAACCAATGCTAACCCTGCTTGTGTGGAGTTAGTACGTTGGGGAGCCTGACAGTTGCTCGCCGTTGCTCGGTGGTTCTCTCCGGGTACTCCGGCTGCCTCCATCCGTAAAACTGTCCGACACGAGGTAACCCTAGCTGTCGAAAGTGTCGTTAAACCCCAATAAATAAATAAATTAATAAATAATAAATAAATAAATAAATAAATAAATCTCGTTGAGGGCCCCCATCAAGCAGTATCAACCTGATGCGATACTGTGATACAGCGATACAAGGAAAACTTCACAACACTGATAATCTGTGTTTATCACATACTCAGCATCAAATTATGTAAATATCATCCGAAAATCGTCTCCTCTGGGGGGAAAAACAAAAACAAGACTCTCCCAAATCATACATACACACTTAAAATTTATAAAAAATAAAAAAAGATCTTTCCCTCACCCCGCCGCAACCCTACAACCCCCAGCCTACCTGAGGTTGTTGTGTGTGTTATTTAATGACACATTTTCCCCTGTTAACCCAACTCCAAATAAACACAGTCAATACAAAATCCTATTTTATCCAACCAATATTGTTTTTTTTAATGAATCTGTTTTTTGTATTAAATGTTATTTGTTCTGTCCCATGTGTATATGAAGACACCCAGAAAACGATATGTCAATAACGAAACATTAACAATACATTGCTACTGATAATGTGTTGCTTGTATTCCAACTACTGAAGGTCTCGTATACCGACGTATTTCTTGTTCAATACTACATACAGGATTGTGATAAAAAAAGATGGTCTCTTTCTCGATCAGACCGCGACCTGGTCGCGACACACTTTAACCAGTGGGTCAAGATTGCGTAAATAAAATATTGCGAAATAAAGACTGAATCAAGAATAATACCATCTCAGATACAATGTTCTTGTACTTAACCTTTCGACGAGTGAGATTCTACAGTGTTGTCCGGAGGAAAGCCGACAAAGAAATTCGATTGGTCGAAATTCTCTGTCCGCATTTGTAGTTACAGTACTGTACATATCCAGTCTGTATTCCGTGTACAGCAGGCTCTGTAATGGCGAGAAGACCGACACGAAAACTGCACATCTGCCTCCTAAAATGTTCGCTGCCTGTTCCCAGAAAACGTTGATCCAGTCCAACGTCCATAAAACATAGGGTCCTAAAATGATCTCCAATACATGACTGCACAGGATAGAATGTCTCAGATTAGCTCTTGGAACACTGAATGCTGCAAAAGTTTCTTGTCGGGAGGGGGAAGCTTGCTAGTCGTTACCATTCCTGCCTTTCCTTGAAGTGAGTCCCAGTTAAGGCTGAGGAGGGCACACGAACCCCCACAAAGATCGTCCAAGTATCATGTCTGCCCCGCACCCCCCCCCCCAAATGGATAGAGCACCCCACCCACCTATTTTAGAATCCTGGCTGGCATGATCGAGAGTGTGGATATTCAGACAGTTCTACAGATTGAAAGAGGGAGACAAAAATTCCCCGTACCCATTTTCCAGGACTTCCCGAGTTTGTGTGCGCCACAGTGGATGGTACAGAATATGAGGATTTAGCTAAGTGTTCCGCGTGGAGGAAATTGATGCTGGCAGTTTACTAGACTGAATAGGAAACTGTTGACAATTGAATAGCTTGATCCAAAGTGGAATAGCAATTGCGCACATCAGCGACATTGGTAAAAGTGTTGGTCGATTAAAGGTTGATGTGGCTGTTATTGGCTCAAATGCTTTTCAATAAGTACGTTCAGCCCATATTACTCTGTACGTATGGTGATTTTTTTTATGGAAGCAAATAACTGTTGACGTAGATGTCGTGTAAGCCTATGTGCTTTCCAAAAATGAGGTAAGCCCATGATCACTCGATAGGTACGGTGTTATGTTTGCTAAAGAGTATCTGTCTTTGGGTATGCGTAAATAACACGGCCATGGTGGAAGTTCAATGGCGAATGGCGTGGCTATTTGTTTTTTTCCATTCATCCCTAGCCCTCACTATTGCACTCTAAAATCAGCTAGGTTAAAATTCAACGAAAAATCAACTGGGTTCGGTGAGTATAAACTCAGTTGGGTTCATATTCACTCAACGCAGTTGATTTGGGATGATTTTTAACCCAACTGTTTTAAGAGTGTCCGCTGATCTGTGAGTGAATGTGGCATTAATGGAGATATGTGCTTCCCGGGTCAGCCCATCGTCTCAGTTTAGTGATAAGGCCCTGTGAAGTTTCGAAATTCGATTGGACATCGTGCCGGTGATTCGATTCGATTCAATCTGCATCCTGCTGTTTCGGAAAATTTGGAATTTTCGAGATATTCTCAAAACCTTATCAAGTGTCTCCTCCTGAACTCTTCTTCTTTCATCAGGACCTCTGCTGAAGAGACCTGGTGATAAAAGATTTCGAGGAGGCTCCGATTCCGAAATTACTACCTTGATTTCGTATTGGAATATTCCGTTTTTATCTCCCGATTTTTGGAATATCCCAAAACGAAATCAAAGTAGTAATTTTGGAATCGGAACCTCCTCGAACTCTTCTATCATAGCAATCAGTTTTTTGTCCGTCCGTCTTTAGTCAAAAATCAAACATCACCATTTAAGAAATAACTGTTGTTTTCCTTCGGTTTATGCGATATAAACCGAACATTTTCAGCACAAGCTTCATAACTCGCGAACTCTTCTATCATAGCAATCAGTTTTTTGTCCGTCCGTCTTTAGTCAAAAATCAAACATCACCATTTAAGAAATAACTGTTGTTTTCCTTCGGTTTATGCGACATGAACCGAAAATTTTCAGCACAAGCTTCATAACTCGCGTAGCGAGTTATAATTAAGCTTGTGCTGAAAATTTTCGGTTTATATCGCATAAACCGAAGGAAAACAACAGTTATTTCTTATACTTTAATCCGGCTGTAATATTAAAATATAAAAACCACGTGTACGAGATCGAAAAACTTTTAATTTTCGCAAAAGACAACAGTCAAACCCAGGAAAGTGTGCTACAAACAGGTCACGTCAATCATTGTCAAATTGTTTGTTGTTTTGATTTTCGATCGCAGACGACAGATATTAAGCAAGTCACGTGACAATATCTTTAAAAACATTTTTTTAAGTTCCCCCAAAATCATGTTTAGATGTATGATCTTTTATCCTCTCCCACTTCGGTATATTTTATTAAATTCAATTGTTCCCGAGAAATTATCATTACATTCTCGCTGACTGGAGGCGATGAAAAATCGATCATTGATCTTTGTTTACAAGCTTGTTATCCATCTTTCAGTCTGCCGTCACGCCCTCACGGTGACAACTGGATTGAGTGGGCGGGGCTTCCAGAGTGTAGACATTCCAAATCATTACGTGATTTGGTTTATACGATTTTGACCACTTTCATGCTGTATGCTTTCAACCAATCAAACGCAGAGGCGGGGCAAATGATTATATTATTCAAAAATGGTCGCAGTCGGCCATTTACTCCTAACATAGCTATTTCACTTCCTTTTGGTGATTCGAATTTAAAAAAATTTCGGTATGGAAAACAACAAGCACAATTTACATAACATAGCATATGAGTTTTCTCTGGTGCGTAAACATGCAAATTAGCCAACCAATTTTGTTTTTAAAACTGTCCGTCTGTAGACACCCCTCCCCAAGTCACCCAAAATCAATTAAATCATGGCCAATTGTTATGAAACTTAATTCAATGGTGTATATTAGCAAGACGAAGAGGGCATCACATTTTGGAGTTTGACAGACATAAAAAATAACCACTGTCAGTTATTTTGTTCTAAAAATATAGCTTACACCTGTTAAACAAAAACTTTCAAAAGGTGGTTCGGAATTTGAATATTTATGGTATCGAAACCAACTAGCAAAATTTACATAACATAGTATACGGGTTTTCTCTCATTCATAAATTATGCAAATTAGCCAGCCATTTTGGTTTTTAAACTTTCCATCTGTAAACAAAAACAAAAAAAAAAATCAACAAAATGATCAAAACTCAATTAATTCATGGCCAACTGATATGAAAATTACTACAGCAGTATTTATTGGCAAAAGAGAAAAAGGATATTAGAATTTGGGTTTTGAAAGCCATCAAAAATGGCCATTTTGTTCTAAAAATAGCAATTTCACATTTTAAGCAAGAACTTCATAACTGTGATTCGAATTTCGATTATTTTTGTTATGGGAAACAACTGGCACAATGTTCATCACATATTCTTCGAGATATGCAAACTAGCCACCTTTTTTTGTTTTAAAACTGTTCTCTGTAGACATTTTAACAAAAATCACTGAAATCACCAGATCTCAATTAATTCATTATAAACAATTGTGATGAATGGACGGTAACAGAGTCTGATGTTTGCGGCTCGAATTTTATGTTCAACCGAGACGCAAATATGTACCAAACTCACAAATTCCTTTGTGGTCATTGCACAGGCCACATAGTTGTTTTTTATTGAGTTGCCCATGCAGATGGACGAGTCGCCGTTAACCCTTTATCCAACGTAACGGCCAAGACCGACCAGCACTATTCTCAAAAATCGCCGATTAATTTTCATTATTTTTTAAATGTTTTGTCTCAAAAACATAGGTTATGACTCCTCATTGGAACGAGCTCGTCGAGCTCGTTCCAATGACGGATCATAACCTATGTTTTTGAGACAAAAAATGAAAAAAATTAGTTTTTCAAGATTTTTTTTTGCAGGTGTCGTCTGCTTTTCATGTTAGGTAAAGGGTTAAATAGTATACTTGAGTGAAGACTTGCGGTGTATACTGTTGGAGAAAGGTGCAATATTTACAACCCAAGAAGCCGTGAGATTCAATTCGATATCTTCGGCCTGATTCGACCCGGGATTCGATTTGACGTAATAATTGACACTCGTTGGGGCCTAGTAGTTGACAGCGAACAATGGTTATTACCCTGTCTTTACTCTGTCAACCAACAATCAGTATATCTTTTCTTTAGAAGCTGCTCGGGGATTACTCCATTTTAAGAGTTGTGTTGTGTGCATCGATTACAGTAGTTTACTATAGCAAATATGTTTTTGACAGTGGCAGCGCCAGAAAATATTCCATGGGGAGAGTGAGAAAAGTAGGGGCAGGTTCCCCATGACTGGAGCCAAGTCCACAAGTAGTCCAGGCACATTAGACATAAAAATGAGAAAGTAAGGAAAAAAATCGGAGAAAGCTGATTTTTTTATATGTTTCCGGGACACACATTGCGGATAAAGTGTGAAAAGTCCCCGCGAATCCGAGTTGAGCTTTTTTAGTTGTAGCGTTTTTTGATGAAAAAAAAAATGTAAAAAAAAAATCGACCCAGCTCCATATTTCTCTTTCTTATTCGCCTTAGTAGGGTGAGAATCGAATCATAAATATCGTGCTGAATTATATTGAGAATACATATCCCCAACAGAAAATGCCAACTTTGTACCAATCCTCACACTCAATGGTGAAATATTCACGAAAATGTACAAAATTACGAAAAAAAATTTATTGTTTTCATACACACAACGGTACACAACGTCCATTAAATCAAATCTACGACTACTTTGGGAGTTAAATTATATATCAAAAATTGCAGAAAAGCAGTGGCTTTATAATGATATATAACAATAGTCATTTATCCCATAATGAACTGGTGAAACGTGTGAAATATTAACCATACCCCCTAAACTCAAATTCAAACGGCATCGACTTTTCTCATTCAAATACCGTATTATAGCATCATTGTTTCAATTTCCATGTTCGATTAAATCACATAATGTGGTGTTCGCCTACACTCAAGATGCATTGGCATGTAATGTGTGCACGCCCTTGATGTGTATATATCAAAGCAGTGGAGATTGTGTCTTCGTCAGATAAGTTGACAAAAGTTTTCGTTAGACTCGGCGGCTTCCATATGATTATGTCATATTTAGGGGCAATTGGTTCGATCATGGCTGGTAGCGGCTTGGAAGAACTTTGGGGGACTGTTTATGCTGGTGGGTCAATCCATCATTTGATCAGTGGTCATGCATATTCAAGAGCAGTTCGTGCCCATTTGCTAACACAAATTGCCATTACAAAACTTGTGTTTGAAGAAAGCCGAACACTAGATAACATAGACTGCACAGAAGTCAATGAAATATTCTGTGGACTTGCCAGAGGTGACTGTACAACAGCTGACGCTGTCAATCAAGAAAGTGTCAACCATCTACTGTCAAAATTACACGAACTGCTCCAGAATGCGTCCGAAGGACGCACAGGAAAGCTTTGGGTACAATACTACGAGCAAATAGGTCTTCTCCAGTTGTTCTTGAGAGCAGAGCGTACAGGCGACTGGGAACTCCACACATATTATGTTCGCAATATGATTCCAGTATTTCACGCAGGTGGTCATTTTGCATACGCAAAAAGTTCTCATCTCTATTTGCAGCAGATGAATGAGCTAACAGAAATAATGCAACAGGATGATTTGAAGTTGTTCACTGAGAAAGGTTACTTTACCATAAGGCGCTCAGATAAATTCGGGGACGGGATATATTCTGATCAGACCATAGAGCAGTGTTTAATGAGAATGTTCAAGCTCCCTGGTGGTCTCACACATGGCAGGGGAATAACCGATAGCACTGTTGCGAAATGGGTACATGGACTACCTCTTTGCCTTCCGATATGTAATGCTCTCGAAAATTTTGTTCATGTTCACATTGGTCATGGCGAACAACATCGGGATCTCCGTCAAAGTTCACAATTGACTGATGCCAATGATATCACCAAATTATTGAACTGGCTCAGAGTGCATTCCCCCTTTCAGAATAGAGATCCACTACAATTAGTCTCTAGCGACCGGGCTTGTGGCCGACGAAACTGTGAACTGTGACCAAGTTAGCAAAATTGGTGAATGTTGCGTATCGAATGTTGTAAGCAAAACGTTCAACAGCATCAAACTACGACGTGTTGACACTGTGAAGTCTTTCGCATCGATGGCAAATAGCATCAAAGTCCGTGGAAGTAAGGTAGTGATCGACCCCACAATTCTGTCCAACCGCATCACATGTGTTATTCAGTCACAAGCAGAGTTGGAAGAGTATCTCAAATATGAACTCGCCCCGAAACCACCAGCATTGTTTGATTCTGCTGGAATGAGGAAGACACAGAAAAGCACGCTCGGTAAGATCCTCAAAACATACGGTTCCGAGCAAA
Source organism: Pictodentalium vernedei (assembly GCA_031216915.1). Classification (NCBI taxonomy): domain Eukaryota; kingdom Metazoa; phylum Mollusca; class Scaphopoda; order Dentaliida; family Dentaliidae; genus Pictodentalium; species Pictodentalium vernedei. Next base: position 181,169,116 of record CM062295.1, read on the forward strand.
CTAAAATCCCAGAACATTCTCTGTTTGTTGTAGATGGTGGATTTTTATTGAGGGCAGTTGTATGGCCTAAACAGTCGTCATATAAGGACATATGTACATCATATTCCAATTATCTAGTGAGACATTTTGGGGCGAACGTCGTGGTTGTTTTTGATGGTTATGCTTGTACAATGTCGACAAAGGGCATGGAACAAGCCCGTAGATCTAAAGACAGGTATTCCATTGATATCAATATCTCACCCGAGTTACCAGCCACCACACCCCAATCCGATTTCCTTGCAAATGCCAAGAACAAAACCCAACTGATCGATCTTCTAATGCAGGAGCTATCTGCTATCAATATTCAGTCCAAGCAGGCCGAGGCTGATGCTGATGTACTGATAGCCGAAACTGCACTTGACATCGCTCAAGATGACAACAATGTTGTCGTTGTGGGAACAGACACAGACTTGTTAGTCATTCTTACCTCTCGAGTTCAACCGGGATGTAATATTCACATGATGTATTCCATTACCCCAAACTTACTAGTTTCAGTTAGTGAAATAGCAACCAAAATGGGTGACCATAGAAGTAACCTCCTTGTAGCACATTCTATAAGTGGTTGTGACACTACTTCTGCACTCTTTCGAGTTGGTAAGAAGAAAGTATTCAGTACAATTGTCTCCGATGTTACTAGCGACTCACAACAGTATGTCAACACAATTTTGGCGGATGACAGTACACCAAGTGCAGTAGCCGCTGCCGGGGAACAATTTTTCCTGATCTGATACGGGAGTAAAACTGTTTCCTCTCTCGACCAATATAGATATGTCACTTACAAGCGTTATGTAGCAAAATCTAAACTGAATAAACCCATCGACCTAGCCTCACTCCCACCAAGCAGCGATGCTGCACAACAACATGTCTACAGATGTTATCTCCAGGTCCAACAATGGCTGGGCACTTCGCTTCCTCCGACGGATTGGGGGTGGTCGCTAGACAATGGACTTCTTGTACCGACTGCAGCCACAAAGCCATGTGCCCCCGATAACCTACTGAATCTGATCAGTTGTGGTTGCAAGAGTGCTTGTACAAAAAGGTGTGGGTGTAAGAAGGCAGGACTCTCTTGCTCAGGTTTGTGTAATTGCAGTTCGGATTCTTGTAACAACCACAGAAACACTGTCCTGTCGGAAATTTCTGAGTTCGATGAATAATATGTATATAGGTCATGTCATTTCTGTATATAGCGTTGATAATAGTCAATGTAACTTAATCCATGTTGATTGATTTGTATATTCTGTAAATATTATTTATTGATTTTTGTACATTCTGTAAATATTATTTATTGATCTAATGCTGCCAGACACAGACGTGTCTGTTCGGTCCCAAGCCCGAAAATAGTTGAGTTCTCATGCTGACGAATTTTATGCCAAAAGGGGAACTCGGCCAGAAGCAGAGGGGGTCTTCCATAATGTCTATTTTGTAAGCAATGATAAAAGTCTTCAAATGGTGGTGGATTTTTTATCGTCTGTCCAACTAACATCCCGTTCTGTACTACGACCCTTTGGGCAAATCCGTTAGGAAAATCGTCATTTTTTGCGTAAATCCGATACTTTTTTGTGAATTTTCAATAATTTTTCGCAGAAATTGCCACAGAATGCACATTTTCCTCTAGGTAAATGTATATTAGACATTATGTAGCTCGAAATACGCGTAAACAAAAAATACAGTTGGATCAATTCGAGGTTACAAAGTTCGTGCGATTTTTTAAAATTTTTTTCAAACGCGTTTTCGAAAAAAGGCTGTAGAAAAAAAAGCTCAACTGGGATGTTAGGGGACTTTTGTCTAATCGTTCAGTGACATGTATTCGACATTCCCTGAAAAAATCAGCTTTCTCCGATTTTTTTCCCTAGTGAAACCTAATGTTCTTGGGCTAAAGAGGCCGTGTAAGATCCTATTAGCATAGTAGTGCATTCAGGTACTATGGACATCTGCGCGGGCGAAGAACTCGCGCAGATGTTTACAGTATCTGAGTGCAAAAAGCAACCGTAGAATGAAGCCATCTGGTGGCTTATGGGGTAAATCTCCACTTCTTTGGATTTCGATGGTCGAAAATGACGACGCGCGAGTATGATCGCGCTACTTTCACGTGAAGATCTGTCTGAAGGTATAAAGCACAACAGGGATCTAAGTTGGCTCAGTTGGCTGTGGGAGTTTCCCTTAAGGCAATAGAAATTTGTTCTCAAATTAAAAAATCTGTAGCTCTGTTATTGAGATGACTAATGCTCTGACAGGTATCCTACCAATGGCGACTACACTCTAAAATCAGATGTGTTCAAAGTAGGGCTGTCGCGACTATCATTTTTTGTAATCGACTAATCGTGACCACTAATCGACGGTTAGTCGATTAATAGTCGCTTCCCATGATTTTTTAGCAAATCATTCTTCTGTTCGTAAAACTCTGAAAATGACAATGGCACCAGTATGTTCAGACGAAGTGGGGTTGTGGGAACAACAAATCGGTCCCGACTGAAGCTACATGTAGTCCAATCTTGGACCCACAGTCTGTAATATAATTTTTGGGGTTGGTACGTCCTGTAGGACGTACCAACCCCAAAAATAATATTACTGACTGCGGGTCCAAGTTTGAACTAGATTGAAGCCGATGAATTAAAATGAATTTACCAAAGAACGTTCCTGCATATGTTTCCTTTCTGCAATAAGTTTCTCGAAATTTTGAACATTGAGATCTATGCATTCCCTCGTCAGTTGTTAAAATTGGATCTTAGTCTGAAGTTCCGAACTTTGAGAAGTGATCTGACGTTCTGACTTTCGTCATAATTTTGTCACTTCCGCGCTTTGGGTTTTCCAATGGGTGCATTCGTGTGTACAAGACTGGAGAAATTCAGAAGAATCTATTCTTCTCGAGTAACTGTGAGTGTTCTTTCTCACACAGTCAGTGACAGTCGTACAGTCTTCCGGGTATGAATGTTAACTATGGTTAGATATTTAAAGTTATTCACCTTCATTGATCATTCACCTCACAAAACAATGCAATTTAGCCCCGACGTGTAGTAGACGTGTACCACCTTGAAAATGAACGACGATCGACTAAAAATAAAAAACGTCGACTACTTCAATAGTCGACGGTTAGTCGACTAATTGAATAATCGCGATAGCCCTAGTTCAAAGTTAACCCAAATCAACTGGGTTGAGTGAATATGGACCCAATTGGGTTCATATTCATTCAACCCAGTTGATTTGGGTTGATTGTTAACTGATTTTAGAGTGTAGGGTTGTCATGCTGCATATTTCACTCTGAGTAAAAATGAAAGTGTCAATGACACTGTAGCTCAACTTGTCAAGACAAAGACATGTACATGTATAGTATGTGTCACAGCAATGACAAACATCTAGGTAATGACCTGATAACAAAGGTACATATAAAGTATTGTAACGGTCTGTACATAAATACTGACCGTTGCCTGTAACAAATGTATAGGTAAAGTATTGTAAAGGTGGGTGACAGTCAGATGCTGAACTAGAAAAAATCTTTGAGTCCCAGAGTGGGTCTGACTGAACCCCAAAATATTTGTTCTCATAGCACAGTGATAACAAAGGCACCCCAAAAACCTGTCCCAAGGTGAAAACAAAGTACTCAAGAAGTTTTGTGAAGATCAGTTCATAAATACGAGCTGTATAGAACTTGTGACAAAAAACTGATTGGACCTAATTTCGGTACAAAATGGCCACTGGCAGCCATCTTGAATTTTGGACCGTACCCAGAAACACTCATTCTTATCCCAAGGAGATAACAAAGGTACCCACCAAGAAGTTTTGTGAAGATCGGTTCATAAATACAGCCTCTACCCTGAGCCGTATTGACATGTGTGCTTACATTGTGTAAGTAGCACTGAATAAATCAAAGTTCATCTAATTTGCATAATTTCTGCACGAAAAAAAACCCCTTACAATATGTGATGTATTCCATGTTACTAAACATTCATACAAAAATTTATTAAAATCAGAACTTTCATACAGAAGTTCTATACAAAAGACTGATTGCTCTAATTTTGGTACAAAATGGCTGCTGGTGGCCATCTTGAATTTCGGACCACACCCAAAAACACTCGCTCTCATCCCACGGTGATAACAAAGGTACCCAAGAAGTTTCGTAAAGATTGGTTCATAAATATGGCCTCTAGTCTGAGCTGTATAGAAGTTGTGTACAAAAAACTGATTAGACCTAATTTCGGTACAAAATGGCCACTAGCAGCCATCTTGAATTTTAGACCGCACCCAGAAACACTCGTTCTCGTCCCAAGGTGATAACAAAGGTACCCAAGACATTTCGTGAAGATCAGTTCATAAATACAGACTCTAGTCTGAGCCGTATTGACATGTGTACTTACTGTGTGTAAGTCGCACTGAAAAAATCAAAGTTCATCTAATTTGCATAATTTCTGCACGAGAAAAAAACCCGTATTATATGTGATGCATCCCATGGTACTAAACATTCACACAAAAAAATTATTCAAATCAGGGCTTTCATATGGAAGTTCTGTGCAAAAATCTGATTGCACCTAATTTTGTACAAAATGGCTGCCATCGGCCATCTTGAATTTCGGACCGGACCCCAAAACACTCGTTCTCGTCCCACGGTAATACCAAGGGTACCCAAGAAGTTTCGTAAAGATCGGTTCATAAATACGTCCTCTAGCCCGAGCCGTATTGGCATTTGCACTTACAGTGCTGAAAGTAACCCCAAAAAACATCAAAATTAGTCTAATTTGCATAATTTACGTACGAGAAAAAAACCCGTATTATATGTGATGTATCCCATGGTACTAAACATTCATACAAAAAATTATTCAAATCAGAGCTTTCATATGGAAGTTCTGTACAAAAAACAGATTTCTGCATCGTCGGTACAAAATGGCAGCTGGCAGCCATCTTGAATTTCGGACTGCACCCAAAAACACTCCTTCTCGTCCCACGGTCATAACAAAGGTACCGAAGAAGTTTCGTAAAGATCGGTTCATAAATACGGCCTCTAGCCCGAGCCATAGCAGCTTGGCACTTACAGCTCTGAAAGTAACACTAAATAAATCAAAGTCAGTCTAATTTGCATAATTTACGCACGAGAAGAAAACCCGTATTATATGTGATGTATCCCATGGTACTAAACATTTATACAAAACTTTATTCAAATCAGAACTTTCATACAGAAGTTCTGTACAAAAAACTGATTTTTGCATCATCGGTACAAAATGGCCACTGGCAGCCATCTTGAATTTCGGACCACACCTAAAAACACTCGTTCCCGTCCCAGGGTCATAACAAAGGTACACAAGAAGTTTCGTAAAGATCGGTTCATAAATACGACCTCTAGCCCGAGCCATAGCCAATTGTTGACGTACGGACAGACGGACAGACGGACGGACGGACGGACGGACGGACGACGGGCCATGACAATAGCTCAAATTTGACTTCGTCAAAGTTGAGCTAAAAAAACAATCACATTATTAAAGTTTGTTAAAATAAAGAGATGTAGAGCGCGTTTGTGCGTGGATAGGTGTGTGTAGCGGGGGGGGGGGGGGGGGGGGAGATAGCAAATGGAGGCCAAAGTCTGTGCTTGAGAGTGTGGGCTCTCCGTAGCGTCACCACTGGTTATTGGCAACGTAAATTACTCATGTTATAATGCCAAACACTATTTATTTTACGGGTGATTCATCAGCTATTTGATCACGCTGTGTCCTTGTGCAAAGTTTTGTCTATTTAATGTACTAGATATATGTGTATGCCAATTGTTTTTATAGTTGCGTAAATTCCAGGAAAAATATGTACAACTCTCAAACAACTGTTATCAAAATTCCGTACTTTATACTTTTTTGGATATCTTTTAATTAAATAACTTATTAATTGAAAATAACACCAAAACACTTAACCTATTAATTGTATTTTAGTTATGGAGTCAACTCCCAAATGAAACATCTGAATTTTTTCCCAACTCGTCTTTTACTATAAGAGAAATAGTAAAAGACGAGTTGGGAAAAAATTCAGACTCTATTACCAAGAAGAAAATGAACGGGGAAGAAGAAAATGTCTGTACGCGCACCATTATCAGTGAGATAGAGCAAAGGAAAGTTAGGGAGAAAAACTTTGTAGTACATGGAGCTGTGGAAATCATCTCAACTATAACTGAGGAGCGTGTGGAACACGATAAAAATGTGGCAGAAACTATTCTAAAAACATGCCAGGATGAATATGAAACTCAGGACATAATAAAAACTGTTCGAATTGGTAAATTCAATAAAGATAAATGTAAAAGACCACTAGTTGTAACACTAAGAACTACTGAACAGAAACGCACCTTAATGAGAAACTTAAAGCTTCTAAAGGAATCCGAACATGAGCTTGGGGACTGCAGAGTATCAAATGATTTAACCAAGGCAGAGCGTGAAAACGACAGTAAATTATACAAGGAAGCTAAGCAACTAGAGGGACAGTCATCGGGGGAATTCCGATTCAAGGTTCGGGGACCACCATGGGACCGAAAAATAGTAAAACTACAAATAAGAAAATGAAAAGAAAAGCACGAAATGTAAATAGTGTAAACAGTTTTAAAATTTTAGAAAAACTACGCTGTTGCTACACAAATGCAGACCAACTCCGCAATAAAATTGGTGAACTTGAAGTGAGGATGCGAGATTATCACCCAGATGTTATTGGGATTACAGAAGTAAAACCCAAGAACAGTCTATATCCACCTGGAGCCGCTGAATATAACTTGCATGGTGTTGCTAACTTCAACATGTTTTATACAAATATTTTAAATGACACTGGGAGAGGAATGATTTTATATGTGAATAGTGAATTGGAAGCAAATGAAGTAAAAATGGGATCCAGCTTCGAAGAGAGCTTATTTGTTAGCATAAATGTGAACATCCATGACTCTTTGCTCATAGGGCTTGTATACAGGTCAGAAAGTGGCACAGACGCAAACAACGAAAAACTAAATGATCTCATATCCGAAGCAAGCGCAAAGGGATACAAGAAATTACTGATTATGGGAGACTTCAATTACCCCAACATTGAATGGGAAACGTGGAGCGCAAGAGGCGAAGTGAAATATAACTTTATAAACACTTTACAAGACAGTTATCTGTATCAAGCCGTATCCAGACCTACCAGGTGGAGAGGAAACAATAAACCAAACATATTGGACCTTCTTATTACAAACGAGGAAAACTCGATAATAAACTTAGAATACTCGAGCCCACTTGGTAAAAGTGACCATTGCGTATTGACATTTGACCTTGAGTGCTGTGTGAAGGTGAATAAGATGGAAAAAGAGCGAAAATGCTTCGACAAAGGTGATTATGTTGCAATCAGGGACAATCTGCTCAGGATAGACTGGGAAAAGGAACTACAAGTGAAAACCAATAACATAGACTCTATATGGGCTACCTTCATGGCGATTATCAAGGACCAAATCAAATGTTTTATACCGACAAAAAAAATTTGTCTTGGTCAAAACCATAAGAGGGAATTTCCACTGGACAAGGAAGTGTTGAATGTGTTGAAAAAGAAAAAGCAGTTATCCAGACAGGCACTCTCCACAGGTGACGAGAAAGTTAGAAGAGAATATAACAAAGTGCGAAATAAAGTAAAGAAGCTTATCAGGAAGGCTAAAAAGGATTATGAACACAGTACGACCCAACAAGCTAAAGAAAACCCAAAAGTTATCTGGAGGTATATAAACTCGAAAAGCAAGACGCGAGTAGGAATAGGCGAGTTGTGTACAGATCCTAAAGACTCAAAATCCAAAAAAACAAATGATGATAGAGACAAGGCAAATATTCTTGCCAAATTCTTTAGCAGTGTCTTTACAGTGGAACCAGAGGGGGAGGGAGATAAGGTATTTAACTGAACACCATTGTGAACATCCTATGGGAAATTTGTGTGTCGAAGAGGAGGAAGTGAGAAAACTACTCAAAAAACTTAAACCGGATAAATCGCCTGGCCTTGATGGGTTACATCCACGGTTTCTGAGAGAACTTGCGGATGTACTAGCGCACCCACTATGTGTTATCTACATGAAGTCAATACAGGAAAAACAGGTACCAGAGGAGTGGAAAAAAGCACAAATTAGCGCTATATTTAAGAAGGGGGAGAAATCATTAGCAGGAAACTATCGTCCTGTCAGCCTTACATCTATTGCATGTAAAACTATGGAGACACTAGTTAGAAACCACATAGTCAGGCACATGACACTAAACAAACTGTTTACTGTAAAACAATATGGATTCATGTCAGGACGCTCAACAGCCTTACAACTACTATCAGTTCTAGAGAAATGGACAGCAGCTATAGAACAGGGAAACCCAGTAGATTGTGTGTATATGGACTTCCAAAAGGCGTTTGACACGGTACCCCATAAGCGTCTCATATCCAAGTTAAAGGCATATGGTATCAAAGACTCTCTAGTTACGTGGGTAATGAGTTTCCTCTCACACAGAGTCCAGCAAGTATGCATCAACAATGTGAAATCAGAGTGGATGCCGGTTACCTCGGGCATACCACAAGGCTCAGTCCTTGGCCCGATTCTGTTTGTGATATATATAAATGACTTACCAGACTCTGTACAGTCTGATGTCTACTTATTTGCTGATGATACGAAAATCTTCAAAACTATAGGGGAACGGGCAGACACCAAAATTCTTCAGAAAGACCTTGATGCTTTAACACTGTGGAGTAGTAACAAATGGCTCCTAAAATTTCATCCTAACAAGTGCAAACATATGCATGTGAGCAAAAGGGGAGAGAACACAGATATACGTTACAAATTACTTGACACTGAGCTTCAAATATGCAACCAAGAAAAAGACATAGGCTTTACCATTGATAATGAGCTAAGTTTTGATTACCATATAAGTGATAAAGTGAAAAAAGCTAACTCCATGTTTGCCATAATAAGACGCTCATTCCAGTTCATGGATGCAAAATCTTTCATACCGCTGTATAAGTCACTGGTTCGAACACATATGGACTATGCAAGCACAATATACTTTCCATATAAAAAGAAACATATAGACCAGCTGGAATCCGTACAAAGGAGGGCCACTAAGCAATTACCAAACATGGGAAATTTATCATACCCGGAGAGGCTGCGTGCACTCAAGTTACCAACACTCAGTTACCGTCGGATCAGAGGTGACATGATTGAGATGTACAAGATAATGACTGGAATTTATGATAAATCAGCAGTGGACTTCATTCGAACATGGAAAGAATCATCAGAACGGTACAGCTCCAGGACACATAACTTGAAAATCTTTCCAACATGTGCTCATACTGCAATCAGAAGAAACACTTTTATGGTTAGAACTGCTAACACATGGAATTCTCTGCCAGTACATGTAGTGACAGCAAAAAACACAGAAACTTTTAAGAAAAGACTAGACAAGTTCTGGGAGGACCAAGAGATTATGTACAACAACTACAGAGGAGAAATTATTTTAAACACCGGAAGTTACAAACACAGTAAAGACATTAGAATCTGGGAGTCCAGTGGAGAGGAACCAACAGGGACCTAACTGGAAAACCTCCATAAGTATCCATAAGTAAGTATAATTTATCTAAGAATAACTCTGACAACCACTGAAATTGACATGTTTGTAAACCTATTTGACCTCAGTACATCAAATGTTGGCATTTTTAACCTATTATAATGGAATAAATGATAGTTTCACATTAGAATAAGGAAACATTGCCATATAATATTCCGGTTAAATGAATTACCATGGTAATATAATATTTTCACTGACAAAGTGGCTATTCATTAACTGAGAGAGAACAGAATGCTGGTGAAGTGCGGGGGCAGGAATCAACGAACTGCCCAAGTTGAAGTGTTTCACATGTTTTACTGAAATATTGGAAAAACTTCAACAAGGATTGTTAATTTCTGTTCCACGTACTCTGCCGGAGTTTTATTCTGTATTCTGTATTTATACCACGATTAAATTTGAATTAAATGAATGAAGCTTCGTTTTTTACAGGCAAATATCGCCACAGATTGTCTGTTTATTTTCATGCGTGACACTGTTTTGAAACGAAGCATTTCATTCTCGTCATAACGTCAATCAGATGCGTAACGGTCAATCAGATACGTTCTTAATAACGTTCTTACATGTACAGTACAGTCGCCGTGGCCTGGTCGTAATCCACGCGTGGGCAGTGATGTTCATGCATGCATTTACCAGGCAACAAAAATCAGCATCAGCAAATTTTTATATATATAATGAAGCACCGAGTTGCACCCGGCGCTTCATTAATTAAATTTTTGATGATTATTCCTGTAATTAATGTTTGGAATCTAATATTATTGCGTCCGTGGAAATATTCTCCACCCGTGGAAAGTGATCAGTCCACGGCGGCCGTACTGTAGGACGGATTCCATGTGTGATGTATCTAACATATTTCTCAATGTCTGTATCGTATCGCGTGACGTTGAAAACACACACTAATCGTGGTATAGAGGCGTTTACCGCACTTATTTGTTTTCGAATCTTGTTTGTCTATATTTAATTGCACAATTTATTTCAAATACGTATGGTGGCTATTACAATTTTTGTTTATTTCATGCACCAAATATGATCACGCCGTCAGCTACTCACGCAGCTGAGTTCTAACTTCATTAGATGGGACATCCTTAAAATGTTTCGTAGTGGCACATTTGTGGTTATAAATGTGACTCTAAGTTATTGTGATGAGTTGAGGGTAACATGGTCTGAGGTTTGCGTATGTTCAACCGCGACGCTTCGCCGCAAGCCTCAGACCATGTTACCCTCAGCTCATCACAATAACGTATATGTTTCAATAAGACGCTACCAATAGCTCAAAGCCTACATTGTGAAACACGAGAGGCTTATTTACTAAACTTGTGATCGTTAAAAGTTGCCTTCTGCTAGGCAACTTTCAACAATCACAAGTTTAGTGAATAAATCCCTCGTGCATCCACGAAAGCACTGGATAAATAATCAATAATCCAGATCAACTTATTCCATCTCAGTTTAAATCGTAAATCGATTTGTGATTGAAACAACACTTTATGCGGAACACCGCCTGCTGCACGTGTGAATAATCCAGAAAAATGTAGCGGCTTGCTAGTCACTCCGCCTTTGATGAAGTGAAGCAATTAAGAAACGGGCGACGTCATTTCCAATATTTCGCGTGGTGACGTCAGGCGGTAACATTGGAGCCGTAAATATACAAGAAACTACGCCAGCTTTCATTCAATCAGAGGGCGAGGATTTTACTATTATTGGAACATAAATGTATGTTATACTATTATGTTTATGTACAAAATGTTGTATCAGAGTCGAGCTCTTGTTTGTGAGGGCAAGTGTCGACGAGTCGATATGTAGACTTAAAAACAATATCGAGACTCTGATACAATATTTTGTACATATTCATAACGGTGATGACAGATGAATCTCACAATTCTCAACTGTAATAACTTTATTAAGACTTTTTCTAACGAATCAATCGTATCCTCCAACATAATTTACAAACTGAGCAATTAAAAAAACATTTAATTTTCCAAAAATTTCAACAAAACATACAGGCGACCCCTCACTGAAACTAGCTCGTTCCAATAAGGGAGTCACATGATATGGTTTCGTTGATATTTTTGAAAAATATTTTGTACAAAAACTAATTAATATAATAAACTGTAATATCGTGTGCGTTGAGTAAAGGGTTAACCAGCATTTTGACTACAGATTTCATGTTCAGACTCATAAAACGATTCGTCGTTTCGGTTATGCGGGTGCGTTGAACTTTTACGATCCTCGGATAAACTTATTTAGCAGGTACATGTTCAGCATTTCAAAAAGGCTGCTCTGTAACAGCATAACTGCGTGTTCTTCCAACTTGAATGCCTCCAGTGATTCAGATACAGACGCAAAAAATCAGCGTAGTTCTATAATTTAATAATTATACTTCAGAGAAGTGGTTATTTTTTTTTTTATCTTTTTTCGTATATAGAAACGTGCAAGGTCCCCCACAAAATCATTTCGAAAGCATTAATGCTCTATAAATAGTAACGTAAACTAATCGTAACCAAGCACGCGCCTGTATTATGCAGTTGCAGTTTACAAGATTGTTTCTCAGATGGCTCTGATACACGCTGTATTCGAATAATTACGGACCCTATACATACTTATTGTAAATAAATGAAAGTACATTCCTTCCTTGTTTTTTAAAGAAACGTAGTGCGGGAAGGTAAATTGCATCAAAACTGGAAGTAGAATGAGTACAAAGAATGCAAAACTGAGTATTAGTAAAGTGCAAATAATTCAATTCATACAAATAATATAGCATTTTTCCCGATTTTTGAATGCGAACGCATATTTTATGCTGTAATTTACAAACACTCCGACCGGTAGATGGCAGAAAATGCTCCACAGACATTGAGATTAAGCCTTCAGAAAAAGGGGTGTAGAGAAACCACACAGAGTGGTGGGTGGTAGGCACCCTACTGGCAAGCAGCCTAGCATTGAGATATTTCGTGGACTAAGCACTGCTTTTTCAGATACTAATTTTGTTCATTTAATCTGCACGAAAGCTGCACCAGTGGATTTAAACTGTGTGTATGATCACGTACTTCAATGTGCGTTGCAAACAACACACTAGTTTGAATAGATTGTTATTATGGAGAATGACGCAGATTACTTAAAGCACAAGGAATTCGTTTAACTGTACGATATATTGCCATCATTAATTACTTCATCCAAGAATATAGTAATATAGTTGTTCACTTTTTAAAGCAAATTATTCCGAAAATTTACGCAACGTCAGCAATGAAACAAGGTGAGGTTTTAAACTACTTGCCTCAGACAGAGGTGTTAATTTGAAATAATACAAATTCCAACAAATGAAGAACGATAGAATCTAACTTCACCTAACCCTTCCCCAAGAACTCAAGATGGCGACAAGGCAATTAACATGGTACCGCCGTCTTGATACAAACCTTGGGCACTTGAAAGGTCGTTTGAGAAATGGCCTGATTAATGTAATCCACTTTGCTGATGCACCATCCACTTATAAATATAATTGTCCAAACGTTTTATTGACGTTGGCAAGTACTGTTCAAATATATCTTCTTGATTTGAGTACAAAATTTGTTTAGAATGGCTGAAGTATTCAGTACAATCCTCAGCGGGGAGGAAGTCCAAAGAAATTCTCGTGTCATTGAAACACACACTTTGGAAGACAGGACTTGTCGTCTCTTGCAAGGTGCTACAGATAGACATGGCTATGGCAAAGTTTTTATTACATTCCGAGGAAAAAGGAAGGGCTTAGCTAATCATAGATTGGCATTTTTTTGACAAAATTCAGAAACTCCACTGGACCCTTCCTTACATGTATCTCATCTGTGTAATGTAAAATATGCTTAAAATCCAATCACCTATATCTTCAACCAGACCGTGAAAACAAATCTAGAAATGTTTGCAAAAGTACAGTCGAGTGCCACTGTCATAGGGGCTTTGCTGAATGTGTGATGTGAGGTAATTAATTGTCTTTTGTAAACATACGAAGTTTAATAATTATCTTCTTTCAGTTTTTCAATTCAGTTTGGCGATAATTCCATAATCATCATGAGTTTGCATGTTTTCATTACAATTTGAATACAAGAAATTTTGAAGTAACTTTCTGTTACATTTGATCTTTACGGAAGCCTATTAGCTTCACGTCATTTTTAGTTATTAAATTGTAGCTACAATTTAATAAATTGTAGTTACAATTTAGCTAAATTGTAGTTACAATTTAATAAATTGTAGTTACAATTTAGCTAAATTGTACTTACAGTTTAATAAATTGTAACTACAATTTAGCTAAATTGTAGTTACAAATTAATAAATTGTAGTTACAATTTAACTAAATTGTACTTACAATTTAATAAATTGTAACTACAATTTAGCGCCTGTACTTTTATTGGTCAAGATAAATTGTAGCTGCAATTTAACTAGCCAATCGGGTTCGTTGTTTTGTTTTCGCTGAAAATGGTCTGAATAATCTCTTTCTTTGAGATGTTTCACACATTCCGCCGATTGAGTCAGTCACGGCAACAAAATCTAACAACAGAAATGGGAAAATAAAATCAAAATCATTTTATTATAAATATAATTATTTTTATTTTGGTTATCATTGGGCATAAATTGAGTATTATTGGGCAACATTGGCAACTTGGGTGTCTTTGTGTATCATTGGGGTAAAACACATGCCGTAAGAAATAGAGGGCCATAGGTAGCGCCGATCTGCGTGGGCTTGTAGGTTCAAGTAATGTACACGATCAACTATGTTGTGGCCCCGCGGGGGAAATTTTGTTTAATCCAAAAGGAAAAGCAGCCATTTCCTGGCGCTTGAACCTCTCAAAAACATCGTTTCACGCGATTCATGTTGCATATTTGAGAGAATGTTATCGTTTTGCACAATTCCGTGTGAAATGTGGGACCCCTTAAATTATTGAAGCCTTGGGCGTTTGCCAGTCTGGCCATTCCTAAACAATTGGTGGAAAGGTTTTGTGTACGACTTTTTGTGATAACATAGAACATATGTAGGGAGACGGACGTGCACAATGGGCGGGGAGGTACAGTCATAATTGTACAAAGTTGAAAATGGTTGTTTTTAAAAACAAAAACTTCAAAAATTTCTGCCTTCAAGAACATTAATAAAAAATTGCATAAATTGTTTGTTTACCCCCGTGTGCCCCGCCTGCTGACCAAATGCAGATATCTTGGTTTCGCCCGGCGAGTTCATGATTTTACATCTTAGTCACATACATCCCCGATTTATGGATTCGATCCGAGCTAAAGCACTCGGCGCCAAAATCTACTCCCATGATTTGAAATACCTTGGCTTTATTCAGCTCATCATGCAACCAGGACATTCATAAAACAACTACAAACCCCATAAGTGACGAGAAGGTTATTTTTGTTAGGCCAAATTAGTTATTTTGGTTTCATGACACTTTCAACGACCAGTGTTGTGTTCTGTCGGTGACAGGTTTACGGATGGAGGAAGCCAGAGTACCCAGAAAGAACCACCTAGTAACGATGAACACCTAACAGCTACCCAACATCATAACTCCACCCTGCCGCATAGGCAGGGTTGGAGCGATTGACAACAGAAGTAAGCCGAGAGCGGTTTATCTACGTCCATACACAGAGTCATCGTGCCCAATGTGTGCACTGGGATGAAATGCCTTGTCCATTATACAATGAGGGTCGCTCTTATGGCATAACGAGCTTGAGCTCAGAGCCTCGAGCACAAAAGTCAAGCCGTCTATCAGTGATTCACCACTACCCCTAAATTGATCATAACAGTATCCTCAAGGAATTAACTCAAATTGAGGATGACCTCCATGCTATCATAATTTACCAATTGAGAATGTTGGTTTTCCTTTACAAATGTTCAAGCATTTCCTGGAGCTGGGTGTGCCTTCACTCTTTTTAATGCCCCCCCCCCCCCACCGCAGTTCTAGTGATTTCGATCTAACCCTAAACAACAGTGACCCCAAGCGAACCACCACGATAACGTTCAAGAGCGGGTGCCTCTTTCTTACTTAGCCAATCAAATAAGCTTTTAGATTTAATGCCACCGATTGGCTACTTAAATTGCAGCTACAATTTAGAATGACCAATGAAAGCACAGGCGCTAAATTGTAACTACAATTTGGCTAAATTGTAGTTACAATTTATTAAATTGTAAGTACAATTTAGCTGAATTGTAACTACAATTTATTAAATTGTAACTACAATTTAGCTAAATTGTAGTTACAATTTAATAAATTGTAGCTACAATTTAGCGCCTGTGCTTTTATTGGTCATGCTAAATTGTAGCTGCAGTTTAAGTGGCCAATCAGTGGCATTCGCACGCACCATGGCTCACTACTCAATCCTGCATTTACACTTGAAATAGTCGAAAACCATCAATTTGAGGGGCAAATATTAGGAGTTTGAAACAGTATCAGTCGGCGAATTTTTTTTTATAGAATTTTAGAGGATTGTAATGGGAATGAGAGGGTGGGTGTTAAATCTAAAAGCTTATTTGACGGGCTAAGTAAGAAAGAGGCGCCTGCTCTTGAACGTTATCTTGGTGGTTCGTTTGGGGTCACTGTTGTTCAGGGTCAGATCGAAATCACTAGAACTGCGGGGGGCTGGGGCATTAAAGGAGTATCAGATAGAAAGGGAATGTAATATGTGTAGCCTAGGAAACACGGAAGCCGTGGCATTTTTGGGCAATAGCTTAAAATTGGATCACTATCATAACACTCAGACCGGCAGGATTTGGGTGTTATAGTACCGGTAGTGAGAAAAAATGCGCCCCAAAGAGGGTAAGCGTTTTGAGGATGTTTTCCCGACCCGGAAAAATTTCAGTCTTTGAAGGCACACTCAGCTCCAATATGCTTGAACATTTGTAAAGAAAAACCAACATTCTCAATTGGTTAAATATGATAGCATGGAGGTCATCCTCAATTCGAGTTAATTCCATGAGGATACTGTTATGATAAATTTAGGGGTAGTGGTGAATCACTGATAGATGGGTTGACTTTTGTGCTCGAGGTTCTGAGTTCAAGCTCGTTAAGCCATAAGAGCGACCCTCATTGTATAATGGACAAGGCATTTCATGCCAGTGCACACACTGGGCACGATGACTCTGTGTATTGAAGTAAAAAACCGCTATCGACTTACTTCTGTTGTCAATCGCTCCAATCCTGCGTATGCTGCAGGGTGGAGTTATGATGTTGGGTAGCTGGTAGGTGTTCATCGTTACTAGGTGATTCTCTCTGGGTACTCTGGCTTCCTCCATCCGTAAACCTGTCACCGACATAACACAACACTGGTCGTTGAAAGTGTCATGAAACCACAATAACTAATTAGGCCTAGCAAAATAACCTTCTCGTCACTTGTGGGGTTTGCAGTTGTTTTATGAATGCCCTGGTTGCATGCTGAGAGAATAAAGCCAAGGTGTTCAAATCATGGGAGTAGATTTTGGCGCCGAGTGCTTTAGCTCGGATCGAATCCAGAAATCGGGAATGTATGTGACTGTAAAATCAGAACTCGCCGGGCGAAACCAAGATATCTGCATTTGGTCAGCAGTCAGGGGCGGGGCACACGGGGATAAACAAACAATTTATGCAATTTTTTTTATTAATTTTCTTGAAGGCAGAACTTGTTGAAGTTTTTGTTTTAAAAGCAACTATTTTCAACTTTGTATAATTATGACTATACCTCCCCTCCCACCGTGCACGCCCTTCTCCCTATATATGTTCTATATTATCACCAAAAGTCGTACACAAAACCTTTCCACCAATTGTTCAGGAATGGCCAGACTGACAAACGCCCAGGGCTTCACTCATTTAGGGGGTCCCACACTTCACACGGAATTGTGCAAAACGATAACATTCTCTCGTTCAAGTGCCAGGAGGTGGCTCCTTTTCCTTTTGGATTAAACAAATTTTCTCCCGCGGGGCCACAACATGGTTGATCTTGTACAGTACTCGAACCTACAGGCCCACGCAGATCGGCGCTACCTAGGGCCCTCTTTTTCTTACGGCATGTGCTTTACCCCAATGATACACAATGACACCCAAGTTGCCAATGTTACGCAGAAATACTCAATTTATGCCCAATGATAACCAAAATAAAAATAATTATATTTATAATAAAATGATGATGATTTTATTTTCCCATTTCTGTTGTTAGATTTTGTTGCCGTGACTGACTCAATCGGCGGAATGTGTGAAACATCTCAAAGAAAGAGATTATTCAGACCATTTTCAGCGAAAACAAAACAACGAACCCGATTGGCCAATTAAATTGCAGCTACCATTTAGCTTGACCAATAAAGTACAGGCGCTAAATTGTAGCTACAATTTATTAAATTGTAGGTACAATTTAGCTAAATTGTAGTTACAATTTATTAAATTGTAAGTACAATTTAGCTAAATTGTAACTACAATTTATTAAATTGTAACTACAATTTAGCTAAATTGTAACTACAATTTATTAAATTGTAACTACAATTTAGCTAAATTGTAGTTACAATTTATTAAATTGTAGTTACAATTTAATAACTAAAAACGACGTGAAGCTAATAGGCTTCCGTAGATCTTCCTTTATGGAAACGTTTTTTTTATTAGCTGTAGGAGTTGACTTTCTGACCTTATTATTCTCTGTTCGGCGATCTCTTTTTGACATTTGGTATACCTTTGGATCACATCTGCTAAATTTCAAACCAAAGGTCTTTGACGTTAATAATGTAGATCTGCCAGTCCCAAATGTTGCTGAGTGAAATGTTGAATGACAAAAAACAGTGAAGTTTTTCTTGACCACTGTGTGTTTTGGGGGGCAAAGGCGTGAAACTCTTTGAAGTTTGTTCTCTTTAAACACTTGTCAAAAACAGCGTTGTACGTTTCCCTGTCTTTCTTACAATGGTTGAAACATTTTGGAGTGTATCTTGGCAGATGTGCAAGACAGACAAAAGACAGTTCTCGACAGTTTTTGTGATTATTACTAAACACAGGGTAGTATGTCTTGTATTGCTGCATTAGTGCGATCAAATACTTGTTCAGATGAAAAGGTTTTGTGTGTGAGAAGTAATTTCTTTCAAAAAATCTTCTGCTTGTACTGGCTACTCATTTTTGCTAGAAAAGGTTTTTTTGTCATTAACTGGCAATGACTTTTCAGTGTTAAGTTTTTCACATTTTTCTGTACTGTTCGCATAAAATGCACAAAACATGTGTACTGTTTTATGGGCCTGCTAATATGCAACGAATGTTCTTTGAAAGTTTTTTAAACTGTGAGGTTGCATGACATGGTACAGATTGAATGTTGAATATCTTTGTGGACTCTATTTTCTTGAGATTATTTTTGGCTAGTTGTGATTCACTTGATGCAATGCAATAGAGTCTTCATTAGTGAATGTTTTTGGCAGTTCCTATTTGTGTGACTACATTTATGCTTTGAAAAGCTTGTTTGCTGTTGAAAGCGTTGAAGATAGTTGTTTAGAGCTATTTAACTCTGTAACTACAGATACTATTAGTTACCCCGTGTCTGATCACGTGGTACGGGTTTTTATCTACCCGAAGCCAGCCGTATCCCATGAGGCTTCGGCCTCATGGGATACGGCTGGCTTCGGGTAGGTAAAAACCCGTACCACGTGATCAGACACGGGGTAACGAATTTATCTATTGACTTTCCGTTTTAGAAGTACAATCTATTTCACGTGTGAACACACACAGCATGAGATCTTTTATCTTCCATTGTTGAGCCATACAGGTTTCTGTGGAATTTTTGTGCAAAAGAGTTTTTGTGAAAATATGCTGATATGACTAGTATACAAAAATTATTGAATTTCTTTTTTTCTTTTTTGTCTCAAAAACATAGCGTATGAACCCCGCATTGGAGGGTACTCGACAAGCTCATTCCAATAAGGGGTCATGAGCTATATTTTGGAGATAAAAAATTAAAATATAATACATGTACACTGTAAAACTGGAATGACGCGTCTTCTACGGGGTATGGACAATTTGTAGATTTCGGAACGAGGCTTCCACTGGGTATGGGAAATTTGTCAGTGGCTGGGCGGATGTATTGTGGGTTGCAATGAATATGGTCTCATACCACGTATCTATCAACCAATCATATCAAAAAATTCACTTTAGTCAATAGATAAAGACTGTGTAACTGCCTCACTGTGGGCGGTTATTGAATGATGTGTCAAGAGCTGTCCGGGGTATGGACAATTTGTAGATTTCGGAACGAGGCTTCCACTGGGTATGGGAAATTTGTCAGTGGCTGGGCGGACGTATCGTGGTTTTCAATGAATATGGTCTCATACCACGTATCTATCAACCAATCAAATCAAAAAATCCACTTTAGTCAATAGATAAAGACTGTGTAACTGCCTCATTGTGGGCGGTTATTGAATGGTGTGTCAAGAGCTGTATCAACACTATCTTGTCCACTTAACTTAGTTACCTCCCTTATGAAAAGTTCATTTTTTATCATTGACGAGTTGTTTATTTCTTCTACTTTGTCAGAAAAATCATTGAGGCGTGAATAAAACAGCGACTGTAATGGGAATTTAATATTAAGGCATGATAAGATAAATGACAGGTTAGTAGTATGTCATGCACGTTTGAAGTATAGGTTGCAGGACCCCGGTGCAGGACCCCGGAAGTGACGTCATGTCACGTGACCTAGTGGCGCCATGTTGTGTTGTCATGGTAACCCGCGTGAGCGACCATGTTGTGACGTCATGTCCATAGTGATACGTGGTGTTAGTGCGCATGCGCAGCGCGTGTTGTTAGGGTGATACGTGTTTTCGTCGTCCATTTTGTATACTGGAGGCAGCCATCTTGGTTTCTATGGTAGCACGTGATTGCTATGTTACCCAATGTTTCTGCAATAAGACGGGGTATGTTCGGTGGGTATATTCGATTGAATCGGAGTAAATCTAATTACCACAAACAACCCGACAATCCCTCCAAATCACCAAAATCCACGCCAACTTTTACTATTGAGAATTCTTTCAGAATTCTCTGCTTCTATCTATATATGTAATAGTTCATGTCTACCTAGCTATGTTCCTTTGTTTTGGAGTATACTCCAGTAGCGTAGAAGAGCCTATTAGTTGGAACAGCTTTACTTATTTTTACTATAATTAGCTATTCTGGTCTATTCTTGTAACTTCTGACCCTATTCTAAGTACTCTTGTTGTTTCATTTATATAACTAACCAATCAGATTGCTTCATCCCTCATAATCTCTATGCAGAGTTATCTCCCCTGTGTATAATAAAAGCCTATATCCAATGGCCATATCCCATGGAATCTCATTTTTGGGAAACGCCTGTGACTGTGGAATCCTTTTTTTTCGTATGAGGCCATGAGGGCTTTGTAAATTCCCTCAATGAGTCCTCATTTATTATCCCTCATACCCTCATTGAATTTTGAGGTTATGAGGACCTTGAAAAATCCCTCAATGAGGTATAATTTACTACGACTCTTAGCCTCATTTCAGTATTTAACAGGTATATCCTATGGAATCCCATTTTGGAAAACGCCTGTGACTGTGGAATCCCTTTTTTGTCGTATGAGGCCATGAGGGCTATGTAAAAGCCCTCAATGAGTCCTCATTTATTATCCCTCATAGCCTCATTGAATTTTGAGGTTATGAGGACCATTAAAAATCCCTCAATGAGGTATAATTTACTACGACTCTTAGCCTCATTTCAGTATTTAACAGGTATATCCTATGGAATCCCATTTTGGAAAACGCCTGTGACTGTAGAATCCCTTTTTTGTCGTATGAGGCCATGAGGGCTATGTAAAAGCCTTCAATGAGTCCTCATTTATTAACCCCCATACCCTCATTGAATTTTGAGGTTATGAGGACCATTAGAAATCCCTCAATGAGGTATAAGTTACTACAACTCTTAGCCTCATTTCAGTATTTGAGAATACCTATGGCCTGGTATTGTATTATTCGAGGATACCTATCGAGGATACCTTTTGGAGAATCCCTTTTTGTCGTATGAGGCCATGAGGGCTATGTAAAAGCCCTCAATGAGTCCTCATTTATTATCCCTCATAGCCTCATAGAATTTTGAGGTTATGAGGACCATTAAAAATCCCTCAATGAGGTATAATTTACTACGACTCTTAGACTCATTTCAGTATTTAACAGCCATATCCCCAGGCACCCCAATTTCGGCACCCCTTTTTGGAAAACATGGCCTTCGGCACCCCTTTTTTGTCGTATGAGGCCATGCGGACCTTGAGTAATCCCTCAATAAGGTCTAATGTAGTCTTACCAACCGCTTCCATCTTGTCGCCAAAGCTCCACCGCCACTACTGGTCTATGGTCTATCTGTCCTATCATTAGCTTCTACAACAGTCTTGTTCCATTGCGGTCTTGTCCCAGTACTATTGACTAAACTACCGTCCATTAATATTGACTTGTATCACTACTTCCTAGCTATATCTATCTCAGTCTCGACTATGACATTGATTAAGGTTGAGTCAGATTTCCCCTCATGGCCCTCATGGCCTCATACGACAAAAAAGGGATTCCACAGTCACAGGCGTTTCCCAAAAATGAGATTCCATGGGATATGGCCATTGGATATAGGCTTTTATTATACACAGGGGAGATAACACTGCATAGAGATTACGGGGGATGAAGCAATCTGATTGGTTAGTTATATAAATGAAACAACAAGAGTACTTGGAATAGGGTCAGAAGTTACAAGAATATACCAGAATAGCTAATTATAGTAAAAATAAGTAAAGCTGTTCCAACTAATAGGCTCTTCTACGCTACTGGAGTATACCCCAGAACAAAGGAACATGGCCAGATAAACGATAACTATTACATATATATATATAGAAGCAGATAATTCTGAAAAAATTCGAAATAGTAAAAGTTGGCGTGGATTTTGGTGATTTGGAGGGATTGTAGGGTTGTTTGTGGTAATTAGATTTACTCCGATTCAATCGAACATACCCACCGAACATACCCCGTCTTATTGCAGAAACATTGGGTAACATAGCAATCACGTGCTACCATAGAAACCAAGATGGCGGCCTCCAGTATACAAAATGGACGACAGAAACACGTATCACCCTAACAACACGCGCTGCGCATGCGCACTAACACCACGTATCACTATGGAGATGACTTCACAACATAGCCGCTCACGCGGGTTACCATGACAACACAACATGGCGCCACCAGGTCACGTGACATGACGTCACTTCCGGTGTCCTGCACCGGGGTCCTGCAACCTATACCTCAAACGTGCATGACATACTACTCAGGTTAGAAGGGCCTGCTTTGGTCTTTACAACTGAGAGTGTCAATCCATCAATTAGGCTCCCATGTGCAGGGCCTCTTCTATTCTTTCTGGACTTCGTGAACAGTTCTCTTACTTGATCTTGTATGGAGCAGTCTTTGCAACTTACCAACACGCTAATACAAAGGCATTGCCTTCTATTAATTGATATATTTGGTAATGGATTTTTACACCAAGAACACTTATTATGTGATTTCATGAAGGATGTCAGAGTGTCATGTAATTTACATAGATTTATGATAATATTTCCATCTTTATCAGAGATGTGAGTCGAAACATTTCTCAGTGAAATGTGATTTTTCTTCCTTTACAGGTCGCATACTGGAAGGTACTAAGCCCATATTGTAAATGGTTGACAGTTCTGTTCCATGATATGTGGTGAACATTGGTCTGTGAAATCTATTGTCTGAAGAAGACACTTCAGCATAATCTGGATTAGATGAGTGAGCACATGTTGCAATATCTATGGATAATTTTTCTAGACATTCACTCTTGACCCCTCCTTCCCATACCCTGCTGAAATAATTGAATGTATTTTTCATCCTTTCTCCTTTTTAGGACTTTCCACTGCCTTATTTTACCAATTATCCATCTCTTATCAAGTGGCTTACAACACTTATCACTATCTGTATGGGCAAAACAACAAAACGGCCCTCCGTTGAGTTCACAATTAGAAAATATTCAGTTAGAATTTAACAGATAATATAAGGATTTGCCTAAAATGAATGTATAAAAAATGATGCATAAATCCTGAAAACACCATTTTGTGAGGTGAAAGCAACAAACTCAAGCTCTTTACATATTACAAAAAGACACAAATGTTTTTTGTTCATTCAACTGCAAATGGTCTCTGGATTCAAAAGCAGAAGACAGTTTCAAAGGGAGATCACTTTTGTTCACATTTTAGATTTCACTCCTCAGTTTCGTACTTGTGCACAAGGGTGAATTTTGAAATAAAATGCCTGTCCTGAATCTTACCCAACATAAATTAGGTCTGTATTTTTAGTATTAGGCATTTGAAAGTATGAGACTACTTGTTGGGATTGTTTCAGGTGTGTAGCCATAAAATGAGACGGAAACATAGATGGCAAATGGTAATCCCCCTACATAGAACCTCCAACGGCGATACCCCGACAGTGATCTTCCGATAATGATCTTTCCCACGAACACATCTATGCCGTACCTGCCCCCCCCCCCCCCCCCCACGCAGCACATGTTTTGTATGTTTGCTTGTGTAGCGCGTTCTTTTATACAATGTAACTTAAGAGTAGGCTGCACCTGCGTCTCAGCACAACGTGGTAGAAGACATCAATAGTGGTTAATGCAAACGTGAATATAAGAGGCGAGCAATCGATCACACTCGCCCATTTCCCGTCTAGTTTTCTTTTCCCATCAGCTCCTTGCCAGTCGCCTATCTTGAACTTTAAAATACAGTACCGCCGCCGTGGACTGCTTACTTTCCACGGACGCAATAATTCTAGATTCTAAACACTAATTCTAGGAATAATCATCAACAATTTAATTAATGAAGCAACCGGTACAATCCGGTGCTTCGTTAATTAAGATTTTGCTGATGATGATTTTTATTACCTGGTAAACGCATGCGTGGACATCACTGCCCACGCGTGGATTACGACCAGTCCATGGCGACTGTACTGTAATTGTGTTGTGCATGTATCAGTATGTTTGTAACAGATTTTGTAATTAATCCTATCAGAAGGTGAGAAACTACCAGAAAAAAAGATTTAACTAAAACAAAGACTGTCATTTTGCCAAAATAAAATACAACAATCTATTTTCTGGCAGTTACTCGGTCATTGCAAGGTCAAGCAGTTATTTAACGTTTTATATTCTTCAAAAAAATTAATTTTGAAACTCTCTGAAATCTGTCTCTTATCATGAGTTTGTGTTAATAGTATGCTTAAATCTTCTCGTTCAATGTCTTTTCGTTCCTTGCTTGTCAGAAGGCTTTAGCACTCAATAGTCGATTTGTAATTCATTTACCTGCTTGCCTCAGGTCATTTTAGGAGAGTTCGTTACTTGCCTAACGCTTATTTCGGGAGAGTTGCTCTCTGCTCAACATCATGTTTCTTATGCCCATGCCTGTTAACAGTGGTTGTGACTGGTTGTAATATAGAGTGGATACCATCTTGGTGCTGGTGAAGAAGACAAACGTTAGAGTGGCAGTGTCACCCAAAGCGAGTAGAGAGAGTAGGTCACAGTGCAGCTGCATATGTCGAAAGTATATTACAACAAAGGAAATAATGCTAGAGACTAATCGGCGTAATTAATGTTGAAACGAGTAATTGATTAACCTGTACCCGAACGGTTACAACTGTTTCTGGTTACGATTTTTGCAAACAGTCAACCGCTGATCAAGATAGTATTACTGATCTATATACAACTGAATTACTGGAAAGGCAGCAAAAACCGTCGCACCTCATACTGCCCCCACCCTCCCCCAAAGCTAGCGTCAAGTCAATCAACGCGGTGACTCCTCCCAATCCATGACGTTTGATGACGTAAGAGCTGTTAACGTCATGACGTTTACCTTGCACGAAAGCTAATAACACTGTATCATTTTTCCAATCTCGGCACTTGTTTTTTTGTCAATAATAACTACAATAAGTTGTAAATATTCAACTTGCATTGCCAGGAAAAGTTATCAACATATTAATTTTTGCAGACATCAAAGTATATTTTTCAAAAAGCGATTACGCGGCGTCGGGAAACTGGGCGCCTTCGAGAAAATATTTGTTTTTTGAGCATTGCTTATTAATAGCAACTTACACCCGCCCTAAGATGGCGACCGTGGAGACAACTTTCTATATGTGACCAATGAGCTTTCCAGCAGTCCAGCTGTTTATCGATTCGACAAAATGGACGAAGGAACACATGTCACTGTATTAACTAGTTGAGGGCTAGAAGATTTTGGGTGGTCTGAATTTATTATTGAAAACTTCCACGCAGGCACTCTCCAATAATCAGTAATAGAACATATGTATATAAGCAAAATATCATTTGCGTTTGACTGAATATGAAACATGAGCAAGGAAAATATTGGCTTTTGCTCTGATACCCTCATTTTTTTGGAAGCCCCGATAGTGGCGTCTACCACTCAACTAGTTAATACGCGCTGCACAAACACACTAACACATGGTAATGACGTCACATGGTCCCTCATAAGTATTACCAGGACAGCTCACGTAACTTCGATCATGCATTGCAGTATAACGCTACTTTCTGAACAACGGTATGTCAAACAAGACGAGGGTACATGATGATACCACCCTTCCAATCTCTCCATACAAACATCTCTCTCTTTCTCTCTCCAAAAGCTGTAAGTATCAGTGCCGTAGCGCCAATGGGGGCCGGGGGGGGGGGGGGCACGTGCCCCCCCAGTTTTTTTTCCGTCGGGGGGTTGAAAAGATCAAGACCTATGAGTAGTGAGATCTCCAATGAAAAAAATGTCTGTGGAGTACAGTTTTCAGCTTCAGAATCACACCCTACTTTTAAGTTTGAGCGGAACCCAAATGTATTCTCATCATTTTGCAGAAGCTTGAAAAGTTACGAAAAACATTGAATGGTGGCAAGAGTTTCCAGTCAAATTCGTAGTGATTTCGTAGTACATGTATCTCAGATTTTTGTCTTACAGCTGACTTGACTTATGCCTCTGGCTCCGCTGGGGCGCAAAGGGCCACAACAGAACTCCTCCATCGAACACGGTTTTGTGCAGTCCTTTTCAGCTCTGCCCATGTCATTCCGACTGCCTTCACTTCAGTGTCTGTGCTCCTTCGCCAAGTTTACCTGGGTCTGCCAACTTTCCTCTTGCATTGAGGGTTCCAGTCAAGTGCCTGGCGGTTGACGTTGGATGATGGCTTGCGAAATGTGTGGCCTATCCACCCCAGTCTTATAGCTGAATTAAGTATTAATTTTTTAATTTATGTACAATGCTTTAAAATGCAGGCGCAATGTTTTAAGTTTCTCATTTCATAAATGCCTTCATCTCTACTGAACAGTGAGTAATGGCGGACGCCGGTCTAATTTCGTCATTGTGGGTTAGCGTTTTTTGTTACTATGGTGTGCGTCTTAATTAGTTGGCTGATTTTCCAGTTTATACATTACTTATAAACTGGAATGGCAACTAACTATTTCCAAAACCTACACAAACGGGGAAAATTCAAAATTGCCGTTAAGAAAAGTGACACTTTTACAATAATAAAATTCGCCTTATTCCACCCCCAAACCTCACCAGAGAGCTCCATTTCAACGCAAATTTTCAAAATTTTCTGGGGGGAGAACCCCCCCCCCCCAGACCCCCCTTTGAATGCTCGTGCCTTCGGCACTCGCATCAGATGCCTTCGGCATCTGCATAGGCGGTTCCAGCTCGGTCACTGCTGGTGTGCCCCCCCCCCCCCCCAGTTTGGGGAGGCTTGCTACGGCCCTGAGTATCACTCACATTGATCCATGCTCACTACGCCTCAGCATATTCTTTTTATTGGTCGATATCTAGTAAATTGAACAAGGTTAGGTTAGAGAATAAAATGAAGCTGGAGCCCAACTGTCCTGGATTGGACAACTCTGAGGGCTTAATTAATATATACTCGTATCTATGTCCCGCACACAAAGCATTTATAAATGGATGAAATTGAAACTGTCCCATATAAATTTTATTACTTGAACATTTTTGTTTTGCCCCCAAACATAGCTTGTGATGGCCCCCTCATTAGAACGAGTTCGTTATTGCAAAGTTTCCAACCTAGGCTATGTGAAGGTCCAATATGAATTCGCGAAGTGGACGCCCGATTTCAAGACCTCTCATCGCCACATCCCAGGGCGCTGTTGCTCTGAGAATATCTGTTAGCACCTATCCCCAAAATATGATGAAATCACAAACAGATGTCATATTGAGCTGTTGATGTTGAGGATATTGCAACTCTTTGAAGTTGATCGCATAAAATAGAACAAATACAAATCAAATTTCCAGCCAGTTTTTTCATGGAACATATCCCGTTGAAAAAAAGTTCTGTACTCACCAACCGAAATACTTTGTTGGTTTATTTTTATTTCAAGTTAAGAAAAGATAAAAGTGTTTGCAGTAGAGATGGGCAATATACCGAAAAACCGAACCGATACCGATATCATGGGGATACCGAAAAACCGAACCGACCCAATCTTTGAATACCGAAACCAACGGTATTTTCAATTTTCCCTGTGCATTCACTGTTTATAAGGCCTTGATGAGGACTGATAGCAGTTGAAGTGTTCATTTTCATGAAAGAAGTGACTGATTTTATTTTTCAGTTTTGTTAAGCCTTAAGGACCAGGGCAGTTGTACTAAATTGTCAATAGTCTACGACCTGTACATGTCCAGTTGCTTAGCAGTGATTTCTAGCCAAGTCTTGGCTGCCTTAACAGGCAGCCAAGACTTGGCTAGAAATCACTGACCAGATCATTTTACTACTGTCATCAGGCCCACCTAAAGATGACATCTTCAGGACACACATTCTATGATTACAGACACCTTAAGTGGAGCTTGAAAGGTTAAGGCGTATTTAGAACAAGTCACCAAATTACTGTAGATATGATCTGTGTTGACAAAAGAATGACAATGTTGAGCCAATTAACAATGGCATGTGTAGCACTGTGATAGAATGATACAAGAACAACTTATTCTGTATTTTTCTGACATGGATTCTCCTTTGGTACTATCAGTGAATCTGAAGTCACATACCGAATACCGAACCGATACCGTGGTATGCCCACACAAAAATACCGAAACCGATACCGAACTCAAAATTCCAATACCGCCCATCTCTAGTTTGCAGGGCCTTCATGTCCTGTTGATGAACAGAATGTTACTTGTGTCCTTAACATTATTGCATGCTAATGTAAATTGGCACGTGGCGTTGTTTAAACTGATCTTTATTCTGTTCGTAATGTGTGAGACATTGATGTAAAAGCCCAATAAAACAAATCGTAACTTTCTTAAGAAAATGCGAAAATAGCTTCGAAGTGTGCAGTGAATAAACAATTTCGAATTTGCGTCTGTGTTTGAAGTCACTTAATCGGTAAATGGGTTCTATAATGCAATTAGCCTAGAACATCCATTTGAAATGCAGTTGAATTTTATAACACTTTTGACATTGTAAATGTATATTTGCTAAAAACTGCGGCGTAGTGCAGGAAGAGGATTACGATGTACACACATGGGACGGGTTAACCCTTTCAATACGGTGTGCAGATATTTTTTTGAGACAAGAAAAATTTAGCAATGGACGAACAGACAACACAATGGGCAATAAATTGTAAGAGAGGATTTGTAACAATTTAACCCTAGAGCTGTACAGAACTAAGCGATTAAATTGTTACTGATCCTCCATACACAGGCAGAATGGATTCTCCATATAGCACCTAATATAACAATAACATGATTTTGAAGGGCTTTACAGTGTAATAACGGCTCAACAGAAATGGTTAACAGACCAAGAGTTTATTAGCGGCCCGCGACGAAGTCGAGGGCCGCTAATAAGCTCAAGGGCTGTTAACCATTTCTGTTGAGCCGTTGATACACTGTAATGCCCGACAAAGTCATGTTATTTATATTATTGCCACTTTCGTACATCGGGTACCTTACGATTAAATTATATGAGAAATAAGATAAATAAATGAAGTTTGACGTTTTAGAATTAAAAAAAACAGCGACACCATCGTCTGATTTGTTGACAAACAAACCGTGTAACATGACTATCGTCTGATCAGTCTGCGGCGAAATTTGGAAAGTTAGATGATGAAATATATCTTCGAAATGCGAACATTAGGCAAGGAGTTTATTCATCAAAGATGTCATCACTTACTTTGTGTGTATCGCTTCCTATATTTGATACATTGATACATTATCTATCCGTGACACAAAGGGAAACACTTGAAACAAATGTGTTAATTGTGTTCACAAATTAAAAAAATCCGAATTGAATTTCGATCCAAATGGAAATCTGGGAAAAATATTGTTGATCGGCTGAGAGATGTGACGTCATTGTCTATATTTAGACGTGTCGGGCTGTTATTGACGTGTTGTGCTGTTATAGTCAATAACGGCCCAACACGTCACATGCCTTGTACATTACGAGGTTTCAACGTCCGGTAAAACGTTGTTAATGTGCTAGGAACGCCCGCAAAAGTGGTAATAATACCGATTGACTACGTGTGAGCTGGGTGGTGTTGTGTACAAGGCCTACTTACTGTACGTCGTTGGTACATTTACCTTCAACCGCTGCGAACACTCCTCGTGCCTGGTTAGTTACCCGGAGAGTTCGACAGTTGATCGTTGGTTCTATCCGGGTAATCTAGCGCCCTCCCCTCGTAACACTGTCCACACGATATGACCCTGGTTTTGAAAGTGTTCTCAAAACCCCAATAAACAAACACCATGCTTTCCAGCTTACTCTGCTGTCAACCGTGAGCGGTGTCCTTTTACATTTAACCTAGATTGAAGAAGAACATTCCAATCACACACATGTTTGTGTTATTTTTCATTAAGGTACCTAATTATTGTTAGCTAACGTCACCTACTGTTATTTTCGTATGATTAGCCTATTATTTTTCACAGTTCAACTCTTTGGACGTCGAATGCGGATAATGACGAGGCTAATATCAGTTTAGATCTCTTCGCAAAGGAAAACGCTCTTAAGGTGGAGAGAAAGAGGGAGGACATGCAGGGGAGTATCATCCTCCCACCAAACTATACTTTGTGTAGTCAGGCGAGTTTTATTGACAGAAAGTACTCAGCACAAGCAACAAAGGGAGACGTGACAACCGTTACTTATTCACAGTTCCTTATTCGACACTCGTTATCAACCGATAGAATCGGTTGATAACGAATGTCGAATAAGGAACTGGGAATAAGTAACGGTTGTAATGTTCGCGCAACAGGCTTATCTTGATTGAACGAGTTGTTCAAAGAATGGAAGTTAGTACTCTTGGTTGAAGATAGCCACACAGAAAGATCAGCTTTCGGGGTATCAAAGGATAGAACACCAGCCCAGATATTCGGCCAAATAATGGCCGAAGGCGAAGCCCGTAAACATTATACGGTCGGATATCCCAGGTCGAGTTTATTGTCTGACTTAAAAAATGAAATTATTTTTTTCACATTGGGGAAGGTAAAAATTGAAAATGTGAACAGTTTGATCGGAGAGTCATCGTTCAGGGTAACACAAATAATAATACACTGGGCACGGATGTTTCCGAAGAAACTCGAACAAAAACTGGGTCAGGCCAAATTGAATGTTTGTATTAGAACAATAACAGGGAATCATTTAAGAGAATGACTGCTGAGTCATTTTTCTACTATTGACCGATCATTCTTCAAATATTGAACACTTATTGTTCATGACAAGTTATTCCTTCGGTTAACAACGAAGGTGAAAGAATGTGAATTTTCGGTTGTGAGTTTTAAGCATGGACTACCGTGGATCCCTGACTTGTTCAAATACGTTCGTGTCGGTACAAAACGTTCACAGTTGGATCAACCATAGAAATTAGTTATGCCAATCGGCAATGTCACGATAAAAAGCCGTGGCTGTTTGAAAAGAATTTTATCACGGCCTTGCCGATGGTCGAGGATAATTTTGATGATTGTAGACGCCTTGTCTGCAAAGCTCGCCAAAATATATAGATACACGTGTACGTTAGATGGGAGGGCGACTTCATCTTATGGTGGGGCAAACACGGGTCCACCAACACATATTTCAAAATTGTTACGGATCTAGACAGAAAAACCTATCAATAAAATTAATCAAACAGCCCAATTTTGTGCGCAATCGGTTGATTTTACGTTCTCAAGTTTGAAATATTATACACATTTGCCATGGCCTATCTTGAAGCCATTTAATATGTCAGTTAAGGGGGGGGGGGGGCGTAAGAACAGTTACTTATTACCTGTTCCTTATTCGACATTCGTTATCAACATATAAAATCTGGAAATAAGTAACGGTTGTCACGTGCACCAATTAAAGTTCTATATCAGAAAGAAAAATCAGTTCACTTTGAAATACCTCTGGTATGCCCTGAATTCAAATTATGCATACACAAATTATACATCTAAATGAAGGTTGTGATGCATAGAACTCGGAAAATATATGCATTCAACTCACAGAGTTGACAACAAACATCAATGGTTCCTGGAAGACTGCTACCGTATTCGTACCAGAACTGATATCAAAATAATATTTCAGGAGAACAACTCATGGCCAAATGTGCTTCAAATATCAAAAACAAAATCTAGACATTCAAAAAAGCAAGCCATTCAAAACATCACGATGCAGCGACATGTCTGGTTTTGGATAATGCCAACACTGCCTGTATTCATTATTATTGAGAAAGGATTCCTCGACCGACGGACATGTGTATGCCATGTTATACAACGAAGTGTATTCTAAAAATAATCGCGTAATTCCACGAAATTCAAATATATAACGACAGTCTGTAGTGTAAAGATGATCAGTCTCATTATTTCATTATTGACAGCATTGTATATCGGTGCTTTTTTGGCAATGTTGACCTTGATCGAAATGTAAACAAATAGACAACAAAACAAAGCCGCGAGTTTGGGAATTTACCCCACAAAGCTTTGTCGCTGCGTTTTGTAGGATTTAAATTTATTCTTGGATATATGACATATATTTGACTACGTATTTGTTCTCGTGAATTATTATTTGATTATCAGT
Organism: Pictodentalium vernedei; assembly: GCA_031216915.1. Lineage (NCBI taxonomy): Eukaryota > Metazoa > Mollusca > Scaphopoda > Dentaliida > Dentaliidae > Pictodentalium > Pictodentalium vernedei. Next base: position 181,201,751 of record CM062295.1, read on the forward strand.
TCTGGTACGACTTAGGGCTGTCGCGATTATTCAATTTGTCGACTAACCGTCGACTATTGAAGTAGTCGACGTTTTTTATTTTTAGTCGATCGTCGTTCATTTTCAAGGTGGTACACGTCTACTACACGTCGGGGCTAAATTGCATTGTTTTGTGAGGTGAATGATCAATGAAGGTGAATAACTTTAAATATCTAACCATAGTTAACATTCATATCCGGAAGACTGTACGACTGTCACTGACTGTGTGAGAAAGAACACTCACAGGTACTCGAGAAGAATAGATTCTTCTGAATTTCTCCAGTCTTGTACACACGAATGCACCCATTGGAAAACCCAAAGCGCGGAAGTGACAAAATTATGACGAAAGTCAGAACGTCAGATCACTTCTCAAAGTTCGGAACTTCAGACTAAGATCCAATTTTAACAACTGACGAGGGAATGCATAGATCTCAATGTTCAAAATTTCGAGAAACTTATTGCAGAAAGGAAACATATGCAGGAACGTTCTTTAGTAAATTCATTTTAATTCATCGGCTTCAATCTAGTTCAAACTTGGACCCGCAGTCAGTAATATTATTTTTGGGGTTGGTACGTCCTACAGGACGTACCAACCCCAAAAATTATATTACAGACTGTGGGTCCAAGATTGGACTACATGTAGCTTCAGTCGGGACCGATTTGTTGTTCCCACAACCCCACTTCGTCTGAACATACTGGTGCCATTGTCATTTTCAGAGTTTTACGAACAGAAGAATGATTTGCTAAAAAATCATGGGAAGCGACTATTAATCGACTAACCGTCGATTACTGGTCACGATTAGTCGATTACAAAAAATGATAGTCGCGACAGCCCTAGTACGACTACGGTAGTAAACTTCCAGAAACCATTGCTGTTTGGCGTCAACTTTGTGAATTGAATGCATATATGTATATGCTATACACATCACAACCTTCATGTGGATGCATAATTTGTGTATATTGATTTGAAAATTTGAAAGTAAACTAATTTTCCTTACTTATTCATCTCCTTAATTTATTACTGATAGATTTGAATATGATTCTATTGTGATGGAAACTCAGACCTCTTCCCCCTAGCCATCATTAGATCACAACAAGACTCTAAATAAAGATTTTACATTTGGGCTGTTGTTCTAAATAAGCACTGGCACTTTTAAAAAAAGGAAATAGTCATTCAAAAGCTTAGTATGATTTTCAATCAATACAGTACTACCGTACATGTCTTCTTTATTAACCCAGCCGGATAGATTAACCAATGAAGGGTCATAACTAGTAACCGACGACTGAGGAATATACTCAGGTCGGGGAGAGGGTGGGGCGTGGTAGTAACCCCGGGGTCCGGAACTTTGGCGCAGGGGTTGGCCCAGGAGTCCCGGATTCTTCTCAAAGTTCTGACTCCTGTACCAAGCTTGCCCCCCCCCCCCCCCCGATCTCCGAGCGAGAATCAGCAAGATAAGTGACCCGTCGTATTGGAATACTAGGTGCCACTCATGTAAAGAAGGAATGGGAGATTCTCAATCTGTTAACCCTTTACTTAATATGAAAAGCAGACGACACTTGCAAACAAAATTACTGAATATCCATTTTTTCATTTTTTGCGAAAAAACTTAGCTTAAGGTCATATGCTATGTTTTTGAGGCCTAAAAATGAAAAAAATAATGAAAATCGAATGGCAATTTTTATGAATAGCGCAGGCCGGTTCTCCAGTTACGTTGGGTAAAGGGTTCTTCACCCCAAGAACTTCGGCATCAACATCAGAATCCCGACACTTTCGAAAGGGGACCCCGTCACAGAATTAACCCTAGTCTCTGGGCTCGAATATCCTCTCACCGGCTCCGAATAAGCAGTGAACCCGTATTAATTCAATAAGAATATTAATCGCTAATCTCCACCATTTGTTTTTATCGAAAATATCGCAGTCTGAAATCGGTTAATTCACACTTTACAAACTTTGTTTTCGGTTCAAAGAGTCTGAAAGCAGGCAGTGTTGTAAATGCGCCCAAAAATGTCGGACGTAATAAATTAATAATTTTTGTGGCGATCAATGAGATGTTGGATTATTCCCCTCACATTACACCAATACTCGTTGCTTTTGTAAACAAATGAATGCCAACAGGAAAATTTAACGAAAACATGAAATGATTTGTAAACACAACTGATGACGAAATTCCGGAGAAAAAGGCTGGTATAATAATTACGTTACGGGGCGTTTACGATGTCATATGGGGATCAGAGAGAACAAAATTAGGCTCGGCTAAAGCCTCGCCTAATATTGTTCTCACATGGCCTCATGTGACACCGTATCCGCCAACTAAACGCCCCTCACTTATAATATGTGAGCTCTACTGAAAGTTCTTAAAATAGAGTTGTTCTTCTTCATCTTGTCCACTTTCTCATTGTTCCTCTTTATGAAAGTACAGTTTCTCAAATAAAGGCGTTTTCCTTTTCTATTCGTATTCTCTGTTGCGTGGATAACTCAGTATAGGCAGATGCGAGAATTTCTTCGTGGCACCCGTGGCCTCATACAACAACTGTGTAGAAGCTATAGGCCAGTATCCCTCGGTAAGCAAATCCCCCTGTTGTAAGTATCCTCAAATATCCATATGTGCTTATGTGCTGTAAGTGGAGTCACTCTTTCGAGTGATATGTCTATGGCTTATTTTCCGGATAAGATTTGTGTCGTCCGGTTAATTCCTATTACAGTCACTACTCGATGAACTCTTAAATTTATTCATAAGGACTATGAAGATCATAATCACGAAACTGTATATGAGCTTAGCAAGCCAGAAAATAAGCAGACTGTCATCTGCAAAACGAGGTCCCCAGAGGGTGAATTTAGTGATGCTACCCTGCACAGCAGGGTAGCATCACTAAATTGACCCTCTGTGAACCTCAATCTCAATCAGGGTCTCAAAACTAAACAGAAAGAAGTACCCAGAGGATAAATTGGCCCACTGTATGGAATAGTATCATCAAATTCACCCTCTGGAAACCTCATTCTGCAAATGTCAGACTGCTTATTTTCAGGCCTGAGAGCTAGTGGCTGGGAACAATGAACTAGTCGAGAAGCCAGAATCTACAGGCTGTCTTGGAATAGAAAAGGAGCCATAACTATACTCAGATAACTATCCTTCGGTTACTGTTCTCCAATCACTATCCCCCAAAATGTATCATCCAATAACACATCATAAGTATTCTCAAATACCCAGATGAGGATGTGAGTCGTATGCGAAATCACACTTTCGAACTGTTACTTGACAGTTTATTTGATAAGATTCAAGCCGTCCGAGCAATGCCTTTTGCAGTCAGTTCGCGACTGACTCTTGAACTCGTTCTTAGAAACAATATGAGCTCTTGTATCAAATAATAATGTGATAGTGGGTGGGACTAATCTATTACGGCTCAGTCGAGGACAGAGGCCGAATCCACAGATTGCTATAACTTGATCCTATTTTTTGGCCTGGTGGTGAAATTTGTTAAAAATGGAGTACAAATGTGGGCTTTTCTCAAATGTAGGGTTGTGTTAGTCCCAAGCACAGCGTTGTGTACTGTATTCTTACTGGGGCACATGAGCCACGTCTGATCACTGGGTGGTTACCCTCCTCTGACTGGGCTCCGCCCCAAATTTCGAAATTCTCCTACGTTTCTACGAAAAAAGCAAGCGTGCAATAGAATAAAGAGGGCGATTCTTATCAAAATGGAACTTCTGAACAAAATACGTCTTTTGAAGATTGGCCTTCCTGCAAATGTGTAATCTCAAGATATTAGGTTGAACTGCATTCGCTGTACACACATGTGATGTCTCAATATCTTTGTTGAATGTTATCGAGATAAGTGAAATTTGATCGATTATGTCTTCGTCTGACGGCTCTATATATTTACCGATTGCAACTATTTAGCCACAAAATGTAGATTGTACCTCGGTGGGGGAGTTTTCAGCTAACCATTTTCTTCGAGACTTTAAACACAACCTGTCTCCATCTCACGACAAAACAAGCAAACTGAAGAAGGAAAATAAACAGAAAAACGACTAGTTTCAACAAGTGATCAAGGCTATGGTTTTAACGTGACAACATTTTTTTTCAAGGAAATATTTGTACTGTTAACGAGTGTTTCGCGTGACAATAGGATCAAATGTTTCCTCCTTCCCTTTACTACTACTACTACTACTATACTACTACTACTACTACTACTACTACTACTACTACTACTACTAATAATAATAATAATAATAATAATATCCCTACGTGATCAGGTAGATCGTTCCACAAAACCGGACCCGCGACAGAAAATGCCCACCGGTATTAACAAAGTTCCCGGAACAAGGAAGATGGATTTGGCCAACCTTAACCCTTTTATACCCTGGAATATAATGGTTTTCAAGACAACAGAGATATTAAGCTGCATGTCGGTTGAGAGATTTGAACGTAAACATGAGGATCTTGCAGACAATTCTGTGTACAACTGGCGGTCAGTGGTGCTGATGTAAAATTGGACTGAAATGCCAGTACTTTGTTTCACTCCTGGTTACTAGTCTGACAGCTCAGTATAGAGTTTTTTGTAATATGTACACCGCCCCTGAAGTGTTAAATACCACCCCTTGATTGCATCAAGACGCCATCTGCAATGCTGAGGCCTTAATGCACTCAAATGAAGATATGTTCCCTTACAATGTACAAACTGTTCGTCTAATAAATAATCTCTAAGATTTCTAGCGGTATCAGTACATCAGTTCCACAAGAAGACGAATTTGCGATTGGAAGATAAATTGGAGAGTTGATGGATCTCCAGTCAAGAAGTTCGTGATTAATGTCAGTCCTACGATTAGACGAATGGAACACGCAAACGTTTTGACGTTTGGCGATGATGGCCAAGAAAACTCCCGAGATATGCCGGGGGTGCATAATTGGAAAAGTTAGATAAATAGATAAACCATACTTCATCTTTTTATAAAACCCTTTCCAAAATAAAACAATCAATTGACTCCCCCTCTCTCTCCTGCAGTAATGTGAGCACAAAAGACGACAGACAATTTTGACTGGATCGCTACTGGGTCGCGATCCGGTATAAACTATCTGTTCGCTTTCCCCCGGTAACACTCCAGAATATCACCTGTCGAAAAACGAAATGTCACTTCCGGACTTGTCCCCCTTCACGGGGAAACTGTCATTTACTTGCCCGCTCCTGCCCAGTTTCTAGGTACCAGCGCTACAACAACACGTTCCCTTCTGCGAACATTTAATCAAGTTTTTATTATTTGCAATAATAATAAAAAAACTCACCTGTGGAAATATGAGCAACCCCGCAAGAAATATCTGTGAGTGAGAACTAGTGAATTTTGGTATCACTATTGATTTCCGCCCAGCTGTAAATATCCTGTAGATTCTGTTGGTCTTTGTTAACAAGGGAGCATAAATCAAAGTCAAGGTCAAATTGAATCCGATGTAGTTAACATGACATATATGATTGTCAGGCGGTAGAAAGGAGAGAATAACTAGAATGTAGGCAACCGCCATTGATGCCAACATAAAGTAGCTGAGTTCCCTGCTACTGGATTTAACCACCCTCTCATTCTGAAAACACCCAAAGATTAAAGTCACGACTAATGTCCATAGAAGACCAAATCCTGAAAAGGTGCACAACATAACAGCCGCACTGTCGCTATATCCTATATACACTGGGTGAATTGGAGCACATTCAGACCTATTCGTTTCGTTGGGCCAAGTGTATTCCTCACACACTGCACATTCGGTCTCATTCTGAACAACTACCTCATTTGGTTTGCACTCCAAACATTTCCAGCAACAATTTCCTTTTGGAAAATAGTAAATTTGACCTTTGCCACATCTTTCACCACACGACGATGTAGGTGTGTCATTATATCCGTGAGCTCTATCACCCCAAAATAAGTTAGAGTCTTCTATTTCAAGTAGTTCGCTACCTATATCCCAGTATCCAACTGGAACTTGAGCAAAACCCGATTTTCCTGGCTGACACTGCAAAATTTCATATCGCGAAACCACGTCACCGTTATGATCGAAAGAGACCTTTCCAGTGAAACCGACGAAGGAAATGTTCCGTATATATTTAAGGTATTCATCACCTTTAATACATTCAACAATGTTCATTTTATTAAAATGTCTACAGTTGATGTTAATATATTGATCGAGTGACCGCGCAAAAGTATATATAGCGTCCATAGCTAGTGAGGCACCATAATAATTTGGTTCTTCTTCTTTCTGGGAGATATGTCGATACCTCAGGGTAAGATTTCTGATCTCATCAAGAATGCGAATGCTGGCAAGTTCCCGAGCCCTTTCACCCGTAAACTGCCACGGGATGTCTGACTCAGAAGAGTGGATGTGCTTTGATAAATATGTTTTAAACTCGGGAACGTTTGCAGAATAAGGACGAATACTGAGCGCACCAGAAAATTCATCGCATCTGTCCGTTTCTGAATCCATATAAAGACTAAAAACGTCACTTCCAATCCAAATAAACTTTCCATGAATACCTAGCGCACACGCCACCCTTGTGAACGGTATAACGTGATTATTATCCAAGTAGAGAACAATTACTTTTGCCGTTTGTTGCTGTATTTTCTTAAATATACGCTCATAGTCACTTACTCGAAGATCTGATGTTATTTCTATAGATAAGGATATACATACATGGCGATCTTGTAAGTAAAGGGTCAATTTCTTGGCACTTTCTCTGCCGTAGCTACCTTTGGAGTACACAATGCAGATATGAGTCCAGTTGAAATAATGTAGAACACTTATGGTACTTTGTACTAGAAACTTATCTGGAGGAACCATGCGCAAGAAAAATGGAAACTTCGCTTTGTTACTCAGTTCATCACTCGTGGCTGTGTGACTGATCTGTGGTATTTTGAACAAACTGAGGACATTTGCGATAACAATACTCAACTCACTACTGAAAGCACCCATTACTCCAACTGCATTATGAAAGAGAGACGCATCTTTGTTACATTCTACATTCCATTGTTGGCAGTTATTTTCAGAACGGAACTTTTCAGGCATAAATTGCATAGCTCTAGCCAGAGCTATGGACGGTGAATAGCAGTCGTCCAATATTACATAACCCAGTCTGAAATCTTTCAGTATATTAGGGTCTTTGTTTATTCTGTCTAAAGCAAACACTACTGCTTCAACAAACTCTACAGATAGGGGGTCATGTACAGTGGCGCACACTTTTCCAGGTTGAGGCGATCTTATAGAAAGAACAACTCCGATATTGAGATCACCTTCGTCGATGTAATGGTTCCTAGAATCATATATTTGTTTCATGAAAGACATTACTTCAGAAAGGAGTATTACCAGAAGATATACAATTTTCATCCTCATGTTTAACTAGTTCAAATCTTGTACTCCATCACTGGGCCGTATCGCCTCTCAAATGCTTCTATACGCTGCCTTTGTTCATCTCAACGTCCCTCTACGTTTCAGATATTCGGATTAACTTAATCTTCTGTATCCCTGCTGAAAAGTCTTATCACTAGTCTTGCTGCTTACACGTGCACTGTCTGAATATAACGAGTTAATTTCACATCCGTAGAGATGTTTTTACGATTTTTCTGTTTTCCTCAGACGGCCGCATCCGTTCTCTGAAAAAAAATAAACCTATTTTCAGATCATCACATCGAATGCATTTCAACCCTTCGAATTCGGATCCCGCAGAAACAGGGGCGGAACAGGCATATACATGACTACGATTGCAAAAAGTATCTCTTTCAAGATAGAATCGCGACAAAAGTAACCCTTTGAACACGAAAGGCCGTTTTTCAGGCCGAGGAACATAATACGTCATAATTTCATTAGGTACAATGGCTTCTAAGTGAATATCTGGCGTAGACGAATCTATATTTTCAACATGCAGTCTAAAGGCTCCATGTTGAAAATATTAATTGTTCTACTCTTAAATATTGAATATGGACTCTTCCAATTGCTGTCATTGAACTGAAGATACCATCAGGGTTCAAAGGGTTAAACAAGTGTTGGAGATTTTTCAAATAAAATATTACGAAATCAAGATCAAACCACGAAAAACAAACGACAATAGCATCTTAGAGACAAGATTAGTGAGAGATGGTCGATATACCGAAAAACAGAACCGATACCTATATCATGAGGATACAGAAAAACAGAACCGAACCAATCGTTGAATACCGAAACCGTCTGAATTTTCAAATTTTCCTACATTCGCTATTTGTAAATCCCTGTTGAGGCTTGATAGTAGTTGAAAGGTTCATTTTCATGTTAGAAGTGACTGATTTTCTTTTCAGTTTTGTTAACCCTCAACAGACTAAACAACTGCCTTGAATTCCCACTAGACTACAACCAGTACATGTCCAATTCCTTAGTAGTGATTTTCAGTTAAGTCTTGGCTGCCTGTCAAGGCAGCCAAGGCCTGACAAGAAATAACTGCCCAGGTGTTTTGTCTATTGTCACCAGGACCTCCTAAAGATGGTGTGGTCAGGCACATGCTCTGAGATCGCACAAGCCTGAAATAGGTCTTTAAACATTAAGGTGCATTTAGAACAAGTCTCTCAATAACTGTAGATATGATGTGTGGTCGTAAAAGAATGCCACTGTTGATCTCATTGGCAGTGTCAGTTAGAGTGTTGTGATAGAATGATACTACAACAACTTATTCTGTTTTTCCTGATGTGAATTCCTATTTGGTACTATCAGCAAATCTCAGTCAGGTCAGATACCAAATGCCGAACCGATACCGAGGTATACCCTCCTAAAAATACCGAAAACGAATTCAAAATCCCAATACCGTCATCCCTAAAGTTAGTACACATCTTTCGGCAGATGTACTGTTTTGTTGGGAGGAATTTAATCATTTACCATCTACGATAAGCAGACAACATTTTGAAAAACATTTCTTTACTAACGAAAATATCTAATTGTTTGTCTCCCTCAAACACAACTTGTGCGCTCTCAGTGAAATAAGGTATGACAGGTTATATGTTTTGGTGGCAAAAATATAAAAAGAAGTATTACAATTTATGTTCTGGAACAAAATCATCGTTTTTTATGTTTCCCCCGTCCTTCTCCTGATCACACAGGACGTGTATTACCCATTTCCTGTAGAGTTCTGTCCAAGACCGACCCTATCTGGTACAGGTCTTATATTGTCTGCTCCTGCCTTTTCTGAACCATCTCTAGCCCTGTGACAAAGTCTCTTCTTTGACCCCACTGACTAAGACTCAACCAAGTCTTTTATTAAAACATCCACAGATCGCACCTTTCACCTTCGGCCCACCAACTATGGGTTCTTGTGGGTTACAGCAGAATTACCTCCTTGAACCATACCATGGCAGTTCCTCTTACACCCCATGAGACTATGAGGGCAATGGGAAACTTCTCTGAATGAGGTAAAACGTCAAGACCACTTATCGGAGTATTTTGGAGATCACGTTCCGTGGACATCCCCATTGTCAGCGTGATAGGATATGGGGCAGCCAGGGCAATAAAGAGGAGTCGACGGAATATTGTTAGGCCAAACAGAACAGACGATAAAAGCTAAAAATGGAAACAAAAGGGCCAAGGACAGTCCAGACTACACTATCGGAGTACATCCGAGGAAACTTGAACATTACTATCAAGAGAAAGGAAGAACAGTTGTAGCACCGATGGATGGAAGTCAAACAAAGGCACACGAAGAGAGACAAAAGTGTTTGGAATTCGCGGAATATTCTAGTGTAGGCATGAGATGTGGAATTTGGGAAATCAAGAAAAACAAACAAAGATGCCATTTTTGATTCGATGTTCTGGCATTTCTTATTCGAAATCTGAGACTCAACTATAATGTGGATAGGAAAGCGGACAGAGAAATGCAATCAGGAGCCAATACTATAAAACTTTTACAATTGTATTTTCTAGAACTGTATTTTCTACCTATTAATATAATTAACTAAAATGAATCATTAGCATTTTAAAAGATATGACAATTTGCCAACTGGCAAATTGCCACATCTTTGAAAATGCTAATGGTTCATTTCAATCCATTTAAAGTCATAACTAGAAAATACAATTCTAAAAAATAAAAAATGTAAAAGTTTTATAGTATTGGCCCCAAATCGCGATTTAGTCGTGATCCGGTTTGAAATCTTTACGCCATTTTGTGATCACGATACTATTAGTCACCGTCGAGGATGTTTACACGGTTAAAACGACCGAGATTTTGAGTGAAGCTACGCAGGTTTCTGTTTACAGCAATAGAATTACCAAAGTGGACAGAGTCACCGTCGAGGATGTTTACACGGTTAAAACGACTGAGATTTTGAGTGAAGCTACGCAGGTTTCTGTTTACAGCAATATAATTACCAAAGTGGACAGAGAATTTCGACTGGATCGCGACTAGAAACTCTAACAGATCTGTGGTGCATGACAAATGGATAAACACCACAGATCCTTTGGGTCCCTGGAATTAGAACGTAGTTTGCTCGCATTTGACAAGATATGGTCACTCCAAAAACTGGCCCTTCCCAAGTTCCGTAGATGTTTCTCACTCCCACATAAAATAAAAAAAGTCTTTTTTAACACTCCTGTAACTGCCCAAATGTGTTTTTTTTAAAAAACTATTTACTATCTCCGCGACCTTTTTTTTGATATAACGATTTGTAGATTTCAATTTGAACAAAACGTTTCATGTGCAGTATAAAGCCCAAGCAATCATCTCCCTTTTTACGTAATTGGATAAATACTGGCATAATTTAGTTAATATGCAAGAAATATGGATACTTCGGTTTATTTTAAGTGCTTTTTCAATTGTTTCCATTTATTAACCCGAAAAAGGGACATTTTGAAAACATTTACAGTGTTATTGAAAGTAAACAAAATAATTTTCTTTTGTGGTTACACCCATAACACGTGGAACGTGTCAATACAGAAATAACTCAGAGTTTTATTCAGTGCTTACATGGAGTTCGAGGACGCCTTAATGACTTTGTGTGCCAAAATTCACACTTGAATTCTGGCTGAACGCAGTGATTGTCAGTCTCCCACATGGACCCCACAACTGCATAGCATAGGTTGCGATGTTCATTTCCTTGTTCTTGTCGTACTGAAGTTGGGAACACCATACATCTGAATTTATACACAACTGGTTCGGCCTCCTGCGGCATGTGTCCGTCATTCGAAAGGTGAGAGTGAGGCAGCTACGGGGAGATTGTTGTGGTATAATCAACTGCTTGCCAGTCTTGGGCAGAACCTGAATTCCATTCCATTCCCAGTCTCAGAGTGTATCAATTGATTTGGTGTGTGGGAGCAGCAGAGCATTTAACATACTCTGATTGGCGTCTGTGGGTCCGTAAGGGACCACAAACCACTACTGTATAATGAACGTAAAATAATGAGTTCAACAAATTTTGGAAATCCAACTGCAACTTTGGAGGCCTCTCTCCTGCTACCCTATCGCTATATCCCTGGTTTCTCCATCTGATGGCATCGCCATGTTGTAGAAAGGAGTATGGAACGTTAGCTGTAAACATACATACATTACGGTTGACACCGACTAGGCCCTGGGTGACGATCGGTCATTTGCTATTAACCCTTTTAACACTGGCGCCCTGCATGGAAGGTATCATTTCAGTCAATACTGTCAACGTCGAAACGTGAGAAACCATCCTGCTGTGATGGGGGGGGGGGGGGGGGGGGGGTGAAAGGGCTAAAGATCCATTCAACGTTTTCTAGAAGAGCTAGGTCACGAAGTCGCTGTTTCTTAGGTCCAAATCCATGCCACTGGGAGGCATTATTAGAGGTTGTAGAACTTGTTCGTCTATCCTTGTGAATCCTTAACCAAACGAATCGGCAGCATCCGCCCACATGTAATTTTCAAATTAAGCAGTTGAAAAAATTAAGTTTAAAACAAAATCACCAAAACCATATCATATTTTACCTGTCATTGGAACGAGCTCGTCACATAATATCGTTTTGCTGAATTTTTATTTGAAACCTTTGGATAAAAATAATTAAAATAACAAATTTTGATATCGTTGGTGTTGGTTGGGTAAATTGTTAAATCAATAAGCTTAAAACCCTTTACCCAACGCAGACGATATCAAAATTTTTATTTTAAATACCATTTTTTAAAATTGTTAAAAAAATTTCAACAAAACCATATCCTGTGACCCCTCATTGGAACGAGCTCGTTCCAAAGAGGGGTCACATGATATGCTTTTGTTGAAATTTTTTGAAAAATAATTTTTTTTCAGCAGCTGAATTTGCATATTACGCTGGCGGATGTTGCCGATTCGTCGGGTAAAGGTTAAAACTAATGATTATACGGAATTGAAATAATTTTTTGGAAAACGTTTGTCGCGACAAACTTGTTCATTATCCACTAGGCGGGTTTTCATTATGAAGCCTATCCTTAAAGCACTAAGGTTATTTCCCCATAGGAGAAGTCATTTCTGTCATTTTCGTTGCTTAGTGAGGCACATGTGTATTGGCGTGGTACATGAGCACATTTCATCATTTCATAGAGAAACAAGCAGACAAACAAATTTATTAAAACATATTTCATTTTATTTTTTTTATCAATTACTGCAAAAATGAAATCACGATATCATTTGACATTTGCTGAAAGTGCATGCAATGCAACGAACATATCAGGACACCCACTAAGAATTAATACGCGCGGATCGGATTGTGTGTGCTTCTAGACCTTTCTTTGCATGCTCCAATTCAATCGACCCGTGCACAAAAAATACAGGGTTATCATCTTTGTACTCACACTATTTTGGGGGAGAAGTGGAAATATTTCTTCAAACACCCGGTTGCAAATTTTACTATCTTGATTTGTGTTACCGAGGCCTCCTGTTTTGTGTCGATGTGTTTAACTCTTGACCTGCTGAGTGTTTTCAAGATATTTTTCATCAAATCTAGTCATGGCTGCTTCACAGCAGCCATGACTAGATTTGATGAAAAATTCATCAAAATTTAACTCGATAAATCAATGTTGAAAAATCCATACAATTTACAGGGGTAAATTTGATTAAATGTGCCCAAATCATACTTATTTCATAGACAAGAGAAAAATTGTCCTGGGCAGGAATATCCACCAGCAGCATGCAAAGAGTTAATCAAACTGCAAATCTCTCACAAAAGTGTCAAAATATTGGTAACAACTTAGTGTTTGTGATGAACTGCAAAATGTGTCTGAAATGAGATTACACACCCGAGTGTTTATAGATAGACAGATCATTTTATTTAGCAGTATACAAACTCATACATTACATTACTTGTATAAAACGCTCAATGAGATGATATAAAATGTATACAGCGGGGAGATAGCAAAGCCAGATTGGCTGTATACCTGCCATCACCCGGAGAAACAGTCTTCGAACACATCGGATACATGTTGTTGCTATCGTACAGGCAGAATAAACTTTGTAGAATAGTACACATGTGGGAAGGGGAGGGGAGGGGAGGTTATCTAGAAAAATGTAACTTATCCACCCTGCCATCGCCAGCCAAATACAGATAGAATTGCTTTATTAAATTCAAGGCTTGATGTGAATGGATTTTAACAGACCATTTCGAGTAACGTGAGACCTTTGGTGGTGTTGGGGACGTGACAACCGTTACTTACTCCCAGTTTCTTATTCGACATTCGTTACCAACCGATTTATGTCGATTAAGGAACTGGGAATACGTAACGGTTGTCACGCCGCTGTGATGTTTACCACTTACTCTGGCAAATGTAGCTATTTCTTCTGTTACTGTACTCGTTTCTCTCCACTTATTGTCTTGGCTTCATTTAACTGGCCAGGAACGAACGCAAAAGGGGACGAGATATTCAGACCGATGCAAGTAATATGCCCGTTATTTGTAGTAGTCCAGGCACATTAGACATAAAAATGAGAAAGTAAGGAAAAAAATCGGAGAAAGTTGATTTTTTTATATGTTTCCGGGACACACATTGCGGATAAAGTGTGAAAAGTCCCCGCGAATCCGAGTTGAGCTTTTTAAGTTATAGCGTTTTTTTGATGAAAAAAAAAATTAAAAAAAAAATTCGACCCAGCTCCATATTTCTCATTCTTATTCGCCTTAGTAGGGTGAGAATCATAAATATCGTGCTGAATTATATTGAGAATACATATCCCCAACAGAAAATGCCAACTTTGTACCAATCCTCACACTCAATGGTGAAATATTCACGAAAATGTACAAAATTACGAAAAAAAATTTATTGTTTTCATACACACAACGGTACACAACGTCCATTAAATCAAATCTACGACTACTTTGGGAGTTAAATTATATATCAAAAATTGCAGAAAAGCAGTGGCTTTATAATGATATATAACAATAGTCATTTATTCCATAATGAACTGGTGAAACGTGTGAAATATTAACCATACCCCCTAAACTCAAATTCAAACGGCATCGACTTTTCTCATTCAAATACCGTATTATAGCATCATTGTTTCAATTTCCATGTTCGCACAAACTGAATGAGAAACAGGGACTGAACGTTTGTCCAGTGACGTTTGACCAACCACTTTATATCAAAGCAGTGGATATTGTGTCTTCGTCAGATAAGTTGACAAAAGTTTTCGTTAGACTCGGCGGCTTCCATATGATTATGTCATATTTAGGGGCAATTGGTTCGATCATGGCTGGTAGCGGCTTGGATGAACTTTGGGGGACTGTTTATGCTGGTGGGTCAATCCATCATTTGATCAGTGGTCATGCATATTCAAGAGCAGTTCGTGCCCATTTGCTAACACAAATTGCCATTACAAAACTTGTGTTTGAAGAAAGCGGAACACTAGATAACATAGACTGCACAGAAGTCAATGAAATATTCTGTGGACTTGCCAGAGGTGACTGTACAACAGCTGACGCTGTCAATCAAGAAAGTGTCAACCATCTACTGTCAAAATTACACGAACTGCTCCAGAATACGTCCGTAGGACGCACAGGAAAGCTTTGGGTACAATACTATGAGCAAATAGGTCTTCTCCAGTTGTTCTTGAGAGCAGAGCGCACAGGCGACTGGGAACTCCACACATATTGTGTTCGCAATATGATTCCAGTATTTCACGCAGGTGGTCATTTTGCATACGCAAAAAGTTCTCATCTCTATTTGCAGCAGATGAATGAGCTAACAGAAATAATGCAACAGGATGATTTGAAGTTGTTCACTGAGAAAGGTTACTTTACCATAAGGCGCTCAGATAAATTCTGGGACGGGATATATTCTGATCAGACCATAGAGCAGTGTTTAATGAGAATGTTCAAGCTCCCTGGTGGTCTCACACATGGCAGGGGAATAACCGATAGCACTGTTGCGAAATGGGTACATGGACTACCTCTTTGCCTTCCGATATGTAATGCTTTCGAAAATTTTGTTCATGTTCACACTGGTCATGGCGAACAACATCAGGATCTCCGTCAAAGTTCACAATTGACTGATGCCAATGATATCACCAAATTATTGAACTGGCTCAGAGTGCATTCCCCCTTTCAGAATAGAGATCCACTACAATTAGTCTCTATAGCGATCGGGCTTGTGGCCGACGAAACTGTGAACTGTGACCAAGTTCGCAAAATTGGTGAATGTTGCGTATCGAATGTTGTAAGCAAAACGTTCAACAGCATCAAACTACGACGTGTTGACACTGTGAAGTCTTTCGCATCGATGGCAAATAGCATCAAAGTCCGTGGAAGTAAGGTAGTGATTGACCCCACAATTCTGTTCAACCGCATCACATGTGTTATTCAGTCACAAGCAGAGATGGAAGAGTATCTCAAATATGAACTCGCCCCGAAACCACCAGCATTGTTTGATTCTGCTGGAATGAGGAAGACACAGAAAAGCACGCTCGGTAAGATCCTCAAAACATACGGTTCCGAGCAAACTAAAATCCCAGAACATTCTCTGTTTGTTGTAGATGGTGGATTTTTATTGAGGGCAGTTGTATGGCCTAAACAGTCGTCATATAAGGACATATGTACATCATATTCCAATTATCTAGTGAGACATTTTGGGGCGCACGTCGTGGTTGTTTTTGATGGTTATGCTTGTACAATGTCGACAAAGGGCATGGAACAAGCCCGTAGATCTAAAGACAGGTATGCCATTGATATCAATATCTCACCCGAGTTACCAGCCACCACACCCCAATCCGATTTCCTTGCAAATGCCAAGAACAAAACCCAACTGATCGATCTTCTAATGCAGGAGCTATCTTCTATCAATATTCAGTCCAAGCAGGCCGAGGCTGATGCTGATGTACTGATAGCCGAAACTGCACTTGACATCGCTCAAGATGACAACAATGTTGTCGTTGTGGGAACAGACACAGACTTGTTAGTCATTCTTACCTCTCGAGTTCAACCGGGATGTAATATTCACATGATGTATTCCATTACCCCACACTTACTAGTTTCAGTTAGTGAAATAGCAACCAAAATGGGTGACCATAGAAGCAACCTCCTTGTAGCACATTCTATAAGTGGTTGTGACACTACTTCTGCACTCTTTCGAGTTGGTAAGAAGAAAGTATTCAGTACAATTGTCTCCGATGTTACTAGCGACTCACAACAGTATGTCAACACAATTTTGGCGGATGACAGTACATCAAGTGCAGTAGCCGCTGCCGGGGAACAACTTCTCCTGATCTTATACGGGAGTAAAACTGTTTCCTCTCTCGACCAATATAGATATGTCACTTACAAGCGTTATGTAGCAAAATCTAAACTGAATAAACCCATCGACCTAGCCTCACTCCTACCAAGCAGCGATGCTGCACAACAACATGTCTACAGATGTTATCTCCAGGTCCAACAATGGCTGGGCACTTCGCTTCCTCCGATGGATTGGGGGTGGTCGCTAGACAATGGACTTCTTGTACCGACTGCAGCCACAAAGCCATGTGCCCCCGATAACCTACTGAATCTGATCAGTTGTGGTTGCAAGACTGCTTGTACAAAAAGGTGTGGGTGTAAGATGGCAGGACTCTCTTGCTCAGGTTTGTGTAATTGCAGTTCGGATTCTTGTAACAACCACAGAAACACTGTCCTGTCGGAAATTTCTGAGTTCGATGAATAATATGTATATAGGTCATGTCATTTCTGTATATAGCGTTGATAATAGTCAATGTAACTTAATCCATGTTGATTGATTTGTACATTCTGTAAATATTATTTATTGATTTTTGTACATTCTGTAAATATTATTTATTGATCTAATGCTGCCAGACACAGACGTGTCTGTTCGGTCCCAAGCCCGAAAATAGTTGAGTTCTCATTCTGACGAATTTTATGCCAAAAGGGGAACTCGGCCAGAAGCAGAGGGGGTCTTCCATAATGTCTATTTTGTAAGCAATGATAAAAGTCTTCAAATGGTGGTGGATTTTTTATCGTCTGTCCAACTAACATCCCGTTCTGTACTACGACCCTTTGGGCAAATCCGTTAGGAAAATCGTCATTTTTTGCGTAAATCCGATACTTTTTTGTGAATTTTCAATAATTTTTCGCAGAAATTGTCACAGAATGCACATTTTCATCTAGGTAAATGTATATTAGACATTATGTAGCTCGAAATACGCGTAAACAAAAAATACAGTTGGATCAATTCGAGGTTACAAAGTTCGTGCGATTTTTTTTAAATTTTTTTCAAACGCGTTTTCGAAAAAAGGCTGTAGAAAAAAAAGCTCAACTGGGATTTTAGGGGACTTTTGTCTAATCGTTCAGTGACATGTACTCGACATTCCCTGAAAAAATCAGCTTTCTCCGATTTTTTTCCCTAGTGAAACCTAATGTTCTTGGGCTACCAGGGCCCGTCGTCCGTCTGTCCAGGCCAACATTGGGGGTTTAGGGAATATTATTATTAAGGGCTACCTCTAAATTAAGGTAGTGTTAGGGTTAGTGTTAGTAGGGTGGGGTTAGGGTTAGGGGTGGCCCTAAAGTAGGGCTTAAGGTTGGGGGAGGGTTAGGTCCCGGGGGGGGGGGGTAGGGTTGGAGTCAGGGGTGGGGTTTTTAGTTTTAGTAGCCCCTGAAACGAAAAATAGCTCCTAATCCCATTGGTTTGGCTAGGGTGGGGTTGGATCAGGGGTGGGTTGAGGCTAGGGGTGGGGTCAGGTTAGGGGTAGGGGTAGCCCCAGAGTAGGGCTTAAGGTTGGGGGTTAGGTCCCGGGGGTGGGTGGGGGTTAGGGTCAGGGGTGGGCTTTTAGGGTTTAGGGTGAGAGTGGGGGTAGGGTAGGGTTAGGGTGTGGTTTTGGGGTGGACGGGTGGGGTTAGGGTTACATATAAATTCTAGGGTGGAGGGGGTGGGGTTCTGGGTAAAATAAGGTTTTGGACTTACAAAATGTTTTTTTTGGTAGCCTATAAACCCGAAATGTTGGAGCGTCCGTCTGTACGTCTGTCCGTCCGTCAACAATTCAATTCGGCTCGGGCAAGAGGCCGTGTTTACGAACCGATCTTTACGAAACTTCTTGGGTACCTTTGTTATCACCGTGGGAAGAGAACGAGTGTTTTTGGATGCGGTCCGAAATAAAAGATAGTCACCAACAGCCATTTTGTGCCGAAATTAGTGCAATCAGTTTTTTTGTACAGAACTTCTGTATGAAAGTTCCGATTTGAATGAATTTTGTCTGAATGTTTAATAACATGGAAAACATCACAAAAATAAGGGTTTTTTTCTCGTGCAGAAATTATGCAACTTATATGAACTTTGGTTTATTCAGTGCTACTGATACACATTAAGTACACATGTCAATACTGCTCGGGTTAGGGGCTGTATTTATGTACCGATCTTCACGAAACTTCTTGGGTACCTTTGTTATCTACGGTGGCTGATTTAGGCCACCCTCAATACTTTTTTTATCTCGAGATCTCGTGATAATATCTCAAGATGTCGAGATACTATCTCAAGATCTCGAGATAATATCTCGAGATCTCGAGATAATATCTCAAGATATCGAGAACCTATCTTAAGATCTCGAGATAACATCTCAAGATCTCAAGATAACATCTCAAGATCTCGAGATAATATCTCAAGATCTCGAGATAATATCTCAAGATCTCGAGATAATATCTCGAGATCTCGAGACAATATCACAAGATCTCGAGAAACTGTCTCAAGATCTCGAGATTCCATCTCAAGATCTCGAGATAATATCTCAAGATCTCGAGATAATATCTCAAGATCTCAAGATAATATCTCGAGATCTCGAGAAACTATGTCGAGATCTCGAGAAAATATCTCAAGATCTCGAGATAATATCTCAAGATCTCGAGAAACTATCTCAAGATCTCGAGATAAAATCTCAAAATCACGAGATAATATCTCAAGATCTCGAGATAATATCTCGAGATCTCAAGATAAGCATATATAATCGGTGTCACCCTTTGATCATTAGCATGAATTCACTCACGTCACTCAAACTGTTTATTTACTTGTTGCATCTTTTCCGACTGCAGCATATTCGTGCCCTCCATGACAATTACACGAATCCACTCCTGCCACTCAGAAAAGTAAATAACTTGTCAACCAATCACTTTGGTGCGTTGCGTATTAGTTATGAGAGCCCACCAAATCTTAGTCCAGCACTAATATAAACTGAGTC
Source organism: Pictodentalium vernedei (assembly GCA_031216915.1). Lineage (NCBI taxonomy): Eukaryota > Metazoa > Mollusca > Scaphopoda > Dentaliida > Dentaliidae > Pictodentalium > Pictodentalium vernedei. The sequence goes on from CM062295.1 coordinate 181,221,381, forward strand.
CCGTCATCCGAGCTTGCACTTGTTGATGTCTTGTTCCCACTCCAATCCAAAAGTGTCAACCCAGCACCCGGAACCTCCCAGTACCTACTGTAGTGCCTTTTACCATAAAACACACGTTTTCTCACTACTTTACAAGATGAAAAGTTTGTGTCTGTCTAACACTCCAAAGTGTTGATGGAGTACTCGGTACTTCCTAGTGCATACTGTAGAGTTTTTTACCTTAAAACTCAATGTTTTCTCACTGCTTTTCCTCCCAGATCCAAGCTAATTGTAGTGATTTTTACCCTAAAACACAATGTTTATTCGTTACTTTACAACGAAGAAGAAAAAAAAAAAAAAAAAACAGCCTTGGGAAAATATATTGTTTCAACAGACGTTCAAAACATTCTACGGTTCTACGGACATCTTGTATTATTGTTGAATATTCCAGAAAAATAAAGAGGGTGAATTGATGACTTTTTTGGACCTAAAACATAGAATTGACTGTCGGTGTGTTTTTGTTGGGAGCTTTCTGAAAAATATGTGCGCGTAACCGGTACTTCCCTACCTGTCAGTTCTTCTCTCTTATTTGTTTCATGATCCTCTTTTTTCGGGTTAGAAAAATTTGTCTGCAGTGCTATACTTGACAAAGATAATTGAATGCCAAAATTAAAGTGACACGATCATATTGGTTACAAGACACACACCCATAAATGCCAAATATTTCCTTCCAGCCCCACATCGAATGGAATGATTTTTACCACAACTCACAAAGTTTACTCACTACTTTACAAGACACAGACCCATAAATATAAAGCTCCCCCAGCTCCACGCTGATAGGTTTCATCCCCATAGTGAAATGAATCACCCACTCCCTTTGTGGATTCTTTCACCTACTTACCGTTTTGCTGACTGAGACACATCGTCACGGACTCGTCATACAGCATAACCTTAACCTAATTCCCGCATCCATTTTGATCGAGCAAATCGACGGTGCTACCCTATGTATACTCTCCCAAAAAAGAAAGTGTGCATGCTAAAAAATAACACTAAAAAAGATATATATCATTTTCATTCATGGAAATTTTATTCAATCACAGATGAATCAATTTGTGATCAACACGAAAAATTTCATTACGCTACGACGAATACTCATGGTGTCATGGAGAGTCAAAGACACAAAGGGTCAAACACAAAAGTCACACACTCAATATCTGGTATGACCTCCGTCTGCATCGACTACTGCTGTGCATCTACGCCTCATGGAAGCGAACAAGTTAGCATGGAGGTGTTGTGGGATGTTGTTCCATATTCTGATAAGCTGTCTTAGGAGTTCCACAAGCGTTGACGGTGCATGGGGAAGCCGGCGTAGCTGACGTTTCATTTCGTCCCATACGTGCTCAATGGGTGAGATATCGGGCGAATTTGCGGGCCAGGGAAGAACATCCACTTGTTGTTGCTGCAGATACTGTTGAACAACACGAGCTGCGTGGGGTCGGGCGTTGTCCTGCTGTAGAATGACGCCGGGGCCGTGACGTAACGTCAAAATCGGACGAATTGCAGGTCTTCCAGGACGTAAGCCGTATTCTCTCAGCCGGTTGATTACTGTTTGAGGATGTATCCGTCTCAGGTTAGGGATGTTCCTGGCTGTCGTCGTTGCCGTTTGTTGCCGGTTCCGGAGATGGGCGACACGGATATACCGATCTTGTGCAGGGGTGGTAACTCGGGGTCTCCCGGAGCGGAGTCGGTCTCGAACGTCATCATGTTGTGCATGTCGATGGACTAGCCTGTCTACAGTGTTACGGTGGCAGTTCAAATGCTGGGCAACCTCTCTGTGTGTTCTGCCAGCTCTAATCATACCCAGGGCAAGGAGACGTTGATTCATTGTCAATCTTGGCATGCTGATGTGGAGTCGTTTTAACAGCAGCGCAAGTTTGAATGTGAACGATAGGAAGGCCTTACTTTCGTGTTTAAATACCCAAGGATTCACACTGCTGCATGAATTTTCAGACTCCCCACGCGCAAAACATGCCTTTTCACAAACGTGCAGCATGTCATTTAACGTTAATGCAATTTTAACGGGGAAAGCTGTTTTTGTGTTCAATATAACTTATTCATGAACAGGTTAACACTCTTTTCACCTACGAAATTATTTTTTTGGAGTTTGATCAATTTCTGCAATGCACACTTTCTTTTTTGGGCGAGTATATAATACCCCTACACCAGCGACAGCTATAAATCTACTCTAGGATTCCCTTTCCTCTCGTTGGTTTGAAAAGTCTGGATTATGCGTAACTAGTTGCCCCCTGCGGATATTGCTTCCGGGCGAGTGATTAAGGACCTCACGTATTACCAAAGTCAGTGTTAGAAAAGGACTTGCCTAGTACAAGGCTGCAAATGCTAGACAAAACCGTGAATTTATGGTCTATATCCAGCAATCTCCTGAACCCCAGGAGTCGTTCTCACAATTACACACCCAAATTGAAACCCATAAGCCTGAGCCCAAGAGGCGAATAGAATCCCCCACCCCCACTCCTGTGAATCCCAAACGTGGCAGGATGGGCTTGACTAACATTGTTTCCACACAAAACCCAATTACATGTAGTAATGAAAAGAGAGACCTGTCGCCCGACAAGTCTCAACAGTCCATACTCCTTTCACACACCTCATGGGAGATACCCAAAAGTGACAACTCCAATGGTGAAGTATCCAGTCCCGCGCATATAAAGAAGAACAAATTGAACCCGATTCCCAGTATCTCCGTACAAGATGAAGCTCTCTTCACGTCGTTTACTGCCACCCTTAGCCAACTACAACATGGTACCCCAATTAACAATACGATCCTCCGTGATCATATACTCCCATCCGGTTACAGGAGAGCCCCCCCCCCTCCCCCAGTACTTGTGACCCCCACCCTCGACGTCAGTTCATAAACCGACAGTAATACAGGACATCCCGTCCCATAAGATTGATTTTTTGTCCCCTATGTTCTAACCGGCTGAAACCCATTCCCACCTGGGAAACCTTAATTTCGCCATCCATGAGAGCATAGTTTCCCCAGGACCACGCCGCCACAGACCACCCCCTCTTAACTCACAAGGTGAGACAGACACACCCAATTTATTAGAGCAATATCTTGCCCACCCAAACCCCCAAAACGCATCACACCATTGATGTGTTCTCCGACAATACCCAACTATGAATACAGTTTTCATACTCCTCCAGTGGGACTCCCAACAATACCCCTCAAAACGCCACCACTGCAAACCACCCTACAGTGATAGTGGAAACTCAAACCCGTGAGCGTATCGCCCGGTTTGACCTATCGCTGCCACAGCGCCCAAAAGGGTTTGATATATTTGGCGACCCTCCCAAATAAGCGAAAGTGCCCCTCCCTCCAAACAGTGAATGTTGTGTTGAAAAGATGTTCCTGTGACATTTGAAACAGAAAGTAGGGAGTAGCGAAAAGGGGTGTGTGGGTGTGGTTTTTCATATTCGCTGTTGGGTCAAATATTGTTGTGGGAGCCATTGATCAAACTGGCCGGCATGTACACGGGTTTGGGTTTCGAATATCCTTGTAAGGTGATTCACTGGTGTCGTTTTGAGGGGGTATTGTTGGGAGTCGCACTGGAGGAGTGTGAAAAGTGTTCTGATGGTTGGGTATTGTCGAAGGACACACCAATGGTGACCAGTGATGGGAATAAAGGGCCTACACAGGTTCATGTATCAATCGCATTCTATTCCCTGTGTCAAAATATCTCTGTAAAATCTCGAGTTCATATATACTATTCAAAAAAGTTGGGGATATCCAAACTGATGTTGATATTTTCAGAAAATGGTATTGGTAACGCGCGATTGGACACATCAATATGTTACCTAGTTTAGTGTGGATCATGAATGTCACCGGCCCACGAAACCTTCGTGCAGGTTTTTCGCACTAGGGGCGCGTTAATGTCTGTGGGGTACGTTTTGAAATATTCATTTGGACTGGACGGGCTTTCTCGAAAGTCTCATCGTTCTTTTCTTGGTATAAACTCGTTCATCAATAGTTTCTGGTCGAAACGTAACTTTTGAGGTGTGCAAAGACTGACACGTGACGAACGTTTACGTGCCGTTGGCATGTTGGAAGCTGGTGTGATGCGCTATTGGGATTTGGGTGGGCAAGATGTTTCTATGATAAATTGGGTGTGTGGCTGTGTCACCTTGTGAGTTAAGAGAGTGTGGTCCTGTGGGAACTATGTTCTCGTGGATGGCAAAATTAAGGTTTCCCAGGTGGGAGTGGGTTTCAGCCGGTGAGAACATACATAGAGGACCAATGAATCTTATGGGACGGTATGTCCTGTATTGCTGTTGGTTCATGAGTTGATGTTGAGGGGGGGGGGGGGGGGTCAGAAGTACTGGAGGAGCGGGGCTCTTTTGTGACCGGGTGAGAGTATGGGATCACGGAGGATCGCATTGTTAATTGGGGTGCCATGTTGTAGCTGGTTAAGGGTAGCAGTAAACGATGTTGAGGGGGTTTCGTCTTATTCGGAGATATCGGGAATCGGGTTCAAGTTGTCCTTTATATGCACGGGACTGGATACTTCACCATTGGAGTTGTCACTTTTAGGTATCTCCCTGGAGGAGTGTGAAGGTGTATGGTGTATGGATCATTGACACTTGTCGGGCGACAGGTCAATCTTTTCATTACTACATGTAATTGGGTTTTGTGTGGAAACAATGTTAGTGCCCATCCTGCCACGTTTGGGATTCACAGGAAGGGGAGCGGGGATTCCATACGCCTCTTGGGCTCAGGGCTATGGGTTTCAGTTTGGGTGTGTAATTGTGAGAACGGTTCCTGTGGGTCAGGAGATTGCAGGGTATTGACCATAAATTCACGGTTTTGTCTAGCATCTGCGGCCTTGTACTGGGAAAGCCCTTTTCTAACACTGCGGTTGGTAATACGTGAGGTCCTTAATCATTCGTGCGGAAGCAGCATCCGCAGGGGTTAACTAGTTACGCCTAATCCAGACTTTTGAAACCAACAAGAGGAAGGGAATCCTAGGATGGGCTTATAGGTGTCGCTGGTGTAAGGTTATTGTACATCGGGTAGCTCCGTCGATTTGCTCTTGGTGGACGGAGGAATGGGGTTAAACTTATGCTGTACGACGGGTCAGTGGAATAATAGCGTGTCGGAGACGATGTGTCTCACTCAGTGAAGTGAAAAGTAGGTGAAAAATCCACCATGGGAGTCGGTGATTCATTTCACTGTTGGGATGAAACCTTTCAGCGTGGAGCAGGGGTGGGGGGGGGGGGGGGTGGGTGGCTATTCGGTATTTACGGGTCTGTGTCTTGTAAAGTTCACTTTTCTGAGTGACAGGAGTGGATTCGTGTAATTGTCATGGGGGTCACGAATATGTTGCAGTCGGAAAAGATGCAACAAGTAAATAAACAGTTTGAGAGACGGGAGTGAATTCATGCTAATGGTCAAAGGGTGACACCGATGATATACGCTTATCTCGAGATCCTGAGATATTATCTCGAGATCTCGAGATATTACCTCGAGATCTTCAGATATTATCTCGAGATCTTGAGATAGATTCTCGAGATCTTGAGATATTATCTCGAGATCTCGAGATATTATCTCGAAACCTTGAGATATTATCTCGAGATCTTGAGATATTTTCTCGAGATCTCGACATAGTTTCTCGAGATCTTGAGATATTATCTTGAGATCTTGAGATATTATCTCGAGATCTCGAGATAAAAAAGTATTGAGTGAGGCCTAAATCAGCCACCGTAGTTATCACCATGGGACGAGAACTAGTGTTTTGTGGTGCGGTCCTAAATTCAAGATGGCTACCGGCGGCCATTTTGTACCGAAACTAGGTACAATCAGTTTTTTGTACAGAACTTCTATACAGCTCGAGCTAGAGGCCGTATTTATGAACCGAGATTTACGAAACTTCTTGGGTACCTTTGTTATCATCGTGGGACAAGAGCGATGTTTTTCTGTGGGGGGGGGGGGGGGGGGGGGCGAAATTCAAGATGGCCTCCGGCAGCCATTTTGTACCGAAATTAGTGCAATCAGTTTTTCGTACAGAAATTCTGTATGAAAGTTATGATTTGAATACATTTTTATTTGAATGTTTAATAACATGGAATACACACATATAATACGGGTTTTTTTTTCTCGTGCAGAAATTATGCAAATTAGATGAACTTTATTTATCCAGTGCTACTTATACACAGTAAGTGCACATGTCAATACGGCTCGGGCTAGAGGCTGTATTTATGAACCGATATTCACGAAACATCTTGGGTACTTTTGATATCACCTTGGGACGAGAACGAGTGTTTTGGGGTGCTGTCCGAAATTCGAGATGGCTGCCGGCAGCCATTTTATACCGAAATTAGGTGCAATCAGTTTTTTGTACAGAACTTCCAGGACTACCTTTGTTATCATCATGGGATGGTAACGAGTGCTTTTGGGATCGGCCAAAAAATTCAAAATGCCTGTCAGCAGTCATATTTACGGGAATTGTATATTACGGAAAGTGTGTATTACATTTTTTGTACAGAACCTGTAAAGAAGATTTTTTATGTCTGAAATGTTTGCTATAAATTTATTGGATGCCTTTGTTATCACTGTGGTATGAGAACAAATATTTTGGGGTTCAGTCAGACCCACTAGGTGACTCAAAAAGTGAGATAATTAAAAATCTTTTCCGAAAACACCAGACAAAATAAACTTTCTTGAATTCAGCATCCCTAGGATTTGTATATTCAAATGTGTTGAAGCCAAGTTCCTGTGTTAATATTTGGTGTTCTTTGGGGAGGATAAATATTATTAGCACAACCCGATTTTCTATTTCCAATGAGAAAAATCCCCCCCCCCCCCCACCCGTGGGAAGCCTATGAGCTAAAGATAGAAAATTCAAATACCTATATTTTAAAAAAGACTGGACAAATATTTATTAATGAGTATGAATCAACCTTAGAAGGGTTTCAATCAAACAGGCCAAAACAATTGCTAACATTTGGCTCATGGTGCACCATACAAGGATCCCCATTGTAACATTAATCTCATGGAGATTTCTTTTCTAGTGTAGCATCTAACTGTCACCCAACTTTACAATACCTTGCCTGTACATGTGTTACAGGCTACGGTCAGTATTTATGTACAGACCTTTACAATACTTTACATGTACCTTTGTTATCAGGTCATTATCTAGATGTGTGTCATTGCTGTGTCACATACTATACATGTTCATGTCTTACACAAGTTGAGCTGCAGTGTCGCTAACACTTTCTTTCCGTTACAATTAGATGACGGTAGTTTTTAAATGCGGGTGGTTTGAAGGCTTAAAAAGTAAACAAAGAGTGAAACGGCCATTTAACCCTCTGAACCCCGGTGGTATCTTCATGTCATTTCGACGGAGAGTCCATATTTATTATTTGGAGGTAGACCCATTAATATTTTCAACTTGCAGCCTTGAAGCTACACATTAAAAATATTGACTGGTCTATCCCACACTCTAACTTAGCAGCCATTCTGCTTAATCAAAGTATGACGTAAAGTTTTCTGGACCGGAAAACCGGCCCCTTACGTCGGTTAACGTCGACGTTTTTTGTAACATAATGACTTGTTGAACAAATTAAGATTTTGGAAGAAAAATGAAAACTGTCAAGCTCTCAAGCCACCAGTCAAATAATGGAAAAAAATTGACGATGTTACGGCACGGAACCAGTCAAGTCCTTAACACATTGCATGCTGCTGACGGATATTCATGCCCAGGGCAGGATTTCTCTTGCCACTGAGATAAGTGTAATTTGAGAACATTTAATCACCTTTTCCTCATGTAAGCTGTACGAATTGTCACCATTGATTTCTTGCATCAAATTTAGATGAATGTTTCATCAAATCGAGTCATGGCTGCTTCATAGCAACACTGTCCATGCGTGGATTTTGACCATTCCACTGCGGCTGTACTGTACATCGCACAGTTCCACCAACTGTGTTAATATTTTGATGTTTTAGGGTAAATTAAACCCTTATAGATAGGAATATCAATAAGTGGAGCAAAGAATATCTGTGTATCTTTATGGGTAAATGGACATCACATTAAATGAACGGTAGTCTGTGCGCAAACACCGCGAAAAGTGAATAATCAAATAGGGCCGCACGGTATATCGATAGACCGATATATTCCGGTATTCAAACCAGTATCGATTAAAAACATATCGGTTTATCGAAATTATTTATTTACTCACAATTTAATTTTCAAGATGTCTTGAATTTTAACACTAGTCCCGAAGAATAATATTATCCTTTAACCCAGTGAATCTGCCGCATCTACATAATATACAAATTCAGGTGTTGAAAAAATATTTTTAAAAAAAATTCAACAAAACCATATCAAGTGACCCCTCACTGGAAATTCGATAAACTAATATTTTAAATAACAAATTTTGATATCATGTGAGTTGAGTAATGGGCTATTTGAACTGCATCATCAAGGCATGCTAATTAGTTCCACTGTGATGGCTCAAGTTCCGATTGTGGTACTTATGATCAGATATCTGAACAGTCTTTCGATCTACCGGAATACAGCAGTATTTTTTTGAATACCGATACCGGTATTCAGTTTAGAATATCGTGCAGCGCAGTGTCGAATTTATTTATTTATTTATTGGTGTTTAAGGTCACATACTTATGCACAATGGCTAATCGTGACCATGACAGTTTTACGAGTGGAGGAACCAGGAGAACCCGGAGAGAACCGCCGAGCATCGACGAGGAACTGTCAGCTCCTCAACATTCTAACTCTGTTCAAGCTCCGCTCAAGCAGGGTTAAAGTGGTTGAAGACATGTGCACTATCGACGTGCAGTACGCCTAAGTACACGGTGTCATCGTGCCCCCATGTTGGCAACCGGGATAAAGTGCCTTGCCCATGGACACAACGCGGGTCGTCCCGGACGGGATGGAACTCGGGACCTCCAGCGTAGAAGTCCAACAGTCTACCACTGAGCCACCGCGCTCCCACCAAGTGTCGAATTCCGCACCGAATTAGACTAGTGGCCTGAGAGCTTGGTTAACTGGTATGATGGTAAGTTAGTTTTTGGACAAATGAATCTTTCGTCACGATACATTGGGAACTGCTTATAGTCACTCATAAAACGTACAAGATGGAAAAAAGTCACATTTATGAATTGTCGTGTGCTCGTGCAAAAAAGATGAGAACTTCGTCATCTTTTAAACCTTTGAACCCGAGAGACCGCTTTTTCGGCCCCGAAACATGATACGTCATATTTTCATTTAATCAGATGGCTGCTGAGTTAAAGTATGTGGTAGACCAATCAATATTTTCAACGTGCAGTCCGAAGGCTGTCCGCTGAAAATATTATTTGATCTACCCCTAAATATTAAATATGGACTCTTCCAATTGTTTCCTTTAAACTGACATGGAAGATACCACCAGGGTTCAAGGGGTTAAACGCTTACCTGACATAACGGCCATTTCTGTCCAGTGTTAATTACAAGGATTACCATTCAAAGTTTTGTGTTTTTTTTTCAAGTTGTTCCAACAAAATACAGCAATGTCTCGGAATCTTCGAAATCGTTTCAATGAGGGGACATAAGCTATTTTTGTTGACTATAAAAAATGTTTGGTTATTTACCTGTAAATGTCGTCTGCTTGACTTGTTGCTTGACTTGTTGCTTAAATTTTAGACTTCCAGCACTTCAACACGGAAGAAACAAAATTATAAGAAGAAAACTGAAACCATGGTCGAAACGGGGAGATGGGAAAGTGGCCTATTCCGTCCACATCTGGAGTCGATAGATGATCCATTTAATCGTACCCAGCCAACTCCCAGGGGGGTGGTGACAGTTGGGGAGGGGGTAGGCGTATTTCACATCCACATTCCCTCCAAAATTCAATAGTTAAAACTTTTAAACCGCCAACCACCAATAGTTGGACATTTCATGCCGAATGACAGTACATTTCGTGACATTTTGTCCATGGCTGTGAATGTTTCCAACAGACATTTAGCGATATTTGAACCACATTGCATAGAGGTTTACAACTGGAGTACATATGTCGCTTCTTGAGTGCAACACGGCGCCACCTGCAATGCTGAAGCATTGCAGATGGTGCCTTGTTGCACCCAATGGGCGATGTCCATCTCTAGAACCAAAAGGTAATATATTTCGAACACAGGAGGAAAGGGAGTATTCAGCAGTTGGACATTCACAGGTAGCAGTAAGAAAATTCTCACTCAAAAGTGGGGAGAGGTACAGTTGGAAATTCAGTAATTCAGAGGGGAGGGGTAACGCCCGTACCAACATTATCCGGCCACGTCCCTGACTACTCAAACCCTATAGTTTATGTTCTTGAAGTCTTGAAGAAAGTGGAATACCTTCATTTCTGGCCTCCAATGAATGTATGCAACCATTTACCAAACACGACCACTTCTAAAAAAAAAATTTCGCGAATAACTAAAACAAATTCATTTTAACATAGCTTAGACCCCCTTATTGGAACAAGACAGAGAATTTCTCGTTGCAATGGATGATCATTAGTTATGTTTTTGAGGCTCAAACTGAAAAATAAATATTAAATAATGGACGTTTTTGTGAGCAACGCTGATCGTTTATTAGGTTAAGTAAAGGGTAACTGTCCGATGCCAGGATGGTAGGCGGTGTCTCAGCCCACCCCTCCCCATCGACTCTATTTGTAGTAAACTTTCGTCTGTTGGAAAAAGTGTTGGTAATCTCAAATCTGAAGAACAAAATACCCTAAAGTTTCATATATCCTCTGTATAAAAGAGCTCGTCATAAGTATATGACAATCATGTAGTCATGTAGACAAAAGAATTTCGTGCATTATTATTATTTTAAAAACGAAAGTAATTCTTTAAAATGATAAGGATAACCGAACGTTTCGGACCTCTTTTGTTTGTTATTGTTGTAAGGAAATATATTCAGTTAGGTTCCAAGTTCGTACCGACGTTCAACGAACACTGTCGAAACATTTTACATCTCGCCCCATCCTCTCGTAAGCGTTTGTGATCCTAGTTTCGGGCCTCATGTGTTATTTACATTGACTGCTGGCTTGGCTCAAGTGTACATTATATAAAATGGTAGAGGAGAGATCATTTCTGTTTCCTTTACGTGGTAATGCGCATGTCTTTTACGCACATAACGAGCAGATGTACCAGAAGAGAACCATTGTGTGAGTAGTGCCATGAAAATATCAGCCTCATCCCTGAGTTTTATCATCATGAAAATCGACTTTCTATGAGGAGTATCGCCCTTGAAATTATTAGACGAACGAGGAAGGTCGAATAAAGAAGCAAGTAATTGTTGAGAAAACACTTATGGCATCAGTATGAAATAAAGTAAATATAGCCAATTTTCCTTTTATTATTTTTAATAAGCGAAAACAGCAGACAGCTCAGAGAGCTGTCTGCTGTTTTCGCTTAATAAAAGTAACAAAATGAAACTTGACTTTTTATGGCAAGCCATTTAGAAGCACAGAAATCACAGATACTCCATCATTAAAAATATCTATCACACCTACAAACACCAATCATCCACTTCGGCTTTTTGTTTGACGAATGTATTTTTAAGGTAATTTGCAAGTTTTTATTTTTCTCGGGGTACAAAATTAGCAAACCTCATTTCCGGACTTTTAGATTATTGGAAAGCACAATGTTTGTATTATATGCTACTCACATTTTGCTAAGGACCACGCCTTACTGATCGACATTATTTGTACAGGAAATGAAAATGTGTACATTATTTGTTTATTTAATGGAGAGAAATGACACTTATAACAGTCAGGGTCATATCAAGTTGTACAAATGTACGGGTAGAGAAAGCCAGAGTACCCATAGGGTGGCACTCAGCAATGCTGAATAACTGCAGCACTCTCTAATTTATCTTTGGGAGTAGTACGTCTCGGGCTTTTGAGGTACAGGTTGCAGGACCCCGGTGCAGGACCCCGGAAGTGACGCCACGTCACGTGACGTAGTGGCGCCATGTTGTGTTGCCGTGGTAACCCGCGTGAGCGGCCATGTTGTGACGTCATCTCCATAGTGATACGTGGTGTGAGTGCGCATGCGCAGCGCGTGTTGTTAGGGTGATACGTGTTTCCGTCGTCCATTTTGTATACTGGAAGCCGCCATCTTGGTTTCTATGGCAGCACGCGATTGCTATGTTACCCAATTTTTCTGCAATAAGACAGGGTATGTTCGGAGGGTGTGTTCGATTGTAGAAGAGTAAATCTAATTACCACAAACAACCCAACAATCCTTCCAAATCGCCAAAATCCATCCAACTTTTACTATTTCGAATTCTTTCAGAATTCTCTGCTTCTGTCTATAAATGCAATGGTTTTCCCCTACCTGGCCATGTTCCATTGTTCTAGAGTATACTCCAGTAGCGTAGAAGTGCCTATTAGTTGAAACAGTTTACCTTATTATAACTATATTTAGCAATTTCTGGTCTATTCTTGTTAGTTCTGACCCTGCCATTGGATATAGAGGTGATGAGAATCGGATACAACTTCGTTGTAATAAGGGGAGATAACTTTGTACGATTAAGTACAGGTCATGGGAAATCAAGCAATCTGATTGGTTAGCTATAATCTATATAAATGATCTAGATGAATGAAACAACAAGAGTACTTGGAATAGTGTCAGAACTAACAAGAATAGACCAGAATAGCTAAATATTGTAATAATAAGCAAAGCTGTTCTAACTAATAAGCTCTTCTACGCTACTGGAGTATACCCCAAGAACAAAGGAACATGCCAGATAGACGAAAACTATTGCATATATAGATAGAAGCAGAGAATTCTGAAAGAATTCGAAATAATACAACTTGTCGGGTTGTTTGTGGTAATTCGTGATACTGCGATTCAATCGAACACACCCTCCGAACATATCAATGTCTTGTTGTAGGCCTTTGGGTAACATATCAACCACGTGCTACCATAGAAACCAAGATGGCGGCCTCCAGTATACAAAATGGACGATGGAAACACGTATCACCCTAACAACACGCGCTGCGCATGCGCACTAACACCACGTATTACTATGGAGATCGTCACAACATGGCCGCTCGCGCGGGTTACCATGGCAACACAACATGACACCACTAGGTCACGTGACTATGACGTCACATGAGATCCGGCATGAGATCCGGCAACTATGACCTGAAACATACGAGACATACTACTAACAGAGAATGAAAATCAAATGTTCAAACTGTTCGCGAAAAAAATTGTAAAAGGCTAGCTTCAGTATTCTTATACTAATCTACAAGAAAATTCCTGACGTTTTTGAAATGATGCGCACGTCGATGATAGAACTTCGGTAACATTTCGAACGTTCAATTATTTATATAAAATTCCCACACCCTTAGTGTTAAGTTAACTGGCGGGTTTATGAAATTTTGGGAAGCCAACTTTCCTGTAAATCTCTTCCAATGACGAAAGCTGTCAGCCATGCTCAACTCAACGTCCATATTCGAACAGCGCTATTCACAAAATGTTGTCATTCCAAAATATAAATTCAATTATTGCCTCCTAAATATAGCTTTTGACCCCTCGTGAGAACGAGCTCGTCGAGTTCGTTTCATTGAGTGGTCATAAAGCATGGTTTGAGGTCACCACCACATAGACATGAAGTCAAGTTTAGCCAATCGTTTATACCCATGCTGCCCACTTTAGAGAACTTCCATCACAGGTACTGATTACAGAGTCGTATTTTACCAGTTAAGTAAAGCTTGTTTACCACAGTAAACAAGCACTGTTCCGCTCCTTTGGGCTCCCACGGCAAGGGCGGCGGACGCTGAATAAAAATGGAGGGGCACACATTTACAATGCTACCATGGTTCGACCCAGTGTGAAAAAGGTTGTGTGGGTTTGTCGGTAAATGTACCATGACTCGCTATAGTCTCTCGTTTATGTGAATATGCCACTGTGTGGTCACTGTCCTGTCCTTTTCTTCTACTTCAACCATCTTCCAACCCGATGGTCAGCCTTCGGGTTGGAATTTACTTGAAGTGGAACAGATCGAAGCGAATGAAAGTGGGATTCGTTGGCTAAATATTGTTTGGATTTGCAAATAATGTAACAGGAATGCCTGTATATTGACAAGTTTGTACTCGCCCATTTCAAATCGTTGTGTAACAGCGAAACATATCTGTGGAAAAAAGTGGAGAGGCACGTGCCCCCTGTGTCCACCTGGTTCCGCCGCCTTTGTCCCACGAAGTAGAGTGTTTGCATGAATTGTACTTTGTATTCATTTATTAAATCTCTCAGAACACTGATATATTTTACAGTGGCGACTAAACTCGGTGTCCTTTGACCCTGACGATGAAATACTGTGATGCAATTCACTGTTGGAAAGGGCTGCTGAGCCTTTTCCAACAGTGAATTCCAATACAGCACAACGGTCGATTGCAAAAGCCCAGAAATAAGCTCCACACCGTGAACTGACAATCGTTTTATATCAGTATTACTTTTATTTGAACGAAGAGTTGCCTTAAAAATTTAAGGTAATCCCTTTCTAGGTCTTCTTAAAATCAACTTTGTTCAGGTCTCAGTGGCGTAGCTAGGGGTGGGGTGGGGTGAGGGTATAGAGGGGCCTCCACCCTACATTTTTCGCTGCCCTCAAAATATTGGCCCAATGCAATTTTCACATAACATACAGCCCCAAAACGTGGTCTCCAATATAGGGGTTACACACCTCAGATTCGCTCTGACTCACTAAAGTTTGCAAAATTTTCGCGGGGGTACGGTGGGTGAGTCTGAACTAGGACCCCACGATTGCTACTCTCTCTCCCCTTCAGGGAAGTGTAAAGAGGCGGCCACGACCATAGGGTTCTAGTTAGGACTAGAGGAGCCTCCCCCCCAGCCCCATACAACTGCCTTTCAAATATCATCTTTGCCCCCCCTCCCCCCCCCCCCCCCCCCGCAAAAAAAAAACAAAAAAAAAAAAAAAAACTGACTAGGGCGCACTCTATTATTGAATCCTGGATACGCGCATGACCTGTCTGTTATAAATAATATATATCGTCGAAATGTTTTTCGAAAATGTAATATGTTTGGGCAGGATTGGATAGAATCAATTATCTTTACAAAAAACAAGGGCGTGTGATGGTTCATTGGTGAAAGCATTGGACTTTAAACCGAAAAGTCGACCGTTCGATCCTGACCAGCGTTAAATGCGTTGTGGTCTTTGACAACACTATTCATCCCGATTACCCACGTGGGGGCACGGCGGGGCTCTTTACTAAGGCATCATGCGCGTCAATGGTGCACATGCCGTCAACCGCTGCATCCTCTGCTTGAGCAGTTACTAAGTTGGAGAGATTAGCAGTTTCTCGCAGCTGCTCAGTGGCTCTCTATGAGTACTCCAGCTCCCCCCTCCAAACACCAGAAATCACGCCTTTGAACCTGAGCGGCTGTTTTTCCAATCAGATGCATGCTAGGTCATAACGACATTAAATAGGATGGCTGCACGTTGTGTGCTGCTTTCCCAAACCAACACATATTTATATGCCCTCACAGTATATTTCCGGTGGCTGATTTAGGACACTCAAATATTTATTTTTATCTCGTTATAACGAGATACGATCTCGTTATAACGAGATGCGATCTCGTTATAACGAGAAAACATCTCGTTATAACGAGATACTATCTCGTTATAACGAGAAAACATCTCGTTATAACGAGAAAACATCTCGTTATAACGAGAAAGTATCCCGCTATAACGAGACAAGATCTCGTTATAACGAGAAAAGATCTCGTTATAACGAGATAGTATCTCGCTATAACGAGAAAACATCTCGTTATAACGAGAAAAGATCTCGTTATAACGAGAAAACATCTCGTTATCTCGAGATAAAATCACATGACTCTGATGACATGAAACATATAGCCCCCACCACCAAAACAGTTTATATATCTTGCGGGTGTTTTCAATATTCTGGGTGTAATACATGGGAAAAACACCTACCCACCCCCACCCCCAAGCATCCCAACCAGGCCCGTGAAATACCGCTCCTCTCCCTCGCATATGTTGTCAACGATAATTACGATAAGCGCATATAACTCTCATACCAATAAACACAGAAAATGAGATGGAATTCACACAAACAAATCAAACAACTATAGCGTAATAAACTCGCTGACCCCCCCCCCGCCCCTCCCCCACACCGTATGTGGAACACTTTTTCGACACACGGCACTCAAAACACGACTATAGCCTCAGCCCCAAAACAGTGTACATATCTTACGCGTGTGTTTAATGCTGTGGATGTAATACACGGGAAACACTCTTACCCCTCTCCTTCCCAAAGCATCCCACCAATGCCCGCGAAATACCTCCCCTCCCCCTCGCACATGTTGTAAAAGATAATTACGACAAGTGTATTTAACGCTCATACTAATAGAACAAGGACAAGGACGTGAGAAGGTAAAAATATTGGGAGAGGGGTATCAAGGCGGAGATCCATGCAAAATGAGCGCCCATTGTGCTGACAGTAGCATGATTCGAGTCGCGCAGTGGCGAGGCGGGGGAGAGCACCAGATGTTGTATCCCCTTCTCGTTGGCGGGGTCCGGGGGCCCTTCCCTGGGAAAATTTTGAAATAAATATTTGAGTGTCCTAAATCAGCCACTGTAGTATATTAGTGCTCCACAATATTTTTCAACGAGTGCATTTTTTAGCTCCCGTAAAATAGAAATCACGGGTGCTGACGGGAGCAATTGCACTCGCACCCGTCTCATTTCCAGGACTGGTAAAACTATTCGACACCACGTGACCCTGGTTGTTGAAAGAGTCGTTAAACTCCAACAAAGAAAGAAACAAAAAAACCCCCCAAAAAACAACAGACCTGAAGATCGTGTCGTGTCGCATTCGGCGGATGTGTGCCGCCCAAGACGTGTCGCCTAAAGACTGCCGTTTCTTACTAACAGTTAACGTACTCACTTTGGAGAAAAATCACATTTTCCAAAGATTATCCAAGATAATCCCAACAAATCCAATGGCAACCGTTTACTCAACAAAACTGAGTGGCCCAAGGCAGTGTAATTCCACCTCGGCGACTGTAGAATGCCAACTACGGCCCGCGTCTGTTTGAGTTCTTTCACTACATTTCTCGATTAATAATGCTTTCTAAAAAATCTATAAAATACGGTAACCGGCAAGCAATAATTCACCAATACACGTCGTCTCTGTGTCGTTACTCGATCAGTTGGAATTCCCGACTCCGTGAGTTACGTATCAGTTTTCCCAACATTAATAATCAATGGTACATCTGCAACTCTTCCCCACATTCTCTTAAATAGATACTTGGCAAAGCGTGGCGGAAATGGTACATATTTTAATCACCCAATTACAACTGGAATATCAGAGATATTAACTCCTCAACCTTCAAATATTTAGTACGTTTGAACCATACACGTGTGAACCCCTATTTTTGTTTCTATTTGTAATCATATGAACAAAAGGCAGATATGTTGTCGTTGTTGTTGTTGCTGCTTCTGGGGCAGTTGGCTGGTAGATGACAACAGCTAAGACCAAACATAACGCTGGGATAATCAGAATAAGGTCAGTAATATGTGGGACTAGTCCAGAAATAGGTGGAAGAGAAAAAAACACCGATTCTGAAAGAATTCGCGCCCACATACTCCTGTTTAAAAGAACTCGAAAAGAACTCGCCTTATAGCACTGCGTGCTACTCATATAAGTGGGATTCTCCTGATTCCGAACCAAATAAACAATCAGAAACCAAGAATTTGGGAAGTTTAGGGAAATTGTCGGGATGTTTGTGGTAAGTCTTGGAAGTAAACCAGAATCTGGGGAAAATTTGAACCAGCAGAAGTACTCTTATACAATGGAACGCGTCATATATCACTATGTCCTTCTATTATAAGGAGGATTCTGGGGGAATCCGAGTCTGTTTCGGTGGTTGTGGGTGTTTTTTGGTGATTTGAAGTAATTTGTAGTGATTTTTCGGACTATTTGAGAAGTTAAGTTTACTCCTATTCAATGGAACTAAACCTCAGAGCATGCCCCAGTCCTAGTAGAGGGTCTTGGGTCACATAAAAACCACGTGCCACTTTAGAAACCAAGACGGTGGCCTCCAGTGAACAAAATAGACGACGGAAACACGTGTCACCCCAAGAACACGCACTGCGCATGCGCTCTGATACCACGTATCACTATGAACATGACGCTACAACATGACCACTGATGCGGGTTACCATGACAACCAAACATGATGAACTAGGTGACGTGATTATGACGTCACTACCGAGGTCCCCACCGAGTTCCCCCTAAAAAGGGTCGATCCATCACTCTCCCACAACTTGCGTTGCAGAGTTTTTATTCGGCCGAGGAAACGTTAGTATAAGGAGAGGGCTATTGCGCAATGTCAAACAACTGACACGTAAGTAGTAGGAGATGTGGTAAACGTGCCTCACTGGATGGATCTCATGCTGGATCTCATGTGACGTCATGTCACGTGACCTGGTGGAGCCATGTTTGGTTGTCATGGTAACCCGCGTGAGCGACCATCTTGTGACGTCATCTCCATAGTGATACGTGGTGTGAGTGCGCATGCGCAGCGCGTATTGTTAGTGTGATACGTGTTTCCGTCGTCCATTTTGTATACTGGAGGCCGCCATCTTGGTTTCTATGGTAGCACGTGGTTGCTATGTGACCCAAAACCATCTAACAAGACGGGGGTATGTTCGGAGGGTGTCTTTCTTTGTAGAAGAGTAATTTCCCGATTTGTAGAATTACCACAAACAACCCGATAACTTGTATTATTTCGAATTCTTTCAGAATTCTCAGCTTCTATCTATATATACAATAGTTTTCGTCTATCGGGGCATGTTCCGTTGTTCCGGAGTATATTCCAGTAGCGTAGAAGAGTCTATCAACTGGAACAGCTTTGCTTATTGTTACTATATTTAGCAATCTCTGGTCTATTCTTGTTAGTTCTGACCCTATTCCAAGTACTCTTGTCGTTTCCTGTATCTAGCTCATTTATATAGATTATAACTAACCAATCAGATTGCTTGATTTCCCATAATCTGTATGCAGAGTTATCTCCCTTGTGTATATCGAAAAACATTCCCAAAGCCAATAAGCCAAGAGAGAAATTGCTCTATGAGCAATTGCTCGAACTACTCTAAGCCCATCGAGCAAATGAGCCTTAGAGCAATTGCTCGGTCGAGTGACTCCACATACTGCTCGAACAACTCGAATCCCATCGAGCAAATGAGCCATAGAGCAATTGCTCGTTCGAGTGACTCCACATACGACTCTTCGACTCATTTCAGTATTTGAGGATACTTATGGCTCGGCATTGTATTATTTGAGGATACCTATTGAGGATACCTATCGAGGATACTTATCTGAGGATACTATTACCTGTATCACAAGGCATATCTATCCCAAATATTCCTTATAAGCTATCGAGCAGTTACTGAAAATCATTGCTCGAATGACTGGAAGCCCATCGGGCAAATGAGCCTTAGAGCAATTGCTCGATCGAGTGACTCCACATACTGCTCGAACGACTCGAATTCCATCGAGCAAATGAGCCATAGAGCAATTGCTCGTTCGGGTGACTCCACAAACGACTCTTCGACTCATTTCAGTATTTGAGGATACCTATGGCTCGGCATTGTATTATTTGAGGATACCTATCGAGGATACCTATCGAGGATACTTATCTGAGGATACTATTACCTGTATCACAAGGCATACCTATCCCAAATATCCCTTATAAGCTATCGAGCAGTTACTGAAAATCATTGCTCGAATGACTGGAAGCCCATCGAGCAAATGAGCCTTAGAGCAATTGCTCGATCGAGTGACTCCACATACTGCTCGAACGACTCGAATTTCATCGAGCAAATGAGCCATAGAGCAATTGCTCGTTCGAGTGACTCCACATACGACTCTTCGACTCATTTCAGTATTTAAGGATACCTATGGCCCGGCATTGTATTATATGAGGATACCTATCGAGGATACCTATCGAGGATACTTATCTGAGGATACTATTTCCTGTATCACAAGGCATACCTATCCCAAATATCCCTTATAAGCTAGCGAGCAGTTACAGAAAATCATTGCTCGAATGACTCGAATTCCATCGAACAAATGAGCCATAGAGCAATTGCTCGTTCGATGTGACTCCACATACGACTCTTCGACTCATTTCAGTATTTGAGGATACCTATGGCTCGGCATTGTATTATTTGAGGATACCTATCGAGGAAACCTATCGAGGATACTTATCTGAGGATACTATTACCTGTATCACAAGGCATACATATCCCAAATATCCCTTATAAGCTATCGAGCAGTTACTGAAAATCATTGCTCGAATGACTGGAAGCCCATCGGGCAAATGAGCCTTAGAGCAATTGCTCGATCGAGTGACTCCACATACTGCTCGAACGACTCGAATTCCATCGAGCAAATGAGCCATAGAGCAATTGCTCGTTCGAGTGACTCCACATACGACTCTTCGACTCATTTCAGTATTTGAGGATACCTATGGCTCGGCATTGTATTATTTGAGGATACCTATCGAGGATACCTATCGAGGATACTTATCTGAGGATACTGTTACCTGTATCACAAGGCATACCTATCCCAAATATCCCTTATAAGCTATCGAGCAGTTACTGAAAATCATTGCTCGAATGACTGGAAGCCCATCGAGCAAATGAGCCTTAGAGCAACTGCTCGATCGAGTGACTCCACATACTGCTCGAACGACTCGAATTCCATCGAGCAAATGAGCCATAGAGCAATTGCTCGTTCGAGTGACTCCACATACGACTCTTCGACTCATTTCAGTATTTAAGGATACCTATGGCCCGGCATTGTATTATATGAGGATACCTATCGAGGATACCTATCGAGGATACTTATCTGAGGATACTATTTCCTGTATCACAAGGCATACCTATCCCAAATATCCCTTATAAGCTAGCGAGCAGTTACAGAAAATCATTGCTCGAATGACTCGAATTCCATCGAGCAAATGAGCCATAGAGCAATTGCTCGTTCGATGTGACTCCACATACGACTCTTCGACTCATTTCAGTATTTGAGGATACCTATGGCTCGGCATTGTATTATTTGAGGATACCTATCGAGGAAACCTATCGAGGATACTTATCTGAGGATACTATTACCTGTATCACAAGGCATACATATCCCAAATATCCCTTATAAGCTATCGAGCAGTTACTGAAAATCATTGCTCGAATGACTGGAAGCCCATCGGGCAAATGAGCCTTAGAGCAATTGCTCGATCGAGTGACTCCACATACTGCTCGAACGACTCGAATTCCATCGAGCAAATGAGCCATAGAGCAATTGCTCGTTCGAGTGACTCCACATACGACTCTTCGACTCATTTCAGTATTTGAGGATACCTATGGCTCGGCATTGTATTATTTGAGGATACCTATCGAGGATACCTATCGAGGATACTTATCTGAGGATACTGTTACCTGTATCACAAGGCATACCTATCCCAAATATCCCTTATAAGCTATCGAGCAGTTACTGAAAATCATTGCTCGAATGACTGGAAGCCCATCGAGCAAATGAGCCTTAGAGCAACTGCTCGATCGAGTGACTCCACATACTGCTCGAACGACTCGAATTCCATCGAGCAAATGAGCCATAGAGCAATTGCTCGTTCGAGTGACTCCACATACGACTCTTCGACTCATTTCAGTATTTAAGGATACCTATGGCCCGGCATTGTATTATATGAGGATACCTATCGAGGATACCTATCGAGGATACTTATCTGAGGATACTATTTCCTGTATCACAAGGCATACCTATCCCAAATATCCCTTATAAGCTAGCGAGCAGTTACAGAAAATCATTGCTCGAATGACTCGAATTCCATCGAGCAAATGAGCCATAGAGCAATTGCTCGTTCGATGTGACTCCACATACGACTCTTCGACTCATTTCAGTATTTGAGGATACCTATGGCTCGGCATTGTATTATTTGAGGATACCTATCGAGGAAACCTATCGAGGATACTTATCTGAGGATACTATTACCTGTATCACAAGGCATACATATCCCAAATATCCCTTATAAGCTATCGAGCAGTTACTGAAAATCATTGCTCGAATGACTGGAAGCCCATCGGGCAAATGAGCCTTAGAGCAATTGCTCGATCGAGTGACTCCACATACTGCTCGAACGACTCGAATTCCATCGAGCAAATGAGCCATAGAGCAATTGCTCGTTCGAGTGACTCCACATACGACTCTTCGACTCATTTCAGTATTTGAGGATACCTATGGCTCGGCATTGTATTATTTGAGGATACCTATCGAGGATACCTATCGAGGATACTTATCTGAGGATACTGTTACCTGTATCACAAGGCATACCTATCCCAAATATCCCTTATAAGCTATCGAGCAGTTACTGAAAATCGTTGCTCGAATGACTGGAAGCCCATCGAGCAAATGAGCCTTAGAGCAACTGCTCGATCGAGTGACTCCACATACTGCTCGAACGACTCGAATTCCATCGAGCAAGTGAGCCATAGAGCAATTGCTCGTTCGAGTGACTCCACATACGACTCTTCGACTCATTTCAGTATTTGAGGATACCTATGGCCCGGCGTTGTATTATTCGAGGATACCTATCGAGGATACTTATCTGAGGATACGATTTCCTGTATCACAAGGCATACCTATCCCAAATATCCCTTATAAGCTAGCGAGCAGTTACAGAAAATCATTGCTCGAATGACTCGAATTTCATCGAGCAAATGAGCTATAGAGCAATTGCTCGATCGAGTGACTCGCACATATTGCTCGTCGACTCATTTCAGTATTTGAGGATACCTCTGACATGGCTACGTATCAGTTGAGGATACCTTTCGAGGATACTTTTTATAGGATATTTATCTGAAGATATTTGGTCAACCCATTTCGCAGGGTATAAAAGGGAGGAAACCTCCAAAATTTCGCCATTCCACGTTTAGCCAGCGATGGATAAACATCATACCTGTGAAGAGTGCCAGAAAATGTTCACAAAGAAATACAGTCTTTATCGGCATAGGAATGCTGTCCACGGGACTGGAATCTACCAGTGTGTGAGATGTCCAAGAACATTTAAAAGTCCGGTCTGATAAAATACCCCATACATATATCAAGGCACACCTTCGGCGAATGCGTGCCTTGATGATGTAGTTGGAATGTTAGTCAGTTGGGATTATAGTTAAAGAACTCGAAACTTTTGTGAAATTTGTTTGTGCATAAAAAAATATGTATGTAGCAGTTGCAAAACAACTTCTTATTCAATTAACACTTTCCGTACCAGTGCTCCATATTGGTCATGATGCCCCCCCCCCCCATCCCCCAACAACTCGAATCGGGTACTATAAACCTCAATTTGTATAACCGAATGTCTGTGACATAAGCCCGAATATCAAACCCAGTGTTGCGAGATAGTATATGATTACTAGCAAGAGGGAATCGAGATCTAAAACTCCAATCCATCTAAAGATATCCCGCCAACTATGAAGGGACAGAGCGGAGGGGTGGGGGTGGGGGGTGTCAGACACCCTAAACACTCTTAGAGATGCTTCGGAAAGCCCTCTACAACAGATTGCCACGTAGCGGCATGTATCGCGCCCAGAAAAACTGAGATGCACAAGTTTTTCCATCAATTCAAAACAGATAAACAGATCGTGACGACTGACGACAAACTAGGGAGAGAAAATCATTTGAGTGGTGATTTATATTTCATCCCACTCATAATGGGATTGTAGCGTGACACAAGGTATTGTATTATCTCTTTAGTTATTTGTTGTTGAACTCTCCTATTAACCCACATTGTTTTAACGTTTTAACATAACACTTGTGGAGACATTGCTATATAAATAAAAACATTCAAGTCAAATGTCGACGAAACTGATAATTTTTATACTATTACTCTCGTTATAAGATCAAGCAGATGGGCGTGTTGATGTAGTGGCCTACATAGGTTTTTCCGATTGGGGGGGGGGGGGGGACGGTTTGAGAGGGGCAGGCCATACATTTTTTCCAAAGAGAGTAGCGAAGCAAAGCACTGTCTATATTTATTATTTAGGAGTAGGCCAAATATTATTTTCAACGTGCATTCCTGATATTCTGACAAACCATCTGCAGTTATGTTAACACCGGGTCTTTATTCACATGAAATATGACCAATGTGGTCCGAGAAAAAAGGCCAAATATCTTGTAAAATCTAGAAGTTACACCCTCTCCACTTTCGCTTCAAATGTAATATTTTGGAATTCCCGACTAAATTTGTGTTATCTCCAGTAGTTAGATTGGGTAGGATCAATCTATAGTTCTTCAGAAAACTGCACGATGGGGGTGGGGGGGGGGGGGGGGGGGGCGGGGGGTCATCTTAACCCTTTGAACACTAAAGGCAGCTTTTCCGGTCCATCAACTTGATACGTCATCGAAGGCTGCACGTTGAAAATATTGAATAGTCTACCCCTAGGTAATGAATGGACGAGGCACTTTATGCCGATTGCCCACATGGGGGCACGGCGGCGTTATGTACTAAGGCGTACTGCACGTCGACGAAACACTTGTATTCAACCAATGCTAACGCTCCTTGTTCGGGGTTAGTACGCTGAGTAGTCTGACAGTTGCTCGCCGCTGCTCCGTGGTTCTCTCCGGGTACTCCTCCTTTCACCATCCATAACATTGTTCGACACGAGGTGACCACGGCTGTGGAAAGTGTCGTTAACTACCAATAAAAAAAATCAGTCAAAATATTCGAATCTCGAATATTTGCCGTGCCCCAAAAGGGGAAACAAAATTGAACAACACTGTTCGTCACAGCAGAACACATTGTTATTCCCGTTGGAAGGTGAATGGTTAAAAACGACGGATGGGCTAATAGCGTAGTATGCGTAGTAAAAACATACAGACGAACATCAACTAGGTATCTCTAGCACGTGAGATAAGATTAATTTAATCAATTGAAATGTCAATCTTAGCTCAGAATGTGTAACCAGGACTAACTGTGGCGGCAAAAAAGGCCACAAGCGGAGAAGATAAAATAATCTGTTCGGTCTGAGATAACTTCTTCCTTGGTAACACTTTACGTAGGTTTCCGTAAATAATTCTTCATTTTAAATCAAATGGATTGTTTTTGCGGCGGAAAATCACAATTTGACAATCATCTCCAGTTGCGATTCAAGTGACTTCCATTTATTGCATGTCCAGCAACTGATATGTTTACATCTTTGCGAGTTTGTTTGAATCTTTGTTTCTCTTCTGTGCCGTTTTAAGACACCCTTTATCATCGGTAACTTTGGACAAGAAGACGTTCGGCAGCAAAATCGAGCACATCCGCACGTATACTCTTTAACACTCAACCTTGATGAATTGAATTAAAGATCACCCCTAACATGTTAGGCCAAGTTTATGGCGTAGACACACCAGCCACTCAGCACGGACAGAAGCCAATCGGAAGCCAATCTGAAGAGGGCATAACAACGTAACCTGAGAATGGCATGCCCCGGAACTCTTTGCATAATTGCGCCGTTCCTGGAATAATTAAATAAATTTTTCAAGCTGAGTTTGAAAAAGTAAATCCTTCAGTTTGGTTTAATTTTCGCATTGTGTTTCAACAATGAGTAATACCAAGTTGCCAAATTAACCAACTCGAAAGGTTTCGCTGTTTACTTGAAAATCGATTGAACAACGCGATGTCTCAATTTCAATCATTCTGAATGGGTGGAAGTGTTTCAGCCCCTCCACTTTTTTGCCGGGCCATGTTTTTTTTGTATGCATATATTTTAACACAACAAATGACTGATGAAACAAGGGGCGGATCCAAGCCCCCCCCCCCCACACACACACACATTTTTGCCAGCTATGTTTGTCTCGTACTGGTTCAGTTTCGATGGATTTCGGGTCATTTTTTGCAGTAAGTGGCAGCAAACGCTAAAATGTATACAGTCTGTTGAAAAATCGATTAACTGAAGTAGATCGTAATCTTACAGACATACAAGTTCCAAATCCACCCCAGACAAGATAATCACCAGACAGTATAATTGCTGTAAACTCTGGTAAAGCATACAGGTGAGGTCTATTTATCAGATTTTGTCGTTACGACTGATAAATAGACCTCACCTATATGCTTTACGAACGTTTTTTAAAGTGTGAAATCTTTCAAATACATCTCCTGAAAAATCTCAAAATATCCATGCATGGAAATGGAGGTTTTGGGACCCTGGAATTTAAAATTTTCATAACGGCGACAATCCAGCGCCCGATCAACCCCCCCCCCCCTCCCACACTTTGAAAATCGTTCCGCCGCCCCTGTTTAGGTGGCCGGGCCAAATCAATATGGTATTTTTTTAAAATGACCTCCCCCCCCCCCCCCCCATCGTCATAGAATGAAAGATTTATCGTTAACACTTCGCCTAACGCGACGGGCATAACCTGGCAGCGCTATTCACAAAAATGCCATTAAAACATAACATATGACCGCTCATTGGAACGAAATCGTTGAGCTCTTTCCAAAGAGGAGTCATTCGCTATACTTGCCTTTTAATTTTTGCATCGAATCCATAGTTCTTGGCGCCCACTGGAATCTGCTCGGAGAGATCGTCCCGATCAAAGATCATATAAGCTGTGTTTTTGGAGCAGAAAACTGAAAAAAGAACAAAAGTTGAATGATGGTTTTTCTTGTATAGTCCGGGGCGGTGATCGTACGTTTTCATGTTAGTGGGATGCAATACATCTTCGTGTTATATGGAAACAGACAGCTGCAACACTCTTCACTAAATTTATGGCGCTTCAGGCAGGGACGCCGAAAGTACGGGTGGCAGAGGATGTAGCTGCCCTTCCGGCCTTCGGATCGTGGGGGCAGACAATGCCCTTCCTATGTTCGTCATTCAATTTATTGCAATGATTTATTCTCGAAGTAAAGCTAAACTACATCCCAAATCCGTTCTGGGAGCTTTCAAAATTCAATGGGGAAGTTTGGGGAAACCCAAACTCTCCAATCTCGGGTCTTCGGCCCTAGAGACATGCATGCTTCTGTATGTTATGGCGGAGTTGGTATTACGAGTAAATGCCCTTTTCCCGGAAAGACCCCCCCCCCCCCCTGCTCTGAAGTGCCTCTGAAGTGCTTCCGATGGCCCCTGGCTTCAGGTACCTTAATGGCGAGAAAGCACAGTGGCTCATTGGTTAGAGCACTGGACTTGAGATACAATAGTCCCCGCGTCATCTGCATAGTGTCCTTGAGCAAGACACTTCATATCCGTTGTTGTGTGGGAGAACGGTGACACCATGTCCTAAAGCATAGGGCACGACGACAGTGTACTTGCCTTCAATCACTGCTAACCCTACTTGTGCAGGGCATGTAAGCTGTAGACTACGACAGTTACTCGCCATTACTCGATGATATGGGTACGCAAGCTTCTTCTACCAGTGAAACTGTCCCGACACGACGATATAATCCTGGCGGTTGAAAGTGTTGTGAAACCCCAATAAACAAACAAACAAACAAATCTCAATGGCGCAGAACTCACAGAACGACATACGCGTGTGAGTGGGTTAATCGATATGGCACGAGTGGCACAAGTGCCATATCGATTAACCCATTCACATACGTGTGTCGCTCCGTGTTTATTACATGCCCTCAAGTCTATATAAACAATTATTAGAAGGACACTCAGCAATTCATTTGACAACTATCAATAAAAAGAACACATTTTATCGCCATCCTAATTTGCTAGAGGAATCCGTGTTACTATTTAGTACCCCGAATTCCAATGTGTTATATGTGCCCACTGACACATAGAACACATTGGAACTCAGGGGACGATTTTCAGCTATCGCTAGCGATTCAAATTGTAATTGCGTTGCACGATTTGTAGAAAATTCCAGTGAAATTTCGCTTCTATTTAAAAATAGTCCGTCAACGATTTCCGTTCCCCTGAGTTCCAATGTGTTCTATGTGCCAGTAGGCACATAGAACACATTGGAACTCCGGGGACTATTTTGAGCTATTGCTAGCTTTCAAATTGTAATTGCGTTGCACGATTTGTAGAAAATTCCAGTGAAATTTCACTTCTTTATAAAAATAGTCCGTCAACGATTTCCGTTCCGCACATATGTGTGGAACAGATTTTCATTTTCCGCAAGGTTTATTGTTGCTGTGGATGGGGATTTCATAGAACAGGCATGTAATAATAGAGAGTGTGAAACAGGGGTCATATCTCACTGATACAAATTTAAGATTTTCCTTGTTTTTTGGAAGCAAACGGATTGGTGTTTGAACCCCACGCATCGTGTTCCAAAATGAAATCGTCTAACGCAACACTGTTTTCATCAAATGGACGAATGCATTTTGCAATTGTAGTAATACTTTATTCCCACAACCCCATAGTGCCGTGGAATGAAAGAATTATTGATCCACCCCATTATCTCTTGTTTATTGCGTTGCGTACAAATACAAATTTGTCTGCCAATCTCAGATTTCGAGTCGAGTTGAAAATCAAATCAGGCAAATCATTTCGAATCGAATCGAGTTTCGAATTAAATGTCCCTGCTTTTTAAGTTTGGATATTGCACCTTCTTTTAATTGTGGAATACAGAAAAAATATTATCATTTTCCACTCAAGTATTGAATTCAGCGGCCACTCGTTAGTTTGTTCAAGTCAATCAAAAAAGTGGAATGAAAGTAGTTTCAGAAGCGGAACTGCCTGCCTTGCACTCTTCTTCCATCATCAGGTGGCAGAAGAAAAGTCCAGGAGGAGACCCTTTGTAGAATTTTGATGACATCTTGACGATTCGAAAATTCCGACTCAGTCCGACTCGAATATCGTCGAATCATCGCGACGAATCATCGCATGGCTCCAAATCTATCCTTCTTGGGTTAATTGTTTTCCACTATTGTTTCCTGGCATTTACCTTTCAGATTCATTATTTCGTTGGCAATCTTCCTGTCGCAAAAATACGTCATTTCTGTACCTCTCGCTACATTTTTCACATCGAAGCGCGTCTGCTCGATTGGCATATTTTTGAAGAATGTAATCTATCAATGGATACGGTAGCGCGGAAGGTAATATATCCAAAAAATCTCTTCTTGTAGATCCTGTTTCTGCAAGTTTATTGTTGATAGATATACAGCGGTTGAACCAGTTCGAATTTAAACCAGTACAATTTCGCCTGTAATATTATTAATATTCATCTATTTTTATTCGTTTTTCTTCCCCCAAAACAAATCGTATTCCCACTCACACTCGCTCAAAATGGTATTCCACGCCCAGCATCGTATTCCACTCTCAGCGATGATGGACTTTTTTTTTTTGGACATGTTTTGAAAGTAACCACGGAATCAATTATAAAGTGTTGTTTTGGGAAACAAATAAGAAGAAAATAAAATTAATACAAAAGTTCTCTGCTCGGTTTCTAGTACGATTTTTATCCTCGAGTGGGGCTCGCAGAAGATTATTTCACGAGGCGTTAGCCGAGTATAATAATCCGCGCGGCTTACGAGAGCCACGCATTGAACTATATATTGTCTATATAGTGTCATTAAGCTTTAAAGAAGGGTCACTGTTAGTTTCCTTATTGGTTTTAAAGACACTTTCAACAGGCAGTATCGTATCATGTCGGACAGTTTTATGGGGTTGTGGGAGAGAAACACTGTCGTACTCGATAACTTAATAATCCGGCACAGTGGGATTAATATTGGTCATGGGTATTTTGTACCTTCGCCTTAGGTCTCAGCGCCATTGTGGTCTACTTGTTGGACAATCGGAAAGAAGTGTCTTACCCCGGGACAGAACGTAGCTGACGTGAGTCAGGAACGAACTGGCGACCGCCATCCCATTGCGTTAACAAATGTGCGACCTCGTTCACAAAGAAAGGTCACTAGTATCTCTTCTCTCCATATTATTTTTATACTATTATGCTCAGTTTCACAGTCGAAGTTTTTTTGTTTTTGTAAAACTTTGAAGATAAGTGGTGAGCTGGGTGGATTGGAAAATTCTGAATAGGAGGCCGATCGACGAGAGAAATCAATGTGAATCGAAGATGTGGGGCAGGTCGTTAGAGTCCTAAGAGGTTCCGCCAGGGCCATAGGAAACGGAGAGCAAAAGGTAACGAGAGAGAGAGAGAGAGAGAGAGAGAGAGAGAGAGAGAGAGAGAGAGAGAGAGAGAGAGAGAGAGAGAGAGAGAGAGAGGCCGATCGACGAGAGAAATCAATGCGAATCGAAGATGTGGGGCAGGTCGTTAGAGTCCTAAGAGGTTCCGCCAGGGCCATAGGAAACGGAGAGCAAAAGGTAACGAGAGAGAGAGAGAGAGAGAGAGAGAGAGAGAGAGAGAGAGAGAGAGAGAGAGAGAGAGAGAGAGACACACACACACACACACACACACACACACACACACACACACACACACACACACACACACACACACACAGTCTTGTTTTCCCTACATACCGAGGTACCCCATTGTTTGTCCTTTGTGTGGACTAACGGTTTCAACCTCGTTTTGCCGGTACAGTTCTGGGAAAACAACCGAGGTAAAGGGTTTCTTTTGTCTTTTGTACCTCGGTAAGGCGAAACACGCAAACTCTTTTGTCTAGTTACCTCGTCAAGTTGGTAAGACAAACCCACACACATACACACACACACACACACACACACACACACACACACACACACACACACACACACACACACACACACACACACACACACACACACACACACAGTCTTGTCTACCCTACATACCGAGGTACCCCATTGTTTGTCCTTTGTGTGGACTAACGGTTTCAACCTCGTTTTGCCGGTACAGTTCTGGGAAAACAACCGAGGTAAAGGGTTTCTTTTGTCTTTTGTACCTCGGTAAGGCGAAACACGCAAACTCTTTTGTCTAGTTACCTCGTCAAGTTGGTAAGACAAACCCACACACACACACACACACACACACACAGGCAGACAGACACACACACACACACACACGTTCTAAATGCTTCCTACTCCCCCTGTAAAAAAACATTCGGATATACGCTTGTAACAAAAGATTTCAGACAGTGTATACAAAATTATTATTAACAGACCAGACGAGTGCACTTGTAGTAGAGCCATCTCCAAATGATGGAAATCATTCAGTGAACTCAATGCTGCTTGCCAAATGAATTTCGCTGTTTACTAAAGTAAGGAGATAAGAACATTTGTCCTTTCATTCATTGCCGATTACACCGATTCCCTTGTATAATTCATGGAGATTAATGCTTCCGCGACAAGAATGAATAACCTTTAATGTAGAAACATCCCAGGCGGATGATGTTAATGGAGCAATCATTCGCAATGCTGACAAATTAAGCCTTTGTTGTCTATACCACATTATTTTTTGGAATCAACGTATAATCCTCTCAGTTGATTTTTTTTCAAGGGAATAATGGGCCTTTAACCCTTTGAATACGAGAGGTCGTTTTTCCGGTCCAGGAACATGATACGTCATAATTTCATTGAGTGGGGTGGCTGCTAAGTGAACGTGTAGGGTAGACCAATTAATATTTTCAACGTGCAGCCCCGAGGCTACATGTTTAAATTATTAATTTGTCTTCCCCCAATAATGAATATGGACTCTTCCAATTGTTGCCATTGAACTGACATAGAAGATACCACCGGGGTTCAAATTGTTAAATAAATTCGTGAACTGAAGTGATTTGTAATGGTAACACATCACCGGTGAGTCCAACACATTGGTTTCGTTCGAACTATTTTGACGGGAGGCAACATATTTTCACGTAAACAAGAATTATTTACATAAAAATTATAGAGGAATAACCGACCGTGAAGTCAGATCAAACTGCAGTATAATATCTCGCGGCATATTGCCGCCATGACACATTGTCGTGCGAAATATAATGCGGTATAATGTCCGACGGCATAATGTTCTTGAACCGGAAGAATGTAACATAGCTTCTCTCAGCAAAGGAATGCACAAATTAGTCTGACGGCCGCCTACCGTTTGTCTCAACAGGATTAGGGCAACCGATCGCCGAGATTATTAGGCCATAGTTTCCGACAAATAGGGAGAAAGTTCATATGATTTGCAATCAGTAATTTGTTAATTATTTCAGAACAATGATATATTTCGCAGTGACTACTAAACATTGTGATGCAATACACAGTTGAAAAGGGCTCTCTGTGATGTACATGAAATTCACTGTTCGAAAGAGCTCTCTGTGATGTATGCACTCACTGAGCCCTTCCCAATAGTGTATTATTACGGATTACCCTGTCATGTGAAAGAAACTCGTAAAATTAGCTCCACATTTTACACTGAGAATGGTATATATACCAACATAGCCTTTTCATTTCCCTTGCTCTCTCCGATAAATATGCTTCTTGAAAAAGTTTGTCTTGAAGATTAAGGTATCGCATTTTTGGGTTGACTTAAATTTTAATTTGTATAGGCCCAATGGCTGACAATTTTGTCATTGGAAGATATTTACAGGAAAGTTAGCTCCCCTTAATTTTCTAAAGTTGTCAGTAAATGTAACTCTAAGGATATAGGAATTTCATATAAAAATTGAAATTTCGAAATGTTAGCTAAGTTGTATCATCGATCATCATCTTACACATTTAATCTTTTGAACCCGTGAGACCGACTTTTCGGGCCAAGGCATAATTTCGTCCCATTTGTATCTTATTATAAGAGATCTATACACTGGGCACTGATGATGAAATAATAACTGCAGTCTGCAGCCAGACGGCTGCAGACTGCTGTTATTATTTTATCATCCCTGTAAATTGATATTGGACTGACCTACCCCACTGTAAGCGTACACAAAGGCGATACCATTCCAGGAAATGAGGGTTCAAAGGGTTAAGACATTTTTCTGTACAGTAGTATAAAATACAGAAACTGTTTTTTTTTTTACATTTTTTTGCCCAATCAGTTTGAACGATTTACTTTTTTTCTCTTTTAAACCCATTCAAAAGTAAGAAAACGACACTTTCACGCCATCTTTTGCTGTTCTGTAACTTGTTCCCGGTCATTATATCAATAGTGTACGCATCGTGGCATATAATACAGGCACTACCCTTTCCATTGATATGACAGTCTAGGAAGTGGGTTTTTCTATTTTTTTCCTGGGAAGAACAAAACCACGCAAAATACTGTACACACTAAAAACTAAAGTGTTAAAACTGACACTTGCAAGGTGTTAAACCCATTCTAACTCTTAAGGTTTGATTTTAACACTCAAAGTGCAATGCTTTATGCACTTAGACATTACAATCGCCAGACATCTGAAACTTGAATGGATGGCACTTCCCATGTGTCTAGCATTGGTGGTTCTTCCAGAATCGTCCATAATTTGATTTGCGCTTGGTGGGTACATAATTAAAAGGACACAACGCAGATGACGCGGATCAGGCTCGAGAGTTCGAGCCTGATCCGCGTCATCTGCGTTGTTTCCTTTTAAGTGTCGCGACATTACACTTGTCAAGTGGTATTATTGTAACACCTGTCAAGTTCTGGGATAACTACACTTGAACAAAGTGCTAGTTCAGCACTTAGTAAGTGTTAAATACAGCACTTCAAGTGTAGTTTTTAACACTTTAGTTTTTAGCGTGTAAGCGCACATTCGCTGAATAAGGTGCCAAACTGGACGGTTACTTAGTTGCTTATTATTAGCTTTCCATAAAAAAGCCGCGTTTCCTTTTGTAACTTTTAATGAACGAAAACAACAGACAGCTCAGAGAGCTATCTGTTGTTTTCGTTTGTTTTTTCGCTTTATTTTCTAATGATGTCGCAAGTGTTTTCTCAACAATTACGCGCTTCTTAATTGGACCTTCCTCGCACGTCCAATAATTTCAGGGGAGATAACTTAATTGAAAGTCGATTTTCATGATGCGATAAGTCAGGGACAAAAACTTATTGCGCGAAGCGCGCCACTTCCAGAGAGATAGAAACAATAAATAGAGACAATGGAAAGTGAAAAATATTTGTAAGACATATCGTTCTATCTTATAAGAAGTATATAAACAGCAAGCATTTTGGGCATTAATTTTGTTATAATTGTTTCTTGCAATCAAAGCAATTGTCACGTGGTATAAGCGCAAGTGAAAGGTTACAGCACGCGGAGAGTTGGATATTTCCCGAGACAATAACACAACTTTTTCAAAAAACACAAAGGACCAAAACATAATTCTAAACCCCCATAATAATATCGAGAGCGTTTTGATGGAACGTTACTAATATGTGATATGCATTGATGGCAGAAAGGTTTTCCCGTGTCTAAGACGTGCATGGGTGTGTTTTGTAATTATAAACCTCTTGCGATCCTGTGTGACCCTTTGTGAACCCCTGCGAAACTGTGCAAACCCACTGCGAGCTTTATACAGTCTCACATAGGTTGAGTCTTATTTATTGGGTAAAAACTCTACCACTTGGATGTATCAATGCTGATCTCCCCTCCGCGTATTGTATTAACATCTTTACAACATGATCTGCCCCTTTTCCCGAATACTAACGTTATCTTTTACAGACGGTATAGCACAATAATTTAACCCTTTACCTAACGTGAAAAGCAGACGACACTTGCAAAAAAAATTCTTGAATAACTATTTTTTTTCATTTTTTGTCTCAAAAACATAGGTTATGACCCCTCGTTGGAACGAGCTCGACGAGCTCGTTCCAACGAGGGGTCACAACCTATGTTTTTGAGACAAAAAATGAAAAAAATAGTGAAAATTAATTGGCGATTTTTGAGAATAGCGCTGGCCGGTTTTGGCCGTTACGTTGGGTAAAGGGTTAATAACATTCCAGAAGTGGCAGCAAGAAAACGCTGTTGTACAGATGTGCGAAACTTGAACGTTGACCTCTGGTCGTATGTTTAGATTTCGAATGCCGTGTATCGAAAAATTTGGATTTTCATCTGTACATCGAGATGTGGATATGAGGGTGTTACGCTCACTTTTTTATTAACTGACGACTTATAACAGTGGTAATGTTTAGGAATGTTGAAAAACGAACATATTTCTATATCGGCTTGATTAACATTTTTACTTCATAGACTACTTCAAAGGTGATACGACCAATAATCAAAGTTTCCGATTCAATAGCTGAAACAGTCGACTTCCGCAGTCTGAGCATCCATTGCGCTTCCAAAATCCTCTATTTTTTGGGGAGATCATATGAGGATATCCTTATGGGGGCTCTACCACATGACCCTCATGTTACTCCCACTTTTGTGATAACTGACCAGTTGTCTCAAAGCTCCACACTTCTGTAAACAAATCGCCAGTTTTTGTCATAACTCACCACTTTTGTAATAAAATGGCTAAGATTTGTCATAAATCAAGGTAACGAGTTTTGTAATAAAAATCGACGGTTTTGTCATAAAAAAAAATCTCAGCGTGTTTGTCATCGAAATCAACAGATTTTGTGAGACACTGCTTTTTTTCATCTCGCATCACAAAACTACCAGTCCTTAATATACTACTCAAAGTTTGCTAATCACCAAGTATATCAAACTACCTGTTTTACGTTTTAGTTGAAATATTGTAATGAAAAGTGTATATATATATATTTTTTTTAATTATATCTTTAAAGATTTTATTTCTGCTTGACATTATTTTTTAGCTTTTGAATACGATAACCATGGAAAATGGATTTTTTTGGTAAAAGAGGAAATTTTTGTATTTGCCAAAAACTTGACGGAGCGAACTGGTACGGGTTCAATATCGAGTATGAGACCCATTACTGTTAATTACAGCTTGACAACAGCTTGACAACGCCATCTCATGCTCCCAATCAGGTTAATGATGGTCCTTTGTGGGATGTTGTTCCATTTTGGACCAGCATGGCACCAAGCTCCTGGACACTTCTTGGCTGGACTGGACGGTCTGAAATTGCAAGCTGCAACTCATTCTAAACATGTCCGATTGGATTGAGGTCAGGGGATCTTGCTGGCCTGTCCATACGCGCAATCCTTCCCTCTGTCGGTACTCCCCGTCAGCATGTGCAACATGAGGACGGGCAGTATCGTCCATCAGAATGAATCTATCACCAACTGCACCTGCATACAATCTGACGTGGACATCCAGGATCTCATCAATATACCGTTGTGGAGTCAATGTACCACGTTCAAGGACACAGAGCCCTGTTCGTCCATCCCTGCTGATGCCGCACAGACCATGATTGACCCTCTACCATAGCGGTCATGCTCAGCAATGTTGGCTGCATAGAATCGCTCTCCATACCCTAGGTCGCCTATCTGTGTGGTACAAGCAGTACATTGAATCATCTGTAAAAAGGACAGGTCGCCAATCTTCTCTGGTCCAACCAACGTGGTCCCTGGCCCATTCATATCGTGCCTGGCGGTGGTTCTGGGACAGCGGAATGCGAATACATGGTCTTCTCGATCGGAGACCACATCCGTGCAACCTTGCCCGGATAGTTCTGAAGGTCACTGCGAAGCTGGGTTGCTGTGTCAAAGCGGTTCCTACGGGCCTGAATGATCAAAAATCGGTCTTCAGCTGTAGATGTTGCCCTGTCTCTGCCACCACCATGCCGTCTTACTAGTGTGTCATACTGCTGAAATCTTTCCCAGGCTCTGGAGATCACCGTATGTTGCACACCAAGGGCTTCACCAACCTGACGATGGGTAGCCCCTTGCTCCACCGTCCCTACAGCCCGCCACATTTCTGCTTCAGACAAATATCTTCTTACATTTGTATTTGCCATATTCAATCATTACATCACAAGGGTTTGTGTTGAATGAAGTGTGAATACCCTGAACATGTCATGTACATGTAGACAGTACACGAAAACATCATGAAAATCAAGGGGTATATACTTTCCATGACTGTCACGAAAAGTCTCCCATTTCAAGAGAGCTAATGAAAACACTGGGGACCATCTCAATACATTCCCCAACCATATCCACCCAAAATATCGCAAATATGTCACAAGCAAATTTCACAATGATGTGTCAAATATTTGGTGTGTAGCAAACTTTGAGTAGTATATACAACTAACCCATCTCATAACTTACACCATCGTCTTGTTACTACTTTTGCCCCTAGTTTTTAACAAACCAGGAAAACACACACAACTCTGGGTTACTGGAGTGTTATGCTACTTTTCGAAAGTTTAAAATATCATATCATATGAATATGCAGGCATTCGGTGTACCAAAAAGTTACAATAAGATAAAACAGTAGTATCGCTCTACTGCTGTGGTATTTGAAGTTCAGTCTATTCGTGTTTGTTGATAACGTACACGAAGAGACTGAAATTCAAGTCATTCAATTAAGAAGCAATTTCACTTCAATTACACTTATGGGATCTCTGAATCCACTTTCTAATCAGGTTCCCTAATTGTGTTCAAATTTTGAGAGCTCGTTGTTAAAACAGAGGCAAATGTCGCATCTTGATCCTATATATAGTGTTCGGTATGTCTTGAACACTAATAGCAACTTTTACTCAAAACAAAAGTATAATTGAAAAGATGGCATGTGGTTTCCGTCTGCGCTAAGTCAGAATTGTTTTGGAAAGTTTACGAATACAAACTAGTTGGACTTCGTGAAATGACCTAAGTAAGAGACCACTTAATACAAAAGAGGACTAGGTAATTGTAAAATGTACCGACCGGAAAATTATTGGGGGAGGGACGTCACAGCCGTACACGTACCCCCACCCCTTAGCTTTGCACCTGTGCGTATATTTCGTAGCTGAACGATATCAGAATCTAAAGAGTAGAGAATGTTGAACAGTAGGGAATTCGGATGCACGATAAGTAACAACCACAGGCAGTGGCGTGGTCATGGGGTGATTGAGCGCCATGATCCCTAAAAATCCTCACGGCTCCCCAAATCTGCGACCTGTATGGGACATCAACTAATGAAGTTATAGGTGACATACCAAGCTTGGCGAACACTGGAGTAATCTAGTCTCAAAATGTCTCCTAAAGCACACTTATTTTTCAAAAATTTCTCCGGGCGACACCCAGAATTAGGTCTCACCCAGAGAGATCGGGGAAAAATACCACCCGGTCACGTCAACGCTACAGGAACGCCACCTCTATACATTCGCCCTCTAGATTTCGATCTTCGGGATATGCCTGCGCATAAAAGTACTAGAATCATCCCAAAAGAACCCCCCCCACCCCCCACACACACACTAATTTAGTTAGTTACCTGGCTACACACCTGGTCAGAGGTTGTCACTGTGTGCCGGAATTTCCGACACACAGGGGCATCCTATGGTTGTCGCTTATCGTGCATCAGAAATAAAGTGTTTCTTGGTATGTAATAATATCTGGGATCCACGAACTGTACCTATTGGACAGTTATTCTGCCGTCTGAACGATTATTCTGCCGACTACTTGAACGCATCAGCCAGGCGTATCTGTTTGCTATTTTGGAAATGGAAAAATACTTTTTAAAAATATTTTTTTCACGTGTGACAGATGACCAACACAACCGCCCCCGAGGGAACGTAACAAATTCTCGGGAAGAAGATGGATAATCCTATACTGTATTCAAACTCAAGGCCTCCGCTGACACCCAGTGTACTCGGGTTTTTCGAATATAGGATAGTTACAGGAGACGCCTGGCGGACCACGACAGAAAAGAGAAACTGAAAAATACTCCAGTCGTATTACACAGAGCGGAATGACAGTATAATCTGCATTTTCTGCTTCCCTTTTACATAATATTCTGCGTACCTGTCAGTGAAGCATGTTGGGTTCCTACTAATCTAAAATTCCCGATCGAATCGAATCACAAATCGAATCAGGCAATGCGTTTGTTTCGGATCGAATCCCATAGTGATACGTGGTCTTAGTGCGCATGCGCAGCGCGCATTGTTAGGGTGACACGTGTTACCGTCATCCATGTTGTATGAATGAGGCCGCCATCTTGATTTCTATAGTAGCACGTAGCTGCTATGTGACTCAAAGACCTGAATAGGACTGGGGTATGTTCTTAGGGTGTGTTCGATTGTATAAGAGTAAATCTAATTACCCAAAATAGACCCGATCTCGACCCAATGCCAACATCTATTGTCAAATCATGTGTAGACTCTTTTGCTCCTGTAATCACAAAAATGATCAACATGTCTCTGCTAGAAGGATATGTGCCTGATGCGTGAAAAATAGCAATTGTTAATCCTCTTCTGAAGAAACAAGGTGCGGAAATTGTGTTTAAAAACTTCCGACCAGTGAGTAACTTACCGTTCATCTCTAAGCTGTGTGAAAAAGCCGCAATTGACCAACTAATGTTACAAAGTGACATGCATGCTCCATTACCGGCCAACACATATGGATTCAGAAAATTTCACTCCACTGAAACGGCATTACTCAAGGGTCAGAATGACATCCTCCTTAATATGGAGTCTGGAAGGGTAACATTGCTTGTTCTTTTAGACCTTAGTGCTGCTTTTGAATTCTAATTTTGGACTTAATGGTGTTGCTACTAGCTGGTTATCATCATACCTCAAGAATAGACAGCAGCATGTATCAATAAACGGTAATCTGTCAAAAGACATCTTGAATGTGGAGTCCCACGGGGCAGTTGCCTTGGTCCTGTTCTGTTTCTATTCTATATTTCAAAAATGTTCACCATCATTGAATCTCACCTGCCTGACGTCGATGGTTATGCTGATTGCTGATGACACACAGGTCTATTTCTCTTTTCGACCACCAATCAAGGATCAAACTAAAGCTCTAGAAACTATTGAATCATGTATTTCGGACATTCGCACATGGATGGTTTCAAACAAATTAATGATCAATGATGATAAGACTGAATTCCTAATAATTGGTTCACGACAGCTACTCACTAAAGTTGACATCAATTCAATGAAGGTAGGAGATTCCGCCTTCAGTGCAAGTAACAGTGTACGTAATCTTGGTGCCTTCTTCGACTCCACCATGTCTATGGGCATACATGTTACAAATATGTGCAATGAGGCTTTCAGAGGTCTATACATAGATAAGACAGCTCATCACCAAAGACTCAACAAAAACCCTAGTTCATGCTTTTGTACCATCACATTTGGATTATTGTAATGCCTTACTGTTCAACCTTCCACAATATCAGCACTCTTGCCTGCAGATGGTACTAAATGCATCAGCCCGAGTTCTATGTAGGGTATCACGATCTCGACACATCACTCCTGTTCTGAGGGATATGCACTGGCTGCCATTTAAGTACAGAATAATTTTCAAAACTTTATTATTAGTTTTTAAGACACAAAACAACATGTCACCAGCCTACTTAGAAGAACTCCTTAATACCAAGAACGTGTGTCAATACAATCTGAGGTCCAATGGTAAAATGCTGCTACGTTCCAAAACATAGGTGTAAGACATTTGGAGATAGGTCATTCTCATTTGCAGGCCCTCACTTGTGGAATAATTTACCAGAACACCTAAACAGACTGTCAAATGTCAACCTTTTCAAGAAAGATCTCAAAACATACCTGTTTCAAAAAGCCTAATAGTGATGTTGTGGACTGTAAGATACTGTATATATTCCGTTTGTATATTTGCACGAGCTCAGTAACATGTACAGCGCCTTAGAATATGGTTCTTTTTTCTTCTGAACTATAATTTTTACGCTCTGTAAATGTGTATATTATTATTATATTATTATTATAAATAACTTCGGAAGCCTGAGTGGAACCTCCTTGAACTCTTCTTCTATCATCAGGTCTCCTGTACAGGGGAGCTGTTGATTAAAGACGATTTCAAAAGCTGATTTTGAGAATTAACAACTCAACGATTCGAATATTTCCGGATCAGCGCAATTAGAATCATCGAATCGAATTGAATTCTAAAGCTCCGTAGAGTCATACTGACTGTATCATCTGAAGGCAGCGACTAAAGTGGAAGTGGCAGTTGATGTTTTATTACATCCCCCATCGGTGGTTACCGCACGGAACAGTCAAGCGTCAATTAACATTTTACCC
This sequence comes from Pictodentalium vernedei, assembly GCA_031216915.1. Lineage (NCBI taxonomy): Eukaryota > Metazoa > Mollusca > Scaphopoda > Dentaliida > Dentaliidae > Pictodentalium > Pictodentalium vernedei. The sequence goes on from CM062295.1 coordinate 181,262,391, forward strand.
AACGCGAACAGTCGTGCCGCACAATACTCAATGAAACAGCTAGAAGATACAGACTGCGTTATGTCGGGTGTGACTTTTAAAAAATTGTTAACCCTTTACCTAACCTGAAAAGCAGACGACACTTGCAAAAATAATTCTTGAATAACTAATTTTTTTCATTTTTTGTCTCAAAAACATAGGTTATGACTCCTCGTATGAACGAGCTCGACGAGCTCGTTCCAACGAGGGGTCATAACCTATGTTTTTGAGACAAAAAATGAAAAAAATAATGAAAATTAATTGTCGAGTTTTGAGAATAGCGCTGGCTGGTTTTGGCCGTTACGTTAGGTAAAGGGTTAATATTAATGCTCCACAGTTTCTTTCCTATTACCACAACGTGTTAGCGAACACTCTCGATTCACTCTTCGCATTTCCTCTAATTTCGTCTGCACCGACTTTAGACTGATTTTATGAAACGGTCATTTTTTTCTTCCTGCGTAGAAAGTTGGAACAATCCCCACGAGAGTATCCGAAGAATCTCACTCGCTGAATGTAAAAGATCTGCTCCCTCGGTTGAATATAAACCTCCCAGCTACGATAATGTCGAAAAGAAAATAGGTTTTGTTATCCATTGTGAAAGAAGAAATGGTTACAGCAATTTAAACTTCTCAATAACTTCTCAAACTTTTTGACGATATTCCTTTTTACCGTTTTTGGAGATGCCCAGCACGGTTTCTCTTCATGCCACCTCAACGAACAAGCAAAGACAAAACTCAACGAAGGTATTCTCGGGCATGTCACCTATTTAAGTTCTGACGATTCACTCTTACGTTGCGACCCCAGTTTGCCGATAAGAGTGAATGTTGAACTGGTCCACTCATATCAACAGTTATTCACGAGACACACAGATTCGACACTTCATCAGAAACAATACTATTGCAAATGCACGGGAAAATCGAAAGTGGTCATCACGTATTTAAAAGTACTTTGCTCCTTGGCCCAGGAGCGTTTAGGGGTTTAGTGGAATGGCACCCTCCAATAATCTTTCCAGTCGAGACATTTTCGGCTGGATTAAAGTCTGAGATATCAATTATCTCTTGCTAGTAACCATATACTTTCTAAAACGAATAGAATTGATAATGGGACTTGAGTCGCACACACAGTCGATTAGACAAATGAAGGTCTCTTGTACCCGATTTGTGCTGTTGGAGCCCAACATGACCAAATTGGAGTGCTGGTACGGTAGTGGTAATTAAACAATAAATTGCGTCACAATCTTTACTTGTAAATTTTATTTATTCACTTGTACATTCCCAAGAAATCTTATTTTTTTAACTTAATCCTGACTGAATAATATTCCAACTTCATCACTACGGCATGTATTCGTCGAAGCCATGCCTTGGTGATGCAGTTGAATTACGAGTCACCTGGGCCACCACAGTCAGGTTTACACCCTCTCAATCGGTTATCTTCGCAACGCCCCTGCAGCTTGGTTTTGCATTAACATCATCATCATCATCATCATCATCATCATCATCATCATCATTATCATCATCATCATCATCATCATCATCATCATCATCATCATCATCATCATCATCATTTATTCGTTTCTGTTTCTCTTCATACACTCAATATTTGTTGTTAATTATTACCGCATTCATGTATCCTATCAGTATTTTGTTGCCATGCATCAGAGTGCTTAATTTTGTAATTAAGAGAAGGGTCTATGATTAACACTTGTTCTGTCCTAATGTGTATTGTTATAGACATACGGAAATACAATAGAACCCTTCCTAATTGGATATCTCTTATTTGAATAACCCTGTTAAATGAATATAATTTTAAAACACAAAATCATTGATCATACCTTCAAGGCTAATTTGACCAGTTAATTGCATATATGCTACAGAGTAAATCCCTGTTAATTGAATAAAGAATATTGTGATCTGTCGCGAAATTACCTTGGTAATCACCGAATTTCCTTTCATATATACCTTTTTGAACTCAGTACATCCAATATAGGCATTTAATCTTTTATATCTTGAAAAGCTGAGCTTTATAGAATAAATGCACAGTTTATCTCCAGAATTCAGTAGTAAAGTGATCAAGTCTATGTTAATTGAATACTCCCGTTATTTGAACACTCTTTCCATTGACATAGTGGCTAATCGATTAACAGTGTTCCAATGTATTTTTTAACAGATACTGGAAACTAGGAAAAATATTGAGTTCTTTTCATTGAAGGGTCCTACATACACTCTGTTTTGCGACAAGAAGTGAAAATAATAATCTTTGGAAGGCTGTTTTTGTGAATAACGCTCGCCGAATTTAGCTGTTACATAATGTAAAAGGTTTTAAAAGAACAGTCGCCAACAGGAGCATATGAGACGAACAATAATCTCTTTGACACAGCTAGTTTATGACGTAGATCGAGGAATCTGTGGAATACAGTCCTATCTCAGGACAAACAGGGAACAATCACCTCCCCTCACCACACGAGGTCTGTTCCAGTGATGTGGCGACGGAGATGTGTGGGGTTGTTTGACCTCCCAACCCACTCAGTGACCAAAGTTTGAACAGTTTGCATTTTGATGGTCAAATAATTGTACAGTTAGGAAATCAGTCAAGCTGCACTGCAAAAGCAGTTCTGAACAGAGTCCTGAGTTGTATTTCTAACTCAATAATCGAATTCTGGTCGACATTTACCAAATTTTTGCAGACACTAATAACTTATTCAAACCGAAGTGGAATCCTGGCTTTAAAGTAGCCAATGCTAAAACAAGGACTACACTCTGGTTGTAACTGATAACGGCTGCCGTGCTGACAACAGAAATGAGCAGAAAACTATACAAGACCATCAGATAGTTGCATCTAAGCACTTAATTCTACGAACTGCACCTCAGAAGAAATCAGCGACAGTACTTGTCTTTTTTCAAATTTCTCGGATGCCATAGAATTAAGAAAGGACGCTGGTTTTGTTTACACTGGCATGGCGGGGGTTCGAACCCACGCCGAGAGAGTTTCCTTCGGCACCAACCGCCTAGCGAAACAATACTGAACCACGCACACCACTCGGCCACCGACAGACCTTGGCATGGCGGGGGTTTGAACCCACTTCGGCACCAACCGCCTAGCGAAACAATACTGAACCACGCACACCACTCGGCCACCGACAGACCCCTAGCGAAACAATACTGAACCACGCACACCACTCGGCCACCGACAGGGTCTGTCGGTGGCCGAGTGGTGTGCGTGGTTCAGTATTGTTTCGCTAGGTGGTTGGTGCCGAAGGAAACTCTCTCGGCGTGGGTTCGAACCCCCGCCATGCCAATGTATACAAGACCAGTTTGAGTATTTTAATGATCATCGCTGTTGGCTATACAGTACAGCCGCCGTGTACTGGTCGTCATCAACGCGTGGGCAATGCAGTCCACGCATGCGTTTACCAGGTAATAAGAATCATCATCAGCAAAATTTCAATTAATGAAGCACAGGGTTGTACCCGGTGCTTCATTATTTAAATTTTTGATGATTATTCCTATAATTAATGCTGGGAATCTAATATTGCGTTCGTGGATATATTGCCCACCTGTGGAAAGTGATCTGTCCTCGACGGCCGTACTGCAGGGTTACCATTTGTTCTGTAACAGTCAAGACATTTGATGCAGGTACCACTTTGGACGAAATTCCCGGCAGCCAGTTACATTAATACATTCCACGAGCTTATGAAGAGTTGAATTCAGTGGTTAGAACATTGGAGTTTTCAGCGAAAGGTCAACGGTTCGACTTTGACCATCTTTTGTCCTTGGGCAAGACACTTTATCCTGCTTGCTCACGTAAGGGCACGTGTACTAAGGTGTACTGCATGTCGATGGCTTGATCCTGACCAGTGGTTATTGCGTTGGGGCCTTGGGGAATACACTTAATCGAAATTGCTCACGTGTGGGCAAAGTGGTGGTGTGTACTAAGATGTACTTCACGTTGGTTGTGCACTTGCCTTCAACCGCTGCTAAGCCTGCTTCTTCAGAGTTAGTAAGTTGGAGAGGCTGACAGTAGCTCGCCGCTGCTGGGTGGTTCTCTTTGGATACTCCGATTTCCGCCAGCTGTAAACCGTGTTGATACGATGTGAACCTGGCTGTTCAAAGTGTCGATATACACCAATAAACAAATAAAAATGAGGAGTTAGTGGCTTTCACCTATTAAAGTATAAGCTGGATATCTATGACCAGATTGTCCTATACAACATTCTTCTGAAAGCTTCTAGAACCAACCAGAGGACCATATGTGTCGGATAGGGCCCTGGGAATCTCAAATTTCGAGTCGAATCGAATCTCGAATGGAACCAAGCACAGAAAACGAATTGAATCGAATCTCACCGCTTTTCATGGATATTGCACCTTCTTACAACCGTTAACCCTTTACCTAACCTGAAAAGCAGACGACACTTGCAAAAATAATTCTTGAATAACTAATTTTTTTCATTTTTTTGTCTCAAAAACATAGGTTATGACCCCTCGTTGGAACGAGCTCGACGAGCTCGTTCCAACGAGGGGTCCTAACCTATGTTTTTGAGACAAAAAATGAAAAAAATAATGAAAATTAATTGGAGATTTTTGAGAATAGCGCTGGTCGGTTTTGGCCGTTACGTTAGGTAAAGGGTTAATATTGTCAGTCTCCACTGAAGACTTGTGTGCAACGACTCGTACAAATCAAGCAAAACTGCGGAATATTTCAGGACGGAATCAAAGTAATTTCGGAAGCAGAACATTCATGAACTCTTCTTCTGTCATCAGGTCCCCTGTACAGGAGACGTGATGACAGTAGAAGAGTTCAAGAGGAGACTCTGTTGGATTTTGAGAACATCTCGACGATTTAAAAAAATTCGAAACGGTGCGATTGAAATCGAATCGAATCGAATCAGGAGGACTATTTCGAATCGAATCGAATTTCGAAGCTTCGCGGGGCCCTGCATCGGAACTATTTTTGTCCATAGACATATCACGCGTGTACACGATGAGCTAAAAATAGGCGCTCGAGTGTGTAAATATACAGGCACTCCTGTAAATTAGTATCTGCAAATCCAAATAGATTTAGTTGCATTTGGTCAAAGAGTCCCCCATCTTCGGCCGCTTCGGTCTGTCTCTTCTACTTCAACTATCTTCCAATCCGAAGGCTAGCCTTCGGAGTGGAAGATTATTGAAGTAGAAGGAACAGACGAGACACTGAAAACACCGCTGATTGTTAAACTAAACAAGTTACTACCGGGTAATCATACATTTGTTGTTGGTAAACTATTATAACTTTACCCCCCGCCCGCCCGCCCCCACCCACCCACCCCCAGACCGAACCACGTTACTCTTGAAATTTGTGCCCCATCACTTTCATATAGCCACCACCACCACAGCAGAGGATCCCTTCGTGGCTTTATTTTTAACCTCTTTTCCTCTTGGGGAAACCACCCCACTGTAACCCACCACAGTTAAAAATTCATCATACCCCTCACACCAGATCCTCTAGCGACATCCCTATATGTATTCGCCATTGTTAGGTATTGTAAAATGAATGCATTATAGCTGATAGACAGAAAGTCTACCTTACCACGAATAGGCAGTAAATGTTCTTAGAATAGGATTAATTTGGTCTAAATGCGTACAAAATAAATGATTTTCTGAATGTTTATTCACGAGTTCGTGGGAAATATTTCCGTTCAGAAGAGACGAGTTTCTTCAAGAAAGACGTGGCCTTTCCGATCAACCATGATTTTTAATTACCAGTAAGAATCATGGCAAAAGTATCTGGTTATACCTAACATAATAAAAAGAAGTAATTGTATTATTTTGCGTGTTGGAAAACGATCGCTTCAATGTCTAGGTAGAAAATTAGATTTTTCTGACACGCATTGCGATTGCCTTCTAGTTTTATTGGTCTGAGACGTTTCCCATTTTTTTTTCAAATTTTATCAGGAATGCCATTTTGGCATCACACTGTAAGTTCGACCTAACCTGTTAATCAACGAAGACAATATCAAAATTTATTAATTTTTAAATATTATTTTTCGAAATTTGTCCAAACCCCCCCCCCCCCCCCCCAAAAAAAAAACAAAAAAACATATCAATGAGGGAACCATATGGTTTTGCTGAATTTTGCAAAATATTATTTTTTCAACTGCTGAATTTGCATATTATGCGGGCGCTTATGGCCGATTCGTTACGTCAAGTGTGAATTACCAAAGGCAAGAAGCCCATACTAAATGGTCCTGTATAATATGCTTGTATTGCAGTCAAGATATGGTCAAATATACCTGAGGTGACCTTAACCACTACCACCATACAATAAACACTCGACGCAAAGAAAAGAAATGAAATCCCCATTTTGTCCAATGAGGCCTCATTATTGACATTTTGCTGTTAGACTAAAAAATAGCAGAATAATTGTGTGTTTACGTTTGCCAACCATGCCTGGAAAAACATCGGCCAACCTGGAATTTTGAACAGCGAAAGGCCTCCTGCTTCACATGCCTGGACAATGTGATTTAAATCCTTTTTGTCGGAGGAGAAAGCCACGACATACTGCGGTGCATTGTGGGTGTCGTCGTATTGTCACTGACGCGCCCGTGTGCGACCACGTTGTGATGTTATTGTCAGTGCACAGTGCGTGTTGTTTGAGTGGCACATGTTTCAGCTTGATGAGGCTCCCGTCTTGTTTCTATGGTGGCACGCTGTTACTATGAGTTCAAGTGACCTCTTATTTCGTGTGGATGCACGGGAGTGTTATAATTGACGGAAGAGACCCGACAACTGGCAAAATACCCAATTGGACCCAAACCCATATCCTCTTGCATGATACTCTACTTTGATGGGTAACATGTGGTTAAAATGGAACCCAAAGGCCATAAATAGTGTCAGGCTAGACCTTTTTGAGGGATATCTTCATAGGCCTCATGATCCCATAGGTCAAAACGATAGAATCTAGTATCCAATGAGACGAATACTCTAATAGTAGATCTCCGTGTCTAAGGATTCTAGATGAGGATATGTGGGATTAGTGGTTAGACATCATTGAGGAATTTCATTGACCTCATACGACAAAAGTATCAAAGCTATATATCGGTACCCCCCCCCCCCCCCCCCCCTTTAGATCACAGTATATTAATTGGTAGAGTGCTGGAAGCCCATGTTTGGGCTTTATTCTGGGGTGCATGTTCCGTTGCTTAAAGGCTTCATATTCTGTGGATGTGCTTCCATTTATCCTTAAAGTGAAATTATTTAGTCTGTATAGATTTTCCTGGTTACAATTTATGAGGGAGCGCCTATGGACATTCCCCCAAAATTGTAACAAGGCAAAGACATCTGAGCAGTTTTTCAACCCAAAAATAATTCAGCACTCTACCAGTTATGTATCCGGGATGAGGATATGAGGGACTTGAGGTTATACCTCATTGAGGGATTTCGTCGTGGCCCTAGTACGACAACCATATTTCTAGAAGCCATATGCCTGGAATATCCAATAGTAGGTCACCATATCGTAACCCTCAATGAATACCCAGGCGAGGCTATGCCGAATTTGAAGTTATACCTCACTGAAAGATTTCCTCATGGTCTCATTTAACCCTTTACCCAACGTAACGGCTCAAACCGTCCAGCGTTATTCACAAAAATTGCCATTCAATTTTCATTATGTTTCATTTTTTGTCTCAAAAACAGAGTTTATGACCCCTCATTGGAACGAACTCATTGAGCTCGTTCCAATGAGAGGTCATAAGTTATGTTTTTGATGCAAAAAAAAGAAAAAATTAGCTATTCAGTAATTTTGTTTGCAAGTATCGTCTGCTTTTTATGTAAGATAAAGGGATAAGAATCGTGTCGAAACCATATACCGGTATCCGCAAATATTCGATCACCGTGTAGTAAGTATCTGATAACATGAGGGACTAGAAGTTAGATCTCATTGAGGAATTTCCTCACGACCCTCTTACGACACACATGTCGATACCATTGGTCTGTAACCTCCAATAGTAGGTCGTCATGTCGTAAACGTCCTTGAATACCCGGATGCAGATATGAATATGAGGAATCTTGCGTCGGACCTCATTGAGGAATTCTCCAATGGCCCCATACAACAAACGTGCAGAAGCCATATAGAAATATCCTCCAGTAGTAGATCACCATGTCGTAAGTGTCCTATATGAGGATATGGGGACTAGATCTAGTAGACAGGACTAGATCAGGTGCTAGTGTGAGAGTAGCTAGTCATAGCCAGGAACAGGGACTAAGATAGGCAGAAAAAGGGTATTCTGGAAAAAAGAACTTCAGCCAGACAAACAGGAAGTTGTACGATTGTTTCCGGTAATTCGATATGCTCCCGTCGAAATCGGGACACTCACAGTATTTAAGGCCGTTAGGTCCTATAGTAACCACATGTTACCCACACAAGAATAGTACCACACAAGAGTGAAGGTTTTGGAATTCAGTTGGTTATTTTGGTAGAGGTCTTTCTGTTTCCGTTATTGTTATGTGATTAGACATATTCCCATACAATCGGAGATTCCCTCCCAACAGATTCCCACAATATTATAGGCCACTCGCATGCGCACTGGCACCGCATATCATCATGGCAATGATATCATAACATGGTCACTTACGCGCACTACAATAACCCACGTGACACCCAAAAATCACCGCGGTATGACGTAACTTTCTCTGACGACTCTCTCTCTCTCTCTCTCCGAGAAAAAAGCCTTAAAACGAAAAGCACTACCACTACATGTATAGTGTGTTTTCTCAATAAAGTTGAATTAAGATTTCTTGGCATTCAAAGATATTATCATGAGATGGATATTTCCAAACTTTCAGGGGTTATAATGTGTTTCCATTGAATATAATTCTTTTTTGTTCAGGTGTCGTATTGAATTTTCAAATACCCAGTGCCATATGAGAAACAAAACAGTGCAGCTATCAGCTAATCTGGGTTGTCAAATTGCATCTCGCGGACTAGACCAGATAAACCAGATCAAACACGTCGCCGTTATACTACGACCCAAATCTATTGATAGATGGTATAATGCGTAGATTTTAAACTTCATTTCGAAGTCATTCTGATAAAATAATGTTACGTAACACATCGCTGGAAATAGACCCAGAGAAGTCTTTCCAACTGTTTTTCACTTTACACCAGTTCATGAGCAAATTTATAACTAACACCAATTTTAGGCATTTTGTTCGGAGAGATGAAATTCGATGATGAAAATATAATTTCAAAATTAAATGTCTTTTTCCGATTCTCAGCGTGAACCATGTTGTATCTTCTGAGGCCTGGACACAGAAGTACTCCCAAGCTGCATAATATACTGCTCAAGAGGGGGTTCCTTCCCTCTATAGAGTCAGTGGGTTAAATCGATCACCAAATCGGACACACTGAACTTCCCTTTCGGGGAAAAAAACCCAAAAAAGCCGGCGTGGAATATTCAAATGATCTGTGAAATATTCCGACGTCCATTCTGGTCGAACTTGGATAAGGCAGCAAAGTTATAAGTCTGAAATTCAGCATTGACCATTTGAAGTGCAAATGGTATCACTATACTAAATTTCGAAATTAGAATTACCCGCCTTGAAAAGTTGCACTCGAAAATTATGCAATCTCCGAAACTAAACAGCCCTCAAAAAAAAAAAAAAAATTGATTTAATAATTGCTTAATATTGCGGAGAAAAACGATTTGATGAATTTTGGGGTCTTAAAAATAGAATTGTCTTTTAGTGTGTTTTGTTAGGAATTTTCTGAAAAATATGCATGTTTGCAATATTTGTATGCATGACCCCCCCCCCCCCCCCCCCCCCAAAAAAAAAAAAAAAAGTTGTCTGAAGGGTTACACATGACAAAGATATTTGAATGCCCAAATTAGAAAGATGCGATCACATTTGTTTTTACACAAATTTTATAATGGTCGCCTGTGGGAAAATATTTAGTACAGTGATACCAATTGACCGAATGAGATTGAACTGCAGATAATATTTGACACTATCAGGCTTACGAAAGTCATAACTACGTCCGTAATTAGTGAATTTGCCTTGTAGACATTCCTTTGGTGCAGGTTGCGAAACTACTACCAGAAAGCTATATTTGTTATTTACTTTTCGTGCGTTGTCCATGTTTGCACTTCGAATTCTAATGGCATGTTCCATGTCAATTCACTGGAATCAGTTGTAAGAGCGCGTATTCATTATCAGCCGGAAGCGTAGACCAATTAACATTTTTAACGTACAGCCTCGCAGATGAAATATTGTGTCTGCTCGACAAACTCACTGAGCAGCCATTTGCTTTATGAAAATACGGACGTTTGGTGAACCTGGACCCGAAAAAAACCAGAATCTCGCGTTCAAAAGAGAAATAATTCTCGACCCTCAATAAAGGAAGATCGACACCGCATCCCATTCCATCTTCAGTGCTAATGCTTAGAACAATGCGAACTGTTTATGATAACCCAGGCGCCATGCGCAATAATGAGAACAGCTATTGGGAAATAGTAATGTCAAAATCTTTCTGGCTCCACCTCTGAATTAATAAGACTAGTGATTTCAATCGATAGAGAGGAGTGTAGATGTTTCACATTCTTCGATATAAAGAATGGTAATATCAGAAGTAGGCGAAGATTCAGATAGATTTAAAACAATCTTCTGTTACGGTGACGGGTGGGCAGTATATTAATATTAACATTTTCTTTTGATGTATTTAACAGATATCTTTTCAACAGAAAAGTCTGATTAAATGAACCAGTCCTTGCTAATGGTTTCGTGTCGGAAACATATAGCGTTGCTTCCGTACGACAGACTAAAAATAACTTCATCAAAGATGAGTATAATATCCGCCTGGGAATAATCAAGCTTTATTGAAAAACAGAATCTTGTCAATCAGAATAAATGAGCGGGCTTCGACCTCTTCCTCTTCCCAGCAACATTCTGTTGACAAAGCAAGATAAAGATTGTGACAATCTCCAAACCATAAAAAACTTAAACGGAGATTAAAAATATACGCTGTCTTATCAAAGTCAATAAAATTAGGTAAAATATTAGTGCGACTAAAATCATATGTTATTACAAGTGAATGATATAACGTTTTTATTTCCGAACAGAATGAGACCTGGAGCCATTACTAGAAAACTTTTACAATTGTATTTTTGTAGAATTGTATTTTCTTGTTATGACTTTAAATGGGTTGAAATGAACCATTAGTATTTTCAAAGATGTGGCAATTTGCCAGTTGGCAAATTGCCATATCTTTTAAAATACTAAATGATTTATTTCAGTCAGTTATATTAATAGGTAGAAAAGACAATTCTAGAAAATACAATTGTAAAAGTTTTATAGTATTGGCTCCAGGTTATTTGATTAGCTGGAAGTTATAATGCCAATAATGCCCGTCAACGTCTTAAGTCATTTTCACTTTGCTCTGCCTCAATGCAAACTTCACTGGAAAATTGCCCCTAAAACAATTTGATAACAGTATATAAGTAAAATAAAATTAAGAATATTCGCTAAAAAATAAAAAATGAAATAATGCGTAATCAAAAGTACATTTTGAACATTAATGAATATACATAATGTATCAAATTAGGCTAAGAGGCATAGTTAGATTTCTGAAAAGAATTGACTCTAAAGAAAACACTACGAAAGCGTTAACGGAAAGAGAGATCACTAGTGAAGAGAAATGAGGGAAGAGAAGAGAAATGAAATACCCGGGTTAGACAGATGATTCCACCGTACTTTAGAGGAAGTCCACGTCCCAGACATTTAATCCATCTTCTAAATGTCTGCGCACGGGTCATTTACCCATGTTTGCAAGAACGTACATCAATTATCACTTTTGTGTGAATACTGCTACTCTTTTTTGAAGACTGCTATGTTTATAACTTAGAGAAGGGTGTCATCCCTGACTTCTATCGTCATGAAAATCGACTTTCAATAAAGTTACCTCCCTTGAAATTATCAGACGAGTGGGGAAGGTTCATTTAAGAAGCAAAGCAATTAATTGTTGAGACAATCCCTATGACATACGTAGAAAATAAAGTCAAGTTTCCTTTTATTACCTTTAATAAACTAAAACAACAGATAACTGTTGTTTTAGTTTAGTAAAAATAACAAAGGGAAACTTGAATTTTTATGGCAAGCCAATTAAAAACAATTAGTTCACAGATAATCTACCATTCAGAATATCTATCAGTATTTCACTTACCAAGGTCAAACTGAACACTTTAGCTCTTTGTTTAGCGAGTGTGTTTTTACAGTAATTTGCAAGCTTTTATTCTTCAAAGGAAAAACATTAGCAAATATCACATCCCAGACTTTTATATTAATGGAATGGACAGTGCCTGTATTAAATATCACGATGCGCACACTGTTGATATAATGAACAGAAAAAAACCCAGAACACCAATGGATAGCGAAAACGCCGTTTTCTGATTTTAAATGGGTTTAAACACTGAGGATAATAGGCAAACGTTCAAACTGATTGGGGGAAACTGAAAAAAGCTAGCTTCCGTATTTTAAAAATATTCTACGGGAAAAAGCCTCCAGTTTGTGAAATGATGCCCACATCGACAATACCAGTTCGCTAACATCGGGACATTTCAATTTCTAAATGAATTCCCATACCCTTACGGTTAAATTTACTGACCGCTTTCGGAAATTAAGAGGTGCTAACTTTTCCCTAAATCTCTTCCAATGACAAAAATTGTCAGCCATGGATTTACTATACAAACGCCAGGCTTTATAGTTGGGCCTTGTCTTTTCTTAGTCTACAGACGCCATAGATTCCTTAGCTAGAATGTATGCTGACGACACTTGCCTGACATCTAGTAATAATAACTCAGAAAATTTGGCCGTAACTTTGAATAAGGATATGGAGGGAATTAATATCTAGTCGAGAAAATGGTTGTCTCATTCAATCCTCTGAAGACGAAATCGGTATATGTTTCTTATAGCCGAAAACGCACCGTACCCGGAATCAAACTAGGAAATGATATAATCGCCCAATGACATTGTCTCAAGCATCTATGTCTTTACATTCAGAGTGATTAAAATTGAAATACCCGAATTACCCAAACGTGCAAGAAAGTCTCCTCTAGACTATCTCATTTGAGAAAACTTAAAATATTATTGTCACGTCACGCAGAACATTGGAACCCCTTTACCTGTCCCACATACTACCGCTAATTGTCAGAACCTCTAAGTGCGGTTGCACACTGGGTGCGATACCGACGTTGCTGACGAAGCGATGGATATACAATCAACGATACCGTTCGCTGTGCGAACATCGGTATATTTTTGTAGTTCTGCCTAATCATAGAACATACACTGCCACTCAATAGACTGGGTCCGATGCGAAATAAGAATAGAAAGGCTGATTTTGATCTTGGTCTGACAGCAGAGATTTTCTGACGTAGCGTAACATGTACGTATTGGTCTCAACGGTTATCTTTATCTTCATCTTATTTTGATAACCTACCACAATCACATGCTTCACATTACTACAACCAGAAAAGAGCTAGCGTCGATTTTACCTTGTTGCATCGTTCTTCTACATAGAACGATGCAACAAGGTAAAATCGACGCTAGCTCTTTTCTGGTTGTAGTAATGTGAAGCATGTGATTGTGGTACGCTAGCCTTTTATGTTGTCCTTTTGTTTTCTTTTAGGAGAGGAACTTAAACAAGAAGCCTGCACCGCAAAGCGCTGCTAATGCCCCCGACAGGAAAAAAAATTCTTAGTAGAAAAAGAGTGAAAAAGGGCCATAACTCTGGTAAAAGGAAACTCACCCTACACAGGGACCGTTCCCCCGTGATGCTCTATCACAACACCAAATATCATTTAAATCGGAGTAACAGTGGCTGAAATACAAGGGAAAATGTTGGTACGGGCGGACGGACGAACGGACGTACGGACTAACGGACGGACGTTCTACCGCAGATGTACTTGTGAGGTGATTTTAGTGTTAGGCATGGGGAAAATTGCGCAACTCGAAAGTAGGTTTTTCGTACCTCACAAGTTGAAAAAAACCTCACAAGTGGTTGGTGTACTAACGTTTTTATTCCCCAAACTCGCAAGGCCATCTGCGGTGGCCCGAACGGACGGACGGACGGACGGACGGACGGACGGATGGACGGACGGACAGACGGACGGACGGACGGACGGACGGACGGAGGCATCCCCTAGATACCCCTTCGGGGGCATAATAAGTTGCCATAACTTGTGTTCTAATCATATTGTATTATATATTACGACAAATAAATATGTTCAGACAAAACTAACACCAGAGGAGATAACATTCCACGCAGGCGATAACACACAAAAAAAATAACTCTGAAAAGCACAAGAAAGGTTTCCGCAAACGGACCAATGGGTTTAACCGGAAGGTCCATTAGCCGAAATATTGCTTTTCGTCTTGTGGTTTAGCTAAAAAATCGAACGAATTTTAAATTCAAATAATTTTTACATTTGACGGATCGTCTTTTGTGGTACGCAGATTGTCGGCCTTTCTGCAGATTTGACATCTTCTCAAGGGCTGCCAACAATCTTAGAACAGGCACAAGCTAATAAGCACACACAGCACTCCATTATCTGTGAATCTTCTATTTTCACACTTCTTCTTCGGCGTCGACGTCCACTTCTTCCTCAAGTTTGTGACAACAATAACAGTCTGGAACATATTCTCTGTGTTGTATGACATAATCTTCGTTCTCTTAGAAACGCAATAACACCATGTGAATACTCAGTGAAGATTCAGTTTTGTCTTCGGTTCCCATATCGAAAAATTCGGCTCTTGCGAGTTCGTTCGGTGTTTTTATACAGTCACTTGAAAACATGAATTCTAGTCTTGAGGCCAGTGTCTTCCCATGCATACTTTTTGTGACTTAGTGGTTTTTTCACAGCATTAGAGGTGCTCAGAAAATGAGATTCATCTGCCTACTGAATCTTTCCACGACGGAGGTGGCACAGTATTAGTGGCGGAACATCACAAAATGCTTCCAGCCTCTTATAGTTATCTCTTGGGAATAAATTTCTTAATTTTTGGTTTCTTGATTCTTGGTTTATGTTTCCATCTCATGTGTCTAGAGTAGACAGCAAGTTGCAACCCAATAAACTTCTAAGGCACTGCTATGTTATAATAACTCTTTCTTCAACCATTTCTGACCCGTTTTGTATGGAGTTAGTACGTTGGGGAGTCTGGCAGTTGCTCGCCGTTGCTCGGTGGTTCAATGTCTGATACTTTAACAATGGTGTCCTCCATCCTCAAAAGATACCCTTATCGTATTTTATTGCAAATGAACCAGAGAAAGTTTCTCATTTATAAAAGCTGTATTATGCCATATGTTATATGTCATCTCACTTGAAATTGTGTTCATGACAATCCGAATAAATAAAATTATAAGGATTAAGTACGCCAGACTATGTCTAAGCCCTTTTTCTCTACAGTAGAGTTGTGCTTTTCTCTAGGAAGTAGTTAATGCCTCAAATAAACAATGGGATGTTCTTCACCCTCAGTTTTCTAACTTGGAATTACACCAATAGCACGATTGCTTGCATAGGATTGGAATATAAAGCCTTTGGTTAGCCCTTTACCCAACGAATCGCTCACATACGCCCGCGTAATATGCAAATTCTGCAGCTGAAGAAATATTATTTTTAAAACAAAATCAACAAAACATATGATGTGACCCCTCTTTGGAACGAGCTCGTTCCAATGAGGGGTCACATTATATGGTTTTGTTCAATTTTGTTGAAAAAATTAAAAAAATGATATTTAAAATAATAGATTTTGATATCGTCTGCGTTAAGTCAACATTTGTTGTCAACATTTGCCAGTACAGGTGCTTTAACCATTTCGTGTTTGTGTTCTTTAAATACACCGATATTAGTGTCTGTCCACTTTACACTATTTGGTTGATCCATTTTTGGTAATTAAGTGAGCGGCGCGGCAATTTTAGCAACGTATGTTTCTGATGAAATTTCTTTAATAACTTGTCATTCCCAAAATGGAACGGACACTTTTCTTTGTCTGTATAAATGGAAAGTCCATCATTGCTTTTATTTTCGTTGGGTCAGTTTTATACGCCCGTTTCCAACAATGTGCCCTAGACAATTACTTTCTTTGGAACCAAAGTCACATTTACTTGATCTCAAAGTGTCCTCCCCAAGATACACCGAATACAACAATGCCGATGAAGTAGTGCACCACATTTTCCACTTACTCAATAATGCGTCCATTAGCTGTGCGAATGCTGCCGGCAAAATCTTCTTTCCAAATGGCATTGCATTAAACTTATAAAACCAAAGGGAGTAATGGATGCAGCTTTATTCTATTAGTCTCCAACCAAAAGAACTTATAAGTATCCCTTTGTTAGATTAAAGAACTTTACCCAGTATTTTCAGGCAGTGCACAGTTTTGGCATCGAACACAGTTACTTTGTTCAAATTTCTGTAGTGTACGCACAGGCAAATGGTTCCATCAGGTTTGGGTACAAGCATGACAGGTGATGGCCACAGGCTTTTAGAAGGTCGAATCAAGCCGTGTCTCAGCATATCATCTATGATACGCTTTATCTCGGCTTGTTTTACATGTTGCTATGAGTTGAATTTGATGTCTTTCTAACTTGCAACAGAATCTATGAGCAAACGTGCACTCTTTCTTAACTTCTCATTTACTGGGCCTATTGTTAGCAACATTACGCGTCTGTTGTATGTTGATGTGACAAGCGACAACGCCTTGTCTCTCACCAAAAGGTTTCTTATAGTTCACTTCATTCAGTCTCTAGACAACTCGAGATAGAACTTTCCACTGCTCTGCTTTGCAGGTGTCGCTGAAGGCATCAAATTAAGAACCCCCTTGCCAGCAGTTTTGTAGCATTTCTATCACACCACACTTCAATTTTAGCTTGTCTGTTCGAAGGTTTTCTTGCACAATTTCAGTTATAGCCACCAGACGCTTTTGAATCTTCTTGGTCACATGTTCAATTAATGTTAGACCAGGTTCACATTTGTCATCATCTGACGTAGAACTATTGCTGAAACTCGTACTGGCCAACCACAGAGAAGCCCAAATGGTAAAATTTCGTTTCCCCATGTGGAACTTCTCGAAATGCAAACTTTGTATATGGTAAAAGTTAATTCAATTTTTGCTTATGAACAACACATAATTCTAAATCATTGATCTGAGTGTGCCCCATTGAAGCTCACACCTCTTCCATTTGCTCAGTTCAGTTCAATTCAGTTCAATGGTTTTTTGAACATTGTCGTATTACTAAACACAAAAAACAAACATATAATCATAACAAGTTTAGTAACGATAAGTCTTAACTTATTCAAAGGAATGATAGATAAGTGACAATTATACTAGTAGCTGTTTATGTTGAAAGGAGATGCGAGTAGTAGAATTTACTTTTAACCCTTTACCTAACCTGAAAAGCAGACGAAACTTGCAAAAAAAAATTCTTGAATAACTAATTTTTTTCATTTTTTGTCTCAAAAACATAGGTTATGACCCCTCGTTGGAACGAGCTCGACGAGCTCGTTCCAACGAGGGGTCATAAGCTATGTTTTTGAGACAAAAAATGAAAGAATAATGAAAATTAATTGGCGATTTTTGAGAATAGCGCTGGCCGGTTTTGGCCGTTACGTTGGGTAAAGGGTTAACCCTTTACCTAACATGAAAAGCAGACGACACTTGCAAAATAAATTCTTGAATAACTAATTTTTTTTATGAGGGGTCATAACATTTGTTTTTGAGACAAAAAATAAAAAAAAATAATGAAAATTAATTGTCGATTTTTGTGAATAGCGCTGGCCGGTTTTGGCCGTTACGTTAGGTAAAGGGTTAAGAAGCATCTCTTATAGAATATAAGATGTTTAAGTTAATCAGTTTATTTGGAATCCGGTTTATCCATCAACTCTTCACCCATCCCTGGCAACAGGCGACACTTGCACAATAAATTCTTGAATAACTGGACATTTTCAATCATTGCCCCCAAAACACAGCGCACAACCCCTCTCTGAAATGAGCTCAGTTAGCGGCCTGGCAATTTTAGCAACGTTTGTTTTTGATGTACCTTTTGCGATAACCCGTCATTATCATAAAAAATGCTATTTAAAAAAAATAAATTTTGATATCGTCTGCGCTAAGTCAACATTTGTTGATGGATGATAAGGAGTTATATTGTTATCCCTTGAACATCAAGATTTTCATACAACTGCTGTAAGAGTTCACTCGTGAAATTCTACATGCTACACCAATTCTACTAAACAAATCAACACTTCGTCGCCTGAGTGCTAGAATGCTAGAATGTCCCATGTCCCATAGTGGACATAGGATAATCTAATACTCAGGCGACGATTTGGTAACGCATATGCCTCTGGATCTTGTTGCTGCATCCATAATTATCAGAATATATTTATTCCTCTTCTCTGTTCGTTCTAGTGGACCAACAATAAAAATGGATATTTAGAGGAAAGGCCCCTTAACAGTTGGTACAGGTATTAGTCACTCCTTATATTTAGTCTTGCGCTTAGATGTTTATTGACACGCGTCACAACCCTGGCAGTATTTTGTAATATCTTTGAACATTCCAGGTCAGTAAAAGACTGTGTTGTTTCGTTGTCTCCCTTGTCGAATGTACTGCTAGTGGCCTATCATGTGCCCATTGTATTACAACTATGCCCAGTATCCTTGGTAAAACAACTTGCATATCACTCTTCATCTTCTTGAGTTATTACCATTTTCTGTAGAGAATGTTGTTGCCACAGTAGAAAGCATTAGCCTCATATTCAACTTCAAATTCACATTGACCAGATTTTCACAAATTTCTTTCAGGCTTCTAAAGTTGACCAGTGCATCAGAATTTATCCTTGTCAAAGCCGAAATGCTTTGATCTTCTTCTGCCTTCATTAAATCATCACTACTCTCTACACTAACCCTTTGTAATATGGTGTATCCAAATTCACAATGCCAACTTTAGCACGAAATGGCTGATCTATAGCCGTAAACAACAGTGAAACATTTGCCTTCCTCTTTATCGCGGCAGTTGCAGAATCTAAAATGTCTTTGTCCAGCATCGTCCTCTAGATATCCACTTTGATGGGTTTGGGAATCATTTCTTCTGGACTGTCCAATAACATTATAAGATGCAAGTCATTTTGCCGTTGTTGGTGAGACACGGTGAGAATGTTTCTCGTACCTCTATCCAAGTTGGAATGCAACCTTTGCATTTGGAGTTTTATTCATTTCGTAGTGCCTTTCGGTGTTGTAAATGTCGAAATTTCAATAATGTCGCTTCGACCAAGAGGTACTTTCTCCCTCGGTACTGTATTACACTGGTACAATTGTTCGACAGGGATATATTTTCTTTCATTGGTACTCGCTTTGGTCATGCTGCCATGTTTCACTGGTAACCGTTTTGATAAACCTGTGTTCTGGAATGTTCCTTTGGTTTATTCTCAACACGACCTCGCTTTCGATATTCTCTGTCTTCTGTTGAAGTACTCTACTATTTTGTGGATGTTCTTTTATGTCGATGGTAACTGATCCTTCCATTGAAGATTTTGCTGCACTATTTTCAGTCCCCAAAGATCCATATTAGTCCACATCACTCCACATTAGTCCGTATTGTTTACGAAGCTCCACATCAGTCCACATTAGTCCATATCACTCTCCCATAGTTTCCAAAACCTCCACTATCTTCAGTTCATTAGACTCCAACAACCATTGTCTTCAGTCCCCAAAAGTACCACAAAGTCTGTAAACCCCCGTCTTCAGTTCCAATACTCCCTTAGCCACCACTGCTTTCAGTTCGAAATAGTCCCCAAAATTCCCCAAGCCACCACTATCGTCAGTTCCCAAGTTATCGCGCAACCACTGCCTTCAGTTCCCAAAAGCCCACAAACCGTCGTACTCAGCCCCAATAGTCCCGAAACAACCCCCCTCTCTCTGTCCTTCTCTGTTTCTCTCTCTGCTTCAGTTAAAAAAAACCCCCAATAGTCCCCAATCCACCATTATCGTCGGTCCCAAAGTCTCGAAATCACCACTGGCTTCTGACATCAGCCCCATCTGATCCCTAAAGCATGGTTCTCTGTCACTAGTCCCCACTTGACCCCCCTGGCGTTCTCTGCTCTAAACCACTGTCGTCTGATATCAGTCCAAAATAATCCCCAGAATATGGCTCTCTAACACCTATCTCCACTGACCTTCAAAAACTCTGCTCTCTGATACTTGTCTTAACTGGTTCCCAGTTCTCGGATCTCTGACAGTAGCCCACACTGATCCTTCATTGTCCCACTTCATCAGTAGTCTCAAAACCTTAGTCTCCAAACACTGTCTTCTGATATCAGTTCCCACGGGTCCAAACGTACACCTCAAAGATCTTCAATGATCCCGAAAACACCCTCCTCTGATGATAGGTTTTCACGGCTCATAAAATATGGCTTTCTGACACTAGTCCTCTCTGGTCCCCAAATTATGGCTTCCCGACACAGCCCCATATCAAAATCTGTTGCCATCGGTCTTGCCATTGGTCTCTCATTGGACATCATTAGCCTCCAACGATCCCCCAAACATGGCTATCTGATACTATTTCCTGTTGGTCTCCAAACTTTGATCCTACCGGCCCTTCATTATGGTCCTCACTTTACCACTAACCACCATAAACCATTGTCTCCAACCGCTATCTTCTGACACTCGGTTTCCACTGGTCCCATCTTTTACACCAAGGCCATCGAAACTATCGTATTGTTAAATCAGTCGCAAATGGTCCAACAGCAATAGCCCTTTGTCCTTATCACTCACAATGACTAATCTACCAGATTTTAACTCCCTTGGATACAACTCTACAAATTGTACTTGAGGTAACGTAGCATATAGTGGTTGCCATTGACGACAACGCCGAATGATGTGACTGGGAACGGGTGTAATTAGTTCTACAATGTGCCATCGAAGGACCCCAAACTAAGAAAAGAGAATGCTTTCACCAGGGATCCTTGGTGATGCTATTTGCATTTTATACGTTTCGTTCTAATCCAAGGGAACTCATCAGACGGCTTAGTAGGCTACCACCACGTCTACTGACTGTGGCATGATGGGTGCGTTAAGGCTTCAAAGGAAGTATTCAGGCTGTAAGGAACCCAAATAGAGACTTATGAGGAAAAAAGTACAATGTATTTCTTTCTAAAAATTTCATCAGCAAAACATGCCCCGCAGCCTTTTGTTCTGACGTGTAGGCAGGTTATTGGTCTACGTCCTGTGGTTAAAGGTCAAACACTTGAGTGCATTCCTATCCTCCTACATTTTTTTTTAATTTTATTTTTTTGTATTTAATTTGATTTTCCCCTTCGAACCGAATCAGACAGCATGGCCAATTTTTGTTCTGAACAGCTCTTAAAGGATAACAGTTCCCGTTAAATACTTCCTCAATACACAGTTCCTGGTAAACTGTTCTTGTTAAATATACTACTCAAAGTTTGCTAAGTACCAAGTATATCCAACTACCTGTTTTACGTTTTAGTCGAAATATTGTAATGAAAAGTGTATATATTTTTTATTTAATTATATCTTTAATGATTTAAGTACAGAGATTAAGATTTCATTTGTGTTTGACATTAGTTTTTAGCTTTTGAATACGATAACCATAGAAAATGGATATTACTGGTAAAAGAGGAAATTTTTCAATTTGCCAAAAAGTTGACGGAGAGAACTGGTATGGGTTCAATATCGACTACGAGACCCATTACTGTTAATTACAGCTTGACAACACCTTCTCATGCTCCCAATCAGATTCCTGGTGGTGCTTTGTGTGATGTTGTTCGATTCTTGGACCAGCATGGCACCAAGCTCCTGGACACGTCTTGGCTGGACTGGACGGGCTGATATTGCAAGCTGCAACTCATTCCAGGCATGTCCGATTGGATTGAGATCAGGGGATCTTGCTGGCCAGTCCATACGCTCAATCTCCTCCCTCTGTCGGTACTCCCAGACAGCATGGGCAACATGAGGACGGGCATTATCGTCCATCAGAATGAATCTATCACCCACTGCACCTGCATACAATCTGACGTGGACATCTAGGACCTCATCAATATACCGCTGTGCAGTCAATGTACCACGTTCAAGGCACATACCTATGTACGTCCATCCCTGCTGATGCCGCCCTGGACCATGATTGACCCTTCACCATAGCGGTCATGCTCTGCAATGCAAGCTGCACGTAATCGCTCTCTTGGTCTTCTCCATCTCCTAGGACGCCTATCTGTGTGGTCTAGGCAGGACCTTGACTCATCTGTAAAACGGAAAGGTCGCCAATCTTCTCTGGTCCATCCAACGTGGTCCATGGCCCATTCATATCGTGCCTGGCGATGGTTCTGGGACAGCGGAATGCGAATACATGGTCTTCTCGATCGGAGACCACCTTCGTGCAACTTTGCCCGGATAGTCTGCGTCGAAACATTTACCCCGCATGCATTCAGAAGGTCACTGCGAAGCTGGGTTGCTGTGGCAAAGCGGTTCCTACGGGTCTGAATGATCAAAAACCGGTCCAGAGCAGCAGATGTTGCCCTGTCTCTGCCACCACCATCTCGTCTTACTGATGTGTCATACTGCTGAAATCTTGCCCCAAAGCTCTGGTGATCACCTTATGGTGCACACCAAGAGCTTCACCAATCTGGCGATGGGTAGCCTCTTGCTCCACCATCCCTGCAGCCCGCCACATTTCTGTTTCAGACAAATGTCTTCTTACATTTGCATTTGCCAAATTCAATCATTAAATCACAAGGGTTTGTGTTGAAATGAAGATTGAATACCCTACACATGTCATGTACATGTAGACAGTACACGAAAACATCATGAAAATCAAGGGGTACATGCTTTCCATGACTGTCACGAAAAGTTTGCCTGTCAAGAGAGCTAATGTAAACACTGGAGACCATCTCAATATATTCCTCAATCATATCCACCAACAATATCGCAAATATGTCATTTCACAATGATGTGTCAAATATTTGGTGCTTAGCAAACTTTGAGTAGTATAGTTTCTGAAGACAAGGTTGTCATTAAACAGTTCCTGTCAACTTCTTGGATACACACTTCTTGTCTTGAGTTTCCTTGAATTCTTCTTGAACACAAAATAATTCCTTTACACACAGCATGGATATACAGTTTTTGTTTTGAGTTTGTTTGAATTATTCTTGGACACATAACACATCACATTTCTTACACAAATGATTTTGCAGCATTCGTGGAATCTGCAATACGATCCAAAATACAAGGTCTTGGTCATAAAATGATGGCTTTTCAAAGATCTTTTCGAGTTCTGATTGCATAGGTGGTGGGTTCATACGTGCAGGGCTCCCGTGTCATATTAAATGTACGGTATCTTTGTTGACTCCTGCGTTATCATAAGGAACACCTCATGCTGCAGTTGACTTGGGTGGGCCACATTGCAGTCATAACAAGTCTCTTTCGCAGCAGAATTCATGAGTTCTTCAACACTCTGTGCATGTGCTATACAATGTTCATGTTTGCGTAATTTAAAATCAATTTCGTTGGTCATGCTTGATTTCGTGATTCTCACTGGTATCATCTCCACTCTCTTCATTGATGGTTCTTGATGAAGCAGATTGGTAACTTGAGCATCAATTTTATTTATGTGGCTCTTGAGTTTCTGCCATGTACCTATGGGCAGTTCAATTCCATCTTTTGCTGGAACTTTGCCATTGGCATATGTTCATATTTGGATCTTCAATTCACCTTGTAAGGTTTTCCCGTTGACATGGATGTGTCTGGTTCCAGGGCACAACATGTTTGCGGATTTCAAAACCGAAGGATAAGAACATAACTTTTGTTCAACTTTCAGGTTTTGAGGTTTTGTACTTTTCCATTATAATATCATACAATAGACAATTTAGAATGGTCATCTATTCTGTTACCTGACAAGATAGTTTGGCGATTAAACTACAATCTTCATCATTCTTAGAATTGTAGGGAATTGCCCTCTGTCGTTTGTACTGAGTTGGGGCAAGCCTTGTTTATTAATCTCCATCCTGTGGATAAAGATCAAATAACTTGATTGATTGCTCACTCCTTACAGTATATTTATTTACTTATTTATTATTTCTTTCTACTCACATGTTTGTTCCTTTTTCGTAAACGTTCTTTTATTTTTCATTTCAATTTTTTCTCAACAAAACTGACATGTCATATAAAGATAGAGAGTTGAAGAACCATATACATTTCTTGCTAAGAAACACAAGCGGAGAGCGAACTCTGTTCCACTGGTTACCCCAATCTTCTCTTGAATTCATCACATTTCTTGTTTAAGTAACAAGAACTGCCCCCCCCCCCCCCTCCCCTTACCTTTTTACACCATTACAGTTCTTGCACGCTCGAACAGTCTCTCAGTTTCTTCAACACAACACATTTCTTGCCTTAGATCTCCATGAATTTACAATTTTTGTTATGCAATACCAGTGGCTCATAATTCTTGTTCAGGTAAAATGGACAATCCCTCCCTTTCATGAGCACTTAATAGTTCTTGCAAGCGCAGAGAGTCCATCAGTTTCTTGAACCTGAAACATTTCTTTTTTGAGCACATAAAAGTTCTTTTTGATGTAGCATTCCTTCAGTACACAGTTTTCAGAGTACAGGGAGTTGTTGAGGAATACATAACAGTTATAGTGGTTCAAAGTACTTGTCCAGTATCCTGTATACATTTGTTTTGGAGAACAAACACTTCTCGTATAAATTCCTGAGGAATCCTGAATAGGCTGCACGACTCATGGTCTTGGTTTTGATAATACAAATAGTTCTTGCACAGTCCTTGTTAGGCATATACTATTGCTTACGTGGTTCCTATTAATCACACAGCAATCACATGACATAATCACATAAGAGTTCTTGTTCATATTTCAAGTTGTGTAAAGGTGATCTTCCATCACCCTGTCCTCTGGGTTTGGAGAAAAAATAAGAGAGTCTGTGTCTTGTTTGGCTTTAACTATACATCCTGTTGTTGACGGTAGATCCTCATTTATTTTCTGATCTCCTCTATTAGGATCTCAGCACTCTCCGATTCTTCTCTTTAGAGAGTCCGCTGCAATGTGTGTTGATCCCTTTGCAGCTGAAATTTTCTATGGTTCTAAAACAATACTTCTTGCTGGAAAGGTCTACAGTGCCTCTCTCACTCTATCTAACTTTAGATAGACCAGGCGTCATCTCGTTGAAGACAAGTCTGATTATGCAGTATTCTGATTATATATGATTATATCTGATTAGATTCCTTCCAACTTTTTGATGAATAATGTTTAGGTTCCCATAATGTACCCACCAACTTTGTTTTGGTGGAGTAAATATTTCGATGTTATTGTAAGCTTCCTTTGGTTTCCACTTGTTCCATTGTCGATAAAATCCCCCTCTTTTTCTGCATTTGAATGGATGACGTGTTCCAGTGTGATCAAGCAACCGAGCATATGTGATCAAAATCTGTGTTCATTTTTGCATATTCCTACTCTCGGCAGTCGACAAACTGGTCAAAACATTGCTGTAAGGTATGGAATTTC
This sequence comes from Pictodentalium vernedei, assembly GCA_031216915.1. Taxonomy (NCBI): domain Eukaryota; kingdom Metazoa; phylum Mollusca; class Scaphopoda; order Dentaliida; family Dentaliidae; genus Pictodentalium; species Pictodentalium vernedei. Next base: position 181,287,952 of record CM062295.1, read on the forward strand.
TTTACATCAATAATTGGGAAACTCAAAAACCAATGTTCAATAGTATGTCGAGCCTGGTGGATGTCTTCTTCTCTTCCACTTCATGGAGATCTCCACTCGTCGTTGATGCCTCCATATACTTCATCTTTCTTTGCACTATCTGATCTCCCAAACCTATGTTTGTCCGTTACAGTCTTCCCATTACCAGAATTTCCAAGGAGTTTCATGATATCTGCTATGATGCGTTTGTCATGATTTTTGCCCCCTTCTCATCATGCATCCGATACTTTTTCTCTGAATCTTTGAAATTACGCTTTTGTCTGATGGCCTATGATCTTGTAGACATGGTCGGTCTTGACGTTGTGATGGAGGCACCATTTCAGAAGAAGTACTGCAAATAACGTGTTGCTTCGGTTGACACTTCCATCAGGGAACGTCGAGGTTGGGTCATGATGTGATTATCTTGTGTAGAATCTTTCATGTGACCATCAATATCATCGATGGGACTGTTGGCATTCTTGAAAATCAGTGTCATCTCTTGAAAGTATGTCCTCATCGTCTCTGGGACTCTGACATCACACAATACTAAGCCAAACCGTTGATTCGATTTAACCCTTTACCTAACATGAAAAGCAGACGACACATGCAAACAAAATTCGACGAGCTCGTTCCAAAAAGGGGTCATAACCTATGTTTTTGAGACAAATGAAAAAGAATGGAAATTAGTTGGCTATTTTTGTGAATAGCGCTGGCCGGTGTTGAGCGTTACGTTGGGTAAAGGGTTAATGACGTTGTTCTCTCTTGGTACCGCTGACTTTCGTGTTGTAAACCTCTTCAGAAAGGCTTAAAGTGATGGAGTGCTCTTCTTCCTTTTCTGCAATTCACACTCCCACAGCTCAACAAGTTCATATCCAAAATCTCGTGTGTATGTGGCATTGCATGTAGTATCATGCTGCAACTTGCATATAAGGGGATACAGTACAGCGCAGGGTCTGTTCCAATGACATAGATGACCATACCAAAACAACTATTAAACTCACAGCTCGTCTGGGTGTCTTTAAGGAAACCATCCAATGTGCTGGAAGAGGTCTTCTTTTGATTCATTTGTCCGTACCACTGAATTGGAATCGAAGTTCTCTCCCATCTCTTGTCGCAATGAATTCTAGCTACTTCTCAAACATTTTCCTGTATTGTGTGGATGTTAAGGTTTAAATATGTTCTCTTCCCTTCTTCGTACATACCATCCAGAGGGTATTTTCTGCATCGAGCACCATTTATACAATGCATTTGCATCGGAGACTTCTAAACCGCCACACGATCAGGCATCTTCTCAATTCCTCAAGTTTCTAATCTTCGTCACTTGTACATCTTGGTAACGGTTGAAGTGGAACAGGCTATCGCATTTTTAGCCACATTCCACGCGTGTGTGAGTTTGGAGACACTTCTTCAAGTGTTGGTCTAAAGTGTATGCTTTTTGAAAATTCTCGAAATACTTGGGGCAACCACACTTCTTCGTTTCTCCATGTGGTGGTGTTCTCTGGTGTCGGTTCCGGTTTCTTCTGTGAACACCTTCTCACAAACTCCACAGCTAAAGCAGGCATCTTTAGTCGTAGCCATAGTTCATCTTCTCCGGAAGGTCTTCTTCTGGTGGTTCTTCCTCCCTCTGCTAATTCTTTTTCCCATCCTCTGCCTCTCTTCTGATATTTCCTCTTCTCTTCCTCTTCTTCTATACTGATGGATCTTCTTTTTCTCTCTCTTCTATTCCTCTTCTTTTCTCTTGGCTCTTGCAATCTGTTTCTTACCTTTCTTATCGTCTCTTCTGGTGATTCTGCTTCTCTTCCTTTTCTTCTTTTCCTCCTGCTTGTTCATCACTTTCTTCCTCTTTTTCTTCAGGTTATCTGCCTAGTTCGTAGATCCGATCATGAATAGTTACGCTGCCCTGTCGAAATGTATCTGCCAATGACGTACGTTATGAAAAACACCATGCACGTTTGACACGTTGTTGTCATGTTTTCCGTTCTAGGTCGCGGTTTGTGTTTGTCTCCCACGGGATTATACGTTAAATTGACATAGGAAAGAACAAAAAGTACGTTCTCATTATAAAACCATATCGTGAATAAGTGGTTTTCTATTCCGTGATCTGTTTTGTTATTTCAGAAACAGTCTTCATCCTTAACTGTATGGAATAGATTAACCATGTGGTTGGGGCAACTTACAGGGAAATCGAAATATAGGGCATTAAGAGTAGGAACACGTAAAAATATAATTCCACACTGGAGGTACTAACGAATAGATGGATCCTGCAGTTAGGGGGTTGATTATGGAAGTGACTAAAATAGATCAACTGTGGCGTTGGATACCATAAAAATATAGTTCCACATCGGAGATAAGGAAGCATCTATTTTGAAAAGAAAATTATCGATTTTAACCCTTTACCCAACGTAACGCCAAACCGGCCAGCGCTATTCACAAAAATCGCCAATTAATTTTCATTGTTTTTTCATTTTTTTGTCTCAAAAACATAGGTTATGACCCCTCTTTGGAATGAGCTTGTCGAGTTATTCAAGAATATTGTTTGCAAGTGTCGTCTTCTTTTCATGTTACGTGAAGGGTTAAGAGTGTGTTTGTGTGTGAAAGAGCATCAACAAATGACAGCATGGAAAGTGTAAGGAATCAGAAGCAAAGCGAAATTACTTAAATCTGTAACTGAAAAGCAATGCAGACGAAATTTCAGAAAACGCTACATTGCTAAGTATAAACGAAGTTACCCGAAAATTATCGGAAGTAAACAAATTCCCGTGACATTATTTCTGAATACACGCGGTTTCTAATACTAACTTTACTGCTGTTCGAATAAATGACCGCCGCGATCAACATATCAAGAGTGTAGCCAGGGAGGGCGATGGGGGTTGTTTGACCCCCCCCCCCCCCAATCCCAAAGGTTCGCGGCCGATATTCTCCACAGTAATCTAATACATGTTTACATTGAATTTGCTAATATCAAATATTGAAGTATTTTTCCGGGGGAGCCCCCACCGGACCACCACCGATGGCCAAAGATAAAGTTGGAGGAGATTATGGGCGGGGGCTCACCCCCTCCCATAAGCTCCTCCAACTTGGCCTTTGGCCAAGGCTTGGCCTCTGGCCAAGATTTCAGTCTTTTTAATTGCCATACCTTCTCATCCTTGAGTTGCATTGTGGACGACCCCCCTAAAACAAATTACTGGCTGCACCCCTGCATATGTGGAACATCTGAAACAATTGGGCACTATTAGATAAAAAAAATCTTTGTATTATTTCAAACAAAGTGTAGGGGGGGGTGGGTAGGGGGGCGGTAGCGTTGCGGTAACCGGTTCTCGTCAGATCACCGAAGTTAAGTAACGTCGAGCCCGGTTAGTCCTCGGATGGGTGACCGTCTGAGCGATCGATTCAGACTCCCGCGTTGTGTCCTTGGGCAAGGCACTTAACCCCGATTGTCCACATGGGGGCACGGTGACGCCGTTAACTAAGGCGTACTGCACGTCGATGGTACGCATGTCTTCAATCACTCTAACCCTGCCTGTGCTGCAGTGCGGAGTTACGATTTTGGGGAGCTGGCAGCTGCTCGTCGTTGCTCGGTGGTTCTCCCTGGGTACTCCGGCTTCCTCCACCCGTAAAACTGTCCCGGTCATGATTAGCCATTGTGCTTTAGTGTGTGACCTTAAACACCAATAAATAAATAAATAAATAAATAAATAAATAAATAAATAAATAAATAAATAAATAAAGTGCAGTCATGTATCCAATAAAACCCACAGCACATTTATCGACAACGGTGACCCGAATAAGATTCCATTGACATATATGCTATAAACAGACACGCGTGAACACAAACTTTGTCCGAAGAAGGCTAATTTCGATGATTATGGAAAATCACACTGCACGGAATCTTCTGTGAGTGATGGATAACTAGTTAGGGATGAAAAGCTACAGCATGCTGTAATTCAAATATCCGATAAATTCTCACTTTCAAGTTGATTTATTTAATCGGAACGGACGCTTTCAGACGAATGATACATAAAACACAAGGGTACGTTTGCATAACTGGAGAGATTGTGGTTTTGTTAAGGTGATTCTAAACTGAAGATTGTAGTTTGAGTGGACAGGTCGAAAACATGATGTTTTTTTCATTACTTTTCAATAGTAATGGTTATTTAATACATGAATAATTGCTTCCTACCTAATAGATGACAAAAATGTGATAAAAATTTTTAAAAAAAGAATTTACTCACCAAAAAAATGCTTTTGAAAATCCCTAACTCACGGTCAACTTCCTGCCACAAAAACTTAAAATATGAATCTCACATTGAAGAATATGTTTTCTATGTGCACTAGAGAACAACAGTTGAGTCATAACTTTTTAAAAAATAAATCCAATGGTATGTTTATTTAAATTTTTGATGGACCACTGCATGCACTGGTCCATCCATTTTTGCACAGGGAACTATTTACAGTTCAAAAGTATGGCACACCGCACTAATCAGTAATCTAGTTGACCGCCCCTGGAAATATTAGCCATACAAGTGATATATCTGTTCTGCTCTCTTCCACAAGTAAAACTGTCTTGACATGAAATGACCCTGTTGAAAGTGTATCGTCAAATCCCAATAATAGAAAATAAAAGACTGCGTGGCCACACCTCCCCTCCCCCCCCCCCCCCACAAAAAAATAGAATTTTTCAAAATTGAAAAAGGGACATAACTTTGGCAAAAATTGTCGGATCAAACCCTGATTTGACTTGACCTGCATTTTATGTTGCTGAACCTACACAACAAATTCCATTTGATTCTGCCAATTACAGCTCAAGTTATTGGTTGGAAACTAAAAAAAGGAGTTTTCAAAGTTGAAAAAGTGTGACACTGGAATCACCTACCGGGACTACATGCAGGCTCGAAGGGAAGTTATGGAATTGAATTCCGCCAATAAGTCGTATTGATTGACCAATACTTACAGTGCTCAAAGTATAAAATATTCGTCCAATTATTGAAAAAATCCGATAAGGTGGTTAATGTATAAAAGTGTTTTTAATGTGTTAAATGCCATGTTTTGGATCATGAATAAACTCATGTTGTGCCAGAAACCTACCTTGTATTATTTTTTTGGTGGGAGTTGACCCGTGGCGACTTGACCGGGTAGCGAGTTGACCCATTCCCAAAACCTTGAAGCTCGATTGTGCCTTGTGTGTGTTGCCATACTTCACTTTCGTGGAGAATTTCTATGCAACGACTAATAAAATAATTTTCTAGAGAAAAATTTCATGTTCACACTTCTGTCATATTTTATTTGTGATTAGGAGGTCTAGTGGGGTGGATAGAAAGAAAAAAATATTATTTTTCGCACTTTGAACAAGCGCCTTACCAACGCATGTGGCATTCCGGTGACAACAACTTCGATCAACAAACACTTGCAGGCATGAGTCTAATAGCCCACAGATTATTCGAAATTATCGATGATCTTTGTGGATTGCAAACAAATTTAATGAAATGCATCGTTTACATTGATTCGCAATGTAAATCACACCAGATCGCAAAATTAGGAGCATTATTTCTGGAACTCACCGAAACCAGACCGAAACGGGTCCGAATGACAGACCAATAAAGTTAACCATCAATATTACATGACGAAGAATAGTTCCCCCGATTTGCGATTAAAAGAAGTGAAAAATCAACCAGTTTACGAATATTTCAACAACGAAAGAATACAACATGGGTTTCTAATTCCACTATATGTCACCGTTTTGTTAATTAAAGAAAATTGAAATTTTTGTTCTCTATTGGTAATTTTGGCGCATGAATACAAACTAATGGCAAGGTCGATCCATGTAAACAAATTAATTGCTTCAGTTGGTGAGGGAAGAATATTTACATAGAACAGACAATCAATGCAATTTGCCTCTATTAGTCTGCCTCCCTTCAGATATATCGACAATCAGAATTTCAGCAGTGGCATTGTCATGAGAATTTACGGGACATGTGGCGAGATCTTTGTCGCAATGTTGCCCACAACCTTCAGTGTTTTGAATTTCCCTTCGTAAACATGGCGGACACTTTTGAGACTGTAACGACCCAGGTTGACAACGTGCTTAGTCCTATCTTCGATGTGTTTTATTAAAAATTAAGACTCAACTGCTGCAGTACATTACTGATAGCTCACGTTGGTTGTTCATTGGAAGGTGAGGCGTCTCGCTATTTTTTTGAAAACCTGTCCACGCCATTTCCGACTTTTTGACAGTACACATTTTCTAATGTCTCCAAATGACTCGTAAATTTGTTAAATGCATATTTTGCGGGTCCCATCACGTTCTATGTGACATGACCATACCCCCCAACCCTGGTATCCAAGGGCAAGGCTGTTTCGTTGCCAAGTTATTGTTCAATGAAATGTTCACATGTTTCTGTGTTTCTGGCTTCCATGTTGGAAGCCATGACTTTAGAATCACCTTAAATGGCCAACTTATTTTTTTCAAAATCGTTGCTTATTGTCCCTCAAAGGACGAATATCATTCCTTTTGAGGAAATGAGGGGAAATAGATAGATCATGCACTTAGGGTGTCGAGTATGGAAATTACTAAAAATGAATCAGTTCTGGCGTTAGAATTGATTAAAACAGACTTTCACTCTGGAGTTGAGTACGCGTTCCCTGTGTTATTAGCGAGTCTATCGATCATAATACAGTACGTGGAGAGTGTATTATCACTAAATCACCCGCAGAGTGGAGATTCCACCCAAGCAATAATTGCAAATTTGTTGCAAAGCATAACCAGCACCAGCAAAGTTTCAGCCAAAGGACCTCCGGGTTAAACCCAGAGGTCCATTGGCTGAAACATTTCTTGTGTTTTTTGTCGATATGTACAACATTTGAAAGTTTTAGCTTGGGTGATAACTACACTCCACGGGTGATTTAGTTACAATCCACTCTCCACGTACTGTGTATGGTATGTATGATATGGACAGGTAAAAACGAAGACTCAGAGAATATTCGGGGGCAATAAACAGCTTTAGTCACTATAGGACATTTTTCGGCCACTTTTTCGGGATATTCAAATTGCCCTGAACACCGCTTTGGAAGGACCATGGGTTTTACAGCATTTCCTGCTACACATTCGAATCGATTACCATCGGTTTATCGGATTAATTTCTGTAATTTTGGTTCCACATCTTAATTAGACATATCCCTAAACAATCATAAATACCCTAAGACGACATCCACACACTGTTGTGGGCATTCCAGGTTTATAGCAACCATGTGACACCATAAAAACAAGATGGTAACCAATATCATACAAAACAGACATTGTTAGCACGTGTAACCGAAACAACACGTACTGCGTATGCACATACACCATGTATCTCCAAATTAATGACGCCAAAACATGGCCGCCCACGCGGGTTAACTTGACAACCCACGCGACATCCATAATGAAACGTTGTATGACATCACTTCCGGAGTCCACCGCAATGTCCTCCCGGCAAGTCCGGGTACTTGATATTCGAGTAACGCTGTTAGTCTATTGTTCCACTGTGGCTTCTTTTACGGGTTAAGTGATGAATAGAATGTTCAACTCACCCCCAGTTTATAATAATATTTGAGACCGTCTTCCAGTGAAATTGGGCTGGATCTTGTCAAAGGCGCTGTCCCAGCCTAATTTAGTGAAACGCTTCGTAAATTTCACTTTAAACTGTGGACTCGTAGGACATCCTCTCAATAAGTCTTGTAGTTTTATCCCTACAAAGTCAAGTAAAGGCTTACAACATATCGCGTTCAGCTCTGCTTAATCCTGTCAGCCCAAGTTTAGTTCTACCTGTTATAGATTGGAGAGTTCATTCTGAATTGGTGAGAAAGATGAGTAATAATGTATTCCTACTACCCTGAAGGGCTGAAGGAATGATCAGCAGCGCAGCAGGGGGAGGGTGATGGGAGCTCCCCCCCCCCATTTTTCTTAAGAATGTGAACCTTATTATTATGAATTCATGCCACAAGTACCTAAAATCATGTACACTGAGTCTGATATATATATATATATATTTTTTTTTTTTTTTGGGGGGGGGGGGGGGTCATTTTATTATAACTCTTTCTTCACTTTCTGGGTACTTAAAAACTTTAGAAAATACTCGGGGTACTCCAGTTGGCATTAAGTTATTTTTACTCCAGTAAGACCTTATACCTACAGTACAGTCGCCGTGGACTGATCGTAATCCATGCGTGGGCAGGGATTTCCACGCATGTGTTTTCCAGGTAATAAAAATCATCAGCAACAAAATTTTAATTAATGAAACACCGGGTTGCACCCGGTGCTTCATTAATTAATTTTTTGATGATTGATTCTCTAATTTGTGTTTGGAACCAAATAATATTGCTTCCGTGGAAATATCGCCCACCCGAGGAAAGTGACCTTTCCACTGCGGTACTGTATAGTGAAAGTAAACTCTTATACCAACACAATGGGAAATGAAATGAGAGGAAAAAAGTATTTGTCTTCGACAATTAGCACCAGAAAAATATCTTGTTTCCTACCACCTCATTCAGTCTGGCTACGCCCCTCGGAATAAGAGATTACTGTCAGTCTATACTGATCTGCAGATTGCTCTGTAGTCTGCTCACCGAGACCGACATTTATCTTGCACAAAAATTCATGCATGACGGCTAAAGCCTTTACCAAATACGAAGGGAGGATAACACTGATATTGAAAAATTGAATGGTTTCCTTTTTGCCTCAAACACAGGCAATAACCGCTCATAGGACCGGGTTGAGTGGCCATAAGCTGTTCTCAGGCGAAAATTGAAAAAAAGTATAAAATTTGATTGGCGACTGTTTGAAGAGCTTTGGCGGTTATGGAGGTGACGTCAGGTAGAGATTTAAAATCGTTAAAATGCAGAAACTATTTAAAAAACGCAGCATCACAATAAAGGAGATTATACTTGTTGCTCTCTGAAAAAAACAACCCAAAACAAAGTCATAGAAGATGGGGAAACGGTCTTCTTCAGTTCCCTCCGCACAAAATATCTGAGAATAACAATTACGCGTTCAATCCTACCGTTGTATGTAGGATGCAGATGTTAACCCTTTACATAACATGAAAAGCAGACGACACTTGCAAAAAAAATTCTTGAATAACTATTTTTTTTCATTTTTTGTCTCAAAAACATAGGTTATGACCCCTCGTTGGAACGAGCTCGTCGAGCTCGTTCCAACGAGGGGTCATAACCTTTGTTTTTGAGACAAAAAATGAAAAAATAATGAACATTAATTGGCGATTTTTGAGAATAGCGCTGGTCGGTTTTGGCCGTTACGTTGGGTAAAGGGTTAATAAAAAACAAGTGCAATTTGAGTATGGCAGCACACATCGCAGATGGTTCTGCCTTCAATATGATACATATTTCCCCCTTAGAAGCATGTTATTAAATTCCATCTAGGTGAAAAAAATCAAGAGAAGATCGATAATATGCAGCCCTAATGAGTTTCTAGGCATCAAATGACAGCCATGTACTGCAGACATATTTATAATTAAATGCACGCTTTTATGGGAATCTTCAGTTCATGTGTCACTAAAACCGCACCTGCTGAACGAAAAATATTGTAACATCGACCTCTTTTCCAGTACATATCTATTGTTTCATCTAAGTGCTTTCCAAATGTTAATGTTTCAGTATGAGCAATGTTGTCAAGATAAAAATAACAAGTCACTAACAAGACACATTTCCATCAAATAAAATGTTACATCTCATGCACACATGAAACGGGATTTGAGGAACCGTGGATTTTACCTGTTGAACCCTGGTGGTATCTTCCAAGTCAGTTCAATGGAGGCAATGGAAGAGTCCATATTCATTATTTGGGGGTAGATCAATTAATATTTTCAACGTGCAGCCATGGGGCAGCACGCTGAGAATATTGATTGACCTTCCCCACACATTCAGTCAGCAGTCATTCTACTTAAAGAAATTATTACGTATCATGTTCCGGAGCCGGAAAAGCGGCCTCTTGGGTTCAAAGGGTTGAGGTATCCGACAGCGTGCTGTAAATCTCAGAGCACGTTATCATGCCCATGAATGCCACCAACTAGGCCGTTAACTATTACGTAAAGCATGCGCATTACTATAAGTCCGGTGGTACCTTGATGAATGAATTAAAATTTATTCACATCTGCCCCTGAATTGAGTGAGTTTATAAGCTGTTGTTTCGACATTAGGCTGATCAGGACAGGACGGATTTTTAGGTTAAACATATTTTTATTTGCCGTTTAACAGTGCAAATCGGGACGGAGGACAAGATATCACCACATAGAAGCCGTTCCACCCCCGTACATTGATGAAGATTGCACATTTTACAAAATGGCGGAACGAATAATACCAGTAATATAATTTAACCAAATTTAAACATAATTAGAATATGGAATCAAATAATGAGAACAGAACAAAATATTATAAAATACGCTTGTAGATCCAATGATGATGACCCCCAACCACTGCATTTCATAGAATTTCACTTAATGAGGACGAAATTGATAACGGTTAATATCTACATGTCCATCAATTTCCACAAACCCAAAATCAGAAACGGCACAGCATCCCACTGTCATAATTGTGGTAATTCAAAAGTTGGGCGGTAGTCTGCAATGTGGACAGTCTCACAACAGTCGGGGGCTATAGGTCAACGCGCGCGTTATCCAAGTGCATGATGTCCTAATGGTCACGCTGAGAGGATCTCCATGACATGTACGCGGTTTTTTCAAACTCGGTGTCTTCGGAGGACTGGAGGCAGACAGCCAATATGGCTTTTGCACCTTCCTGCTGTATATTATTTTATGTCATAGTTATTTTTAATACAATTAACCCTTTACCTAATCTGAAAAGCAGACGACACTTGCAAAAATAATTCTTGAATAACTATTTTTTTTCATTTTTTGTCTCAAAAACATAGGTTATGACCCCTCGTTGGAACGAGCTCGACGAGCTCGTTCCAACGAGGGGTCATAACCTATGTTTTTGAGACAAAAAATGAAAAAAATAATGAACATTAATTGGCAATTTTTGAGAATAGCGCTGGCCGGTTTTGGCCGTTACGTTGGGTAAAGGGTTAATACAATGTAAAACTATGTATACTGCTAAATACAATAAAATTACCTATCTATCTATTGGCAGATCTTTTACAACTAGTCGACACTAATGCCGAACAAAGGTCCATCTGCGAAAACTTGATTGTGCTTTGTAAAATACTTTTTTAGAGTTACCGCTTTGTTGAGTAGTAAGAAATTTTCGTTGATATACCAAGCAATGCAGATATCCATTCATGTTAGGAAATGGGCGTGAATACAACACACAGCCCCTTTTAAAAGAGACCATTGTTATAGCATGTATCGTACGAAAATACCTTGGTATGCCGGTGTGTTTTAGGACTTTAATGTGCTGTACTTTTCTGCACTGTGAAAAATTATCCATAAAACTACGGTAAAGCTACTGCCAACCAGCCGCCGGTACTCCCAGTGCCGTTACATATTACGGTGAAAATACAGTATTAAACTATTCTTCGCAATACCAATCCTTTTTTGTTTGATCATGGAGGAAAACCGAGGAATTGTTATTTTGTTTCTCTTCATTACACGAGAATGCTGTTGATTTAGACCTATTATTATCTCTAACCCTCAGCCGTCGGATGCAGATTAAATACATTAATTAGTCCATATTACTAATTTATTCTATTAAACCAAGACATCTTTCGACATGGACGATTCTATTTTGCAAAAGCAGTAATTGAAGAGCTGCATCCGTTCGTTCTGGAAACAGTTTGTTCCACTGTATATAAACACTCCTCTATAAGTGCCCATAATATGATGAAACTTTAACACTTTGACCCCCGGTGGTATGTTCTATGCCAGTTCAATGGTAGCAATTGGAAGAGTCCATATTCATTATTTGGGGGTAGACTAATTAATATTTGATTGGTCTACCCCACACATTCACTTAGCAGCCATCGTACCTTATGAAATTATGACATATGCTCCTGGACCGGAAAAGCGGTCTTCCGGAAAAAAAGAGTAGAAGTAACAGAGACTTGTTGCCAATACTTCTATCGTAATTTTAACGTTATTTTTTGCAGTGTATCTTTCGATAATTAACCCTTTACCTAACATGAAAAGCAGACGACACTTGTAAAAAAAATTATTGAACAACTAATTTTTTGTCTCAAGAACATAGGTTATGACCCCTCATTGGAACGAGCTCGACGGGCTCGTTCCAAAGAGGGGTCATAACCTATGTTTTTGAGACAAAAAAATTTAAAAAATAATGAAAATTAACTGGCGATTTTTGAGAATAGCGCTGACCGGTTTTGGCCGTTACATTGGGTAAAGGGTTAAAGGTAGAATCCATCACCTTTCCTAATCACAGTTTATGGAATCGTCCTTAGTCTTTAGTCTTGCCAGTCGCACAATGGATGTTTGTAATTTAGTATTCGAACATGCTCTAAACTCATCAGTCATCACCATCGATTGCTTACCGTCGTCACGAACGCGTGGTTCATCAGCAGGAATTTTGTTTGTGCTCATTTTACTTTACCAGAGACTCTTAATCCTCTCTTCAAACACTATGTTCCTTTTATCATTCTCACGACTTCCGACTACACAGTCGGTGGTCCAGATCCGGACACGACATATTTGCGTTTAAATCCTCGTTCCATAGCAATGTTTATCTGATAAATTACTGACATGTACACATCACACAGTCCAGTATATCCGCTTCATATTCCATTTAAAAAAAAATTCATTCTCCTTTGTGCACGGAATTGTAAATTGTGAGCTTGTTGTCTAGTTATGAATCACGTTGGCTCATACGATAATTATTTCCACAGTTCATAAAACGATGTACACGGTACAATTGGCTGGAGATTTGGCGGTAAGCCTTCAAGCATATAAAGAAGCGTTTCTACAGAATAAACAATTACATAACACATTACACACATAACAAATTACACGAAGGGGACACTGAAGCACACAAGAGGCTGTATTTGTAGAAGTATAGTGAACGTAATGATCGGTGACACCTCACCCGAGAAGGCAAATAGTTAGCAACCAATCAATCCGGATTGGTGAGTGTGCATTGCAATTCGATAAAAAATGTCACAGACACAAAATAACTTTTTGGTAATAATAGGTTCAATGGTACAGGCCATGCCTCACATCTCACAATAGGGAAAAAGATCCACGTACGCCTCAGAACACAACGCCACCGTGCCCCGCGTGGGCAATTGGGATTATATGTCTTGCCCAAGGACACAACGCGGTTGCCGCAGGTGTGATTCGAACCGAGGACCACTCGGCTTGCAGCCTGAATCTCTACCTACTGAGCCATCGCGCTCCCACCGCATGTATTTATTTATCCACAAATAAATTTCCAAGAACTCTTGAGTTTTTATCAATAATCCCTACTGTCGAAGTCATGAATAATCCAAATATATCATCAATGAGTGTCTTCGACGATGGAATGCCTTGATGATGAAGGTGGAATACTTTATCGTTCGGGACTTCAGCTATCACAGCCGGGACAAATCAGGTTTACCAGTAACAGGACCCCGCCTAAACTGTTGATCTTCCCGACGCCCATGGGCACATGAGAGAACAGGACAGCACCTGTGATAAAGATGAACGTCATTATATAAAATTAATTACCTGCAATAAAACCACGACGTTTTGCGTTTCATAAATATAGTATTGGATTTCAAATTAGAGAACAACAATGTTCCTACACATTCCAGCAATGTTAGCAAGTGCATCAAAGATATTGCTTTTCGAATTAACGCGTTAAATATTGTAATGGAACATGCATTTTGTAAGCAAATAACTTTACAAATTATCCAATCAAACTAATTAATGGACTAGACATCCAAAGTTATGAGAAGAAAAATAATGTCTGTCGTCAGTTTATTGTGGATATAATTGTAAATACTAAACGATAAAAGCTGAAACTGCGTGAACATATTGTTATCAGGCAACAATTTTAGACTGATTAGGATCATATATACACCTGGAACTTAATTAAGCACCCCCTGTTTTTTCAAGAGGCGTTGATACAAACTGTCATTACTTTCATGCTTCTTTGAGATGGCCAAAAAATGTAACTTACGACATCTTGAACGCAGCAACAGTGTCTGACGCCAGTAGCGAGTGTATCCATCACGTCCCCGGATGACAGCCAGAACCCTCCTCTTAATGCTACCAGTGAGCCTTCTGATACGATCCAGAGGCAACAGCTGCCACTTCTCATGCAATGCAGCTTCCAAATCGGCCAAATGCTGTACAGGCGGATCCCTTGCTTGCACACGACGCAAGAAAGTTCCAGATGTGTTCTAAGGGATTCAAATCGGGGCTCATTGCAGACCAGGGTAGTGTTGTAACAGCGTTGTCCTGAAGGAATGCTCTTACAGCATGGGGGGGGGGGGGGGGGTAGCCTTTCATTGTCGCCCATGAATACAGGGCGAGTAGCCAACGGGTGGTTGTCAAAATGAGGCACGACAACCGGATTGAGAAGGTCCCGAATGTACTGATGACCATTGAGATTCCCACGTACAGTCACCCTATCAAGTTTACAATCATCAGAGAGGCATCCCCAGATCATTACTGATCCTCCACCATAAGGAACAGTAGGTCTCGTCTGATGTTCCTGGGCACGTCAGCAGTATTTCTGTACCTCCACACTGTCATGCGACCATCTGTGACGTGTCTCGTATGACGAACGGACTCCCCTCCACGTCCTGAGATTCCAATGTTGTCGTGCCATACACCACTCCAAACGTCGTCTTTGATGCTGATCGGACAGAGCTGGACCCTTGATGACCCTTCTGGACCTCATAAACTGTGCTTTGAGACGGTTTCGGACAGTTTTGTTGCACAAACGCCTGTTGGAGAGCCAAAGGCGTTTTAAAACCCCTCTTGAAGGAAGGGGTTCACGCCTAACGAGGCGTACCAGACTCCGATCATCCAGAGGAGAAGTCTTTTGGGCTGTCCAGGCCATGGTCGGTCCTTAACATCGTTAGTTTGTTGATGTTTTCGGACAAGTCTGCTGATGACAGAATGACTATAGCTAAGTTGCCTTCCAATAGCTTTGAATGACATGCCTACGATTTGGCATCTTAGTGCCTCTGACAGTCTCCTCCTTACCAGTTTAACATTTATTGATAAAAGAGGTGACAATTGTTTGTTTTAAACCCAGATATTGCATGTGGTTGGTAATGTTTTTTTGTGACATTCGTGGGAACATGCTTCACGTGGACGAGGGGATGTGTTTGGTGAAACAACCAGAAACATTATGTTTCTCTAGGTGAAATGTACTGCAAGACACAACAATCATTAAAACATAATAATCAGTAACAGCAACTTCACTGTCATGAAACATTTCGGGGGTGCTTAATTAAGTTCTAGGTGTAATCTTGAGTACATACAGCTTGGTCGAAGCTTTTAAACAACTCTATTGATATATTCGAAATAACAACGGATAATGTAATAGTGATTCGTAGGCGGAATTATGGTACGTGGAGAGATCCCCCTTCCACCTCGCACATTCACGTTACATTTTCGGAAAACAAACGTTGCCTCCAAATGTCAGTGAAAATGTATTTCGTTCTCACAAGTACACAACAATTTGTCTGAAATGTAAGCTACATAAACTTGCTTTCTGTTCTGATAGATATTAAGGAAAATTTGTAGCTAACTTGAAGAACGGAAAGATGGAATGACTGAATAACTGAATTATAGGCTTCCCATTTTTATAATATATTATGTAATTCAATTGACATTTTGTCCATGGGCATTTTCAGGGGCGCCGGAAGCATTTCAAAGGGGGGGGGGGGGGGGGGTGTCAGGAAAAGAGCATTTACTGGCACGAAAAGCCCCGCTATGACATGCCGAAGCATACATGTCTCGAAGGTTGAAGGCCCGAGATGGGGAGATTGAGAGGAGGTGCTCCCTCCCATCGGGAATGGTGCACGTCTTCCCAAACTCCCCCAACTCCCCTAATTGAATTTTGAAAGTACTCAGAACGGATTTGGTGAGTATTTTAGCATTACTTTGGAGAATAATTCACTGAAAAAATTGAGTGACGAACCTGAAGAGCATTGTCTGCCCCCTCTCGCCGTGCTTTCGGCGTCCCTGAACATTTTGCCGATTCACTTAATCCAACATGTCTTTTTTACCCGTTAAATCCTGTTAACAGCAGAATGGCGAATCCATTTTGCATTCACTGGAAGTTTCGACAATGATTTGAGCAAATTGTGTCTCTGAACAGAAGTTCTGAAGAGTCCGCCGTTATACATGGCACGTTTTAAGATTTCCTGTGGAGCAATTTGTTTATTTAATTATTCGGACTTAACAACACTTTCGACCGCCAGGGTCACCTCGTGCCGGACAGTTTTACGGGTGGAGGAAGCCGTAGTACCCGGAGAGAACCACCGAGCAACGGCGTGCAACTGTCAAACTCCCAGACGTACTAACTCCACACAAGCAGGGTTAGCATTGGTTGAAAACTAGTGCACCTTCGACGTGCAGTACGCATTAGTACACAATGCCACCGTGCCCCCACGTGCACAAGTGGGATTAAGTGTCCTGCCCAAGGACACGACGCGGTCGCCGCAAGTGGTATTCGAACCGAGGACCTCTCGGCTTACAGCCGGCATCTCTACCCACTGAGTTACCGCGCTCCCTTCTGTAGAACAAGAAAAAACAAGAACATCTCTCGTTTTAAGATTCAATTTTGCTACCACATTAGTTTGAAGCATACCTTGCACTGTTCATGGGCGTGTGGCGTAAATACCCATGGGAGAATATCCATAACGGTTTACTGCATGATATTAATTTCAAGTCCAAGTTAGTTGTAATCCGTAATTATGAAATACTAATCTGTAATTAGGAAATACTAATCCGCAATTACGGAATAGTAATCTGTAATTAAGTATTACTAACCGTAATCATGAATTAGCTAACCCGTGATTAGGAAATACTAATCCGTAAATACTAAACAGCTAATCCGCAATTACTAAATACTAATCCGTAATCAGAAATTAGCTGATCCGTAATTACAAAATACTAATCCTTAATAAAGTAATATACACCCTTCGTACGAAATAGCTCATCTGTATTGTATTTAAGGATTAGCTATTTTCTGATTATGACTTAGTATTTTCATAATTCCGGACTAGCTATTTCGTAATTACGGATTAGTACTTCGTAATTATGAATTATTAACAAATTTGCATGCTACTGATTGGCGCTTGATAATCTTAATGACTGATTCTCATTCAACGGTTTCAGCTTGCAATTTATTCTAGAATAATGAATGTAACTGTTTAATCTTTGACGTTTTCGATGCACACCATGATTTCTGTGCAACTAGACTAATATATGATCGAAAAACTTCGAAAGTCAATCTGTCCCCATAACCCTCCTCCCAACACATGATAGCAACAATCCACGAGGTAACTCCCCCAGTCGATGACGTTTGATGACGTGAAAGCTGTTATGCTGTGACTGTGGTCATAGCTTAACAGCTTTCACTTCACCAAACGTCACAGTGTTTACCTAGCACACTAGTTACGCAGTGTCAACTATAAAATCTCGACACTTTTTTAATAATACTAACTAAAATATGTTATAAATCTTGCCATGAAAAAAGTGCAAATTGTCAAAATATCCATTTCCCCCAGACATCGTGTATAGGCTTTAAATACCGATCGGTGATTGCGAGGCTTTGCACAATAGAAAAACTTAGACAATTTTGGAGCACTGTTTATTTTTAGCTACACCACCCCCCCCCCCCAAGATGGCGGCGGTTGAGACACTTATCTGACCAATGAACATTCCACAACTCACTTGCATAGATATCAGTGGATACTCTGAATTTATTTCAGGCCTTTCTTACATCAGTAAAGTGAAGCTGAGTAAGCCACAATTCTAACGTAACTAACTCGTTACCTGTCACGACAAGACGACTCTTGTATAAAAAATCTTGTATAATTCCAAATTTTCATTAATACCTCCTAAAATAGCTTATGATCCCTAATTGGAACGAGCTCGACAGGACGTACCCGGTGCACACTCCCTCTATAATGTCCCTAATTTTTCTAAGTGCATACTTGTGAGACAATCGAGGTTTGCTTACTTGTTTGCAGTAAACTGCGTGATTACTTAATCTTCATATTTATTTATTCAAACAAAATTTTAATAATACCTCCCAACTGTAGTAACCTTATGCACCAGGGCATGACTATGGGTGCACCTTATATAAAAGAATATCAGGATATGCCTACATGTATACCACATGATATGCAACAATACTCTGGGTTACTAGGCTTTTAGGCTGTATACTTGGGCATTTGAGGTCAACACCGAAACGTATTATGCTAATTTCCTATGATGAGCTCACAGCGCCCTCCACGAAAGCAACGCTAGGCCAAAGAATCATAAGCATTTGTTGTGATTTTGTTAACGGTCGGTGAGGAGCTCATCAGTGTTAGTTGCTGATCGCACACTGAAAAACTATTACACCGTATCTGCTATAACTTCTGCGAAAGACCAAATCTTCCCTGTGTGTTTTCAACAACAAATTACCCACAAAGATATATAAACAAATCATTTATCAGATCGATACAGCTAATATGATCAATCTATAGTCCGAATGATCAATCTCGACTTTAGAGTGCACCCAAATCTGGTCTGATACTTTCGACGCTGGGTTAAATGTTTCGTTCCTCGCTTTTCGTAGACTCACGCGCATCTTGAAGCAACCTTTTTCCTAATAGCTACCACCAATATCGCAACTCAACATAGGCAATGAGAAACATACCACACGTTTGTCACCTTCCCAATTGATGTGTGTATATTGTTTTGTTTGACTCATGTTAATTTCGCCAAAATTGTTGTCACAATTGTTCACAAAATGCACATATCTCGTATGTATCTCAGGACACCTTCTCAAATGACTTGAAGACTACCTAACTAATCGCAAACAGGGATTTCTAGTCAATAATGTTCATTCTACTTACTTACTTGTACTTGCAGGCGTTCCACAGGGTTTAGTCTTGGTTCTTTTCTTGTTCTTAGTATACGTGAATAATGTTGTAGAAAATCTCTTCCTCTTTTGTCATTGGAAATCAATTTAGACTCAGAAAGATTTACTCGTGGTCCTCTCGTTGGTTAGTCCCAGCAAAACACAAGCTGTCATCTTCTCACATAGTCACAACCGTGTAATCCGGAATCTAATCTTTACCTAATATGAAAAGCAGACGAAACTTGCAAATAAAATACTTGAATAACTTTTTTTTCATTTTTGATCACAGAAACATAGCTTATGACTCGTCATTGGAACGAGCTCGTCCCAATGATGGGCCATAAGCTATGTTTTTGTGATGAAAAATTAAAAAATAATGAAAATTGGATAGTATTTTTTGTGAATAACGCTGGTCGGGTTTGGCTGTTACGTTAGGTAAAGGATTAACAAAAGTGACATCAGCTTTGCAAACTCACACAAACACTTTGGGGTGTACTTTCAAGATAACCTCAATTGGGACACCCAGATAAACGAAATATACCAAAAGGTTTCGTCTTTCTTGTTTAGAAAACTCATTCTCAAGCTTAACAGAAAGGCCTCTGCACCCGATTACCTGATCTGTAAATTAAACAGGCTCCATCATAATGTAGTAGGAAGATACGTCGTCAGAACACGCTCTACCCGAACAAGGCTCGTCCTCCAGGAAAAACCGACTCTTTCTCTTTCTTACCTGAACAAAATTATTCACTCCGAAGCCAGCGACTATTTAACTGAATACTTCCTCCGCGCACTAGCGAACACTCACGTTAGAACTTTCGAAATCATTTGCAATTTATATCTTAGCCCCGTAGAACCGAGCACTGCCTTTAATCTTTCTTTCCATCAACGACCAAAGCATGGAATAAACTACCCACAAACATTACAAATGCATCCACTGTACACGAATGTAAAGTACTTTTGAAAGAACAAGAGCCTACGTAGGATCCCAAACCAAACCCTCTCTTGTTTACTATAAATATTCTTCATTGTAAACTGCGAAACGGCTGCAGCGACTTGAATTTTGACATGTTCTCTAACAATAGTTCCACCTCTCCGAAATGCGATTGTGGAAACGTCCAAGAAGACTCATTTCATTGTTTCTATCAATGCCCAAAGCACACCTTCCAACGGGTAGAATTTTCCAACAGTCTCCATTCATTCAATGTTACTTCGGTGGATAGTCTTCTCTATGGAAAAGAGGTTTTTTTTTTATCTCCAAACAAATGTCTTTAAGTTTCAGAAAAGCCCAATCATTTATTCTAAGTAGTGGTCACTCAGGCTGAAACTGAAAGCTATTTGGAAGATAGGACAAACAAGAGAAAATGACCACAAATACAAGTGATTCCCGTTGTTTTGGGGTGAGTATTGGAATTGCTCCATTGGTGACTGTGGGGAGGTCTTAGGTTTTCACGAGTGGACGAAGACCGCAAGATATGGACAAGATTTCCTTGCGACACATTGGGAGATTGTTTCGAACGCAGAAGTTATTCTTTCTATTATACGCGTGGCTATGTTTTAATTGCAACTGAAATACGTTCCAAACGCAGACAACGCATTGTCTGTCTGCACGTGATTTATTGTGTACCAATAATCGTAGACTTGATAAACAGCAATCTGAAGGGTTTAGTTGTTAGTTTTGTTCCTATTCTATTTTTGATTTTTTATTCTGTTTACTATACCAATATCCTAATTACTTTTGCCACCCACAATGAATGTATTTGTAGATCCTGTAATAATTTTCAGGGGAGGAGTTTGTACAAGTTGTAATAACTTGTTCTCCAATCCATTTTGTGTGTAATTTTGACAAATAAAATATGTTTAACTAAACAGTACCTTCCAATCACTGGATGACTATGACCCGTGACCCATCGATGACCCCTGACCCATCGACGATTCGATACAGACCTGCACGCCCCACTTAGTCACGATTCCTGGATCAGACCGTGGGGGCAACCCTTCCGTGATAACAGAATTAATATCTGCATTGTTCACCCAGAGAGAGAGAGAGATAGAGAGAGAGAGAGAGAGAGAGAGAGAGAGAGAGAGAGAGAGAGGATCCCTTATTGAGCCAATATTTAAAAAGGGCACCCCATTGCCCACTTTTGTGTTTGCTAGGAAAAAATCTGCGTGTCCCGTCCGACAACAGTACAAATTGTATCCTGATTGTATGGTGAAAAATATTTATGATCGCATCCGTGAGGTTGAAGTCACTCGTACTGACTCAATTTAACTCCGTTTGTATTTTGTGTTGACGGTCTTTGGAGTGTTCATTACCACATTGATGAAATATGGAATTGGAAAGCAATTTTTGTATTGATTTCAGGCCTGAAAATAAGCCGTCTGGCATTCGCAGGATGAGGTCACCAGAGGGTGAATTTGATGATGCTATCCCATACAGTGGGTCAATTTATCCTCTGAGTATCTCTTTCTGTTTAGTTTTGAGACCTTGATTCATACTGAGGTTCACAGAGGGTAAATTTAGTGCAGGGTAGCATCACTAAATTCACCCTCTGGGGACCTCATTTTGCAGATGACAGTCTGCTTATTTTCTGACCTGATTGATTTTAAGGCAACTTTGTCTTTGCTATTCTGTTTTGGTGAATTCCATCCGTCGACATGATCGCATCGCACTTGCTAATATGACAAAAGTCAAAGTTATCCCCACCTCTGGCGATCATAATTCCGTCTACAGAAGTAATTATAAGCGGCACATGAGAGGGAAGGAAACACGAGCTGTGACATTTCCCCTCTCATTTGGCAATAAAGCCTTCTTTTCTGTCCGTTCTTGAAATTTTGAAAAAATATTCACATTTTAACTGTGTAAATACAAATACGAAATGTACTATTTGTCATTCTTATGTTTGCAATAGCGTATGGTAATTTACGCGAGACTGAACATGTCCCGCTTGAGTGGAGGGCGCATCAGTGTTAATAACACACGTAACGTAATACCCATTTCCGGTCAGCGCCTTGCATAAAATTGGTTAATCAAATTTTATGTTTTTAATTTTTAGCTTCCAAACATAGCTTATGATCGCTCATTGGAACGAGCTCATCGAGCTCGTTCCAATGAGGGACAAAAAACTAAGCTTTTAAGCTTTTGGAGCAAGAAATGGAAAAAAATTCTCTCTTTGCGAAAGTCATCTGTTGATTGTGAAAGAAAAAATGTTTAACACAACAATGTTTAACATCCCAACTCATTGCGGACCAAACCTATTGTACTTCATGAATACTGGGTACGTGTTACTGGGCTATCTTTTCTCATTTTCGAATTTGCAATCCGTATATAATGTTTCGATTTAGCAGCTGACAACGACGCTAACCTAAGGTAATGAGACGGTAACCAATATAACTAGTGGGCGATCAAAGGTACTCGACACACGCGTAAAAATAGAAAAAAATGATACTCGTAAACATGTTTTTATTGATTCTGTCGCTTCCCTATAATTATGGTATAAAGGGGATTGAGGTATAAAACTTCAATTGCACGAACAACCCTACTTCATCTTCTTTTAACTCCTCTCAAGTTTGAACAACCCAATGCATTGTCGATGACCAGCGGAAATTAAAGGAAGAGACATGAAAAACCTAATAGTGGTGTTGGCACAGTGTTGCGACCGTTCTTGCTTTTGCGGAACTAGTGGGTGTTCTGGAAAAATGGCAAAATGTGATGAACTCTTCAGAACAACGACTTAGGCACAAAGAAGAGACCTTCTGGAATGACACCACCCCACCCAAATAAAGGCGCTTGCGTAAGAACGCCTTCTACTAGCCGAATAAGATCTCAGAAATCATGTTAGCACCACTCAGAATTACTAAACGAAATCGATGAATTAATAAACCGAAATCGAACCACAGCAGTTCCTAGATGACGACCTGCATAATCACACTCGCCAGTCGTGAACAGCCTATGAACATTAAAACCACCAAAACATATAACACACGACCATACGGTGTGATTCTCATACCTCACAGAATAAGTTTCTGGAATCGATCCAACTCGGGAGCTGTTTTACAAATCCGTTTGAAGTCAGTGACGACTGTTACGACCCGTAATGTAATAAATGCCCATAATGTAATACCTACCCATAATGTAATACAAAAACGACCCATAATGTAATACGAACCCATAATGTAATAAAAAACGACCCATAATGTAATAAATGTAATAACGTGTAATAAATGTTAGGTACCCATAATGTAATAAAAAATTTAAAAAATTAGATACAAATTACACTTTTCCAGGCCCGTAATGTAATAAAATTCTAAGCTTGATTTTTGTTTTTTCTCTTTACTCCAGCAGTGCGTTCGGCTACTTATGACACATCCTGCGCCTTCATCAATGGCCCCTATGCCGTACACAGCCAACATGTGTGGGTGGGTTGGGATTACGATAGAGAGTATTCCGGGACCTGGGGCGGGTATACTCTGCTATGAGTGACAGGCATTATCCCTCTTCCATTTGTACCACCCACGCAAACGACTTCCTCGATAGCCTCTACTGCCCTGCCACAATCATATAGGTCTACCTTACAAGACATTCAATAATTTTGATTCCAGGATGGTCATTTATAACTGCAATCATCATATTCGACCGGCTGTTCACTTGCATAAAAGCAATGCGGGTAGCAGGTTCCTATACTGTTAATAAGTGCAAGCAATTCTGGCCAAAGTTGCTGAGGCAGAGGGTGTAGTGGGGCGCAGTGGGGTTTGGATGCAAAATAACCGGATAGGGGGGGGGGGGGGGGGCGTATAGTGTGGGATACAAGGAAAAGATAGAACAGAAGCAAGACGTTGAGTCAACCGGCAATATCGGGAGGCGATATGGTGAGTGTACTGGTATTGGAATGGGGGATATCCTATAGCTCGATGGGATTTGGGTTAGGCTACTTTGCTCCAAATTAAGCGTACAATCTATCCTCTGTCTCTCCAATTTTCACTACCTAAACAAATTAGTAATTTCCATGTACTGTACTACTATAAGTTCATGTCGCACCCTCCGCACCTTGAAACCAATGAGCCCGAGCCCAGGACCACACTTAATAACGACCACATCATATTCCCGGTCCTGTGATCACATGTGTCAAGTAATATTATCAAATGCTTTCCAGTCAAATAGTTTGCACTTCGCACATGCAAGAAAGACCTTACATTTTCAATAAAAATTGTATCAGTTTCAATAGTGACAGCCCTGAGTGAAATGGTTTCAACTCCTCTCAGTGTTATTTTTCTAAAACCTCAACACACCACAGATTGAACACCCTCAATTGATATGAACCGAAGCAAGTTAAACGCCTTGTAGACTGCTATCATCCACGCAGGCCACCTTTGCGAGAAGATTGGTTAAGAGTATGTCATGTTCACCTGTGGCTGTGACCAGCAACTCAGTCGAGTTAATGTGCACATCACTTGGTTGTACAAAGCAGCCTCTTTGTATTGAGCTCAGGGGATTGCATTCTCAAATAAATTTCACCAGTGGTGTGGCATCACTCATAGTATGCACAGAACGAATGCAGATCTATAACAGAGAGTAGTTTTGTGATTCTTGAGATTATGCTGATTGGAAAAGCATTCCACAGCATTTTCTGAGCTGTGGGGACTACCACTTAAACCACCTACATTTCCTGACAGTTCCTGGCGGTTGGCAGGAACTTCCTGCCAACCGCATACTCTATCACATCGACTATTCGCGTGTTCATCCCCGCTATTGTGCCATCTTCTCCTAGGCTACACTCAAACAACATACGTAGCTAAACACCAGGTGTAACATGAGCATATCCGTTTGACCGTGAGGTGTGACCTTGACCATCAATCCGGTGACCTTGAACCTGTGTATGGGCCGATTTTTATGAAACTTGGTGTGTGGTTCGGGCGCCCAACAATTTTGCCACACCCGATGCCCGTCATGTGTGACCTTGATTGATATTCACACCGTTGACCTTGAACCTATATCTCGGCTCATGTTGGGCCGATTTGCGTGAAACTTGGTATGTGGGGGTAGTTCGGGGCTCTCTCTCTCTCTCTCTCTCTCTCTCTCTCTCTCTCTCTCTCTCTATATATATATATATATATATATATATATATATATATATTGAGCGTCCTGAACTACTCCCACATACCAAGTTTCACGAAAATCGGCCCAGCATGAACCGAGATACAGGTTCAAGGTCAACGGTTTGAATATCAAGGTCACACATGACGGGCATCAGCTGTGGCGAAATTGTTGGGCGCCCGAACCACACACCAAGTTTCAGGACAATCGCCCAGCAGGAGCCGATACACAGGTTCAAGGTTTCCGGTTTGATGGTCAAGGTCACACACCCGGTCAAACGGATACGCCCATGTTACTCCTCGTGTCTAGCTATGTATGTTGTTTGAGTGTAACTTAGGAGAAGATGGCACAATAGCGGAGATGAACACGCGAATAGTCGATGTGATAGAGTAGGCGGTTGGCAGGAAGTCCCTGCCAACCGCCAGGAACTGCCATGACTGTAGGTAGTTTAAGTGGAAGGCCGTGTGGTGGACTAATAATATTACATGACACATGTTATCACAGGATCGGGAATATGATGTGGTCGTTATTAAGTGTCATCCTGAGATCGGGCTCATTGGTTTCCAGGTGCGGTGGGTGTGACATAAACTTATAGTAGTACAGTACAGGGAAATGACTAATTTGTTCAGGTGGTGAAAACTGGAGAGACAGAGGATAGATCGTACGCTTAATTTGGAGGAAAGTAGCCTAATCCAAATCCCATCGAGCTATAGGATATCCCCTATCCCAATACCAGTACACCTACCATATCGCCTCCCGATATTCCTCTGCGCCGCTTGACTCAACGTCTTGCTTCTGTTCCTTCTTTTCCTTGTATCCCACACTACCCCCCCCCCCCCCCCCCGCCACTATCCAGTCTTGGTGCACCCAAATCCCACTGCACCCACTCCACCCTTTGCCCCAGCAACTTTGGCCAGAGTTACTTGCATTTATTAACAGTAGGAACCTGCTACCCACATTGCTTTTGTGCAAGTGAACAGCCGGTCGAATATGATGATTGCAGTTATAAATGACCATCCTGGAATCAAAATTACTGAATGTCTGGTAAGGTAGACCTATATGGTTGTGGCAGGGCAGTAGAGGCTATTGAGGAAGACGTTTGCGCGGGTGGTACAAATAGAAGAGGGATAATGCCTGCCACTCAGAGCAGAGTATACCCGCCCCAGGTCCCGGAATACTCTCCATCATAATCCCAACACACCCACACATGTTGGCTGTGTACGGCATAGGGGCCATTGGCAGCATTGATGAAGGCGTAGGATGTGTCATAAGTAGCCGAACGCACTGCTGGAGTAAAGAGAAAAAACAAAAATCAAACTTAGAATTTTATTACATTACGGGCCTGGAAAAGTGTAATTTGTATCTAATTTTTAAAAAATTTTATTACATTATGGGTACCTAACATTTATTACACGTTATTACATTTATTACATTATGGGTCGTTTTTTATTACATTATGGGTTCGTATTACATTATGGGTCGTTTTTGTATTACATTATGGGTAGGTATTACATTATGGGCATTTATTACATTACGGGTCGTAACAGACGACTGTGATAAAATTGACTTCTGCACCATCACTAGAATATCTAACTAGTGGACCTACTCAAGAGACAAAGCGGTGCCACTAGCTTTCATTCCTGAACTACTCAACCCGTAACGACACATGCTCACCTTTCGTATTAGTTCAGTTGTACGAATGTCGTGGCTGTACCACTGTGTAGTGGCGTAACCACGCCGATCGAATAACGGACCTACTTCCCAACCACACAGGAATGGAGCCACCAACTCTCAACAAAACAAAACAGGATGGGCCCAGTTGTGATGATGATGCAACTAATCCCATTCCCATAGAAGAATCGACCACCCATTTTGCAATGGTCAGATTACTTCACCTTATAACCTAGAATATATCTCGGGAGGGCGGTGGCCTATAAGTTAGTTCACTGAACTTCATACTAGAAGGTCGCCAGTTGAACCCAAACCCGCGACATCTGTGTAGGCACCTTTAGCAAGACTCTTAATCTCAGTTTCACATGAGGGGGCGCGTTGTTGCCGTGTACTAAAGCGTATAGCATGTCGCTGGCACACTTACATCCAAGCACTGCTAACTCTGCTTATGACGAATCCGTTAGCTGGATATACCACACTTGCAGTGGTTCTCTCTGGGGACTACGGTTGCCTCCACCCGCCATACAATTGTCCGATATGATATTACTCGTTACGGTTATGTGGCTAAACCCATTACACGAACAATAAACACGCTGTAACGGTATGTATCGACCAACACACACACAAAATGATTCCATACCAATATAGAATAGCAGGGTCAGCGATATTTTAACCCTTTAGGACTCTAATTATTCTGTCCACATAATATCAAGGCGCTATTTAATTTCGTACGTCACAAGACGTACAAAAGTATCAACGCGCTTTTTGATTTCGTACGTCACTAGACGTACAAAAGTATCAAAGGGTTAATCATACAACCCTATTGGGCGGTAGCATTAACCCTTTACCTAACATGAAAAGCAGACGACACTTGCAAAAAAATTCTTGAATAACTATTTTTTTTCATTTTTTGTCTCAAAAACATAGGTTATGACCCCTCGTTGGAACGAGCTCGACGAGCTCGTTCCAACGAGGGGTCATAACCTATGTTTTTGAGACAAAAAATGAAAATATTTTGAAAATTAATTGGCAATTTTTGAGAATAGCGCTGGCCGGTTTTGGCCGTTACGTTGGGTAAAGGGTTAAATTATTTTTGACCTTTCAACAAATACACGATAGACCAAGCCTTTAGCTGTATAAAGACGTGCTTATGCGACACAGCTCTGGGTGTCAAGGTTTAAGGGGTTAATTCCAAACATTTTTGCACTATGCGTGGGTCTTGAAATGGATATATCCAACATAACACATCGCTTTCGCTTCTCTGATAGCCTAGCATCAAAGTCCCAACCAAGCTGCAGTTTCCCAGTTGAGCAAAGACCTCCCTGCACTAATCCTCATAAGCACACACACATTAACCCTTTGATATTTTTGTACGTCTTATGACGTATGTTACGACATATAATGTAATATATGCCCATAATGTAATACCTACCCATAATGTAATAGGTGGACTGAAAATATTACTTGATACATGTGATCACAGGATCGGGAATATGATGTGGTCGTTATTAAGTGTCATCCTGGGATCGGGCTCATTGGTTTCCAGGTGCGGTGGCCGGTGGGTGCGACATGAACTTATAGTAGTACAGTACAGAGAAATGACTAATTTGTTCAGGTAGTGAAAATTGGAGAGACAGAGGATAGATCGTACGCTTAATTTGGAGCAAAGTAGCCTAATCCAAATCCCATCGAGCTATAGTATATCCCCTATCCCTATACCAGTACACTCACCATATCGCCTCCCGATATTCCTCTGCACCGCTTGACTCAACGTCTCGCTTCTGTTCAATCTTTTCCTTGTATCCCACACTACCGCCCCCCCCCCCCCCCCCACAATCCAGTCATTGTGCACCCAAACCCCACCGCACCCCACTCCACCATCTGCCCCAGCAACTTTGGGCAGAGTTACTTGCATTTATTAGCAGCAGGAACCTGCTATCCACATTGCTTTTATGCAAGTGAACAGCTGGTCGAATATGATGATTGCAGTTATAAATTACCATCCTGGAATCGAAAATATTGAATGTCTGGTAAGGTAGACCTATATGGTTGTGGCAGGGCAGTGGAGGCTATCGAGAAAGTCGTTTGCGTGGGTGGTACAAATAGAAGAGGGATAATGCCTGTCACTCAGAGCAAACTATACCCGCCCCAGGACCCGGAATACTCTCCATCTTAATCCCAACACACCCAAACATGTTGGCTGTGTACGATATAGGGGACATTGGCAGCATTGACGGAGGCGTAGGATGTGTCATAAGCAGCCGAACGCACTGCTGGAGTAAAGAGAAAAAACAAAAATCAAGCTTAGAATTTTATTACATTACGGGCCTGGATGAGTGTAATTTGTATCAAAATTTTTTTGAATTTTATTTCATTATGGACGCCTAACATTTATTACACGTTATTACATTTATTACATTATGGGTCGTTTTTTATTACATTATGGGCGCGTATTACATTAGGGGCATTTTTTGTATTACATTATGGGTAGGTATTACATTATGGGCATTTATTACATTATGGGTCGTAACATATACGAAACAAAACAGCGCGTTGATAAATCTGTACGTCTTATGATGACTTTGTGGTCATTTGTTTTATTATTTTTCGATATTTTAAAGTTTTAACCTCAATTCTTATTTTCTACCGAATAGTGCTCAGTGACAACTGTTCAGCCAAATGTTATCGCAGCTTAAAATACTAACATAATCCTGCTGTCACGACTTCTTAACTGGTTGAGTGCTAAAAGCCACGATCAGGGATTTCGAAAAATGAGGATACCAGAGCAAAAGCCAACACTTCCCTTGTTTATATTTCATATTTAGTCAAACACAAATATATTTTCTTCATATAAATGTGTTTTATTACGAATTATTGGAGAGTGCTCGTGGGCACTCTCCAATAATTTGTAATAAAACAAGTTTTGAATAACAAATAATTCTGACCACTAAAAATAATCTAGCCCTCAACCAGAAAATCACTAATGTGAAAACTTCTTATTTGCACTTTCCGACGTTTGACGTCGCATTTTGAAAAAACGTTGAGGAAACTGAATTCCCAGTGACGTTTGAACGTCAAGATAATTAAAGTCTAGAAGGGTTAATTTGTCTGGTACACACAGTAAACACGTCTGGTAACCTTAGCTTAGCAGCTCCGTTGACCCTACCATACTACATTACAGGCCAACTATACAACTGCACTCGTCAGACAGAAACCTGAATGTCTTAAGGGATGGATGATTAAGAAACTGATGTTAATACAGCTCTTTCAACCAGCTGCTATTCTCATAAAACTAACCGAGGAGCCAAAATAACCAACTTGATGGCTGCTTAAGAAATAGCCAATAGATGCGAAAGCGGCTTCGAAAAGTCAGTACCCATCACAAACAGGCCACATGCTTGAAGGAACTGCAAGTTCGTGCTGAATAAATACAAGAACCATTTCGTGCAAAACAAAGCATTGAACACTTCAGCCTAACGGGTCAGAGGGATTTGAACTAATGCAACCCCAAACTCAGATTTATTTATTTATTGGGGTAAAACAACACTTTTGACAGCCTGAATACAGTTTGGCGAGTGGAGGACGCCTGGAGTACCCGGAAAGAACCGCCGAGAGAAGGATATATCATGGGTGCTGAAATTTTCTAGTACAAATATAATTTATTACAGCAATATGTGTACAACACATGCACCGCGATTTTCTCCCCGCCAATAGAGTTCTTCGTTCCTATACCAATGACTTACCGATTGTTTCCTTGATTTGTTTCTTC